>PCDM01000020.1:0-600000 GCA_002778215.1 Esteya vermicola
ATCGGCTGGGCCATTGCGCGCCAGCTCGCCCTGGAAGGCGTCTCCTGTACGCTCGTAGGCCGCGACGAGCAGGTTCTGCAAGAGGCCGTCAAGCAGCTGCCACAGTGGACGAAGCCGGGCGTCGGCACGGCACCCGGCACCCTCGTCAAGCACTGGTACCTGGCAGGCGATGTGCGGGATTCCAGTCTCTGGGGAGCCCTCTTTTCCAACTCTGTAGGTCTGGGTCCTGCCCTCTCTTCTTTCTCTCCCTCTTCTTTCTCCCTAGACTGACCTTTGTCAGAATGTGCAGATCCTTGTCAACGCCGCTGGCGTCTCGCAGACGACGCTCCTCGCTCGCATGCAGGCTCTGGACATTCGCCATATTCTGGACACCAACCTCTATGGCACCATCTACGGCTGTCGCACGGCCATGAGGACGTGGCTCAAGAATAAGAACACGAGCTCCGGTATGCTTTCGTTTCCGTTCCTCTGCTCTTCTGCTCTTCTGCTCTTCTCCTAGTCTCTAATCTCGCAGACCGTTGCATCATCAATGTGGCCAGCCTACTCGCACAGCGCGGCGGCTATGGGGCCACGGTCTATGCCGCAGCCAAGGCCGGTGTTGTGGGTCTCACGCGGGCCATTGCAGACGAAGGCAGCGGCCGCCGGATCCGTGCCAATGTTCTTCTCCCCGGCTACATCCAGACAGACATGATTGCCAGTGAGTCCTGCTCGTAATGATACCTTGAATTTCTGTCATTTTTACTGTCTTCGTTCCCCTCCCATGTCCACTGTATCACATATCCTTGCGCCTGTTGTTGTGCCATCCGCCATCCATCTCGTGTACAGCGTTCTGTCTTTACAGTAAAGTACCATGAGCAAATAAAAAAAACAATGGTGAAAGGAGCTAATCATTACATCCTGCCAGCCCTGCCCCAATCCCAGCTTGCAGATATCAAAAAACGCATTCCTGCTGGCCGCTATGGCACTTCCGACGAGGTGGCTGATGCGGCCATGTTCCTCATCAAGAATACGTACGCCAACAACTGTGTCCTAAACCTCGATGGCGGTCTCAGTGCATCCTCCTAGGCCACCCGTTTTTCATAGGAGCCGATACTATGCTTAGTCATCTATCACGATAGCATTGTCCGAGGGTGCTGACGTGCCCGAGTTTGTCTTGCTGCTACCCGGAGTGACTTCACTGAGTACACCCAGCTTCGCCTTTTTTGCTGCGCGCTGTTCATCGCCTGCGCCACTGCTCACGCCATCAGAGTCTCGTGATCGCTTAGGCGGCGGAGGTGCTTCTTCCAGGATAACGACATCGTCATCGCCCGCCACGCCCTGGTTCTTGGTTGATGGTGCAGGATTCGGCGCCGGAGCTTCTGCTGGCGGTGGCACCTTCTTCTTCTTGGGCCGCCGAGGAAGAGCAAGTGGACTCTCGTCCTCGTCCAAACCAATAGCCATGACTTTCTTACCATCTGGATGGGCGTCTTTGCTATCCTCGATGCTGATGGAAACATTGACAAAGGGGTCTTCGTCTTCGTCATCCATGACGGTCAGGAAACTGCCGTGTTGAATGCCTAGATCAAGGGACAAAAAAAAAGGAATTTGTTAGCTGTGATAGAACAAAATGAGAGTCTCAATGGCACATACCAAGGTCAACAAGCTTCTTAGCAAGATTATCGGTCTCCTCCACGTCGTACAAGATATCCTGATCCTTGTTTATGACAATCTCTCGGGCTCCAAACCCCAACTGTTCCTGGATAAACTCCAAAATGTCTAGCAGTCTGGCAGACGACAAATCGACGCGAACACTGACTTGGAACGCACTGCAGACAGGGCATTCCGGGTTGGGCGTGCGAGCATTGTCCGAGGCCAGGAGGCGGTCGGGTGCAAAGGGCGTCAAAAAGACCTCCTTTGCAGTATTATATTGGCCCCGTAGAATGGCAAAGGACTGCAACACACAGAGGCCTGCGACGATGGCGTTGGTTGTCGCAATCGCCGGGATAATGTTGCCGGCCATCTGCTTAATGTCGAAGCGCGATTTGCGCTCAATGCCAAAGAGGGTCGACCGGATATTGGCGGCCGCAGCGACAAAATCGAGTGTGTCAATGTCGTCCTTGTCAAACTCGATCATCGCAGAGCCGCCACCAGAACGTAGGGCAATCACGCGCTGACTAAGCCGCTCAATACTGTCGTTGAAGACGACGAGGCTCTCGGCAAGCGTCCAGACGCGCTGGCCGTCGAGCAGCAGAGAAGCCTTGGCATTACTGCCATCCGAGAGGCCCCCGGAATGCTCAGCCTCCACCATCACCGTGTCGTAGGCCAGCGGCTGTGGTGGGGTGCGCGTTTTCCACATGTCTTCCATGGAGCAGAGTCGTTGAATGTCGGCACAAAAGACCTTGTCGCTCAGCTTGCGGGCAAACGCCGGCGTGCCGATAGCCTGGCGGAGGACCTTGAGGGCCTCAGACTCTTTACGTAGCTCGGCAATTTCGGCAGCGTTCTGCGCGTCGGTCGAGTGGTCAAAGGCTGACTCGTCCTCGCTATCGCCAAACATTTCGTTGAGCAGGTAGCTCTTGGCCCAGACAATGCAGTGGATGGGCTGGCTGGGCGTGCTGCGGATGGTGCAGACGGGGAACGACCGCGGCGTCTCCTTGGGCGTGCAGTCGTAGCAGGCCGTGACGCCGCGCCGGATCACCTGCACCTGACCGTTGAAGCCCGTTGTGCCGCTCTCGATAAGCGGCACGTCTGCAGCCATGCACATGCGGTTCACGTGGCGCCGCGCATCGAGGTTGTCGAGGGCATTGAAGACAAGCTGGAAGCCACGAAAGAAGCTGACGTCAAAGGGCGGCATATCCTTGATGTTGGCATGGTGCGCCACAAGACGCACGGAGGGGTTGAAGCGCTGTGCCGCATCACATGCCACCAGAGCCTTGGATTTCTTGATGTGCTCGTGCCGGAAGAGGAACTGTCGGTTGAGGTTGCTGAGATCGATCGTGTCGAGGTCGACAATGTGCACCTCGCCAAACCCGCTGAGCACGAGGGTCTTGAGGAGCTCGCAGCCGATACCGCCAGCACCGACAAGGAGAACGCGAGCCTGCCAAAGAACTTGCATGAGAAAAAGAAGCGGAGAAGAAAAGGGGAGGTATGGAAAGGGAATCTCGAGATTCTCCAAACACCATCGCGAGACGTCATCCCGAGACGCCATCGCAAAACAACCATCCACCACTTACCTGCTTTATATGGGTATGAAGAGAGGGGCCTAGAGCCTGGCTGTAAAATTTGTCGCGTGGTGACGCCTTCTTGGGCATCAGAGGCACGCCCATGGACTGCGACGGCGACCCTGACGGCAGTGGCGCCGACTGCGTGGCCGATGCCATTCTTTCCGTGGCAAAAACGGTCTCGTGAACTGTTCTCTCTGCAAATCTCGAGTCGTATAGGTCGCCTGCGAACTGTGGTTGGTCGCAACAGAGAAATCGAATGCGCGCCTGTCAAAGGTGTCAAATGGCCAATAGCAATGAGGAGGGGCGTAGAAAACAGATAAATGAAAAAAAAAAAAAATAAAGTGGTAGAGATAAAGGGATATTTTGTGCAGAAATGTGAATACAGGAGGGGAAGAGACGCCGTATGAAAAGGAATGAATCTGGGCGAAAATAAAAAAAAAAACGAAAGAAAGAAATAAAAACAGTCAGAGTGAAGACGAGACAAAATGTCCCTCAGAAGGAAGTGAGGCTGCGCTGAAAGAAGGAAGGTACGGAGAGCTCTCAAAGAACGGCGTCCTGATTGGAGGGATGCTCGCCAGCGATCCACAGTATAGTGACTTTGCCATTTGCCGGACCGGCAGGCTCCTTCGCCAGCTGCCAAATCGATTTGTGGACCAACAATGTTACACCCCCCCCCCCCCCCCCCGGTCTCTGATGTCTTCGTTTGGTGGCTCCATTGACGTGAGGAACGCCGTGGATAAGGGGGTGACAGAGACGTCTGCAAGGCCAATAAAGGTGGTAGGTTCAAATATAGAGGCCAATTGGTCCTGTCTGGCTGATTCTCTGTCCCATTGGCGAGCTCTTGTTTCTGCGAATTGTCCACTTTCCAAACTAAGCCATCCAGTTTCATATTCAGTACAAAAGGAAAGAAAAAAAAAGGGAAAAAAACACCTCTTCTAGAACCCCCCTCTCTGCCCCTCCATTTCTATTTTCCTCCTAGAAGCCATCCCGGGAGACAGCACACGGCCATGTCCGACGACGAGGCCGATCCGGAGCTCCTCGAGCTGCTGCGGCAGCACCTTCTTGGACCGCCTGCGCCTGATGAATCTGTCGAAACGGGCGTGCTGGAGGGCGCCGAGCACGTGTATGACAACTGCATCGACGTGGCTCTCGATATGCGCTCGTGCAAGTATGCGGCCGAGGTCATCTACGACCAGATGAAGACCAAGAATTACTCGACGGCCACCTGGTCCGACCACGAGCTGCACCCCAAGTCGCGGGATGAGAGCACGGTGGCCTTTATCTTCACCATGGACCTGCTCAACTTCTCCTTCTGGTCGGAGCGCCCGGCAGACGAGCGCTTCAGCATTGCCTACCGCGACAAGAACTGGACGGGCTACAGCAGCCTGGTGGCTGCCCTGCAGCGTGCCCTGGACGAAGGTGAGTCAGCCAGAGAGTACCTTCTTCCTTTTGTATGCTGTCACACAACTGCTAAAGAGCCTAGACATTCCCATGACAAGCTCGGATTTTTGGCAGAGCCAAGACGAGTGTGACCTGGCTCTCATGAAGCGCGTCTTCCGCTCGGCCACGGACGAGGAGATGCCGCTGCTGGCCGAGCGTCTCGACTGTCTGCGGGAGGCAGGCCGCGTGCTGTATGAAGTGAGTGTTCTTGCCGCCCTCTTTCCGCTGACTGTGCGTCGCTAAATGGCCGGCGAGCAGAAATACAACTGCCGCTTCACCAACGTCATTGCTGCCGCCAATGGCTCGGCTGCTCGGCTGGTCAATATCCTCGCTCGGGACTTTGCCTGCTTCCGCGACGAGTTCTCCTATCCGGGGCGCCGGAGACCCGTCCGCTTTCTCAAGCGCGCCCAGATCCTCGTGGCCGACCTCTGGGCCTGCTTCCAGGGCGCTGACTACGGTGCCTTTGACGACATTGGCAAGCTGACCATCTTTGCCGACTACCGTCTGCCTCAGGTCCTGCAGAGCATGGGCTGTCTCTACTACAGTCCTCCCCTCCTGACGGCCATCCAGCAGAAAAAAGTGCTCGAGAGCGGTGGCAAGTGGGAGATGCAGCTGAGAGGTAAGAAAAGAGAGAGTAACAGGCGAGAGAGACGTCCAAGGCTGATGCATCCTCCTTTCTATAGCTTGCAGCATCTGGTGTGTGGAGCTCATCCGCCGTGAAATTCTACGCAACCACCCAGACGCAGACGTCAATGTTGTCCTCATAGACTTTTTCCTCTACGATACCATGAAGGAGTTGGAGGCCGCCGGCAAAGACACGATTCCACACCACCGCACGCGCAGCATCTGGTACTGAGGGCGGCCAGACTTTCGTGTCTCTCTCTTACCATTCTGACCTCTTTGACTCCTTTTCTGTACAAATATTTCCCGATACGACACGACTTAGACCTGCTCTTTTATGTTTTCTTTCCAGCTGATGAGAGGAGCTCCCGCTCCTTTACAATAAAATATGCACAATAATCAAACCTGGATGATATGATAATTTTTTGTTGTAAAAGCATGCATTCCGTCATATTCCGTCATATTCCAAGAAAGTGAAAAAGTGAAAAACAAAGCAAAAAACAACCACGCCTTGTCCACCCAATCATCCGTTTCGTTATGCCGCCACGACCGGATTCATAATGCCGTCGATCGATGCCTGCTCCACGCTCTCGCCTTCCCTTTCCTCCTCCTTGAGCAGAACTGCCAGCACTTCAATTGGCGGTGACAGGCCCAGTCGTTGGGCCCGCAGCCAGCGTGTCTTTCGCGTGATTCCGACGCAGGGCTATAGAATGGCTCCGTTAGCATGGGAAGCAGAGCAAAGAGGACAATGCAAGGGAAAGCAACGTACACCGAACTGTGAGCTGACATCAAAGTATCGCAGAACCTTCTCGCCCATGCCCAGAGCTTCTTGGTGTACCGGCTTTGTAAGCCGCTGGGACTCGATACCTCGCCAGTAACGAGCAATCTGAGCACCGCTGACAGCCTCTGCCTCGACTTCTACTGCCAACCTGGACGGCCGACTCGTCGGCTCTGCCACAGCCTCTTCTTCGCCGCTCTCTTCCGCCTCTTCAACGTCATCCTTTGCCGCCTTTTCTGCCTCTTCTAGCTCCGTCTTGTTCCTTCTTGTCTCTGTTGGTTCACTGGCCTTGTCGACTCGCTTCGTCACGGCCAAGGCCGACTCCTTTGCCGAGTGGCGGGGGACGGAGGCCTTGGTCACCCGGTGGTTGAAGCTCAGCGTGGCCTGGCGTCCACCCGAAGCCAGCCGGCTCTGTCCGGAAGTTTTTCTTGTCGGAGGCATCCTTCTAGTTCGTTTTAGCAGTTTCGTCTAAAATGCCTTGTTGGTCTACTCGTAACAGGATATGAGAGATGTTCGGTAAGTGATACGGTAGGTGGCGGCGGGTACGGTCAGCGAATGGCGAGGCTACCATAAATAATACAAAAATGGCAAGACGAAGGGAGACGCCGTCTGCTGACACATGGAATGAGGGAGGGGGGCTAGCTGCTGGCGGGGCAACGCCAAAGTTACGGGAAAACACGTGATTCGGAATGGGCACGATTTCGACAAATCGGAACAGCAAAGAATGCCCGATGCAGATTGGTACGAATCCTGTGGATGTGTAAATGGCATGCTGATGCCATTGGGAGACTTTTTGTCTCAGGGGCGTGAGCGGCATCGTGGTGTTTCTTTCCTGCTCCCGTTTCCAGAACAAGACAGGGCCATATTACTTGGCCACGTCAGGTGGGAATGGGCGGCTCACCGCCTTGAAGATCCTGGCAGTAAGTTCGCTGTAACAGTAGTCCATTCCGCCCTTTAGGCTCAAACAAAGGAAGCAAATCTTGTCTCGCCAGACCTGTCTCTCTCTCTCTCTCTCCTCTCTCTCTCTCCTCTCTTTCCGGCCGGTGTATGGCAGCTGCCTCGTCTTGCTTGCTGACTCCCATTCCCTGCCGCCTCTACCACCAGCCCCTCCTCCGCCCATTTGCCGCCCCTCTTCGTTTCGTTCGACCGCGCGCTCGCTTCGTCACCATGGCTCCCCCGTCAGACCGCAGACCTATTGTCATCTCTGGCCCCTCGGGTGGTAAGTCTCTCTCTCTCTATCACTCTTTCTTTCTTTCTCTCCGCAGAACAAATAACTGACAGGCCTCTCAGTCGGTAAAGGCACCCTTTATGGCCGCCTCTTCAAGAACCACCCCAACACGTTCTGTCTGTGTGAGTCCTCCCCTGCGCTCTCTTCCATGTCTTTTTGCCACCACGTTCTCATCCTCTCCTGCCAGCCGTCTCCCACACGACACGCAAGCCTCGCCCCGGCGAGCAGAATGGCGTCGACTATCACTTTGTCACCATGGAAGAGTTTGAGAAGCTCATCGCCGAGGACGCCTTTGTCGAGCATGCCCGGTTCAGCAGCAACCGCTACGGCACGAGCAAGCAGACCGTCGCCGACCAGACCGCCAAGGGCTCCGTCGTCGTGCTCGACATTGAGATGGAGGGCGTCAAGCAGATCCAGCAGCAGAAGAGCAAGGGCTGGGAGGCCCGCTACATCTTTGTGGCCCCGCCCTCCATGGAGGCTCTCGAGCAGCGCCTGCGCGGCCGCAACACCGAGTCCGAGGAGAGCATACTGAAGCGCCTCAACCAGGCCCAGAAGGAGCTCGAGTACTCCAAGACGCCGGGCGTCCACGACAAGGTCATTGTCAATGATGACCTCGAAAAGGCCTACCAGGAGCTCGAGCAGTACATCTTCCAGGGCGCCCAGACACAAAAGTAAACACCATAGAGATCCAGTTAGAGGCAGTCCTTACAGAGGAGAGCAATGCCATTAGAAAAGAATACAATTATACTTGCGATACCAGAGAAATGCAGACAAGCTCGGTGAATTCCATGCTGCAAAGGAATCTCTTACAGTGCACGTGAAAACAAGCTCAAGACACGAGGCATAAAAGAATCAACGGATAATAAATAAGTAGTAAGAACGAAGTATCGTGGTAGAAGAGGGGTACTAATAAAAAGAAATACTGGGGGGGAGCAAAGAACGTCAAGCCTAAATCAGGACGGTACAGAAGGAAGTCGTCCACACAACAAGAAGACAGGACATATTATACTAGACAGAAACAGCAAGCGAGGAGGACATGGCTAGCAACAGTGCCGAGGCACCACGGAAAGCCGCTTATCCCCCAAGAACAGTGCCTGTATGGTCTAAAGTCATCCATCCCATTCCAACGCAGCCATTAAAACGACAAGACTTTTTTTTCCACAGAGGGCTTGTTTGCCAAGAGCTGCAAGTGGCCAGGCCAAAAATAACAATAGAAAAAGGGGGTGGGGGTATGAGCAAAACAGACGTATAGAACCCTGAGGAAGAATGATTGTAAACAGGTACTTCGAGAGGGGGGGGGGGTGAATGGTCATGGTCTCGGCGACTAGTAGCCGTTGATGGTCATCCGCTGGGAGCTGCGGCTGATCTCGCGCTCGGCAGCAGGGCTGATGGGCCGGCTTCCGTGTCCAGCCGTGGCGCTGCTCTCCTTGAGGGCCAGCAGCTGCTTCGCACGGAAGGTCTCGTAGTGGATCTGCGATGTGGTCTCGATCAGATCCTGCAGGTGGGTGCGCAGGAGGAAGTTGCGCAGGTGGATGAATTCGCAGTGGTTCTCATCCTCCACGTTGATGACACCCCACCGGTTCTGGCGCGCAGGCACCTGCTTTCCATTAATGAGGATGGACTTTTCCGAGCCAACAACGGCAAAGGGGATCAAGCTCTGTCACATGTTAGAAGGGGCGGGCCAGAAAAGGGGGGAAAAGGTAGAGGTACGTACCTTGATGGTCGTGTTGACAGCGCGCTCCTCCTCGTCAAACTCGTCATTGTCATACGGGTACATCTTGAGGTTGTGGAAAGCAAACTCCTCCTTGATGCTCTGCTTGAAGGCCTGGCGTTCCTCGAGGGTGAGGGAGTCGGACTTGGCAATGACGGGCACGACGTTGACGACATCAGACAGCTTCTTCAGGACCACAATATCGATAGGCTTGAGGGAATGTCCAGAGGGCTGGATGAAGAACAGGCAGCAGTGGATGCGGGTGTCCTGGATGTAGCGCTCGCGCTGGGCGGTGAGCTCCTTGCGGAGGTAGGCGGAGTGCTGGTCCTTGATGTACTTGACGATGGGGTCCCAGCAGCGGTCGTTGTTGATGAGGTCTCCGTAGCCGGGAGTGTCAACAATGTTGAGCCGGAGCCGGACACCATTCTCCTCGATAATGTGGGACACGGCGTGAATCTCGGTGGTGGACCGGATGGTCTCCTCGGGCACCAGACGGCCCTTGGACTCGATCAGGTGGGAGGCGAAGATGGTGTTGATGAGGGTCGACTTGCCGAGACCCGTCTGGCCTGCAGACGAGTGTTAGTGGCGGTGAGGAGATGAGAAGATGGCTCCGGAAAGGGAAAGGGACACAAAAGGAAACAAAAGGAAGCAAAAGCTTGACTTTGTTTCCCCCTATTTGATGGCGAGTGGAAAGGAAACAAATCACGTTTGTTTGGATAAAAAACACGTACCAACGCAAATGACATTGAACTGGAAGCCACGCTTCAGGAGCTTGCGCTCGATCTGAGACGTGATGCTGTCAAAACCAACATGGCTTTGGGGGTAGATGGTGGCAGGGGGCATGGCAGCCATTGCGTCGGATGTTGAAGAACGAGAACGGGGGAGAGAAGGAGTGGTCAAATGGGATCGGTCAGATGAAAACACGTAGTCGGGAAGAAAACGCAGAGATGGAAACCCAAAAAGGTCAACAGTTTTCGCGTGGTCGATGGAGTTGGGGAGTAGGCTGTCGTGACACTGGAAGAAAAGAAACAAAAGTTGCAAGATTGAGATTTTGGGTGGAAATTGGCGAAACAAAATTATGGCCTACGTGCCTTTTGTTATATTAGGGGAGGGGGGGGGGGTGGACAAATTTCCCCTATTCTTCTTTTTGACGGGGCACGCAGGAGCGACCCAACGTTCATCTGCTGCTCTCTCTCTTAGGGGACAGGGGTAGAAAGGGGAAAGAAAGCAGAGGAATTCGCTGATTGGTTGAAATGGGGTCCGTGTGTCCGCCTGTTCTTCATTGGCCCATCGGCAGTGGTGTATCCACTGCTCTGAAAAGGGTATAGCCTATTTTCTGACTCGATTTTTGTCCATCGTACAAAATTAAATGCAAAATTAAAAAATAAAAATCTGAAGAAAAGTGACGAGAGTGACGACCACGACCACGACTACGACCAGTTCACCCTGACAGACTCTGGAGTCTGCCGCCTGTGGAATCCTCGCGACAATGGCAAGCCTGGTGGCTACCTCGTTCCGGGCAGCGGCCCCCTCCGGCGCTCTTCTCTCTCGGCTTCTCTCCTCCTCCGCCCTTCCACCGTCCTCCCTGCTACCCTCGCGGCCGGTCCAGAAAGCCGTCGTATGGGCACGTCAACTAGCAGCTGCTCCGTTGCTACCGGCGCTCCCCCTGTCCTTGCCATGGCTGCCATCGCTTCCATCACTGCTCGGGGACATCTGGGAGTCTATCCTGCGTGCGGTCCCCAAGAAAAAGACATCACACATGAAGAAGCGACACCGGCAAATGGCAGGAAAGGCTCTCAAGGATGTCAACTCGCTCTGCAAATGCCCCGCGTGTGGCCGTACAAAGCGAATGCACTACATTTGCCCCTATTGCATGGAATGTATGTCTCGTCTACCTCTTGCCATTCCTCCCGTGCGCTCCAATTCGTTTCTTTTGTTTTTTGTTTCTTTTATTTCTTGCTGGTTTCTTGAATTCTCCCCTGCTTTGTTTTGTCTCAGACTCTGAAGCTCACTGGTTCAGCCATACGAGAGATGATGAAAAAGCTATAAACATCCACCGTCACCGTCTGCCACTCTGCAAAGGGGCGGAGCTCCTCGATGTCCATAGAGAGTGGCCGCCTCCATGTTTTCTGGAAAGAGCAATGGTGTCGGGAAAGAAATGGCTACACCGGCCACGGGCTTTCTCCATGGCAGTGGACATGCCACTTGTCTTTATCAGCACATCCTAGATGTGACACTGCTGCTGCTGTTTTATATTTCTCCCCGTGTACAACAGATATGTTTGAGAGATCTCGAATACGATTGGAATGTCCAAGCATCGGTGCGTACTGCGTAGTCCAGCATGTTCTCTGCATGGGAGCAACCAGCAGTGTCAATATTGCATGAATATCCTGGCACGTGATTTGCGTCTGGTCGTAGTTTCTCTGGTACAAGAAGGAAAGAGCAAGATGTGTGTTGGTGAGAGACAAAGAGGCGCAGAAGGCGCGACCCGAGGCTACGCAACCCCACTTCAAAAATTCCCAGAGGGCTATCGCTACTATTACTTTTTTCTTTCTTTGGTGACATCTCCTCACCTCTTCACCTGCAGCCACCATGGTCCGTCTACCTCTGCTCTGCCCGCATCCCAGCTCTTCTGCCTCTTGGCTTCCCGCACGCTAACAGAATCCCATCCAGTCGAAGCAGTTTTACATTGCAAAAACCGTGGAAAATGGTACATGCCCCCCGCCCCCCCAAGTATTAGCTAAGCAATGAGAAAAAGAAAGAAGAGAGCAACTTGCTGACGTATTCTTCATGTATAGCTCATGAAACGGACATTTTCTCGGTTGCCGTGACGCCCAACTGCGTCGTGTCCGGCTCGGGCGCCTCGACGCTGCGCTTTCACAGCACCGAATCGGCCGACTACCCGATTATACAGTCCATCGATGTCGCACACAAACTAGGCTGCCACCACGTGGCAACGGCCAAGGGCGGGACCGGACGTGTGGCGTGCTCGATCGGCTTTGGCGGCGAGCTCAAGGTCTGGCGGCGCAGCGAGGCCGGTGACTGGACGCTGGCTGATGCGCTGCAGCCGCGCGACTTGGCCACGCCGGCCGCGGGGGAGGGAGACGAGGCCGCATCGACGGGGAGCCGGCCCGGCAGACCCGGCAGCGCCGCCACCGCGGGCGATGCGTGGGCGCTGGCGCTCAGCACGGACGAGAAGTATCTCGCCTACACGACACACAATGGGAACGTTGGCGTCTGGGATCTGGAGGCCCGGTCGAGACTGCTCGTCTTTCGGGCGCACAACCGGGCGACGAGCAGCTTTGCCATGTCTGTCGCCCTCAGTCAGGACGGGCGCTATACGGCGGCCGGCTTCCAGAGCGGGGCCGTCAACGTCTTCAGCAACGATGCGTCCAAGCTGCTGCACACGCTGCCCGGGTTGGGCCGGCCCGTCCGTTCTGTCGCCTTCTCGCCGCTGGGCAAGCTTCTGGCGGCCGGCGGTGATGCCGGCGTGATTTCCCTGTACGACGTGAAGCACGGCGAGCCCATTGGCAATCTGTCTCCGGTCACTGTGGCTACGACCAATGCCGACGGAAGCTCGACCACATCGGCCCTGCCTTGGGTTATGTCCCTCGACTTTTCGGCCACGGGCGAGTACCTGCTGGCCGGCTACATGGACGGAAAAGTGCGGGTGTGGAATGTGGAAAAGAAGGTGTGCGTAGCGACCAACAGCGATTCCGACATGGCGACGCTCTGGGGCGTGCAGTGGTTGCCACCGCAGTCGGAGCGGCCTGGAGCCGACACGGCCAGCTTCTGCACGGTCAGTGCAGACTGCAGGTTGACCTTTTACCGGGAAGCAGGTTCCGCCACCAATCCATAGAGATGACAAGAGAAGACAGGGATACGAGTATCCACGTTTATATATCCTTTATAGATGAGAATGAACATGTACAAGTAACTCGCCGGCCCTCTCCAGTCCAAAAGGTCTACTTACTCCACCTCCTCTATTCTAGGTCTCTTGTTTTCCATTGCAGATGCGGCAGAAGTGTTCGCAGAGGCCTCTCGCTGTGGGTGCACAGATAGGCCAGCCAGCCGCGGCAGGGCCACATCATGACGATCTCCCACGCCCCCCAGCCCGCCGGTCCAGCCCGCCTCTGGCGGCAGCAGCGACCCCAGTTTCCAGTTCTCGAGGCTCTCGACCACGTCTGCCGCGTGCTGCCGCACGAGGCCGTCGTTGTCCGTGTCGGCCACATACCGCAGGATGCGCAGAATGTCCTCCTGGCTGGCAGCCGTGAGCCCAAAGCCGAGCCGCCGGCCGGACGCGCGCGCCGCCTGCAGCGCTCGCACAAAGCTGAGCACCAGCACAATGGCGGCGCGCCGCACGAGGGCCTGCGAGGGCTCGGGCTCCATGGCCAGCACGTGCAGACAGAGGTCGACGGCGCTGGACGCCAACGTCGCGCCGAGGCCGGCGACGCTCGTCTCGATGCCCGTGGCCAAGACGGACAGGGCCGATGCCCGGATCCGCACGTCCTCGCTGCCGTGGTGGCTGCTCCACCCCTCAACAATCTGGCGGATCTCGGCATTGTCCTTGTCCTCTACTTCTTCGTCGTCGTCGTCCTCCTCCTCCTTCTCTTCTGCCTCCCCTCTCTCCCTGCTCTTCTTCATACTCGCCATTCTCTCTTCGCGAGCCTGCTTGGCTGCCTGCTTGGCCGCCGTCTTGGGCCGTCGCTGTCCATGCCGGCCAGCCGTCGCCAGCAGGGCCTCGCCCACCTGCTGGGCCGTCTCGCCCGAAAAGGTCTCGCCCAGCCGCTGCACGACCTGCAGCAGGGCTTCGCCGAAGCGCAGCCGGGTATCGACGCTGCCAGTCTCGCCGGCATCGACATAGTGATCGAGCAGCTCGCGCGTGGTGGCGCGGGGGTGGCGGTCGGCCACGAGCGCAAACATCTGGATGACGCGCAGGTTGATATAGTCCTCGTTCTCGCTGAGCAGCGACGACAGCAGCACGAGGAGGGCGGGGATGTCGAGCACGGCGCTGTGGGCGCGCAGGAGGCCCTGCAGAATATTCAGGCCCTCGGCACGCACGGGGGGCGGCGCGTCGGCCTGCATGATGTACGACATGGCGAGACGGTGGGTCTTGCGGTCCTCGGCGCGCCGGGCCTCATCCGTGGTCGTCGGAGCGGTCTCGTCGGGCTCTTCGACGTCGTCTCGGTACCGCAGAAAGAGCAGCAGATTCTTGGCCGTCTGGGCTCTGTCGTCGGAGTCGGCATCCCCGTGTGGACGAGACGGTGGTGAGGAAGAGACGGCGCCGGCCACCGTTTCCAGCGCCTGCTCAATGGCCTGCAGCACGTGGCTGTCGACATGCGACCTCTTGAAGCCCGGCGAGGTGACGACCAGATTCAGGAGGCTGAGAAGCAGAGGGACCAACTCATCCGTGGCCAGCAATGTCTCGTCGAGGTCGGCCAGCAGACCCTGGACAAGCTCCATGATGTGCTGAGGCCGCCGGGCCAGTCTCTCGGGAAACCGCTCCATCACCCGCTGGAGAAGGGTGCTCTCCAAGAGCTCTACCAGGGGACTGTGATC
Source organism: Esteya vermicola (assembly GCA_002778215.1). Lineage (NCBI taxonomy): Eukaryota > Fungi > Ascomycota > Sordariomycetes > Ophiostomatales > Ophiostomataceae > Esteya > Esteya vermicola. The sequence continues at coordinate 14,538 of PCDM01000020.1, forward strand.
TTGCTGTCCATGGGCGCCAGATTCCTTGCCATACCCATCGGGCTCTGACTCTGTATTCTCCGTCTTGATCAGGATGGCATCAGCCTTGCGTGGTTCTCGTCTAGTGGCAGAGCGCCGCGCAAAGAGCAGCAGAAAGACGGACGAAATGCTGTCATCGTCTGTGGATATCTCCTCCAGCAGATCGAGCAGCGCGTCACTCTTGGGCCGGACCTCATGCCACCGCGACTGTACGACGTGTGCAGCATAGGACGGGCTGTCCGATGGGGTGTCGGTGGGACGCGGGGCGGCAATGCAGATGCCTTGGCCAGATGGTGTCATCCTGTACTCCCATGGCAGAGTCTGGCGTGGCTGGCTGTGGCCAGTGAACAAGAGGTTCTGCACAATGGGCAGCACTTGTGCGGCCGAGAAGGAGATGCAGAGGTAGATCTTGAGCAGGTTGCGAGCCGGCTGGCAGAAGAGTTCTCTGCGCTTGTCGTCGATGGGCGGTGACGACGACCACGAGGACAAGGCCCAGAGCGGCAGCACGATCGGCCCCAGAAGCCGTCGCGTGAGGCCGGGATTGGGGTGAGAGATGATGAGCGTCTGCAGCCGCCTCAGGCCCTGGGCGACGTCCTCTGCAGACACTAGGACGCGCAGAGCATCCTGGCGGAGATCCACAATGTCGTCATGGTCTCCTTCTCTTTTGCATCGTGCCGGCAGACCTCCCCTGGCTGGGTCTATGCAGGACAGAATGGGCTCGGCAAAGTACCGCCATCCCGGCGTGCCTGTCTGTCAACATGCGGAATGAGAAGCAGGTGCCCTCAGCAAGCTTACCTGGTGCTCCGTAGCTCTTGCGCCCCAGGATGCCAAAGCCAATGACGTAAGCAGCCACCTTTGCCAATTCCAGGCCATCGTGTCCGTCCAGGAGCCGCAAGAGCTGCGGTGACAGGCCCCGGAACCACTCGTCGGCTGTCGACCGTGCCGGCGGGCTGGCCAGCAGCTGTGTGGCCATCTTGAGCGCTTCGTGGGTAATGCTGGCCCCCTCCCGCGAGGACAATGGCGGCGCGGACGGCGGGGCCGAGGAGCTGCCGCCAGAGGCCGACAGGCCCTGGCTGGACGGGTGCACCGAGAAGACAAACTCGAGCGTGGCGCGCACGCCTCCACCGCTGCTGCCTCGCTCGCCCTCGTCGTCACGCAGCGGCAGCAGGGCCAGCACGCTGAGGAGTTCTGTCCGCAGCCATTCTGGCACGTGACCTGGCTGGATGAGCACATTGAGGGCCGGCAGCAGGGATACGGGGGAGACACTTTCTTGTCAGTCCTCTTTCCTCTATCTTGTTTCCTGTCTCTTCTCTCCTCTCGTCCTCTTCCTTTTCCCGTATTTTCTAGGAACTGTCACGTTCAGCTGCCTGTCGGCTCACCTCTGAACAAAATCAGAAAACTCTTGTCGGTGGCTCTCTGCATTCGGGGCCGCTGGATTATAGGCTTTTGAGCCGAGACTCACAAGCGAGTCAATCAGCTTGCGGCCTGTTGGTATCTGCGGAGCATTCGACTCCATCCCGCCGCATTTTGTAGTGTACGGACGGTACGTTCTCGAGCCGGTGTTGGATATTTGGATATCAGAGAGGCACTCATCGCACATCTGCTGACTAATCGATAAACCTCACGTGGGGGAAATACGCGAGTCCATATTAGGGTTAGTGCGAGACGCGGTAGAAGACGCGTTCCTTCCTACTCCGTAAGCTGTCAGAGCTCCCTGAAAGCTCGTCTATTTATTACTGCTCTCTTCTCTTCTGCTTCTTCCCCTCCTTTTCTTCCTTCTCTCTTCTTTCCATCCTCTCGTCTACCGCTCTCCTCCGCCCCAACAGTCGACTAAAAGACAATCTTCTGCATCCTCGACCTCCCTCGAACGCAAGCCTTTTTCGAAGCCAGGCCGCCGCCGTCTTTCGTCTACTCGATCGACGCCATCTGCCTCTCGAGCTCTCTCTTTTCCCCTCTACCAGCACAGACTCACTCCAGCCAAGAAGCCTCTGTCGTCCTCTGTCGTCCTCTCTCTGCAGAGACTGGCACGCCTCGCTTTCCCCACAGTTTCCCAAAGTACCGAGTTCCTGAAAAGGAATTGCATCGTGCATGTCTGCTTTTGCTGAGAGGAACCCATTTGTGTGATTGCCTTTTGATTGGGCAGGCAATCGGCTTTGGAACTTAACCCTAATCTTTTTGATGGTTCCTCTGTTGCAGCCGCTGCAGCAGGGGAGAGGTTTGCGTCTCGAGGCCTTCTCCCCCCGCCTCTCCCGTCTTTTAGCCTTGTTTCGCCCTGTCCAGTGGAGGAGAGATGCTATCTTCTCTGCACGCAGGCGCTGAAAAGTTCCAGCAGGCCCGGCGCGGGACCGGGTGACGGACACGGATGGTGGCGGAGGGAGATTTTCCAGTCACAAGAAGTGGATGGCGTTGCTGCTTCATTCTTGTCTTTCGGAAACGTCAGGGGAGAATGAACGGAAGCAGGGAAGCCAGCCACGTGAGCAAATGCGCTGACCCATGAGTCTGTATGAGAAGAACCTCTGGCCTGAGGTCGCTCGTCAGGCAGTGCAGCTGGGAGCCAGTGCCTCTGACCAAGATCGCGTGGGTGTATCACCTGGCCAGAAGTCGGAAGCACAATGGCTGTCATCTTGGACGGGTCACGGCTGTCGCTGTCGGCTTTCCTCTTCGTTTTTCGTGGGGGTCGTTCTTGAGACGGCCTCCTATTCTGAGCGTGGGGGGTGGAGGGCAGCTTGGGCTCCAACGATCAGAGCAGCAGCGTTTCAAGAGAAGCTTGCCGGCAATTTGCCTTGCCTGAATCAGTCGGGGGAGAGTCGGCGTGGGCTGTAGGTTTGGCTATGGCTTGCTCCTGCTTTCCTCGGTCTGAGTGAGGATTGCTTGGCTCCGTACGGAAACGTTTCACTGCTCTGATAATACTACTCTTTTTTTTTGCCCTTGTCTGTTACCCTCCCGGATACCCTCTTGCGCGCTCTCTGCCTAGCAGGAATCAGGAAAGCCCAGCTGTCGGCCGTCGATCCGTCCCAGTCTCGCTTGCAGACGTCCAGTGTGACCTTGGCCGTTCTCTTTCCCAAGGAATGGCCATGGCACGTCATTTTTTTTTTCTTGGATTTGACGTTGCAGCCCCATGGTCGGACGCATTAACTCTTGTCTCTTCGGATGTGCAGGCCGCCATTTCCAGACCCGTGTTTCTCGCAAATGCGGTTGTCTCTATCATTTTTTCCTCTGGTACAACAGAGATGATAGCGCGGTTTTTATAGATGCTTTTGTCTGCGCGGAAACCATGTTACCCCATCTCAGGACGGAGAGGGGGAAACAACAAAACATCTTGTGGCAGCGTGCTTTTAACGGACAGAGGCTGGCACTAGCCTTTTCTTTTTTTTTTTTTTTGAAAAGAAAGAAATCTTGGCTGCGTTTGGGTCTGGGTTTGCGGGAAAAGAGTGTGGTAGAGGGAGGCAGTATATGGTCAGTTGCGGACCCCCGCCTGCTTCTGGGCACAGCACCTGGATGGGGTCGATGAGGAGTGGTGTGCGTCCCGTCCTCGTGAATGAGTGACGGGTTGGGTGTTTGGGGTTGGGGAGGGTGGTGTCGAGAGGTTCGGGTGGCATGCCACACAGCAGGAAAGGGCATGCTGCCAATCCATGTGCTCGAATGCCTCTCCGTTTTCACTTATGGACGGTCGCGAGCCGGCATGGCTGGGACCCATCTCGAGTTGGCGTCAGAGTTTCGTGCTCGTCCACGCCTGCCTATCGCGGCTGTCTGTAGGGAGAAGAGGGTGGATGGCAGGAGAGAGCACGACGTCGCCGGATCGTCGATAGCTGGACGGTGATGCTTGAGACAAGGGACGGGGCATTGTGGAACGCTGGTCCTTGGCTGCTCTCTCGCCTGGAACATTGGTGCCAGAGAGCAGCCCCCCTATTTTTTCAGGGGATAAGTTTACCTTTTTTTTTCCCCTGTTTCTTTTGCTACTGGTTGTCAGACTAACATGGATAGATTGTCGGTTCGGGAGCGAAACGGCACGCGTTTTCAAAGGTCAACCGGCTAGGAGGCCAGGACGCAGACGAAGCCCCATATCAGGTAGGATGAGTTGGCAGCGCTTCTACAACGTACAGAGTATGTATGTACAATGTACTCTGTACTCTACAGTGCATGCATGCATGCACGCAGCCATCCCTGCTGACCACACCCATGGTTTCTTCGCCCGTGCAGCTCGGTGTGGCGAAAACTGCAACGCTGCATCATGTCCAAGTCTGGACGGGGTGAGCAGGGGTGGAGAGATGGTGGGTGAGTACGGAGTAGCGTGTGAAGAGCGAGTACTCCGTAATAGCATGCAGGAAATGGACGGTCCACAAGAGTCCACTTGCAATGTGACGTGTTGCCGCTATGCCGCTGTGCCGGCTTCTGTGTAGAAGCTCTGCTCCGTAAAGGTTTTTTTTCTTTTTTTTTTTTTTCAAAAGACGAAAGACGGCGAGCATCTTTTCTCTTTCCCTCTCATGTCGAGGCTCGTGCTCATCTCGAGAGCGATCTTGTGCCTCTTTTGTCGTAGCGAGCAAGCCGCTTGGCCGCTTGGGTACAAACAGCAACAGGACGCAACAGGATGCAACAGGACGCCGTCCTCCTGGCGTCTTCTCCGCGTTCTGTTGGCCTCGCCCTGCCGAGGCAGCGGCGCAACATATATACAAGTTCGTCCAGGTGAGCTAGGACCAAAGTAGAAAGTCAGCGGCTTCGGTTCACCGGTGCCCAGTCCAGCTTATATGAGTGATTTGCCAATGAGAGGAGAAGCCGTTTGTAATTTCATAGAGTTTTTGATTACTCGTACTAGCTATTGTTGAGAACAGGCAGAAATGGAAAAATTACAAGATGTTTTGAGAATTAGGAATCTGTAATGAGAAGGAGAAGAAAAGATGAAAAAATGAATGAAAAAAAAAGAAGAAAAGAAAAGTAAAAAAACAGAAAAACAGTCAACCAATACATACCCTCCGAGCCTGAGCCCGTCAAAATGCCCATGTCCCGACTCCCCCGCTATGATAAGATGTCCCATTCCCTGCCTTTTTTTCTGCCCGTCTTCCCTCCTCTTGCCAGCTGAAGGGCCTGCCATGCTGTGCATGTGCCAGCCGAGCAGCTTCATTCCGTCCTTGTCTTTCTCCAAAAGAGCAAGGTCGTATTGATTTAATTATGTGCTGTACTTGTATTAGTGCTTATGAGAAGATCCTTTCTCTTTTTTTTTTCCTCGTCTCTCCCTCTGTTCTTTTTTTGGCTCTCTCTCCTCGTTCCTCTCTCTCTCTTCTCTTTTCTTTTCTCTTCTCGTTGGGGATCCGCCTTCTTCTCCGTTACCCACTCGCTGTGACGACGGCCGCCGAGCCATGCCTAAAGGAACTAAGGGAGAGGCAGCAACACTGCAGCCGCCGGCGGTGCCTGCGGCCAGGGCTGTTGGAAGGGTTGGTGCCGCAGTCTCTGCGGCTGTTGGTAGTGGAGCTGAGGAGGGCCGGCCAGCGAGAAGGGCGCGTGCAGAGGCGGTTGGGGGAGTGGCTGTATCTGGGGCTGCGGACAGTGAGGAGGGTGGGTGTAGGAGGACTGCTGCACAGGGTCGAAGCCGTCGAGACCGTCGAGTCGAGTGTGCTCGTCTGGGAAGAGCAGCTTCGGATGGAGAGGCGAGCTGGCTGCCATGTCCGCCTCGCCGCCGCCGCGCGACATCGGCCCGAGCTCTTTCTGGTCCTCCTCGTCTTGGAGGACCTGCAGCTGCAGCTGCAGCTGCTTCTTCTGCTGCTGGAGGTGGCGTGGCGGCTGCAGCTGTCGCTGCTGCTGCTGCTGTAGGAGCTGCTGGCGCTGCTGCTGCTGGTCCTGGAGCTGCTCGAGGCGCAGGAAGCGGCGGCTGCTGGCGGCGGCGTCCTGCCCCAGCGTCCAGGTGGAAAAGACGTCGCCGGGCTCGGTGCTCACCAAGACGTCCAGAAAGGTGTAGCGGAGGACGCCGTCGCAGAACATGGGGACGCCAATCTCCATCTCGGCGGTGGCGAGGGCAGCCGGCAGCTGGGCCACGTCGTCATCACGGCCGGCGGCCTGAGCCGTTAGTATGAGAAGGAAAGAAGGAAACAGAAAAGAAAGAAAAGAAGGAAAAGAAGAAGGAAAATGAAAAGAAATACATACACAGCACTCTGCACAAGGAGCGTTGTTGACAAAGACCCAGTTCTGGCAGTCGTGGGTCAGAAAGTATTTGCAGCGGTATTTGTAGAAGCCGCCGCTGCCAGACATGGTGAGGGAGGAGAGGCAGGAGAGGGATGAGAGGCAGGAGAGCAGAGAAGAGTCGAGGCAAAAATGATCATACGAGAATATATGGAACGGCAAGCTGCTGTTCTGGCGTGTAAGTGGAATAGGGTGGAGAAGGGACGAGATATGAAAATAGTGAGAGCAAGAGGGCAAGAGAACAGGAGAGCAAGAGAACAAGAAAGCAAGAGGGCACGAGAGCAGAGCGAGAAGAGAGCAAAAAGTGTAGATGGGGAGAAAAAGGTGCTGGCTGTCAAAAAGTTTTCATACGGGACGGTCCGGCAGCTTTAAATGGAGAGAGGTCGAGGCGAGGTGATGGACAAGGAGTGTAAAAACTATTCAGCACGTCGTACACAGTATAGGAAAACAGAAGCAAGAACAAGAAAGAATGAGAAAGAACGGGTTAGGAAGGGGGACGAGAGAGAGAGAAGGAGGGGACAAGATCCACACATGCTTCTCTCGCTCCTGCAGCCTCGTTGGTTCAATTTGGGGGGGGGGGCGTCGAGTGAGGACGAGGGGAGACGGAAGCGGAAAAGGAAAGCCAATACCAATCTAAATGGGAAAGCCGATGAAGGGAAGTGCATGACGAGCGTCTGCCTCTGGCCAGCCAGGTAGACATGCAGCTGTACAGCTGTACAGCTGTAGAGGTACAAGAAAGAAGAAGTACGGAGTACAAGAAACAAAAAAGTACAAAAAGTACAAGCACCACACGCGTCCTATACAAGCATGCGTAGGACGAATAGTACGCAGTAGTACGAGTACTGCCTATGTGACAGATTGTCTGTGCGTCTGTTCTCTCTCGGTGACTCTCTCTATCACGTATTCCCAATCTCTTTTTTTTGTTGGTATCTTCCATGTCTCGCTTCTGCACTCGCTTCTGCACTCGCTTGTCGAGAGGACTGGACTTTCCAGGCTTGTCCTCACTTGTCCAGTCTTGTCCAGTCTTGTCCTCGCTTGCAACTCTCATGGACCCAAAGCTGTCTATTTCTCCGTTTCTCCTTTTTTGTGTCCATCTCCTGCCACCTGAGCCATGGTACTGGAGGGGCATCAACGATACCCTATATGCATGGGATTAGCATGGGATTTGCATGGGATGACAAGACCGTGCATTTTCTCAATTTTTTTTTCAATTTTTTCAATTTTTTTTTCATTATATTTCATTATATTTCATTATTTATCTTCTTTTCTTTTTCCTGGGACTATTCCAGCCATGAACTCTTCTTGCGCCATGTACTCGTAAACGGTCTTCTCGGGGTTCTTTTGGGTTCTCTTGTTTTTTTTGGGTTTCTCTTCCGTCTATAACTGCCTATAGTCTTCCTCCCCCAGCAATGTCTCTGACTCAGCTCTTGGATCTCATTCCCTTCCCTATCCTTCTCTCGGCGTCTGCAGTGTGACCTTGACGAATATACGCCACCGTTAGTGGGCTTGTCCGCGTGCAGGACACACGTGTGTCGTTCTCGTGACTCAAACACACGATAGAGCCGCATGCATGAACCAGAAGACGAGACCATGCCAACCCGTCTGGACTCCAGGGCCCTCGTCTGTACGAGTACGATGGAGGTGCGTATGAGTACGAAGTACGAGTAAACAAAACCAGCGTACATAGTACAAGAGTACAAGTACAAGAGACTCCATGTTGGCAACCCTGTCCAAGTGACGCCATGGAACGACAGAGAAAAAAAAGGGCGCCTGCACGGCAAAGTACACGCTACTGGCAGTGTGGATCGTGCACGGAAGCTCTCCGAAAGGAGCATAGGGGCACTGGATTGGGTTGGGGAGAACAGCAAGCTTGGCCGTCCCAGTAGGAGTACAAGTGTTTACGGAGTATGCTGGTACGCTGTCTACAGCTAACTCGGAATGAGTGTCCCACTGGAGCTGCATACATCCTATTGGGTGGCGGGGTAGACAGAGGAAGGGGAGAGAGAGGGGGGGAGGAGTTGGAGGAGGAGGAGTAGGAGGAGGAGGAGTAGGAGGAGGAAGAGTTGGAGGAGTTGATAGTGTAGTGGTGGTGGGTAGAGGTGGCGAGAGATGGAGGTGGGAGGAGGGAAGAGGATGGGGGGGGGGGGGGGGGGGCAGCCGGCATGAACAGACAACTTTGTCGAGAGGAACGAGAGAGGGCCGCCGATCTGTGTGAAGAGACGGGAGGAAGGGGGTGAGAGAGGATGAGAGTGGATGGAGTGGATGCCGTGGGCTCGTCCTTGTCCATGTCCGTATGAGTGAGAACGGGTGAGAAGGGGGGGGGGGGGGGGGGAGGACGAGAGGAGGAGGAGGACCAGTGAGGACTCCATAAGAGTACTACGAGTACGGAGTACGGAGTAATGTACACACGACAACGAGTACCGTACGTACTCGGATGAGCCTGTCTTGAAAGACAGACACGAGGGACCACTCATGGCATGCCGGACGAGAACAAATTGAAATGGAGCATCCTTCTCTCTAAAAGTGGGAATGCTCAGACCCTCTCTTTCTAAAAGAGGGACAGCCCACCAGACACGAGGGAAGCTCGCAATAAGGAGAACAGACGCTGAGAAGGGCAGCTGAGGGTACAGATACGAGTGTACGGAGTACGAGTAGTAGTACCATGTAGTGCTGGTATTACACGTCAACTCCGAGCCCAGTCCGCAGTTCTCCAAGACAAGCTGCGCCAGGAACGGAACATTTTTTTCTTTTTTCAAAAGTCGAGAGTATATTTATACTCTACAACTCGTACCATGTACGCATGGACTAGAGACTTGTCTTCGGGGCTTTCTGTGATCCCTGTCGACCCACTTGACTGTGGCTACCCGTATATTGTACATGAGCGGAACATCAACTAGGAGACCGTCGTCTCGATGCATGCTCTGTCCTCTGACAGGACGAGGATAACTCTGTTCACTGAGTCGGACAGGAAGCTTAAAGAGAGTTTGGCGGGCTATGCAACGCGCAGGGGAGGACTTGCCGAGATCTCCGTGTTCACGGACGACACACGGACTGATGACAGGGGGACAGAAGAATCAGAGGGATGACCTCTGATGACGAGTACGGAGTAACTCATACTCGACTGGAGTCCTGTCATCTCAACGGTCAGGCTCACCGACTCAAGAGTACGTTTGTACTGGTACAACAGAGTACTCCGCAACTCGTAGGACGACACTGACGTATAAGAATTGCACAACAGAGCACAAAAGTATAACAGAACTGTACAACGGCGTACGACTGAATATTGTTCTCGTGCTCCTCCAGACAACGAGCTGAGAGAGAAGGCAGATGAGCAAGAACGACGACAGGGGGGCCGTCTTCGGCTGTCGGCCGGCCATTCCGAGCGGGTCACTGGTGAGTTGACAGTACATACTCCGTAGTATGATGATATGTTGACTTTATACTCCGTATTTCATTTGTTTACTTTCCTGTTTGTCTCTTTCTTTTTCTGTCCCTTTCTTTTTCTCTGCTTCTTTCTCTCTCTGCCACTTTCTCCCACTTTTTCTTATCCCTCTCTCTCTCTCTCTCTCTCTCTCTCTCTCTCTCTCTCTCTCTCTCTCTCCTCCTCTCCTTCCCCCTGCACTGACCAACCGTTTGACTCTCTTGCATCTTTCAGAATGCACGGCATGCATTAGCCAGAGAGCCAGCGTTGCTCTCTTCATTTATTCAACTTTATATCCATAGGCTATGAGCAGCCGTAGCGCCCCGTAGCGTCCCCGTAGCGCCCTATAGCGCCCCGTACAACAGGTGCAGACGCGCTACTGCGGAATACGGCCACACGACTATACTATGTACATACGTACGGAGCGCCATCGCCAGAGCGCCAGTCGTACTACTCGTACATGGTAAACGTCTGTTCTCTTCATCTTCGCAGACCCCCTTTTCATAAGTACGGGGGTACATGCCTCTGCTCTCATCTTTGTACCTCTCATTACAGGGTTGCATTCTCAACGGTTGTACAGGTACGATGAGAGAAGAGAGAAGAGAAAAAAAAAAGACCCAAAAAAGACAAAAAGGTGTAAGTGAAAAATTCAGTCTACTTGTACAAGTACAGGTACCTCGTCCTCATATTTCGTCTTCGACCCGGATTCCGCAAGTGGACACACTGTAGCATCGCGGCATAACCCGCAAATTATCACCTAGGAGGACAATGTAAGAAGGAGAGCAAGAGAAGAAGTCGAAGAGACAGAAAGAGGACGAGAAGACAAAAAGCTGCCCAGAGCAGGGGAGCAGGGGAGCAGGGGAGCAGGGAAGGAGGGGAACAGGGGTGGTGGGAAGCAGGGGTACAGAAGAGCAGGGGTGTTGAGAAGGGGGGGAGGATCCAGCTCCAAGGGACGTTCTCTCGGCGCGTGGTTGAGCACGCACGCGTATCATTTACGGAAGCTGTACTTGTACGAGTACTACATAATATGAGTACGAAGTACTCGTACTACTACTATGTATGTATGTACTACTATGTATGTTGTCGTATGGGTACTTGTTCTGGGGGGAGAATGCTACCTGATCCATGATCGGCTTGCCGTTACTGTGTCACTGGGAAAGACGGAAAATGAGAATGGGCAGGAGAAGGAAACCAAAATGAGAGAGAGAAAAGAGAAAAGTGATACGAACTCTACTCCGTATACGACGTTGCCCTGTCTACTTGTTTATTGGCTTTCCTTTCTGGACAAATTCTTCTCTTATCTAGTGCAGCTGAGAAATCAATTTCCTCGTACCACAGCTGGCCGTTCCAAGGTCCTTTTAGTCTCGTCACGTCTGCTTGGGTCCTTGGTCCTCTGGCCAGTGTGGTCAGTGTGGTCAATGTCTGGCCCGTGTCTGGCTCAGGATCTGGCTATTGCCTGGTTCAGTCTGGTTCATTGGACTCTCTGCTCTGGGATCGACAGCATCCTTTCTATTCTTGAATCCGTCTTTTTAAACGTCCTGGCACCCAAAACTCCACAGGCATGAAAGCCCAAATGGTAAATAGAAAAAGAGAAAAAGAGATAAAAGAAAAAACAAAAGGCCAACGAAGACGCATCAGCCGTCTACGAGTAAACACGCCACCGATGCCCTACCGATCCACGAGTCCTCGCCCTCTCCTTCATGCTCGTCCATGGCATCCGGCTAGTATTCCGACCGCGTGGCCTCTTTGCGCCGGATCCTGTCAGCCACCCGCTGCAGAGCCGTCTTGGCCTCGCCCTTTTCAAACACATCCAAGTCGTAGTACAACGGGGCAATGTCCTGTCCGAGTTAGAAGAAGAGAGCGAAGGAGAGAGAAGGAAAGACAAGAAAAAGAAGACAAAAGAAACTCACCAACAACCACTCGGGCCGGACACCCGTCACGGTGCGAATGTACTGCTTGCTCGTCAACACAAACTCATTATACACCACCCAATCAAAGTCGGTCGTCACGCCCGTGCTCGGGTGGATCGCCACCGCCGTGTTGTCCTTGATCGTGCGGTAGATCTTGCTCGACGGCTGCCGGTGCGCCACCTGCATGAAGAAGCCCGCCACCAGCGCCCGCCGGATGTTGGTGTAGTAGTCCTTGTGCCCAAACGGCGTGCTGACGAGCTCCACCTCGTGGCTCTCCATCAGCATCCGCAGCTGCGCCCGCACATTGTCGGCGCTCGTCAGGTGGCGATACGACAAGAAGTGCTCATGACACCACTTGCGCACGGCGCCCGCACTGGCCTCGCCACCCTCGTCGCCCGCGTTCATCTCCTCGCCCTTGAAGGCGTGAAAGGCGTTGAGCAGCGTCAGGTGGTCGCTGTCGGGGTGCGTGAACATGGCCTTGGCCTCGTCGGCCCGCTTGCGCGCCGCGGCCGGCCGCATAAAGATCTGCGGCACCGACAGCAGCGACACGATGGACAGAATCTCGTTGGAGCAGTAGAACTCGGGCGACGTGATGAGCATGACGGCCAGCGACGGGTCGAGCGGGAACTCGGAGGCCATGCTGCCGAGCTGCGTCAGCTCGCCCTCGTCGTCGAGGCAGGCGAGGTAGTTGAGCTCCTCGAGCGCGCGCATCATCGTCTCGGGCGCCGGCGGGTCCATAAAGTCAAAGTGCACGAGGTCCTCGACGCCGAGCTTCTTGAGCTCGAGGATCGTGTTGCTGAGGTTGGACCGCAGCACTTCGGGGTGCGTCTGCTCAATGAGGTCCTGCTTGAACGCCTTCTCGGTGTAGAGACGGAAGCACTTGCCGGGGCGCGTGCGGCCGGCCCGACCGGCGCGCTGCTGCGCCGAGGCCCGCGAGATGGGCGTGACGAGCAGCGACTCGACGCGGATGCGGGGATTGTAAATCTTTTGCTTGCTGAAGCCGGGGTCGACGACGTAGACGATGCCGTCAATGGTCAGACTTGTCTCGGCAATGTTGGTGGACACGATGCACTTGCGGCCGGGGCGGCCGCCCTTGACGAGGGGCGGGGGGGCCGCGTCAAAGATGCGGTTCTGCTGGTGCGGCGGCAGCGTGCCGTAGAGGGGGTAGACGGCCAGGGGGCCGGCGTCGGACTCGCGGATCATCTCGTCGACCTCGAGGGAGATGCGGCGGCAGGCGTCCTCGATCTCGTCCTCGCCGGTGAGGAAGAGGAGGATGTCGCCCTCGGGCTCGGTGGCGTGGATCTGGAGGACGGTGCGGACGGCGGCCTCGACGTAGTCCTTCTCGGGCTCGGGGGTGTAAAAAACCTCGACGGGAAAGGTGCGGCCGGGGACGGCGAGCAGGGGGGCGTTGTGGAAGTAGCGCTGGAACTTTTGGGCGTCGAGGGTGGCGGACATGATGACGATCTTGAGGTCGGCGCGGCGCAGCGAGAGGGTCTTGAGCAGGGCCATGAGGATGTCGGTGGCGAGGGTGCGCTCGTGGGCCTCGTCGATCATGATGCAGCTGTAGCGCGAGAGGTCGGGGTCGTTCATGGACTCGCGCAGCAGCTGGCCGTCCGTCATGTACTTGAGCAGCGTCTTGGGGCCCGTGCGGTTCTCGAAGCGGATGCTGTAGCCGACCTCCTCGCCGAGGGTGACGTCGAGCTCGTCGGCGACACGCTGGGCCACCGACATGGCGGCCACCCGGCGCGGCTGCGTGCAGGCGACCATCTTGCGGCGGAAGTGGGGCATGTCGTCGTAGAGAATGTACTGCGGGATCTGCGTCGTCTTGCCGGAGCCCGTCTCGCCGACAAAGACGAGGATCTGCGTGCGGTGGAAGACGTCGAGAAACTCTTGGCGCTGCTTGTGCACGGGCAGCTGGCGCCGGCCCTCGAGGATGCTAAAGTACTGCTGCGAGTGCGGCCGGCCCGTGAAGGCGTTGATGTCCTCGTCCTCGACGCGCGCCGCCTGCGTGGCCGTCGTCTGGTGGCGCGTCAGGCCGCGGAAGAAGGGGCCTAGAGGATGGCCGTTTTGGTCGTTCTGGTCATTTTGGCCGTCGGCGGTCTCGCCGTCGTACATGTGAGCCAGGTACTTGTTGTACGTTGGCTTGTCCGTCTTGACAGTCTCCTCTTCCTTGCCCTTCTTTTCCCCCTCCTTCTTCATCTTCTTCTCCAGGCCGCCGTCCGAGTCCTCCTTGACGCGCTTCATCCTAGGTTCGTCTTCGTCGTGCTCGGAGCTCTTTCGTTTGCTCAGGGGCAGAGATTCGGCCATGCTGAGAGAGAGAAGAGAGACAGAAGGACCAAAAGGGAGGAAAATGGACAAGAGAGAGAGGAAATGGAGAAAAAAAGATACTGCCGGCGGTGAGTCGAAAGAAGGAAAAATAGATGCCAGATCCACCGAGATGTCTAACCAATCAGCGTGCACTAGCATTCCCTCCAGAATAACACGATAAGCGATAAGAATGAGGGCTCTCCGCACGTACTCGTGACCAGCACACACACAGTACGTGCTCTCTGACACAAGTACCTTGTACATCTGTGCTTTCCATTTTTTTTTACTTTTTTACTGTATGGTAATATTCCCCCACAAACTTTGACTTCGTTTGTGCGACGTCCAGCTCGTTTGAGATTTCAAGTCTTGCCGACAGTTTCTGGGTCGGAGATTGGAGAGGAGACTGTCGTCCAGTCAAGAGGGGTCACATTAAGGAACTAACGAAGAAACGAAAAAACGAAGACGAAGACAAGAAATAAAAGAAGAGACGACGACAACGACGACGACGACGAAGACGACAACGAAAAACTATAGCATGGTCCCTCGGCCGCCGTCCTAAACGTCCAACAAAATGTCTTCCGGCAGCGAGGCAGACTATGCCCACTACCACCACACACCCTCCTTCTTCATCGGCCAGCATGACTCCAGCCGCCAAGATGCCCTCGACGACGGGCAGTACAGCCAGCTGCTCAGCTCAGGTGTAGGCTCTCTCTTGTCCATTTCTCTTGTCCTCTCTCGTCCTTTTCTCTTTCTCCCCCGCTGACCAGCAGCAGTTCACCTTTGCTACGGCTCCCATCACCAACCAGCACTTTCACAGCCGCGTCTCGGCTCTCTATAAAAAACACCTCTTGACCTCTCCTGCCTCTCCGGCGCCGGCCCCCCGCATCCCCATGCTCACCGACGACGACACCTCCCTCTTCCCTGGCCGCTACATCACCTCCGTCGTCGCCTACGCCAGCCCCTGGATCGACCTCTACGCCGCCGACCCCCTCGTCGCCGACCTCTCCCGCCAGGTCCTCAACCTCGAGGTCGCCTATGCCAGCTTCTGCGGCGTCCGCAACATTGTCATCCCGGGCCCCCGCGCCGACTCCAGCAGCAGACAGGTCGCCCAGTATGCCCGCGCTATCCTCGAGGCCCTCCAGGTGGCCAAGCAGGTCACCCTCGCCATCCACATGCCCATGTACCGCGAGCCCGGTCTCGAGGAATCCGTCGAGACGCTCTCTGGTCACAGTTATCCCTCGGCAGGAAAGACCGAGGACGAGATTGACATTTACAGCTGCTGGGACTCTTGGCATACAGTCCGGACCGTCTGCAACTACAGTGCGCGGCTGGCCGTGGGTGAGTTTTTTTTTCTTTTCTTTTCTTTTTCTTTTCTTTTCTTCCTCTCCTCAGCTTGGCTTCACACTAACAGAAAAGCCCTCCGCATTCCCCGGAGACTGCCTGAGATGGAGCTGCAGTCCCGCTGGTTCGCCGAGCCGCTGCACTTCCTGACCTTTGACGCCTCCATCTTCCAGCAAAATGCCACGGGCTTTCCCAGCCTCGGAAAGTACCACCAGGCCCTCGTCAATCGCTACATGCGCCTCAAGCTGCCCCCCTGGCTGATCGTCGCCAACGGCGGCCCGTCTCTCGAGCAGCTCGCCACCGACGCCAAGAGCACCGGAGGCACGTCGTCCCTCTCTCCCGAGGCCGCCGAGTTTCCCACGCCCGCCGAAGCAGTGACGGCCGCCGCCGCTACAAAGAGCCAGAAGCAGCAGCACCGCAAACACCACCAGCCCCCGCGCAACGAGTACCTCTCCTACCTCAAGTACCTCGAGCGCTCCCAGGAGCCGTACTCGGGCATCGAGACGTCGACGCTCACGAGCTTCCAGGACTGGCTGCAGTCGCCGCTGCAGCCGCTCGCCGACAACCTCGAGTCGGCCACGTACGAGGTCTTTGAAGGCGATCCCGTCAAGTACAACCAGTACGAAAAGGCCATCACCACGGCCCTGCTCGACTGGAAGCTCCTCAAGCGGCCCACCTCGGCTCCGCCCCGGCCCGGCCAGGACACGCCCGAGCTCGTCGTCGCCGTCGCCGGCGCCGGCCGCGGACCTCTGGTGACGCGCGTCATCCGCGCCAGCGAGGCCACCGGCGTGCCCGTCCAGCTCTGGGCCCTCGAGAAGAACCAGAACGCCTACGTCTACCTGCTGCGCATGAACAAGCAGGTCTGGGGCGGCCGCGTGCGCCTCGTCCAGACAGACATGCGTGCCTGGCCCGGCCCCGTCGCCGAGGGCCACGAGGCGGCCGGCCCGACCAAGGTCGACATTCTCGTCTCGGAGCTGCTCGGCTCCTTTGGCGACAACGAGCTGTCGCCCGAGTGCATCGACGGCATCCAGCGCCACATTGCCCGGCCCCACGGCATCTCCATTCCCCAGTCCTACACCGCCCACCTCAGCCCCGTGTCCTACCCGCGCGTCTACGCTGACCTGTCGGCGCGTCACCACGGCAGCAGCAGCGGTGGCGGCGGTGCGGGTGCTGCCGCCGCGGCCAGGTCGGGAGGCTCGGGCGACGAGAGCGTCTTTGAGACGCCCTGGGTCGTGCACCTCTTTGCCATTGACCTTGTCGCCCAGAAAGTGCCGGGCCGGCCGCGGTTCCAGCAGGCGTGGGAGTTTGTGCACCCCGTCGACATCCCGGGCCTCGATATCGACGGGGCCGAGCCGAGTCTCCGCAGTCTCAGCGTCGGCGCCATGAACCAGTCGACGGGCCGCAACGAGCACAACACGCGGCACTGCCAGCTGACGTTTGTGTGCCGTCCCCGTGGCGTCATCCACGGTCTCGCGGGCTACTTTGAGTCGGTGCTCTACCGGCCGGCTGCGGAGGGTGTGGCGCCCGTCGAGATTAGCACGCGGCCCGACTGCATCGACGAGAAGAGCAAGGATATGATTTCGTGGTTTCCCATCTTTTTTCCCCTCAAGGTGTGTTTTTTTCTTTTTTCTTTTCTCTTTTCTCTTTTCTCTTCCTCTTTTTTTTTTTTTCTTCTCACTGACAACCAGAAACCCATCTACTTCCCACAGGACGCCGAGATTGAGGTCAGCATGTGGCGTCAGACCGACGACAGCCGGGTGTGGTACGAGTGGCTGGTGGAAGCATATGTCTGGACAGGCCCTACGGCGCGGGTCAAGGTGGCCGAGTCGGAGCTTCACAGCAGCCACAAGGTGGCTTGTCTCATGTGAGACGGGATGTGACTATTTCTCGTCTCTGGATCTCTTGTTCTTTCGTTCTTTTTTATTGCCAGTTATTTCACAAAAAGTTGGGCTGCATTATGGGGCAAAAAGCCAATGGATGGATTGATAGAAACCGTAAATGACATTTTTGTCTCTATTTTCTTTTGCCGTTGTCGTCTTGGATGTCCAGAGAATGGATGCCTGATATATCAGGAAGCAGTTTGCTGCGTAGAGCTGTGGCGCAGACCGAACTAGGAGAGGGGCAAGGCAACAAGCTCTGGGCCTGAAACGGCCTTGAAGCAACTGAGTCCGACCGCCAACCTGATTCCTGTGGCTTTCTGACATAAGCCTTTGGCATTGATTGGCCACTTCTTTTGTTTCTGTTGTTCTTTTGTTCTCTCGTCTCTTTTCGCTTTCTCCCGTCTCTCGTCTCCCGTCTCTTATTCTCTCCTGTTCTCCCTTTCTCTCGTTCTCTCGTTCTCTTTTCCTCGACCAACCGTACCTACCCTCGAAACCGCAGGCGGTCGCTTTCTCTCCAAATCTTTCCTTCGACTGACCACTCCTCTCAACTCCCATCTCTCTTTTCACCATGGACATGAGAAATAACCTCTTTGGCAGAGGCCCGCGCGGTGGTGGCGGTCTCCCTGGACGTCCTGGCGGCGGTGCTCCTGCTCCCCAGGGATATGGCGGACAGCCGACGTCGCCGGGGAGGATGCAGGGCCAGCCACGAGGATCTGGCGGCGGATACGGCGGCGGAGGTGGCGGAGGTGGTGGTGGCGGATACGGCAATGCACCACAGCAGCAGCAGTATGGCGGTGGAGGTGGAGGCGGCGGTCGTGCGGTACGGCTGCGGCTGGCCAAGGTGGAGGACAAGACGATGCAGCAGGTCTACATTTTCTCCAATATCTGCGCCGTGTCGCCACGCGACTTCCCCCCTTCGCGCGACGGCGCCGACCTCTACGTGCGGCTGTCCGGCAGCCTGCTGAACGGCGACTACGTGGTGACCGCACGGCCTACGCCCGGCTTTCCCGACGGCTGCATTGCCCTGTCGGACCCGCAGCGGTCGTGGATGAGCGTCGGCATGATGGACGAGCTCGTCGGCGAAATCTACAACCCCTTTGGCGGCGGTCAGGCGTACCTTGGCGCCATTGACGTCGAGGTCGGCTTTGCCTCGACCAAGAAGATGACCGACACCACCTACGACCAGGACGCCCTCGCCGAGCAGGTGACGCAGACCTTTGCCAACCAGATCCTCTCCCCCGGCCAGCGCCTGCTTCTCGACGTGCGCAACACGCCCCTGTCCCTCGTCGTCAAGACCGTCCAGCTCGCCGACCTCGGCATGGAAAAGAATGCCACGGCCGCCGACGCCGCCGTGCGCACCGACGCGGCGGCCCGCGGCATCCTCGTCCCGCAGACGGTCATTACCTTTTACAAGAACGCCGGCACGCCGCTCAAGCTGTCGGGCTCGACCAAGCGGGCGGCGGCCAACTCCATCATCGCGCCCGACTTCAAGTTTGAGAACATGGGCATCGGCGGCCTCGACAATGAGTTCTCCACCATTTTCCGGCGCGCCTTTGCCTCGCGCATCTTCCCGCCCGGCCTCATTGAGAAGCTCGGCGTCCTCCACGTCAAGGGCATCCTGCTCTACGGACCGCCCGGCACGGGCAAGACACTAATTGCCCGCCAGATTGGCAAGATGCTGAACGCACGGGAACCCAAGGTGATCAACGGTCCCGAAGTGCTCAACAAATACGGTGCGTCTAGAGGCCTTGAGCTTTGTTTATAGCTAGACTAACAGCAGATTAGTTGGCCAGAGCGAGGAAAATATTCGCAAGCTATTTGTACGATACTATCCTCCCTTGTTATTTATATAAGAAGATGCTAACGTGTTAGGCCGACGCCGAGAAAGAGTACAAGGAAAAGGGAGACGAATCGCAGCTGCACGTCATCATCTTTGACGAGCTGGACGCCGTGTGCAAGCAGAGAGGCTCGGGCGCCGGTGGCGGCACGGGTGTAGGCGACAGCGTCGTCAACCAGCTGCTGAGTAAGCTGGATGGTGTGGACCAGCTCAACAACATTCTCCTGGTCGGCATGACGAACCGAAAAGACATGATTGACGATGCTCTTCTGCGGCCGGTATGTACTGGCGGAGGCAGCAGGAAAGAGAGATAAAAGAGACAAGAGAGACAGGAAGACTAACAGCAGCAGGGTCGGTTGGAAGTGCAGATTGAGATTTCCCTTCCGGACGAGAGTGGCCGAAATCAGATGTATGTGGCGTCAGAACACTCATAGGTAGTCCTTGATACTAACCGAGCCGCATAGTCTCAAGATTCATACCGCCAAAATGTCCAAGAACGGCATTCTCGACGGTGACGTGGACCTGGATAAGCTGGCTGGCCGCACCAAGAACTTTAGCGGTGCCGAGCTGTCTGGTCTTGTAAAGAGCGCCACGTCGTTTGCTTTCAGTATGTTTCTTGTTTTCTTTTTCTTTTTCTTTTTGTTTTTCTTTCTCCTTCTTCCTGTTGACTCTGGTAGACCGGCATATCAAAGTGGACACCATGGCTGGCATCAGCGATGATGTGTCACAGATGAAGGTCAACATGAGTGACTTTGAGAATGCGCTGTCCGAGGTCAAGGCAGCTTTTGGCGTGTCCGACGAGGAGCTCGAGGAGGCTCTGACCTACGGCATCATCCGCTACTCCAACAACATTGACAGCATCATCAACGAGTGCATGGTGTATGCCAGCAATGTCCGGCAGCTAGATCGTCTACGGAACCTGTCTGTGCTCTTGGTGAGTGTCTATTGTCGTCTGGTATGGACATTTCAGGATTGGGATATTGACTCTGCGCCTCTTAGCACGGTCCGGCCGGCAGTGGCAAGACAGCTCTGGCGACGCATGTGGCCATGCAGAGCGGCTTTCCATTTATCAAGGCGGGTGAGTTCGTCTCTAGACCTACACAAGCCTCCTCACCCTTTTCTAACTCTGTAGTCACTCCCGAGAGCCTTGTCGGCTACAACAACGAGGCCGGAAAAAAGGACTTTTTGCACAAGGTCTTTACGGATGCCTACAAGTCGCCCCTCAGTCTCCTGATCCTGGACAATATTGAGCGCCTCGTCGAGTGGAACCCGGTTGGCCCGCGCATGTCCAACGTCATGGTGCAGGCCCTGATGACGCTGCTGCGGGCGCCGCCGCCACGTGGCCACCGGCTGCTGATCCTGGCCACGACGTCGCGGCGCTCCGTGCTGGACCAGCTGGACATGACCGAGGCCTTTGACCGCCAGGTGGCCGTGCCGGCGGTGGCGGACATGCAGGAGCTGGGCTCGGCGCTGTCGCAGTTTGCCACCTTTGGCAACCGGGCGAATGTCAACGAGACCCTGAACGTGCTGCGGCAGTACAACGGGGACGGCGACCGGGTGGGCGTGGGCATCAAGACGGTGCTGACCATGGCCGAGTCGGCGGCGATGGTGGAGGATGCGGCGGGCTGGTTTGCCGACCAGCTGGGCCGGGCCATGGCGGCGAGCAGTGTAGCGTAGTCCTACGCGTGCGAGTAGGAGTAAGCATTTGGGTATTCTATAGCATATATGTACACAGTACTTGTCCTGGATTGTCGTGTAGTAGATCTGTCTCTAGACGCGACTCAGATGCCATTCTCAAGGGTCCATTCTCGCGGGTTGCACGCATCCTCGACGCATTACAAAACTCCATAAGTACTGCCTACACGTACTCTGTACAGGCCGACCCAGGAAACCAGTCTTCTGCTATCTCTCTGGTCTCTCTGGTCTCTCCACTCGTCTCCCGGCACGGTGGCTCCTGGGACAAGAAAAAGCTTGGGTCTGTCCAGGAGAAGAAAGAATCCTTTCGGAATCTTTTCTTCTTTCATTTCTTTTTCCTTCATTGACTCTTTTTTTCTTTTTTCTCTTTTTTCTACGGAGCATGTATTCTTCCTCTACTCGTAATCGTCTTTCCACTGTTCCACCAAGTGTACAGAGTACGAGTACGGTTCCGTTTCAGACCCAACAGGGAGAAATAGAATTAAAGGGGAAGACCTGCACGACACTCATGCAAGACAGAAGGACGGTCTGCGCGTGGTGCAAGACATTGACGCTCGTGCACACGCCCGACACGTACGAGTGAGTACTCATACTCGTAAATACTCCGTACATACTATGTACAGAGTAGTAAACAAAATGAAGGACAGGCAAGAAAAAAGAGGTTATGAGAGGATCAATCCCAATCTTACGCGGTGGTCAGGCGTCTTGCCTGTTTTCTGTTAGTGTGTGCAACATCGGATCCGTCTTCTCTGTTGGGCAAGGCAACTCGACTAGGACAAGTCGGAAGTCTATCCGGAAAGCGTAGTACTTTTTATACTCGTAAAGGCTGTCACTTTTCAGCCTTTACTCTGTTTTTCTTTTTCTTTCCCTACGGAGTCCTCGTGCCCAGAACAATTCCGCTGTCCTCGTATATTGCTTGTCACACTGCCATTACAGCGACTGTGATATTCGTACGCGCGGCCAGCCACACAGCACACAGCACACAGCAACCAGACAGCAACGGAGGAATTACTCGTAGATGAGATGCGACGTACTCGGCAGCCACTGCAACGTGGGCAGCCTCCATGTCCAGAAAGGTGAATGGAAGCAACTCGCTACGGAGTAAACGGGACGAAACAGCGCTGGCTTGCAGCCTCGATACGACACAGTATTCGTACAGCATGTATACGGAGTACTTGTAGCTTACCGTCTAGTAATTTTCTTGGAGGATAGGGCTCGACGCACAAATCAAAGTCCAACTCAAAGGCCAAGGAACTCATGTGATCTCCTAGGTCTGCGGCGGTGAAGAAGCCTGCTGGAGAGATGTTCTCCAGTTATCGTTTGTACCGGTACAAGCCCTCGCTGGCCAATCGCAGGTCTGCAGTAGCATCAGTTGACCAGTGTGCCGTCTGTTGATAAAAAAAACGTTCGAGTATGCAGAATTAGCGTATAGTAAAAGTACTCCGTACTCCGTACTCCGTAAACGCTCTACGATACGTACTTTGTGGATCAATAATAACGGCGCCTTACTAGAGCGGGCAAAGCAAGGACTGCTCATTCCGCTATGCCATTTATAGTTGGATTTGTGGATATCTGAGTTTTTAGGCCAATGACAGTCTGCTTTCCCGTTCAAGCACAGTACTTTGTTTGAGTAGTCATCATACATCCTCCGTAGTATCTAGGTAACTACGAGATGGTGTAATATCTTCGAAGACACAGGGACCAAAAAACTTGAATGACCGCATGATTACTCAATGCTTTACTCGTAATAGATATATTGACGAAAGTGAATATAATCAATGGAAAAATTAACCACTGATATATTCTCGCGGCTTGCGCAGTTCCAAAACAATTTCCAAAGCAATTCTTTGAATGATGGCCCGACCTCTGATTGACCGGCCATTGAAGAGGAACTCTTTTGGGGGATCTACCGCTCGACCTCATCTAGAAAGAAATGTCTCTTTGCACCGCACTACTCGAAACTCCCTAGACGAACCTGCAAGGCAAGGAGAGCAAGACGATGAACGAGTACTAGGGCGGTCCCTTTTTTAATGATAAATATACGTGTCGAATGTTATACCTACGGAGTACGAGTAGGAGTACTCGACTAAGGAACCCAAAAATCATACATAGTAGACAAAAATGCTCGGCTAATAAAGGTGCTATAGATTAAAAAATTCGGAAGGATCTTATTACAGAGAGAAAGCTGGCCGACACGATCACCTCCTTGGACAAGGAAGAGTTTCTCGACTTTGCCTCTGGCATGCTCCAGTGGCTGCCGGAAAACAGAAAGTCGGCCCGGGAGCTCGTGAAGCACCCTTTTCTGAGAGAGTACTACATAGTACGAGTTACTGCGCAGGGAAGGCTTCCAAAGAAGCGGAGTGGCTCTGCACGAGTACTCCGTAATACTGCTGCGTACATGATTGGCTAGATGTGAAGCTGAGTCATACACAACAGGGGCCACAGGAGTTCAAAGTTATAGGGGCTACGGGTTGCATAACGGGCGAGTCAGTGCAAAAAGATAGCTCATGTCTAGTAGGGAGTACGCCGTAGAGAGAAGAGGAAAAACGTCCAAGCGTGTACGACAGTAGGTGATTCAGCTTCAAGGCACTGCCTGCAATTACATGCAATTACAGGACGTAGTACAGTAGTTTCTGGTGGGACCATGTGATCGACGGGCTTAGTCAACAAGGTGCGACTCGTATTTTTGGTCCACAGCATAATAAATGCGAGGAGGACTAGCACAGCCGCCATTATGCCTGAATTGTGAGCGCGCAGTGCACAGATGCTTCTGTATAGCGTACTTGTACGCGTTTGTCTCAGTAGGCAGGCAGTACTCGTACGGACCAGTAGGGCATTTAAACCAACACTGCGCCTGCATAAACAGACTCTAGGCTTCTCCGCAGCATGAGAGGAGAAGTTCGCCGGCTGACAGGGACAAGGTTCTCTCCGTCTTTGTCCCTACGAGTACTGTGAGGCACCCGTATTAACAAGTACGAGTACGACTCGTACGCGTACAATGTACATACGAGTAGTAGAAAACGCCCATCTGAAGTCTCGTACTCTGTGGATCTTACGAGCATACTATGTACCGTTCTATAGCTGCCCCCCTGCAAGTTGCCTTGCCCCTGTCCTGGTCCTTGTAATTACAAGTACAAGTACTCTCCAAGTACTTTACACAGTACTCATGCCCTGTGCTGCATGTGGTCCTGGCTCGCCATGCGTCTGTAAGCTGTCGGTAGTTTCTTGTCGGTTCTCGTCGATTCTGCCGTTTTGTCGTTTTGTCGTTTTGTCGTGCTGTCAAATCTGTCAAATCTGTCGTTTTTGTTGATTCTTATTCTTGTCTCTCATCGTCTCTTTTCTTGGTGTCGTGCTTTTTTCCCTCCCCGAGTGAAACAGGACTGTCGTACTCGTCGTAGATTCTCATATTATGTAGGTAGTACATGCAAGCCATACGACTGTCAATCTCCCACAGCTGGACACTCGAGTCCCAATCTCTGTTATTAACGTTTTGCCTAGCCCGCGCACGGCACCACCAGCCCACCCGCTATACTCGTTCCTCTATAGCGGCCAAGCCTGGAGGGCACTCGCTGTGTGCTACCAGCGCTCCACCCATCGCTCCTTCCTCACTCCAGCCCCTACTTGCCCCACACTGGCACGTACTGATACTTGCGCTCTGCCTCTACGGAGTATGCGTGCTGCCATTGTACTCGTAGGTGCTGCAGGTCGTGTCCTTGGTGTCCTTGGTGTTCTGGAGTTCTCTTGGGGAAACTACGACGGCGCTCCTTCTTTATTCACAGCCTCCCCTTTGTTCTTTCCTCCCTCTTCCACGACGTGCTTACTTTTTTGGGTATTTTTCTTCTTCCTTTTCTTTTTGCCTTTCTTCCTCTTCCCGTCCTTTTCTTTCATTGTCCTTTTTTTTCTCTCTATCTCTCTTTCTTAATTGTCTCGGGCACTTTGACGGGTACTTCCTAACTTCGGACCCTCCCTGTCCCCAACGAGTTGATCGGCCCTCCATCCCCCCAATGTCTCAAGCAACTGCCTTGACCATCGACATCCAGCTGCCTTTTCCAGCCGGCCGCGGCTTCTGAGGCAGAAGGACAAATAGAGACGCAGAGGCCGAGCCGGACGAAGAACAGGCTGGCGGAGGAGGACGAGACGACGAGTCGGACGAAGATTGGAGGATAAGAAGAAAGAAGAGAAGAAAGACGACGAGAACGAAGAGAAAAAGCCAAAACGACGAGGAAAAGCCAAATCGACACAACAAAACGACAACGCCAGAGCGGCCGCCATGGGATCGTTTGAACTGCCAATCCAGTCACCGACAGACTGCGACACGGGCATCGCTCTCAGCGAGCACCATGCGCTCCTGCTCTCCCTCGCATCCCCCCCTGACGAGACGCGGCCGCGACAGCCCGCTATTCCCTCTCGATCCGCCCGACGGCCAGCCCAGACGCGGACGTCCTCGAGCGCCCTTTCGGAAGCGATAGGAGCAGCTCGCGGAAAGACGGCCCCTCTCAGCGGCAGACAGTCCTACCTCCAGCTCCAGCAGCAACAGCAGCAGCAGCAGCGCCGAGGCGTCGAGCGCCGCGGCTCTCTGACGGGAGGCACCCGCCTGCGCATGCGCATCGCTTCTAACGCTATGCCCAAGTCCCTCCTTCCTGTTACCGAGCGGAAGAGCCAGGAAGAGAACAAGCTCGACCGCCGCACCGCCCGAGACGCGGAAAAGGCAGACATTGCCCCGGACGGCACCTCGGCCAGCCGGGAAGGCCGCCAGTTTGCTGTGGCCAATGTCGGCAACAATGGCCGCATCTACCTCCGGTATGTACTTGTCCAGTTCGTCTGCTGTCTACTTTGTCGCCTACTGACTAACTGTCCGCCAGACCGACGGTTCGACCGGCCCACATACGGCACCCCCAACCCAACTTTGTCTTTCCCATGACGCCACCAGGCACGGCCTGCCTCGACATGCTCATGTCCGACGACAAGCAGATCCAGCAACTCCAGCAACCGCAGCAGCAACAACAGCTACTGACGTCACCGATTCCCGAGCAGTCCAGCTTCCTCCTCGACAGCAGCGACTGGACACCCGACGATGATGCCTCCTCGCGCTTCATCCGGAAACGATACCACGCCAACTCGGCTGCGACTCGCGCCGGGCTGGGCCTCGGCCATCGACGGGCCGTGTCCGACTCCACGCTCCAGGACGCCAGCATAGCCCGCGAGTCCGGTCTCGGCGGTTTCCACAAAATCGTCATCACGCAGCCCGCCGAGGCCAAGCGGGCCAAGACGCTCGAAGACATCAACGCCGACTACTATGCCAGCGCCCCCCTCCTCGAGGTCGCCATTCCCACCTGGAAGCTCGGAACGCCACGCTTCACCTTGCAGGGAACGCCCATGCTCTGTGGCTCTTCTTATGCACCCACTGAGGATCACCGCTCCAGCCGACGATCTTACCAATTCCCCACGGAACGTTTCATCCGCAGAGGCGAAGGCGTCCCCCTCCCTCCTGGTGTCCGCCCATTTCCAGCGGCACTGGCAGACGCTGCCCCGCCTCCTCTTGTGCCTCTGCCACCCTTACCGCTCTTGTCCACATCCGCCTCGTCTGCCTTGCCTGCCTTGCCATCGCCCTCTGCACAACACGCGAGAATGGGCAGCCAGCTCGGCAGCTTTGCCACACCAGAGGCCTACAACGCCAGCACCGCTGTCGAACCGTCCATGTTTGACACCCTCACCTTTAAGCCGGCCTGCGACGACCGTTCCGTCGTCCGCTTCGCCTCCGTCACAGGGTCCATCACCGCCGCCACACCGCCTCGACTGGTGGCCGAGATCACCTCCCCCAAGTTTATGGACTACGACCTCGTCTCCGACTTCTTCCTCACCTACCGCTCCTTCCTTAACCCCAACGACCTCCTCCGCCTCCTCGTCGCCCGTCTCCGCTGGGCCATTGCCCGAGACGACGAGGTCGGCACCGTCGTCCGCGTCCGCACCTTTGTGGCTCTTCGCCACTGGATCCTCAACTACTTTGTCGACGACTTTGTCGTCGAGTACGGCCTGCGTGTCCTCTTCTGCACCCTCCTCAACAGCATCGTTGACGAGCAGTCCCACCCGGCCTCGGGCCCCCGAAAGACGCCTCTCAAGATCCTCACCGAACTCAAGAAATGCTGGCGGCGGTCCTGTGCTCAGTACTGGACGGGGGCCGAGTTTGATGATACCATGGGTCCCGGCGTGCCCATCTCGCCCGGAGGCATTGCTGGCCACCGCAACCCCGCCCTCGACCCTACCTTTTGGGAGCAGGTGGCCGCCGGAGACGTCCGTCTGTCCTGTCAGGACGGCCAGTTCTATGTCGACTACGAGTCGGAATACGCAGTCGACCACGAGCCCGACAGACAGAGCCTAGGCATCAGTGTGATGAGTGAAGAGAGCATACACCGCCATGATGGCCATGATGGTCTTGACGGTCAAGGGAGGCAGATGGCTTCGGGCTGGGGGGAGCCGGCGACGCCCGACTACGCGACGCATGCGACGAGTGTCAGCGCTCGGAGACAGGCCTCGCCGACGAGCGTCACCAGCTTGGACTTTGTCTCGTGCTCGTTTCCCACAAAGAGCCTCCGCCTCGTCCCCCCCGGCGTTGGTCTGCCGCCAACAGCACATCCCGTCGACCCAACCCTGATGCACAATGCCAGCGCCGACCCCGTCGCCACGACGCCCCGCGCGCTGGTCGGCAAGCGAGTCCGCCCCAATCAGGGTTCTGCCAGCATGACCCACCGCCGCACCAACAGCCTGACGGATTCTCTGCGCGAGATGTCGGCCAACACCGAGAAGCTCCTTAGCAAGAACGAAGAGCTGCTCGTCACTCTGCCGTATGCTGGCTGCCTGGTCCGCGGCGCCATCTTCCCTCCAGGCCAGCCGTATGTGGACGTGCTGCCCCCCGGCTCTAACGGTGGCCGCGACACGACGCTCTTTTCGCCCAACTACCTCGACCCCCTGAGTGCCATGGACCCCCAAAAGGACCGGGCCTCGGCCATGTCTGGCCAGGGCATGCGCAAACTGCTGGGGAGTGTTCGGCGCGCTCTCAGCACGCGAGGCCAGACGGTCTCCCCGACCCACGGAAACTTTATTAACATCTCGCCCCTCGGTCCCCGCGGTGCAACGACGAACCGTCTTCCCGGAACAGCCATTGTACCCCAGGCCCGACCGCCCTACAACGGTGTCCGACCGCCGGTGCGCATCGACCTGCTCGGCGCCAAAATTGCAGAGGACTTCAAGACGGCCGTGCGGGAAGATGCGTCCATTGGCACGTCCAGGTGCGACGACGAAAGCGGGTGTGATCTGCCCATCCAGAAGCAGCCCAGAGACAAGGACAACAAGGACAACACCGACCTATTCACGGCCGCAGCAGCATCAGCAGCTGCCGAGGCCATGCAGGCAGCCTATGCCGACGCCTTCCCAGACGGCTTCGTGCCCGTTTTTGACCCTCGAAGAGACGAAGATCCCCGTCCAAGCCTGGACACTGCCATCACGACCGGCAGCAAGTCTATCATGATTTTTGACGGCACGTTCATGCCCGAACTGCCCACCATGACTGGCGCCCTCCCCATGATGATGGACCGCCACGTGGAAGGGAACGGTGCCTACGCCACCGACCCGACGCCGCCCACCACGCCACCCGGCCATGCCATGGGCAGCCCCATGGCCGCCATGTACCCGGCAGCTCCCAGTGTCTCGTCGACCGTCATGGGACCAACGCTTACTGCCGGAGCCTTTGTGCCGTTCCCTCCCGCTATGGCTTTCCTCGGCACGACGTCTCAGCCCAACTTTTTTGCTGCGAATTCCAGTGCCGTCTGCTCGTCCGAAGTCTTGGGACAGCTGGCTGATTTTGGGGTTCCCAAGGCTCCTACTGTGCCTCCTCCTGTGCTTCCCCATGCCCCCCCTTCTGCTCAACAGACTGCTGTGGATCTGAGAGACGACATGACGGAAGTCTTCACCAAGAGCATGATTGATGATCTCATTGCAGACGAGGTCGACGATGCTGAAGAGGCAAAAGAAGAGGCAGAGACGACACCACGCAAGATATCAGCTCCGGCCTCGCCCCGTGCGGCCCGACTGCCTCCCAGCGCTTGGCGACGTGGACATGCCCGACAGCTTTCGAGCCGGTCCCACGGGTCAGGCCATTCCTTTGGCCGGAACCGGTTTACCTCCACGTCCAACGTGACAGCACCACGCACGATTCTCAGCTTCGACGTCACCTCCAACTCGGGCCTGTCCGTGGACGATTCTTCCGAGGCTCCCATCCCCGTACCGCTGCGTTCTCTGCGGCGACGGCCGGGAGGTGACCTCAAGACGGCCACCAATGTCGGCGAACTCAAGCATCGTCCTCTGCGGCGCTCTCGATCTGTCGGATCGCTCACGACATTTACCGAGTCTCTGCGCAGCTCTTTTATGCGCAGCCAAGAGGCTCTGGGGGCGGCAGGCTTTGTCGATGTGGCGTCGGTGGCTTCGGTGGCTTCACTGGCATCCATGGCCTCTCGAGACTTTTCTGCCTACAGCCAGAGTGAGGCCAATGGCAAGAGTGCCAAGAACGAGCCGTTCTCGGTCGGCATGCTCGCCGATAAGAAGAAGCCGGCACACCGGATGTCTCTGTTCAGCACACATTCGTCCAAGCCGATGATGCGGCCCTCCTTTGAGCTCGAGGCCAAGAAGCTGGCGCAGATCCCAGACGACGCAGACGACGATGGCGGTGTGGAGTCGGCGCTCCTGAAACTGGAGGGCAGATTCGAGCCCAAGGCACGGCGGGCCTCGCTGGGTCTCATGCCCTCGCAGACCAGGGACTCGCTCGTGCCGGCGCATCACAGCGGGATCTTTGGTTTTGCCAGCCGCGAAGAGAAGCTGGAGCACCGCTTGCGGCAGATTGACATTAACGATCTCCAGCCGCCTCCTCTGACGCCCATCTCTGGTTCCGAGCCCCTCTCGTCTCCGGGCTATGCTTACCGTGGCCAGTCTGACGACGGAAGAGGCTCGACGGTGACGTCACCCGCCTTTTCGCCGCCTCCTGATTCCCGGCCGGCGGCCGTGCCTCGCATGCTGGAGGATGTGCAGTCTTTTGTGACGGTGGAGCCGGAGGAGGGCGCCGAGACGGCGTCGTACTGCTCGACGCCTATTCTGCAGCGCGGATTGACCGACGATGACCGCAGCCGGACTGGTGCGACGGACGATCAGAGCAATAGGTCCGTCCTGGCTGACTACATCCAGGACGGAAGCAGATCGTCCGCGACGACCAAGAAGTTGGCGGCATCGCATCCCTCGTCTTACGAGATGGTGCAAAAGACGGACAGTCTGCAGCGGATCCCTCCAGGCGAGACAATGCCGCTGTCGTCGTTCCTAAAGGGCCGGAATGACGAGGACGATCAGAGTGACCGAGCCAGCGAGCTGTCGTCGGAAATGTCTGCCGACGAGGAGGAGGAGGAGGAAGACGACTATGGACGCGTGGTGCAGCGTCTGGGCCGCTCCAACACGGTTGTCTCTCGGCTGCCGGCACACGCCTTGGGCGACCCCGAGGTCGAGCCGGCCCGTCCCCGGCAGGATTCGCTGCCGTCCCAGAAGCACGGACGCTCGGCCAGGCTGATGGAGGACCACGAGGCGTCTGTTCCCATGACACTCGTGCAGGCTCTCAACATGCCCATGCCCGGACAGGCCAAGGCTGCTGGCATGGCAGACGCCCATGACCGCCGAGCATGGGGCCGTACGCATGTGTTTCCAGCGACGCCCGAGACGGAGGTGCTCGAGGCGGCCAAGACGACGAGCGCGAACACGGCCGCAGCCGCCACCGCCAAGCCGAATCCGAGCCAGGCCCGCATGTTCTCTGTGCATCTTCCGTTCATCCTGGCCTTTGAGTCGGAAGTGCTGGCGCAGCAGTTTACGCTGATCGAGAAGGACGCGCTGCACGAGATCGACTGGAAGGAGCTGATTGAGATGCGGTGGAAGGACGCGGAGAACAGCAATGCACGATCGTGGGTGGAGTTTCTGCGCAACACGGATGCGCGCGGCGTGGAGGTGGTGATTGCGCGGTTCAACATCATGGTCAAGTGGGCCATCTCGGAGGTGGTGCTGACGGAGAACCTCGAGGAGCGCGTGCGGTGCGTGATCAAGTTTATCCACATTGCAGCGCACTGTCGGCGGTACCGCAACTTTGCGACGATGAGCCAGATCGCCATGGCGCTGGCGAGCAACGAGGTGGCGCGGCTGGCGCTGACGTGGCAGATGGTGCCGGCGGCGGACGTGCAGGTGCTGCGGGAGCTGGAGGCGCTGGTGTCGCCGACGCGCAACTTTTTCCAGCTGCGGGCGGAGATGGAGGCTGTGGACATTGACACGGCCGAGGCGGGCTGCATTCCGTTTGTGGGCATCTACACGCACGACCTCGTCTTCAATGCGCAGCGGCCGTCGGAGATTGCCAGCTCACCGTCGACGCCGCCGCTGATCAACTTTGAGCGGTGCCGGTACGCGGCCAGCATTGTCAAGACGCTGCTGCGACTGGTGGAGGCGAGCGGGCTGTACGAGTTCCAGCCGATCGAGGGCATTACAGAGCGGTGTCTGTGGATGAGTGCGCTGAGCGACGAGGCGATCCGGAACCAGTCGGAGCGGCTCGAGTGACGAGTGAGGAGGGGGTGGCTGACGAAGACAATGTCCGCCGATGCATGATTTTCTCATTCCGAATGGACGACTAGACAAGCGCTGCACACGCACGATGATACCCATGATTTGCCAGCGATGCAAAACAAGAGTTGCTGGCAAACCGTTGGTGTGTGTGTGTTATTATTAGCTCTATATAGAGCCAGTCTTGGCCCCCAAAAGCCAGGACTGACTCTATATAGAGTTAGTAAACACACACACACACACACCAACGGTTGGACAGGACTCTTGTTTTGCATCCGCCGAATACCCAAACTACTTGCTATTTTCCCTATCTGTTTGTCTGCTTTTGAAATAGCATGGCGTCTATTGCATGGAAGAGGGGCCAAACGCATTTGGATGTGATTCTGGAGATTTTTTTTTCATTTGTTTTTACTTTTTCTTCTCTTTTTCTTATTTTGTCTTATATTCTTCATTTATTTCCCCTTTTCTTTTTTTTCATCGAGTCTTTACTCCCTATGATTTATTTCTCTTCATATATACCCTCGTGCCCGTTGTTCTCCTGGTGCAGAGAAGGGCCATGATCTTTGTCATGTTTTTGTTTTTTTACATTCTTGTACTTTTTTATATCTTTTCGGGAGAGGAGGAAGTAGAGGAGGGGATATAAGCATAGCCTATGAGCAAGCGAGCCATAATGATTCAATATTTAATTCAGCTATTTCACGATCTGGTAGAGAGCATAATACAGGAAGGGAACGGGGGCGAGGCCAGACTAGCAGCGGATGGCCACGGGCAGCAGGTCGCGCACAATGGCTGTGAGGGGAGCGGGCCAGCCCTGGTTCTCCTGGGCCTGCAGGGCCGTCAAGATGGCCGTGGCCGTGGCCGGCCGCAGCCCGGCCGGCCGGTCGCTGTAGATGTCGATGCCTTCGCGCGTGAAGAGTGTGGGGGCGAACCACGTGACGGCCCATCGTTCTCGGTCGGCATCATCACCCGTCTCTCCCCAGGCGAGAATCTCCCAGTGCGACGTGACAAAAAAGAGCCAGCCCTTGCCGCGCCAGTTGAAGGCGGCCGCTCGGCCCTCGGGGTCGGTGTCGTCCTTGTCGCCGCTATCCGCCCATTTCTCGGCCGTGTTGGCGCCCTCGACGACATGCACTTTTTTCTTTTTCGAGTCCTTTTTCCCAGTCTTCTTGTCCTCCGCCTCTGCCTCCAGGTCCTCGTACTCGACCCGGTCCTCGTTGTCGAGGCCGCCGCGGGATGTGTAGGTGATGCGCACATTCTGGGCGGACCGCCACATGCGCAGGCTCGAGTGGGTGACCGTCCAGGTGCGCAGCAGCCATTTTGCGGGTGGTGGTGGTGGTGGTGGTGGCGATGACGAGGATGATGATGACGAGGATGCCGATGCGTACTTGGAGGGCGTGCGCAGTGCAATCTGGGGGGATGCTGGCGACGCCATTTTTTGATTTTTTGATTTTTTGATTTTGATTTTTGATTTTGATTTTGTATTCCTTTTCTGTTCTTTCCTTCTTTGCTCGGCTCAAGAATTCAAGAGACTTGTCCCTCGACCCCTTGTTTCGTCTTTTCCAGACCATCCGACCGCACCCCAAAAATGTACGAGTACTTTTGTACACTGCCTCTGGGGATCAGCAGTCGCCGCATCGGATGAGCCAGCGTCTCTACAAGAGCCTTGCCGGTGTGCACACTGTAGGTGGCCCTGCTCATGGCTTGCTCATGGCTTGCTCCTCTATTTTCACCGAGGCATTTTTCTCATGGATTCTGTTTGACTCTGCACGAATGACAAGGTGGAGCATACACCATCTGAAAGTGCACGGGCCCATTAATCACGTGATACCGTGACAACGTCAACCTTCTCCAAATGACGGAAAAAGACTTCGTCTTGAACGCCCTCTGCTGTATTCTTTATTCTTTATCCGTGCATCTCGCTTCTCTTCCCCATCTCCTAGAACGGGTACCCTTTTCCCTTCATTCCGCTGGACCTATGAAAGAGTCGCATCTCGGCGCCCTCCCGACCATGTCAGCGCTGGATCCTGCTGGAGAGGAGGGCGAACACGTGGAGGACAGGAACAGCCAAGAAGATCTGGAGCCCGAGCTCGAGCTCGAGCCCGAGCTCGACGCCGCCGCTATTGCCGCCGCCATGGGCTTCTCCAGCTTTGGCGCACAGCCGCATGCCAGCAAGAAGCGGCGGTTCAACCCCCGCGCCGACGCGGTCGTGGCCGCGGCCGGCCGGGAGAGCGGTGGCCGACGAGACGGGAGAGACAGGAGCGCCGCCGCCGCCGCCGTGGCGGGCCTGCCGCTGCACCCTCCCCAGGGCCCGCCACGCCGCACGGACGAGACTGATCTGGAGGAGGACGGTCAGGAAGCCACCGGAGAGGGCAGAGACCCCGAAGCAGCTGCAGAGAGCGACCCGGAACCGCAGTATATAGACACGTCGAGACCCGTCGGCGAGATGCGCCACCTGGGCGAGAGCATCGATGACGCGTTCCTCGCCCGCGGACACGAGCGCTACGGGCTCTCGACCGCTGCTGCTCATACAGGAACGGGAGGCGCGGCCGGACCAGAGAGCCAGGCCCACCAGCTCGATGGCAGTGCCCTGTCCAAGGCCCGGACGCATCTCCATCCGCACCACCATGACCACAATCACCACAATCACCACCATCACCAGACAGCCCATCTCCTGGACCGCCACGGCTTCCGGCCCGAACTCGCGCCGCCACCACCGCCAGGCACAGAACCGTATGTGCCGTACGCCTCCAGAGGGGGCAGTGGCGGAAGCGGTGGCGGAAGCGGCGTGGACAGCGGCCGTGGCGAGAGAGGGGGCGGCGGACACCAGTGGTGGGCAGACTACTACGATCCCACGAGCAACGAAAATCCGTGGGCGCGCCTCGAAGCCGACAGAAAGATCCCGACAACCTGGGTGGCACAGGTGCCCTCGATCGCCAGCACTGCCACGACGGCCTCTCGTGAAGGTCTGTCGGCCTGACAAGGCCAAAATGAAAAATCAAGGGGGAGGGCGTCCAGTTTTCCTCTACGCAGCAATACACACTTTTTTCCGTCGTTTCTCGGACCCTCCCTTCTTATCATAGGAGCACAGGCAAAACAGGGGATAAAAATTAGGAACAAAATAAGCATCCCCTCTTCCGTCCATCCCATTCGTTCCGCTCTCCTGCTGCCCAACCGACCTCCTCCCCTGCGTTTCTGCTCTCCCGCAAGCAGACGATGAATGTCACGTGATTCCGTCGAGGGAGAAGGAACACGGCCAGGGAGGACAGATCCAGAAGAGGGAAATTTACAGACTTTTCAGGGATACCCAAGGACTGTGTGGGCAGCCCAGATAGGCACAGGTCGTTTGCATGCCACAGAAAAAAAACAAGGCCTCTATTCTCGCCACAGACGGATGGACTCCGGCGGCTCACCGTATCTTTTTGCCTATCTTGGTACCCAATGAGAGACTTGTCATTTTTTTCCCTCTTTTTTTCACTTTTCTTTTTTTTGCACCCCATGTGATCCTGATGGGCGAGGCGTGACAGGGACGATCAGGAGCCGACAGGTATGCTGCGTCTGGTCGTCTGTCACCGTGCCAGAGCGCCGTAGGGGGAATGCTGTTCTGTCCGGACACAGGAGCGTTTTTCCAGTGTGTTTGAAATTCACAGGATGGAGAGGCATGCCATGTGACGGGTCGTAGACGGCAGAGGAAGAGGTGTAGTGCAGAAATGGCATCACATAGAATCCGAGCCAAGAAAAAAAAAAAAAAACAGAATCACGTCCAAAAAAGGAATCACTCATCACACCGATCCCATGTCCCATCCCCTGGTGGCCAATGAGCTGGTTGGGCTCACACACAAAACCCATCACGGCAGCACCGCCACTGGCAAGCTCTCCCTACTACACCAGTCACCTCTCCCAGACTCCTCCTCTCTTGCCCTGATTCGGAATAAGAGGGGGACCGGTACGAGCTGCGTGTACGGCTCGAGCGTCCTATTTCGGCCATCCCACTCATCGACGGCCGTCTACGTCTTTTCTTCTATCTACTCATCCCGTTTTATTCCTCTCTCATGGAGAAACTCGGCACCGTTTTGAAATTGGAATTATGGAATCAAATAAGCACAGCAAAAACTACAAAGATATAGAAAAATGAAAGAAAAAGGTGAAAAAAGGTGAAAAAAATAGGAAGAAAAGAGAAAAGGGGAAAAATAGACAGACACAAAGATACAAATACGCTACCCGTCAGACTACCTCCTCCGTTTTCATCCTCGTGACCCTCCGTTTTTGTGCTCCCCGTCTCGCCTGCTCCTCTCTCTCCTACTCTTCACCTCTCCGTCTCTGTCACCGTTCTCTCATTCCCCTTTTTGAATTCCGTCTGTTCCCGTGACCTCCTCCTCCTGTTAGCCTCCATCAGATGTGCCCCCCCCCATCCAGCCCATTCCACTTTGGCCGATAGAAGCATCCACTCTGCCGGATTAGCATGCACCCCTCTCCTACCCCCCCCTCTCTCTCTCCCCCTCTCCCCCCTCCCTCGATCTTGTAACTACCGAGAGCGGCCAGGAAAATGCTGGCCTACAAAAAGGCCAGCCTGGACGCGAGAGAGCAAGAAAAAAACAGACAAAAAAGGCGCAGGAAGAAGCAACCCCCCCCCCCCCCCTTCCTCGCTTCTGCGGCGCCTTACGACAGCGCCCACACCAATAGTACAGGACACCAGATCGTCTGAACCTTGCAGTCTGCTGAAAGGACGGTGGGAGGGGCGTGTGCAGAGTGATGACCGCTGCCCCCCAAAGCACTGGCTCTGTCTGCCATCCCCTCTTCGCGGAAGCTACTGCAGCCCTGGCGCTTGCCGACGGATGCTGCCACCCTCCTGCCAGACACAATCCTTGTCCCCCCCTCCCCTTCCTGCCACCCAACCCAAAAACTGTGTTGTACTGTACCCTCATCCGTTCTGCTAGTCCAATCACAAGTCGTAACGTCGTGGAACAGGCGCCCCGCGCGGTAAGTTGCAGCAAAAAAAAACTCGAGGCAAAAAAGCAGCAGTGGTGGACAAAAAATAAAAGGAATAAAAAAAACATAGGAAAGTAAGCTCCCAATCGTGCAGCCATGCCCAAAAATAGCGCCCTCTGCTGCTCACACACCCCCCCTTTTTGTAAAAAAATGCAAACTATCCCTAAAATACCCAACTGCCGGAGAAGGGAGATCTCCCTTGCCAACTGGCCGTCCCGCCCCCAACTTTTTTTTCGACACCTTCTGATGTCTTAGGTCACTTGCCAATGGCTCCTGCGCCTGCAGCAAACCGATCCCGCAGCAGAGGAACAAAAAAAAGCACAAATAGGAAATGGGACAGGAAAACGGTGCCCACCATCCTGCAGGAAATTCATACAAGAGACAGATGACGTGAAAAAAAGGGGCGCGCGGCTGAAAATGTGGTGGGGGGGTGCACAGAAAAATCAGCCCCGTTTTGCCCTGGTTGCCAGTCGAGAAAATGGAAAATTAATAAGAAATAGAATCAAGTCACCCGCAGGGAAACGAACTCCTGGGGTATAGCAGAAATCTTGGGAATAGCAAAAAAGAAACGCTAAGGCAGGGGAAAACCTCGGCTCGGGGCGCGCCCCGGAAAACTGGGAGACGCTTAAAATAGCCATTATTGGTTTTGGCTCCTAATACTCCGGCGAGGAATACTGCTCTTGAGCTTGCGCGTACTCCCGGGAGTGCTTCTGTGCTGCCTTTTCCTTGAGAGACCTGTAGGATGGAAATTAGCCATGGGCTTTGTGTTTTTGAATTTGCAAACAATGCAGGCTTTTTTTGGCGTTTTTTGCTTATTCCAGTGGATTTCCGATTTGCCACCCTTTCATTCGCAACCCGGCAAACGCGCCAGCTGATAAGGCTGAACAAGGCTGTGCGCCAAGGCTGCATATGAAACACGTAGAAGGACTGCCACTTACGTCAATTTCTTCTGCGACCATTCGAGGTCGGCACGCACATGGCGCGCATCCTCGCGTCCCTGAGCAAAGCGAGTCTGCATCTTGGCCAGGCGAGCCTGCAGCTTCTGCTGTCTCTCCAGAACCTGACGCTGCTTGTCGTTGAGACGGCCCGATCTGTGAGTGCACATGTCAGCAAGAACGGCTCCAAGAGACGGCTGTTTTCCCATTCTACTTACGTCTGTGCCTGCAGAGCCACGCTCTTGTCCAGGGGAATGGGGTTAAAGGACTCATTGAAGCGATCCTGCATGTACTCGTTGAAGTCGACACCGGCAGACATGGAGTTATCATAGTCTCCTTGCGAGCTGCCAGCATAGCTGGCGGCGGTGGAGTAGCCAGGGTTGCTGTAAGAAGCACCGCCCGAGGCGGAGCTCACTGCATTCTCCGACTCGGGAGGGGAGACAGAGTACGAGGTATGGCCACTCTGGTAGGCTTGATAGCCATCATAGTAGTCTCCATTGTACTGCTGGTCCTTGCCGGGAACAGTGAGGGGCAGGGTGTTAGTGTAGATGGTGGAGTCGTATGTGGAAGACATGATGATATGATGATGGAGATGAATAGACAAGGTAATGACTAGAGGTCTTGGATAAATGTAGAGTGTTTGTGTGTTTGTGTGTGTGGGTATGTTGTACGTGTGCTTGTGTATAAAAGACTTGAAGGTGCCAGAGGCTGTTTTGAGAGAGGGATGGACTGGGAAGAGGAGGCAGTTGTGAAGAGTGAGAAGGGTGAAGGGTGATGGAGGGAAGAAAAGAAAAAAAAAAGAGAAGAGAAAGAAGAAGAGAAAAGGAGCTCGACAGAGGGAGAGAAGGGACATATTTATACTTTTCTGGACCTCTCTGACCGGCATGATTTCGGCTTCTTCATGAAAAAGAGGATAAGAAGACATGAGTCTATTCGTCAACGATCAGGGCAAGCCAGGAAAAGCCCTGACCCCGCTTGTCTCGAGAGGGAGATATGAGGCCGAAGGACGGAACCGAGGATAGGAGACGAAGGAGGAAAGGAAATGCCAGCAGGGGGGAGGGGAGAGGGGGGCGGCGAGAGGAGGGGTGTGGCCTGCTAGGCAAGAAAGAGTCAACATCCAAGAGAGTAGAGGGAAAACGAGGGGGGGGATAGAGGAGGTGTGCAGGGTGGAGAGGGGAGTGGAGGCAGCAGAGTTCTCCAGGGCCAGACAAACACGGTTCTGCTCATCGTCGTCGAGGTGTGAGCGTATTTTTTGATATGTTTTCTTTCTTCTTCGAGATAGGTGTCAGAGTGGAGCCGGGATGGGAGGGGTGTGAAGGAAGGACCGTCGAGTGAGTCTCCATGGGGTGATGTTTAGGAGACATTGGAGACCATTGGAGACATGGGAAAGCTATTTGTCAAGCGGCGAGAACCAAGAGCGGCTTGCCAGCTCCATTCGTAAGACAAGTAGAGCCGAGGACGCCATCCGCATGAACCGGGGACGATAGGCCGTTCCACCCAAGAGTGTAGCTCTGGACGAGAAGGTCAAAGTGTGGGAGACGGAGGAAGGGGGGGGAGGGGGGCGTGGGAGTATAAATCCGAGGGGACTGGCAAGAAAAGGCGTGGCATAGAAAACAAGTGAGGACACTCAGAAAATGGCTCAGGGTGACCGTGCAGCAGGACAGAAGGAGGACCGAAAAGGAAAAGGAAACGGTCAGACAGGATAAAATGGAATTCAAAGCTAGAGACGGAACAGAAAGATACGAGAAAACAACCCGAGCCAGGCATAGGCGAGTGGGTTTAGGGAGAGAGTGTGGGCAGAGGCGTGGGATGGTGAGAGGAGAAAAATGGAGGGAAGAGAAAAAAACATTTAAAAAAGAAAAAAGAAAAGAAAATCAAAAGAGAACCGGGATTTGGATGTGGCCAACGAACCAACAAGGAACAAGGGTAGTTAGCAGCATACTGGCTGTTCAGAGAGACTGCCGGTTTTCTGGAACGAGCACATGCAGTCTAAAAGAGTTGCAAGGCAAGTAGGGGGGGTGTGTGTGTAGATGAGACATGGGGAGCAGGCAAGGATGGAGAGCCAGGGGGGAGAGGGGGCAAGGCAAAATCAGGCCAGAAGTGGTATAGAGGAGAGGGAAACGGCAGAGAGTGGTATAAAAGAAGAGAAAAAGAAAAAAAGAAAAAGAAAAATATTCTCGGGACTTTTCTTGCGGCTGGGGAGGGGTGGGTGAAAAAGAGTATATCGGAGTGGTCAAAGTGGTCAAAGTGGTCGAAGTGGACGATGGGTGTGAGTGGAGGAGGAAAGAGACGAGGGCTAGACTGGAGGAGGCAAAAGGAAGGCAAGGAGGCGTCTGGTTGGCGGCTGGTCTGGTCTGGCTCGTCCGTTTCGGTCAGAGGATGGGATCCGCAAGTCTGTTTTGTGGCAGAGGAAAAAGTCAGTAAAGAGTGAGCCAGAGAGCAAAGAGAGCAAAGAGAGCGAGGGTGAGGTGTTGTCTGGGGTTCGGAAGATTACAAACGAGAGCGGGCAAGACAGTGCTGACCAGGACTGGGCTGGGTGGACAGCGTCAGAGGGTGAGCACTGCACATCCGAGAGGCGTGGAGGCGTGGAGGCGGCAGAGGGTGTGGTCTTGCGGCGAGGTGGTAGAATTTGGCGGCAGATTCAGAGAACGAGACGGCCAAGAGCCAGAAAGACAAAAAGAACCAAAAGAACCAAAAAGACCAAAAGGGCCAAAAGGACCAGATGACTTTGAAAGGAGACTAGGCAAGACTAGGGGACAGGGCAGAAGCTAGAGAAGAACTGGACGGACAAATAGAGGGAAAGAAACGGGGGACCGAAACGGAACGGAGAAGAGGCAGAGGAACAGAGGAAAAGAGGAAAGAGCCAGCCGCTGGCCAACAGGAAACACACCAAAAAAGACAGCAACGAGAGAGGACGAGAGAACGTACAAAACGGCAGGAGGCAAACGGAGGAAGGAGCTGGCTAGTTGCATATGGAGCAGAGACCGACGCCAGGGCAGATGCAAAACGGACCGTGGCAGAGCTGGCTTTCTGTACTGTACGGCGTACACATGTTAAGAGGGGGGGGGGTGTTGGTGGTGTTGGTGGGCGTGGTGTTGGTGGTGGGCGTGCAAGGAAGGAAGTGGACACAAGCAGGAGGTAGAGCAAGCGCGTTTGTAGCACCGCGTGTCCAGGGACTCTCCAGGTCTTTAGGTCTCTAGGTCTCTAGACCTCTAGGTCTCCAGACACCCTCTAGGGACGCCCATGAGACGGTTGAATATTCAAGAAGCGGCGAGGCAAGAGCGGTGATGAAGCGGGTCTGGCTCCGCTTCGTGCTTTCCCCCTTGGTTCCAGGCAAATCATGGACTGCAAAAACAGAGACGCTGCTCGCCAGATCCAGCCCTCCTGGTCTGCTCACGGCCGTGATATGCTCCAGTATACGAGCTGCACGGATCTTGTGATATTTGTCCATGATATTACGTTGTTCTGTGTTAGTGAGCAAGCTTTGAGCAACATGGGTAACATGTGCAGCAAGAGGGCAAGAACAGAGGAATGGCATCATAAATTCAAGCACAAAAGAATTAAAAAAAACAGCAGAATGGAAAGATATGAGAGTGCCTAAAAAGGAAGGAACGAGAGACGAGCAGATGACGGACACTGTCCGTTTCTTTTTTTTTTTCTTTTTTTTTTCTTTTTCTTTCTTCTTTTTTCCCTCTCTTGTCTTCTCTTCCCCAGTCTATTTTCTTATATGTTGCGTGTATGCCTAGAGTTAGGCAGGAGTGCATGCTAGGCATACTGCTCATTCGCTCTTTCTCTTTTATTTTCGGGGGTGGCTCTTACCACCCCTCCTGCTCTTCTACTGCCGTCACCTCGCGCCTTCCAATTCGTTTCCATGCGACTGATGCTACCCGGTTTGATGCGCTGGCAGGAGGGATGGACTGGCCATGTATGCAAGTATTCGATATAGCAAGACCACGCAGGACAGCACTGCAGGAGGTCTGGCGGAGTGTGGAGAGGACTGGAGAGACTGTAGAGACTGTAGAGACTGGAGAGACAGAACCGAGGGCAGCTGGGACGATATATTTCCATCCTATTTTTTTTTTAAAAAAAAAGTCCAAAACAGTAAGGAAAAGGAAAGAACGCTACGAAAACAGGACCCTCTTTCCTGCTACCGTACGACGGTGACGCCGGGACAGAATGGCGGCGAAGAGAGAAAAGAAGAGGGGCTGCTAGCTCGGAAGGAAGGAGGGGCTCTCTCTCTGCTGCCTGTCCGGCTGCTGTCTCCTCCTGCTCCTCTCGCTGTTGAGAGAATGCTCAGATCCTCGAATATTCCCTTTTTTTGCTCTCTTCCCCTCCTTCCGCTATTTTGATTGGAAGTGCAGGTTTCCTCGAATTTCCATTGGACAAAAATCCATGCGG
Source organism: Esteya vermicola (assembly GCA_002778215.1). Taxonomy (NCBI): domain Eukaryota; kingdom Fungi; phylum Ascomycota; class Sordariomycetes; order Ophiostomatales; family Ophiostomataceae; genus Esteya; species Esteya vermicola. The sequence continues at coordinate 56,066 of PCDM01000020.1, forward strand.
AGACCTGGAGGGTTTCTGCTTTTTTTTTTTTCCCTTTTTTCTTTTTTTTTTCTCGTTTTCTAGTCTTCTCGTTTTCTAGTTCTCCTCTCATTCTGTCATTTTCCCTTTTTTCTGTCATTTTTGGTATTTTCCATTTCATTTTTGTGGGATGTTGAAACATTTTACTTGCATATGCATGCATATAGGGAGATACAAAACGACAAAAAAAAGGACCAAAATATGTACTTGGGTGAACAGGTCCGCTTGTTCTTGGGGGTCCCTCTGGATCCCAGCTAAACGGAACATGACCACCTCATGGAGGGGGCGTGTACGAGTTTCTCAGACTTGTGTCTTCGTACGAGTACTTGTACCACAAGCTGTACATGGTACTAATACATAGTATGTAAATACATAAGTCAAGATGTAAAAACGGGGCCACAAACGGTCCCTTTTTTTTGGCGCTCTTTGAGAGGCTGACGGACCGTTTATAGGACCGGCACGTAAACGGAGCACCTTTGTTCCTGACAAGGCAGAAAACACGTCGAACCCTAGAGATGACGCTGAGACGAGTGATTAACAAAGGAGGCAGCCTATGTGATCTCATCCGTCATCCAGAAAAAAAACCTATTCATACAGAACTGCATGACCAAGTTGCTGATTATGTAATGTATTGAATCACAGGATTTGTTTTTATCCCTACGTTTACGGACTGTCATGAACACTCACAGATTGTTTCTTTTACAGCAAAATAGTTGTACACGTATGGACGTATGGACGTATGGTCGTATGGATAGGTGTGTTGTCTCTCAATAGAATGTGAGAGAAAGGTAGCGAGTGAGAGGACGACAACAAAACGACAGTGGGACCTAACAGGTAAGGCGAGAGGTGTGTGTGGATTGGGTGCCGATAGCTGTGCCCGAGGTACAATAGAAAAGGCGAAAGGCGACAGAAATAAAAAAAGGAAACCACGAAAAAAGTGAAAAAGGAAAAAAAAGAAGGAAAAAAAAGTACAGTTGTTGCGTGACCAGACTCTGTGACAGACCGTCTGCTTTACAAACTGCGCCTACGCCTGCGCCTGCGCCTGCAGCTGCAGCTGCAGCCGTGGTGTCCCTCCTCTGGAAGAAGGAGCAGGAGCCAGGAGCAGGAGCCTGGAGCCAGGAGCAGGGAACAAGAAACAGCCTGCGTCTCGGCAGAAATATCCCTACTCGTAGAGGATGAGGGCATGGTTCGAGGGAACAGGCTGTAGTACAAACACGGTAGACATCCAGATATCTCTAGGTAAACAAAAGAAATATATAATAGTCTCAATACTGAATTTGTACAATAGTATGACAGGAGCAGCCAAGCGGCATTCTGTTCTCTCAAGGGTTCTATGTAACCAAAGCCATTCGTGACAGGAAAAAAAGGAAAAAAAGGAAAAAAAGGAAAAAAAGAAAAAAAAGAAAAAAAAGAAGAGTGAAGAGCGAGAAGAATTGGTCAATTAAAAGAGATGAAGAGGTGGACAGATAGAGGGCACAGAGGAGATGGCTCTCATCCAAATACCCGCAGAAATGCCCAGATGCCGGCACCACTCAGCACCGGAATGGTCAGGTTGTCGTCCCAGCCAAAGAGATCGACGACCTCGCTGGCCGCCGCCACGAGACCCGACCACACGCTGACGACGCCGAGCGCAAGGGCGCCCGAGATGCGCGCTGTCGAGACGCTCGCCAGCGCAGCAGGCAGTCCCAGGGTGCCGTGGAACTGGAAACCCTCGGCATCGCCGGGCATGGGGCCGACATGTGTCGCCAGCCAGCCCCAGAAGCTGGCGGCCGTGGCGACGCCGACCACAAAGGCGGCGGCCGTGCCCGCGAGAGACTTGCCGCGGCGGATGCGGGGCGTGTAGCGGCCGTAGAGGCGGCCAAACGTGCTGGCGGCCGTGTCGCACCAGCTGAGCAGCATGACGCTGACGGTGGCGACGTCCTTGGGAAAAAAGTAGAGCACCGTCCAGGCGCCGAGCAGGTAAAAGATGACGCCATTGTACCCGTCAAACTCGCTCTCCCGCATCAGCGCACCCAGAAACCGCACGTAGAGCCGGTTCAGGGCCGGGTAGCGGTGCCGCAGCAGATCGACGCTCGCAATGGGCAGCAGCGCACCCATCAGATAGGGACACACGGCACGCGTCTGCGTGCCCGACGCGTACAGCCAGACCACGAGAAAGCCGATCGACACGTGCAGCAGCTTGCGCGGCACCTCGTGCTTGTGCACAAACGACCGCCAGTGCCGGTGGATGGGAATCAATCCCAGCGGGCTCGGGCTCCGGCTAAAGTCTCGCCAGCTCCATGTCGCTCCCGGCGGCTGCAGGTGGCCGTTTGTCTGCACCGGCGCCAGGTCGGGCTTGCTCTTCTTGGTCCGGGATGTTGCGCCATTGGCCAGAGAAGTCTCCGTTGCGGTTGTGATAGAGGTGGCTGTTGTGGCTGTTATGGCTGCTGTGGCTGCTGCGGCTGCTGTGGCGGTGGCGGCCGTCTTCTTGTCCGCTTTGGCCGTCATGCGCCGCGCCACAATCGGACTGCGGCTGCGTGTCCTGGCGCGCCGCACATCGGCCTGGCCGTTCTCGTCGCTGCTGTCCGAAACATACGCCTTGCTGCCCCTGCTCTTTCCCTTCCCCCTCCCTCCTCTTGTGGCCGCCTTCCCATTACTCTGCGCCCTGCTGCCCGTCGCCTTTTTCTTTTCTTCCCTTTCCTCCTTTTCTTCCTCCTCGCTCTCGTCGTCCTCTACTTCGACCTCTTCCTCTACCGGCTGGGGCGTCGATAAGCGCTTCCTCGCCGAGCGCGTCATGGGGCCATTGTACTCTTGGACCTCGAGGCGCTCGGATGGCGTCGGACTGGGCGAAATGACGCGAGGCGTGCCGGGAATGTCGCTGCGCCGGCGCCGTGTCGTCGCCGCAGACATTTTGCTTTTGCTGTAGCAGCAGGAGGAAGGAGAGGAGGGCAGAAAGGGGAGAAAGGGCAGAAAGGGCGGCAGGACAGGTGCGGCAATGACACCCTGAAAGAGGCGGGTGGGGTTGCAGAGGCGAGGGAGAAACGGCCAGCAGGCGAGGCTGGAGAGGAGCGCGTGGGAGGAGGAAGAGGAGGAGGAGTAAGAGTAGGAGGCGGTGGTGGTGGAGACGGACGAGAAGGTCGAGGAGTAGTAGGAAGAGGAGGAAGACGAGGAAAAAGAGGAAGAGCGGGACAGAGAGCGGGGATGGGTCTTCTTATCAGGACGAGAGTCGGGCGGATGCGACGGCGGTGGGGCGAGAATGTTGTGGGCAAAGGCAGTGACAAAGTACACAAAGGTATCCACGATGACAGACTAGAGCGGCTGAGTCGGACTCTGCCGCATCGTAGGGTGAGAGAGAGGCTGAGGCTGGCGTGTTTCAATCTTTCTCTCTCCTTTCTTTTTCTCTTTCTTTTTCTCTCTTCTTCTGGTCCTCTTTTGTCAGCTGTGAGACTGCGACTCCAGCGTATCAGTTGTTCGCCAGGACGGACTATCTATCAGGCCGAGGGATCGAGCAGGGATGGGATCTTCCGAGTTTCCGGTGCTGTGCGCCTCAGGACAGGTAGATTGTTCTTTCTCGTCTTTTCCAAACCAACGAGGACATGGGCGATCTGGGGACACGACAAACAATGGGAAAAATCCAATAAAAGATAACAGGAAAAAATAAGAGGTAGAAATACAAGCAAGAGACAGCCGCACCCGTATATACGTACACGGCAGAAGAGAGAGACACGGGCAGCTCGTGGGAAAAAAGAGGAAGGCTTTTGCGGGAGAGAGATGTGGCTTTTTTTTTTTTTCGACTGTCGTGTGGTGGAGTTTCGGGTGGCAATGACGGCGAGAGAGGGACAAGGCGTAAAAATACAATTTACAGCGTAGTACCGGATTGGCCGGCGCTTGCTGACTCATGAGATATCACAGGGGCACAGTCCTAGTATAGTGTACACACTGTTTACGTACTGTACTCTTATCGACCTTATCGTAAAAAAAGTTGTAAAAAAAAGGAAAAAAAAAAAGAAAGATTGCATCGCTGAGCAGAACAAACCCTTTTCTCCTTCTGGAACCCAACATCATGGCGCCAATCAGTCGCCCTGCCAAGAAACGAATCGGGCGCTCCTGGGAGGCGCTGGGCTTGCCAGAATGGTGCATGGAGGCTGTAGGAAGCATGGGATTCACCGAGCCGACACCCTCACAGGCCGCCGCCATTCCGCTGTTTCTGGCCAACTCGGACGTCGTCGTCGAGGCGCCAACGGGCAGCGGCAAGAGCCTGGCATTTCTGCTGCCCCTGGCCACCCGGCTGCTGCGGCGGTTCGGCCCAGACGGAGCCGCGACACCCATCAAGCGGGGCCATGTGGCGGCCGTCGTCCTGGCGCCGACTCGAGAGCTGGCAGACCAGCTGCACCGCGTGCTGACCCTGCTGCTGGCCTTCCACCCGCCGACAGCCGCAGTCCTACCGTACACAGAGAGGAGCAGGGCTGGTGATGCGGCCGAGGGCGACAGCCGGGGCGGCAAGAAGGGCAAGAAGGACCAGGCGGCGAAGGGCGCCAGCAGCCGAAAGAGGGCGGCAGCGGCAGCAGCGGCGACGACATTCATGGCCGCCAATGGCCAGCAGATTGTCGGAGACGTGCCCGACGAAGCGACGGCCCCCCTGGCTAGCAGTCGCCGGCCCGAGACGCTGGAGGCCGTGCTGGTGCCGCAGCTGGTCGTGGGCGGGACGGCCTCGAAGCCGGCCGACGACGTGGCGCGCTTTGTGCGGCAGGGCAGCAATGTGCTCGTGGGGACGCCGGGACGGCTGGCCGAGCTGCTGTCGAGCCGGCTGGTCAACGCGACGGCGTCCTTTGAGGCCCTCGTTCTGGACGAGGCCGACCGGCTGCTGGATCTCGGCTTTTCCGCCGACCTGCAGCGCATTCTGGCCTTTGTGCCCAAGCAGCGACGCACCTTTCTCTGCTCGGCCTCGGTCAACGACGCCATTGGCGAGCTCATCAAGGTCAACCTGCGCAACCCCAAGCGCGTCGTCGTGCGCGTCCAGACGAGAAAGGCGGCCGTCCCCTCCCTCCAAGATGATTTGTCAGCATCCGCATCGGCCGCCGCGGCGGCGCCCGAGAGCGGCGGCGCCATGATCGACGAGAAGAAGACGCCGGCCAGCCTCATCAACACATTTGTGAGCCTGCCGTCCAGCCACAAGCTGCCCGTGCTCCTGCAGCTGCTCGAGCACATTGAGCCGCGGCCCCTGCGCACGCTCGTCTTTTTCGCCTCGTGCTTCTCTGTCAAGTACTTTGCCGCCGTCCTGCCGGCTGCTCTGCCTGCCGGCTACACCATCGTGTCGCTGCACGGAAAGCTCGAGCCGCATGTGCGTGAAAAGGCGTTTGCCCGCTTTCTCTCGGCCACCTCGCCCTGCGTTTTACTCAGTGAGTCTACCACCCTCTCCATTTTTGTCTGTCTGGCGTGTCAGTTTCGATGCTCATGCCATCTAGCCACCGACGTCGCCAGCCGTGGCCTCGACGTTCCGCATGCCGACCTCGTCGTCAACATTGACCCGCCCACCGACCCCAAGACCTTTTTGCATCGCTGCGGCCGCACCGGCCGCGCCGGCCGCCGTGGCCTCGCCGTCACCATGCTCCGACCCGGCCGCGAAACAGACGACTACGTGCCCTTTCTGGCCGTCCGCAAGACGCCCGTCGAGCCGCTGGCCACGTGCGCTGCCGTGTCCGACAACCTCGCCGAGCACTTGTCGCCCTTTGTTCAGCAGGCAGCTGGCCAGGCAGCTGGCCAGGCAGCAGCCGCGAACGCAACCAGCCAGGCAGCTGCCCTCACAGCAACCATCCAGCGCCAGGTTCTGCAGGACCGCGACCTGCACCTGCTGGGCCAGCGTGCCTTTGTATCGTGGGCCCGCGCCTTCCAGGAGCACCGTGCGACCTCCATCTTCCGCGCCGCCGATCTCGACTGGCACGACCTCGGCCGCGCCTGGGGCCTGGCCTGTCTGCCCAAGATGCCCGAGCTGCGCGCCGTCGGCATCACAAACCGGTCGCTGGCATCCGACCCCGACGACGACGATATCGACGTCTACGCCATCCCTTTCCGGGACGCGGCCAAAGAAAAGAAGCGGCAGTCTGAGCTGGCCGCCGCGGCCGCGGCGCGTGCCAGCGGAGCCTCGGCCGAGCTGGCGGCTGCCCACGCCGCCACGCGCAAGCGCAATGCGCCCTGGAGTGCCCGGCAGGACCGGGACACCGAGCGCGGCGAGCGGCGCGACAAGAGACGGCGCAAGCGACTCGCTGAGCGGATGGCGCAGATGACGCCGGAAGAGCGCCAGGAGGCGCTCGAGACGGAGGCGCTCGTGGCTCAGGTGCGACTGCGGAACCAGGCGGCCGAGGCCGAGGCAGCCAAAGCAAGAGCTGTGAAAATGGCTAGAGACAAAGCAGAAGCCGACGACGACGAAGAGTTTGGTGGCTTTGCTGACTAAGGTTGGATGTGTACCATGTAATGATAGAAAAAGATACCACAGCGGACGCATTTGGATGACTGGACAAGAAAAAGTGCATAAAAAGGGAGCATAGGGGGGCGTTTTCTTTGATTTTTTTCTTTTTTTCTTTTTTTCTTTTTTTTCTTTATACAAAATCACTGTTGTGCTGCTACACTCATGTAGACGTCTGCGCCTCTCGCTTTCTGTGACCATCTTCCCTCTCTCGATCTCGGTGTCTATGCCGGCTGCTGTGGCGAGAATGGTCTCGATGTCTGTGAGAATGATCATCGTCATGGTGATGGTGATGGCTATGATGATGGTGGTCGTGGTGGTCACGGCGGTCACGGCGGCTGTGGCGGTGCCGCCTCTCCTCTTGCCCGTGCCCCTTGTCGGCTGCCTCGTCGGCCGCCATGGCCGCCATGGCCGCCATATCTCGCGCCCGCTCCTCGGCCTCTCGCCGCCGCTCCTGCGTCAGCACCCGCACGGCAGCCGCACCCTGCTTCATGGCAGCCAGCGGGTCGGCCAGAGCCGAGGCCGAGGTCTGCAGGGGCGGCCGCCTGCGTTTCCGCGCGCCGTCCTGCGACTCGCCCTGTCCTCGCTGGGCCGACGTCCGGCCCTTGTCCGCGTCGCCCCCGGCATACCATGTCCCAAAGGACCCGTGGCGTCCCGCCGCGTCAACAAACCTCATGTTGATCATGTTGTCCGCTGAAGAAACGGGCGCCTCTATCCTCTCTCTTTCCTGTCTCTTCTGTCTCCCTCTCTCCTCCTCGCCCCCAAACAAGTCAATGTGCCCGTCGGCGTCGACAAGAGGACGCGCCGCCACGTCGGCCCTCTTCTTCATGTGCCTCTGCTCTGCCCCCCACGCATCCAACCCGTCATTTTCTATCCTCTCGCGCGCCAGCCGCATCTCAAAATCCGTGTCGTTCTCGCCGTGCCGCTTCCGCTTCTTGGCAAAGGAGTGCGAGCGCGCCCCGTGGTCGGAAGAGCTCTTGTGCCCAGTCGTCGCCGACTCGGGACGCACCTCGGGCAGCACCTCGGGCAAAACCTCGGGTCCAGGGTCCTCCCCCCTCAAGATGGCCTGGTTCCGCGCCGACTCTGCCTCCTTTCGCTGCCGCTCCGCTGCCGCCTCTCGTGCTGCGGCTTCCGCCTCGTCGCGCCGCACGCGCTCGATATTGGCTGCATTGTAAACATTCCAGGACTTTTTGCCCAGGAGTTTTCTGTATCATTGGTCAGACTCTGCAAGAAAAAAACAGTGCAAACACGCGACTCACAGAGGCATGGTGGTCTTGAAGATGTCAAGAAAACCAATTCATCCAGACTGACCCACTGTAAAGACCTTGTCTGTTGCGTAATCATTATGTAATCAGCATCACCATCAAGACATCTATCGTAGAGCACTGCGTCATAATTACTAAATAAACTATCAGGCATAGAATGAAGCACTGAAAAAGAGCAAGACAATTAACTGTACATAATAACTAGGGGTATCCATCCAACATTGAACAAACGACCGGTCTGGTCCCAAAGGGTATCCTCTACTAAAAAAATGCAAATCCTTCTCCACCATTCCGTTCCGATGCCTGGGTATTAATCTCTGCAAACAATCATCTCCATCATCACTTTGTTATTTTTTTTTTCCTTTTATTTTCTTCCTTGCCTTTTTCGATTTTTTTTGGGGGGGTAGTTTCGGCCGAGGGTATGAGTTGGGCAGTGCTCTGTAAATAAAAAAAACGGGTCCAAGCAGCATGCGGAAGTAGCAGAGGTGAAGGGGACAAGTGTGGAATGCGAATGCCTCATGTGGTGAACATGGACGACCAGCCACCGTTGTTGTTGTTGCTGTGGTTGCTTGCAGTCACTATATTTTATCGTGATGATGAAAATAAGAGCGAGGCAAGGCCGGCCGTGTGCATATCCCCTACAGTCAGCGCAACTTTCACGAGAGGACTGAGAAAAAAAGAGGTAAAAGACAGAGAAACAAGTAAAAAAAAAAAAAAAACAGTCAGCTCTCACTTGGATGGCCGAGTTCATCTCTTTTAAATGTTCTCGACCATCCGCGCGTTGAGTGCCTGCTGGAATCCGTGGTCCTGACCTCCAAACTCATGGGCGGCGCTGGATTCGCCAGCCTCTTCGCCAGCCCGCTTGAATGCCGCGTCAAACGCTGGCGTCCCGGGCATCGTCTGGTTGGCAGCCGGCAAGAAGATGACCTTGCTGTTGGCGCTCTTGGCCATGGCCTGCATGGCCTCGAGGTAGCGGATCTGCATGGCAGGCGCCGACGACAGGATGTCGGCCGCCTGGCGCATCAACTTTGCGGATTCGACCTGAATTGTTAGCAGAGATCCAGATGCCAGACCGGATGCCAAACTAGACTCACCTCTGCCTTGGCAGCAATAATCTTGGACTCGCCAATCCGCTTGCTCTGAGCCGCCATGGACAGGGACTCCTGGAGCTCCTGGCTGAAGATAATGTCCTTGATCAGCATGCTCTCCACCTGGACACCCCAGCCGGCGGCAACGTCCTCAATGATCTCGCCAATGGACTGCGCCACTTCCTCACGGCGCTCAATGACGTCCTGCACGATACGCGCGCCGACAACGTGGCGCAGTGTCGTCTGTGTGCGCTCAACCAGGGCCTGGCGCACGTTGGTGATGCCAAAGGCGGCCTTGTGAGGGCTGACAATGTGGTAGTAGATGACCGAGGTCAGGTGCACGGTGACATTGTCCTTGGTCATGCAGACCTGCTTAGGCACCTCGACCGTCTGGATCTTGACGTCCACCTGCACGAGCCGCTCGCTGAGGGGGTTGATCTTGACGAGGCCGGGATCGACGGCCCTGTAGAAACGGCCAAACTTGGTCACGAGGCCGACGTTGCCCTGGCTGACGCTCTTGTACGGGTTCGGGCAGCAGATGCAGCAGGGAATGGCACCCAGCGTGCCCATGCAGGCGCCCATGGCATTGACTAGGAAGTGTTAAGAGGGGAAAATCAGACAGAAACAATCAAGACAGATACATACTCATGGTGCCGTACCAGTCGCCTGATCCGACATCTTCAGAGACGATCGACGCATAGCTCATCTGCAGGTCGTCCTTGCGCGGCGGCAGAACCATGTTGGCCTGCGGGCGGAAGCCGCCGTTGTGCTCAGGGGCCTTGGAGCCGGCATTGTGGACCGGCAGGATGGGCTGGGTGGTGGTGGTAGAGCTGGACATTTTGAACAATATCCAATGTGAAAGTGGAGGTGATGTTTAGACGTCTAGATGTCTAGATGTGTTGATGATATTGGCGATAAAAGAGGTCACAGATACGTGTTTGGGGGTAAAATGGACGGTGGAAAAGGGAAACAAAAATAAAAGCCTGGTTGTGTCAAACAAAACAAAATCCGATTTGACGGAAACGAGACGAGCGGATGGTCACCTTTTTATCCATGTGCTCTGTGGCAGTGTGACAATACATGGTATTGTGGGAAGGAGCAGAAGAGGAAGGACTGGAGCTCGTATGTTGCTAGTAAATAAGTGGGCCGTTGTTGCCCCGTGTTTTGTGGAGGACTAGTGCGGCACGGATAGTGAGAAGTACACCGTGCGTATAAAAAGTCGGACAGTGCTCAAATGTTGTGCGAAGATCAGATCCTTGACTTGCGTACCGGTTCTGCTTACTCTTTCTCAATGGAGCACCGAGCAAGTCGCCAGTCCAGGAGTCAGGGCCAAGCAAGCAGCTTCAGGTGACCGACGCATCTTGACTCGTAGTATGCGCTAATAGAGAATGCGGCGGAAGCCATCCTCTACGACTCGTTCTGAAAAATGAAGTACTCTACGTGTAATCCAATACCAACACTGCCTTCTCAGTGCCATCGTCTACGTGGCTGTGTTGATCTGCATCCTCACTGGATGCCAAGATTGCTGACTGGCTTGTCTTTATTTAGTGGAGCTTTTCTTGCCGTAAGAGATACCTGTCCAAGTTAGATTGCTCAGTAGGCTCTGGCTGCGCCATCCATAGAATACTTGTAACAGTGTGTGCAGAGTGTACTCGTATGCACTGTGCAAATACTCTCGGCACTGTGGCCAGTGGTAAGACCCTGTCTGTGGTGAACTCCGTACTCCGTACTGCACTGCGTACTCGTACTCCTCGCGTATCGCATTTGAAAAGAGGGGGTCTTTTTACACCCTGCCTTCTAGTCGGGGTCGGATAGATTCCATGTGGCTCGAGGGCGCAGACAGACACAAAAAAAAAGAGACTACGGTGCCGGTTCCGAGTAAACTGGGTCTGGCGCCAAGAAAAAGAGCCGGAGGAAAAGGAAAACAAGTCATTTGACAGCCTCTGGGATTTGGAAGCACAGATACGAACGATACGAGAGCCAACTGGGGACTGCCCAAACCGGTTCTATGGTGCGACAATATCAGAGAGCTGACTACGCACACAGTGTCTCTGGGGAGAGGATTGGAATCCTTACGTCACACTGTCGACAGTAAAGTACTCGGCTTACATCATATGACACGAGACAAGATGGATCACGGATCGTATTCCCTGCCAAGTTCTTGCCAAGCAGCCACAAGGCAAGGCACTCTAGTGAATGAGCCACGGGCAGACCTGAACAGCCACATCCATCTCATGATTGTCCGTGTAAGAAAGGCGCCAAGAGACGAGAGTCATTTAGCCGTTTTCCTCCCGTTCTTCTTGTGTAGCTAATAAAAGTGGAGTTCTATATCACGTGTGGTATATCAGGTCCGCTTTTCTCGCCTCAACAAAGAAGAGACACACCCTCATGATATCATCGTCACTCTACGAGATGGCTCTCTGTGATCGGTGCAGCGTGTTCCGCTTTGAGAGGGTCACGGCGAGCACGGCAAAGTCCTGGAGACAAAAGACAGCCGAGAGCCGACTCGGCCCCGGCATCGGAGACACCGTCTATGAGCAGTCTCCGTCCTTTACCCTGCTCAAGGACTCAGCCACGCACACCGGCTGTCCGTTCTGCCACATGCTCCTCTATGCCCTGCAGTACCTGACCTACAACTACTCTGTAGTGGGGGCGCGCAAGGCCCTGCAGCCGTGGGAGCCTGATGGGCCCGACTCGGCGGCCGTGGTAGTGCTGTGGCAGGCGGACAGGCTCCTGTTCCTCTGTGGTCCCAAGTACCAGCTGCTGTCGAGCATGCCGTCTCTGCGAGGTCTGTCCAGGTCGTCTCTCTGATTGTGTGTGTGTGTGTCTCTCTCTCTCTCTCTCTCGTGTTGACCGGGCACGAGCAGACGTCTTCCTTCCCTTCTCGGGAACCCGTCTCGATCCGGCAGACATGTCGACGGGATCACGTGCCAGCCAGCAGCTGGCACGCACATGGATCCAGACCTGCCTCGACGAGCACCCGCTGTGCCGCTCCTACTGCCGCGGCAGCACACAGCGAGGCCTGCCTCTGCTGCCTACGCGGGTGCTCGATGTCCGCGGGCCCGGCTCTTCGCCCGCGGCCGACCCGTCGCTGCTCGTCGTGGCCAGCGGCCAGAGAGCCGACTACGTCGCCCTCAGCCACTGCTGGGGCAGCACGCCCCAGGCGATCCCCCAGACGACCCGTGCCAACCTGGCCCAGCGGCAGGTTTCCATCCCGCTGGCGTCGCTGCCGCCCAACTTTCGGGATGCCGTGGCCCTCACCCGCTCCCTCGGCTTCCGCTATCTGTGGATCGACTCGCTCTGCATTGTCCAGGACAGTCCGAGCGACTGGGACGTCGAGTCGGGCCGCATGCAGCTCGTGTACCGCCATGCCTTTGTCACCATTGCCGCCGTGCAGTCGGCGGGCCCAGACGACGGCATCTTTACGGGCCGCGACGCCGCCGAGCACCGGCCCATCCGTCTGGCTCTCGCCCTCCCTGCAGAGACGTCCCCGTCTCCGTCCTTTTGGCGCTATGCCAATTTCACCGTGCCCGACGGGCCCCTGTACAGCCGCGCCTGGGTCTTTCAGGAGCAGGCCCTGGCCGGACGGACGCTGGCCTACTGCGAGGAGAAGCTGTCGTGGGCCTGCGTGTCGACCATCCTGTCCGAGGAGATTCTGCAGCAGCAGGAGGGTCTGGATATCCGCAATGTGTTTCGGCGCTTCAAGGAATGCATCGTAGCGTCGGAGACCCAGTCCTGCGCCGACGACGGCGACCGAGCTGTGCTGCACGACCTCTGGAACACGATCGTCCACGAGTACAGCATGCGCAGCATTACCTATGCCTCGGACAAGCTGCCGGCCGTCTCCGGGCTGGCCGAGCCCATCGGCCGCCTCCTCGGAGACGAGTACCTCGCCGGGCTGTGGCGCCGGGATCTCGTCCATGGGCTGCAGTGGTCCCACACAGGATCGCAGTCTCTGCGCCGGCGCCGCCGCATCCGGCCGCCAGAGGCGTATGTCGCGCCCTCGTGGTCGTGGGCCTCGGTCATGGGCGGCCTGGTGGAATTTGCCGACGAGAATGGCGGGGACGACGAGCCGAGCACCGAGCGTGTGACGCGCAGCACAGACGACATTGAGATTGTGGATGCGCGATGTCGTCTGCGCGGATCCAGCCGGTATGGGCAGATCGTGGACGGGACGATTGAGCTCCGCGGCTTCGTCAAGCTGGCAGTCCTGCGTCGCGATAACGACCTGTGCGATGCGCTGTCGCCGAGCCGCGAGCCGATAGGCCGCATCGAATTCGACGCCGACGAGGACAGCGACGCCGTGGAGGGCCGGGAGATTCTGTGTCTCTATATGAACACCGTCCTGTACGAGAGCATGTCCGACTGCTCGTCCGAGTTTACCAGCCCTGGCATCTACCTGGCCCTGGTGCCCACCGGCCTCGCAGACCACGAGTATCGACGTGTAGGAGCAGCCAAGCTGGACCGCGTGCAATGGGATGGGACAGAAAAGAGACGGCTGGTTTTGGTCTGATTCTATTCTACTTTCATTTCTGTTTTTTTTTTTTTTTCATTTCTCATCCATACAGCCTGCGAGGTCTTTATCTCGGTCTACCGGGCATCACCGGGCTATTTCGCCTATCTAATGCCGTATGCTACTGTAGACTACTATATGCTATTATATGCTACACTACTAGTATGCGTAGGAGACCGTCGTCACGTAATAGTGCTGCTATCCTTGTCCTCTTCTGTACAACTCCACCGAAGCTACCTCGCTATCGATACCGTACAGCTGTATAGTACAACGTGCCTCGGCCATGTCCTCTATGCGGCACTACATCTCCGGTGACCTTTGCCAAGCGTGCCTTGTAGAAAAACAACATTCCACAATACTATAATGACAAGAGCTCTACATCCCTGTCACCTCCATATTTACACATGTCCCCCCCCCTCTTTCGTCAGTCGTCCCCGGAAAATGAATAGAGCTCGCTTAGTGGAGATGGCTGTAGACTATAAACCTCTCAACCGCCCACCTCGGGTCTATTCCTCGCGAGGTGGCTGCCCTGCTCTCAGCTCTCTCAGCTCTCTCCCTCTCTCCCTCTCCCTCTCTCCCCTGACTTGCTGGCCCGCTCTCCTACCATGCGGCTGTCGACCCTCTCGTCCCTGCTCGTCCTCGGCGGCAGCACTGCCGTCCAAGCGGCCGTGCTCTCCCCCATTGTCCAGGACATGTTTGACGTGCACATGAACTTTATGGACAACTTTTATGACGAGACGGCCGGCTACCTCTACTGGTTCTACTACCCGCTGGCTGCCGGGGCCCACGAGACGCGCTCGTCCGTGTGGTATGCCACGGGCCTGCTGCAGCGCAACAAGGGCAACGATGTGCAGAACGCCGTCCACATCATCAGCAACGTCATTGAGGGCCAGAACAAGAACGTCTCGGCCCAGTGGTACGCCGACTACACAAAGTACCCCGAGGAGCCCACCGTGGGCACCCCGAGCTACCCAGCCTCGGTGAGTTACGCCGTAGGGCCGGACAGGACAAGGGCAGCGCTGACTCGTTCAGATCTACAACTCTTGGGACCCCAACTGGCGCGGCTTCATCGGCGCTGCTCTGCTCATCATCCACGAAGAGTTTGGCCACCTCATCGGCCCGGACGTCCAGCAGTCCATCGTCGAGTCGCTCTACAACAACAGCATCGGCGACAGCTACCGTGTCGGCGGCGTCGACGACGACAACCTCTACCCGGCCTACAGCAACCCGTCGCTCATGCGGGCCGTCATCTCTGGCTGGGCCGGCCGCCAGTGCAACGACAGCAACATGACGGCGGCCGGCGAGATGTACGCCCAGGAGATTCTGGATCTCTTTGCTATCAACGACACGCTGTCCGAGTTTAACGTGCCCACCTACTATGGCATCAGCCTGTCTGCCTTGACCGTACGTTTCCTGTGTTTCCCCTCTTGTTTTCCTCTTTCTTCTTTCCTCTTCATCTTCCTCCTGACATCCAGCTCTGGGCCAAATACATGCCCGCGTCCTCCGTCATGGGCCAGAACGGCGCCCGCATGGTCGCCGCCATCTGGACGGCCTTTGCCGACGTGTACAATGCCAAGCTGCAGAACCTCGCCGGGCCCTGGGACCGCTCCTACGGCTACGACATGAACCAGTACGTCGCCATCATGTCGCTCTACGTCTGGTCGCTCGCCGGCCGCCAGCACGTCTTTTCCTCCGGCCAGAAGCCCTGGCTGATGGCCCATGCCGACGACGGCGAGTTCGTACCCATTGTCGCCGTGCTCTCGTCCTTTCACGAGACGCTCGTGCCCGCCGGCGTCGTCGAGCAGCTGCAGACCTTTTCCGCGGGAACGAGCCGCACCGTCCACCGCCAGGCCTACTCGCCGCCCTTTGACCTCGACGTCCGCAACATCACCACCTGGCTCTCCGAGAAGCTCACCATTGGCGGCGACTCGTACAACCAGACGGTCATTGGCGGTGCCAGCCAGGACCCCAAGTCCTTTAGCCCTGCCATTGCCCACTGGTACCGCGAGCCTGTCCTGAAAGAGACGCAGAGCAACAAGAGCAACAAGAGCAACAAGAGCAAAAACGGGACGGTGGGCTACTTTAGCCTCTACCCGTCGTCCCAGCCGAGCCTGCAGGCCGACGTCGGCCCCAACACGCTCAACCTGACCTACCCGGCCGGCAACGCGTCGAGCTACTTTACCTTTGCCGTGGCCACGAACCCGCTGGGTGGCAAGCGCGACATTGCCGGGCTCGCCGATATTCAAGGCGTGACCATCTCGCTGCTCGCCGACAGCACGGTCCGTCCGACGCCGGACATTGCCTTTTGCGGTCTGGCGGGGGGAGCATGCGACGTTGTCCAGTACGTATGACGATGCATAGATTGGCTGGTGTTTCTGGAAACAGGTGCTGACATGCTGTAGCAATTTTGAATTCTGGAATCTCACGTTTAGGATGCCCGAAAACAGCACGGAGCTGCCTCGCATCAATCTGCGGTTCGATCTGGCCTAGTTATCACAGCGTCTACATGGGCATCTACACTTTTTTTCTCTTGGACACAATGAAAGCAGGACCCTTGGGACTACAGTAGATTTTTTTTAATGTGATTTGTATTATATACGGAAAAGGCACAAGAGTGCCTGGATGTTGAACTGTACACTTGATCCACAGAATATAAAAACAGAGAAGAAGAAGAAGAAGAAAAGAAAAGGGAAAGAAAAGAGGGGAAGTGCACCCATTTTCAGTGAACCAGACAAGGGACAGACTCTAGACTACTCCTCATCATAAAAAGGCTCAAACATGGTGTCCAGACCCAGATTTTCACGGAGCCGTTCGTACCAGTAAGACTGCGTCTTGGCTTCTGCTTCGTGCCCCTTCAGAGCCTCACCGAAAAAGACGTGATGACCGTGCAGGGGAAATTCGGTCAAGAAACGCACATTGATGGTGCAGGCCCTCGCCAGAACCTTGGCAAGGGTTCGGACCTCATCGGTCACCTGCTGGCTCATCAGGTCGTACGTCTGCAGCTTTTCCTGCAGATCGGGTGAACGGGGGGGGCACTCGCCCGTCTCTGGTGTCTGTTCCGTCTCTGGTGCCTGCTCATAGGCCTTGGCAATGGCCGCCCGTGACTCTTGACAGGCAGCCCACAGCCCGCCATCGTCCATGAGATGGGCGAAAGACGGCCTGTCGTGTGGCCGTGGGTGGGCGGGAGATGCCGGCTGCCATGGACAGACGGGTGACTCGATGGCCTCTTCCCAGATCATCAGCCGCAGCTCGGCAGGCAGCTGGGGAAAGTACTGGAACTTTCCTTTGTGGCCAGCCGGGTTCATATTCACCCGGTTGTTCATGGAGAAGCGGATGGGTGCCATCATCTGCCTCAGGGGCCTGTGAGCATGGCAAGCGATTTCCTCGTCCAGTCTAGACAGGTTTTGAAGAAGCTCGGCAATAGATCCGAAACTTTTTCTGAGGACTCCAAAAAGAAAAGGTTTTGGTATAGCCCTTTTCGAGTGTGCATAGACCTTTTCATACATCTTCAGCTCGGCAGCTATCCATTCAAACCGATGGCTGTTTGCGCGAAGCTTGATTGGCACACTTGGTAGAGCCATGGTGTAACGTTGAAGGGACGGAAGGTGGGTGAAGGATAAAGGATGAAAGAAGACTGAAAATGATCAGATGACAGAAAATGATCAAGATGAATCAAGATGAAAATGACCAGTTGACTGAAAATGGTCAAGGTGGATAGAAAAGATATATAATAAGATGAATAGGATCAAGTTGACTGAAAGTGATCAAGATGGATAGGAAAGATGGAAGAAAAGATGATTAGATAGATTAAAAAGAGGTAAAAAGAGGATGGAAAAGAGGATGGAAAAGAGGATGGAAAAGAGAAATGAGGAGAAGAGAAGGATGAAGACAAGGAAAGAGAAGGGACATATATATACTTGTGCATGGGCTTGAATCTGTTCGATGCTCACACTGTAATACTGTCATGAGTAACAAACAACATGCCCAACTGGGGGTCCTGACACATCTCACGAGGCCTTTTGAAAATAAAAACAAATAATAAATAAATAAATATATATATATATATAAATAATGAAATCATCAAAAGTGAATATATACTTATGCGTGGGCATACTGTTCGATGCTCACACTGTAATACTGTCATGATTAACAAACAACATGCCCAACTGGGGGTCCTGACACATCTCACGAGGCCTTGTGAAAATAAAAGCAAATAATAAATATATATATATATATATATATAAATAAAAACAATGAAATCATAAAAAGTGAATACAGTGAAATATCTTGGAAAACCCTGGAAAAAATTCAAAGAAAAAACTGTACAATTCTATTACCAACGGGCTTCCTTCATGAGTCGTACGGATACATGGTAAATACATCAAAAATAAAACTACTTCTTGTCCCTCAGTGCACCATGGACTTGCCAATCTTGCTCTCCCATCCCTCGGCCCGCTCAAACCCGTTGGCATGCATCTGGTAGTCCACCATCGCCTGGTACACCTCTTCCCTGCTGCTGACGACAAACGGCCCGTGCTGCACCACCGGCTGGTCGAGGGGCGTCCCGGCAATCAGCACAAACCGCGCCGGCTTCGTCGCCGACGCCTCCACGCTCGCCGTCACCGTGTCGCCCTCGGGCGAAAAGACGACGTTGTGATACTGCTCCACCTTTTTCTCGCCGCCTCCATTGGCTGCTCCCTTGGCGCCATCGCCAAAGACGACGGTGCCCTCGAGCGTGTACACAAAGGCGTTCCAGGTCGCCGGCACCGGCTGCACGATGCGGCCGCCCGGCTGCACGGTGATGTCGAGGATCCACACGGGCGTGTAGGCGAGATCCTTGACGCTGTCGACGCCGTGGCTCTGGCCCGAGATGACCTTGACGTGCACGCGGCCGTCGTCGGCGTCGACGC
Organism: Esteya vermicola; assembly: GCA_002778215.1. NCBI lineage: Eukaryota > Fungi > Ascomycota > Sordariomycetes > Ophiostomatales > Ophiostomataceae > Esteya > Esteya vermicola. Next base: position 74,302 of record PCDM01000020.1, read on the forward strand.
TGGGGATCTCGGCGGCACGCAGGTCGCGGTACCGCGGCTCGCAGCTCTTGAGGTGCCGGGGCAGGTCGACCCACAGCTGCAGGCCGACATTGGCGCTGCCGTCGACGTTCTGGTGGGGCATCTCGGCGTGCATGATGCCGCGGCCGGCGGTCATGAACTGCAGGTCGCCGGCCTCAATGGTGCCGGCGTGGCCGGCAAAGTCCTCGTGGTCGACGGCACCCTCGAGCAGATACGTGATGGTCTCCTGGCCACGGTGGGGGTGGTCGGGGAAGCCGGCGCCGGGCTTGATGGAAAAGTGGTCGAGCATGAGAAAGGGCGAAAAGTTGCGCAGGGAGGCCGTGCCGATGGACCGTCGGACGCGGGCACCGGCACCCTCAGCCTGCTCGACGGCCAGAAAGACCTTGCGGATGGCGCGGGGGACGGCCGCAGACATGTCGAGGGACAGAGAAGGCGAGTCGGTGGAACGATCCGAAGCCGTGATGTCGGCAGATGGGAAGCGGCGGAAATCCAGAAAAGGCTGAAGAGATGCCGAAAAGGTGTCGTGAAAGAAGAAGAGGCAGATGGACGCAAGACCAACACAGATGGAGAGCAAAATCAAAAGAGATTTCATCGAGGCAGCCTGGAGAACGGCTTTTATATAAAGAAAAGCAAGAAGAAAAGAAGAGACGAGAGGCTACGAGAGGGCCTTTTATGTGTAGAGCATTGATTCGTCAGACTTCACTAATGCTGACTATTCGCGGCGCTGATTCGCTGGCGCCGGCAAAAAGACCAGGCTGGAGGGATGATTCAGCCATTACAAAGCTGTTTAGCGCCAAAGAGACGGATTGTCTCTTTTTTTTGTCATTCTGACAAACTCGCAGTAGACAAGTACAGTAATTTCGCCTCGCAGAAAATGACTAAGATGGAGAACTAGTGGCTGACCAAATCATATCATAATCGAAGAGGTGCGGGGTCATTTCAGACACCAGTGGCGTCAGTTACACGTACTCGTAAAACAGGAGACTTTTTTTTCTGATAGGACTTTTTTTTGATATAAAGTATATTTCTATTGATCGTAAGCCCAAAACAGTTAAACGCCCGAGGTCTCCAGACCGAATCCCAACATAATGACGACATGGAACCTAGATGACATAAAGAAGAGAAACAGAAAAAAAGAATAAAAAGGATAAAAAAGACAAAATCAAACAGTCTAGTCTTTCAGAACTATCATGTGATTTCGGTTCAAAAAGAGTGGCCAAAGACGGTGGATGAGATAAGGAAGTGATGGGTGACAAGTCATGCAAGAGGCAACTAGTTCTTGGTGGCCTTTGTGGGAACAGCAACGCCCTTGCTGGCCAGCAGCTGGCGCACCCAGGCCAGCGTCTCGTTGGTAATGGTCAGCGCCGTCAGAGTGACGGCCTTGCCGAGGGGCACGACGCCGTCGCCGGGGATCTGCTTGCGCTCGCCCGAGTAGACGCTGTAGACGTGGTCGCGGTTCTCGAGACCCTTGCGGACCGGGTAGAGGACAAAGTCCTTGGTCTCCTGGAGCAGCTCGGCGGTGGGCTTGCGCACGGCGGGAAAGCGCTGCTCGAGGGTGCCGAGAGTGCGGTCGCCAAGGTCGTCGGCGCGCTTGACGTAGGGCGAGACGTACTCGTAGGGCTTGGACAGGTACGGCAGGACGGGCTTGGCGATGCTGCCGACGGTGCCGTAGGCGGACGAGCTGAGGGCGAGCGTCTGCTGGCCATACTTGCTGCCGCTGATGGAGGAGATGCTGTCGGAGACGACAGGGTATTGGAGGAGGTGCTAGAGGGGAGGTCAGTGAGACGACGAGAGAGACGGAGGAGAGGGGGACGTACGTCAAAAAAGGCAGAGGAGGGCGAGACGCCATTGACAATGGCATTGCTGGTGCCGTTGACACCGTTGAGGACAGGAGCAGTCATGGTGAGAGTAGAGAGATGTGATGGAAGAGAGCGGAAGACTGTGTGATTTGGATGTGGAAGACGGGAAGATGAGAAGGATGAAGGATGAGCGATGAGAAAATGAGGAATATGAGAAAGATGAGAAAGATGAAAGGATGAGCAGTGAGAGATAAAAGGAAAAAAGGGAGAAAGGGAGGGAGGGAGGCGAAATTTAAGAGATTGCTGGATTTGCTCTTTGAAAAGCACGTGAAAATGGTTAAAATTGGGACGAGGGAAATGGCGTCAGAGAGCCGTGTGATTTGTACGAAGAGAGGTCTGTACGAGTAGGCCGTATGGATCTCTGATTTCCGTTCTCTTCGGGTCTCCGTATTTTCTTCTTTCAGTGTCCTTTTGTTTCCCCTGCTGTTTCGCTTCCAGTGCGTGTTTTTTTTTTTTGGTTGGAAGGGAGGAGAGGGAAGAAATGAAGAAACTGTGAGAGGACGAGCTCCTGAACCGGACGTCATGCAAGTACAAAGTACAGTGTACGAGGTGGCGCGCGCTTGTATCATGCGTGCTGATAGCCTCTTTGCGAATCCATGGCCTCTTCTGGCTTTTCTGGCTTTTCTAGCTCTTCTCTTCTGGCCACTGCCTCTCGCCTTTCTTCTGAGTACAGCGTAGCTTTTTGGCATGTGCTTTTTACATGGGTTGGGCGCGCTAAGTCGAGTGCGACTGCCCGTTTCTGTGACAGGCGGTGGCCCCACCAGCAGGGAGCAGTCGCAGATCGGGCTTGCGAGCACGGAGGCGATACTTTTTTTTTTTTTTACGAGCAGAGTGAACTCGCAGTCAGAACATGCGTCAGCTGGATCTCTCTTCTTTTCTCTTTTCTCTATTTTTTGTTCCCTTGTCTTTCCCTCTCCTCCATTTCCTTCCTTTCCTTTCCCCTCTCTCCTCTCCTCCATCCCTTATCTCTCGACCGGTAAGCACGGAGGATCCTGAGAAGGGGGTGGGCAGAACAGAGCGATTGGCCAGCGCCCAGAGAGAACTTCTTGAGTAACGGACAAGCCAAGCCATGCCTTGGTGGCTCCCTATTTCTGCGTTCCAGCTAAGGGAAAAAAAAAGAAAAACGACTTATACTAGGTATACTCGTATGTCTGACATGTGAATATGGTCCGTGCGCGTGCCCGTAAAATAAGAACATGACGAAAATAAAGGAAAATAAAGAGGAAAATATAAAGGGGGAAAAAAGGAAAAAAACAGGGAAAAAAGAAAAAGAAAAAACAAGACATACACACTGCATCCTGTGAGCGATTCGGCTCGTCTGTCGCATCCCTTGCCCTGCCTTGTCTGGTTGGCAAATAGCCTGCCTCTCTCTCTCTCGTAGCATGACATCATTCTAGCAGACAATGTCACGAGGCATACATGAAATCTCTGCTCATCGACAAGGCACAGGACCGAGTACGAGTAGGCATCGCCTCTACCTGCGTTCGGGGGATACCATGTACGCAGAAAGTACGCAGAAAGTACGCAGCTACGCAGCGGCGGCACATCGCAGCATGCCCTCCCCCCCCCTCCATCTGCGCGAGTGGGCTCACATGCGTGACACCATCTGCTCTTCCTGCTCTTCCTGCTGCCATCCTACATATACGGGGTAGTAAAACTGCTCGGCGAGTAGAATCAGCGCAGCCGCTTATCAGCTTTCCCCTCTTTCTCTGCACGCTGCCATTCGCTCTTGCTGGCATCACCACAACCAGGAATCTTGGCTATCTACTCGTACCCCGTGCGAGAGAGAAATGGAAGGAATCGGCAAACTCGGCATGCAGAGGGAGAGAGGAATGGTCCAATGGTGGACTGATGGGGGAGAGAAACAGCACAATCACCAGTCGTGAATGGGATTGTATGTGTACGAGTACGTAGCACTGCGTACTTCGTACATTGTAAACAAACAACTCCTGTAGCAGAGCTGAGGGCAAGCTCTCGAGCTCTCGAGCTGCTAGCCAGCGGAGCTATCTCTGGTGAAAAACTCGTACAAGGTACACAGTACGGAGTACGAGTACTTCTCTCTCGTGGACCCACCAACTTTCACATGCACAACTCTGGAATGGTTCAGCCTTCATTTCTTATATTGGCTACATACTACATGCTATGTACGTATACTATGTAGTACTCATTCATCTTCATAGGTACTGTCTATTCATATGCTCTTCATGTGTCAGAAAGCCGTGTTCTATCCACAGAATCCGAGGCCAGACTGCGGATCTCCTCCTTGTGTACACAGACCGTATCCATCTACGGAGCTCCATCTACGGAGCAGACCATGCTCCTTTGGACTGCAAGTCCGTCTTCAGCTGCCAGAGATGTCATGTTCTACTACTGCACTGCATACTGCATACTGCTCCATGATTGGCACAGCACCGCGGTCATGAAAAAGGAAGCAGAATAAAATGTTGGCATTCCTCTGGCGTGGCAAATCGAGCCTTACCATCCCGAGGAGGATCCATCCATTCCGCCCATGCCAAGAGCTGCTCTGAAATAAGAGTACTCGGAGCTTTTATGCCTTTTTTTTCTTTCCTTTTTTACCTCCTCATAATACAACCCGAGCGCAAGACATTCCTATGGACCCCTGGAGCTAAGAAAATAAAATTTCCGCCAAGGCCAACAGCAGAGGGACTTTTAAAATTTCAGAATACCATTACTGCCTATAATGCTAATATTCCTTTGATCGCTTTAATCGCTTTTCCATGCTTCTTTGCTTCCTTGCTGCCTTGCGCCTCTTCTAAAAATGTCTATCCTGTCGTATGAAAAATGAATGTGGATCAAATGAGCGCAAAAAAAGGATAGTTTGATGCGTAAAAAGACAAGCCAAACCTGGCCAAAAATGATGCATCGCGCATGGGTATCAGTATGCGTCATCCCGTCATCCTCTGCCGTCCGTGTCGTATCTCTGAAAGTAAAAAATAAAACGACCCACCGCGCGGTCAACAACTCCGAAAAGGGATGTCCAAATAAAAAAAGGCAAAAACAGCAAAATTCACATGCTCATGCATGTTCATGTATGTCGTATTACCAGCCGGGTCTTTCCTGTCACGGTGGACAGGAAACCAATGAGGGCATGGATAGCGCATGGACAACACATGGACGATCACTTCCAGACGCCAAACTCCCGACTCCCAACTTCCTTTGCAATGGGTGATCACAACGCCAGCGCCGAAATGGATGGGTAAAGAGCAAAACAAAAATAAAAATAAAAAAGAAGAGGAAAATAGAGAGACCTTGAGATCATGACAGACGTAGTCGTACAGAGAGAGCATTATCGGAAGGACAGGGTCTATGCGTACGAGTACTACCCCTGTCGTGAAGGAGTCCGTGTTGCTGGCGGAGGCGTAGACGCTCCAGACCGCAAAAGCGCCCCCCAGTCATTGTCTGTGCCCAGGAAACTGTGTCTAGTGCCATTTCCGTCGAGGTTGTCCTGGTAGCCCCCGTGACTGTGGCTCAACCCGAGAGTATTGAGAAAGCCACTGACACCGCCACCGCTGTGGATGACCACTGGAGGTGGTTGTTGCGGATGTTCCATGTCGGCAATGTCTTCCGCCACAACTTCGACTTCGACCGTCTTGATGATACCCCGCGGCCAGATCGGCTCAGGAACGGCTGGCTGAGACAGACTGCTACCCCCGTCAGCGCTACTTGGTCGGGAGCCCGGCAGAGAACCGGAAGAACCGGGAGTGGCCACGCCAGTCAGCGGCACTGTATCATCGGTGACGTCACTGGTAAAGGTCTTAGCAGTGTTGTCTTTGTTTCGGAGGCGCGGGCCCTCAATGATGAGTATAGACGATCGTCTGGACGAGGATGATTTGCTCGTCTCTGTTTGGTAGGCGTGGTCTTGTGGGGTCCCCACCTGCAGTTCAAGGGCATCGTTGTCGTGACGGTGCGTGCCAACGCCTGGATGGTTCTCGGGGTCGTGGGCGTGCGAACGACGACCGCGGAAGGGATGGTTGGGAAGAAGGAAGCCTATGGCCAAGATGTTGGAGGCCACTATGCCGATATTTTGTTCGAGAACAGTCAGCATCGTGCCGAAAAAGTTGTCAAAGGTATAGAAATCAGGCACGACCAGAGATCTCTCGTAGGTGCGGACGGTGGCAAATACGGCAGCCCTGGCAAGTCAGCAAACCAACAGAATAGACAGAGTAGAAGGAGGCCAAGAATGATGAGTGAGAGCAAGAGGAAATGCATACATCACACAGAGGAGAGACATGAGATTGACAGAAAGCCGCATGTTGGGATATGCCTCGAATTCGTATGCTATGACGACGGGGAACAGTGCCAAAAAGAGCCACCAAAAGACGGAAGTGGCTGATCATCTTGTCAGCAAACGTAAAAGAGCCATGGAACCGAGGCAGAATGGACAGACTGGACAGACTCACCACCTTGAACGTAGTAAATAGCCAGCTGGACGTCGACGCTCCAGCACTGTCCTGGAACGGACGAGTTCCAAAGCTTCTCTACGGGGCGGCATTGCAGAGCGAACGCAAAGGCGTAGACGCAGTTGAGAGCGGTCATGGGCAGGATCTGGCTGAACATAACCATATGCCAAGGCCGGAAGCCGTTCGAGAGACGCATAAAAAAGTGGCAAATGGAGATCTTAGCAGACATGACACTGGTTGCGAGCCAGGCCTGACTGAGCCAGTCGGCCTCGAGGGCACAGATGGAGTTGGACATGCAGTTGCTCTCAGTGAGGATGAAGACGGTCGCGACGAGTCCGAATATCTGCAGAGTCAGCCCGACGCCCTCTCCCACATTTTCCGACCCTGCTTACCGCTGCTAGTCCCGCGTGAAAGTCATCCCAGCCAATCCGCCTCGAAACCCGGACTCGCTCGTAGAATCGCAAGGCGCAAGTCGACAGGGCCACCATGTATGTGATCAGGGTGACGGCAAACAGGGCGGGCCCTCTGCTGGCATCGGAGACTGCCATCATAGCTGCAGCAACAAACCAAGCGGAAAGACTGAAGCAAAAAAAGCAAAAAAAGCAGATGTCGAACGCAGAAGATGGATGGCATGAAGACTGAACATGAATGATTAGCTATTGTTTGAAGAGAAAAGAAAGGAAAGAAAGGAAAGAAAGGAAGGGAAAAGGAAAAGGGGAGGAAACAAAAAAAAATACAAAAAAGAAGCAAAAAGGCAAAATGACAGGACTGAGAAAAGAGGAAAGCAGACCACGAAAAGAAGGAGACATACCACAAAGAGAATACAAAATAAAGACAGTGGCGCCCCCGACAGCAGAGAAGACGGGGGATGGCGATCCAGAGACTGCCAAGATAATGAGAGATGTGCAGGCAGAACAGAAATAATAGCCCAGAGAAGAGAGAATAAAAGTCCAAAAGAATAAGAGACAAAAAAAGGTGTGCAGATAACCGAGAAACGAGTCGAGTGAGTGGCACAGTCGAAAAAGAGAAACATCTACCAAGATCAGGCAAAATCTGGTCCAGGGGAGAGTAGAGAAGATGGGGGGGGGGGGGGGGGGAGAGAAAGAAAAAGAGGGAAAAGAGGGAAGAGAAGGTGGAAAGATGAGCATGGAGACGGGAGATGGAACCGGGCAGGTAGGATGTGAGTGGGAGAGGAAGGAGAGAAGTGGAAGAGGGAAAGAGCAAGTCTGTGAGTTCTTGCTTCCTCTCTAGGACGTATAGCTCCTTCCTAATTCCATTTGCTTTCACGACTGCCTGATGGTGACAGACGCAGTAGTTCCTTCTCTACGCGATAGAAGCGGCGCTCTTTCCCTCTCTGGCTCTCTCGTCTCTATGTGCCATCCCATGTCCACTAAGTCTCGAGTGGAGAATCAAAGTGGACAGGCAAGTACGGCGGGGAAGAAGAAGAAGAAGAAGAAGAAAAGAAAAAGGTAAAAAAAAAAAGAAAAGAAGCCTACAGCCGTCCTTGCGTGATCACTCGTCCTTCGAAACACTCAACAGCCAGAAACATTCATCCCTGTTCCCTGTCGTGTCCTCTTTTCTGTGAGATTTCCCTCTGCCTCGTCTCTGCCATTCTCGGGACAAGGGGGATCTGTTTTGTGGGCAGAGAGAGGAGAGAAGAGAAGGAGAGAAGGAGAAGGGTGTAAGCAAGAGCAAGGTCGGTCTGGACGTGCCGGACAGATCTCCCCCGCCTCTGGATCGACATGTGTGATGTCATGTCATGCGCTCTTCCGTGTAAATGCGTCTGACACGTTTTGCAATTTTTGGGCTGCTGCTCACGAATGCGTGTTCCCCAAATGGACGAACCATGGCTCGGTTAATCCGAGTCGTCTCTCTCCCCACGCTGGCCTCCCAGATGGAAGTCCTCTTCCGCCTAGCGTTGCAGCGAGAGGAGGTCTGACAAGGAGGGGGGTGTTCGGATTGTGAAGAGGCGGGCAGACTGTAAACTACAAATGAAGAGGAAGCCATGGAGAAAGACGGTTTTTGGAGTAAGGAGTATGTGCAGACGGGGTGTGTGATCGACGCTGAATCAATAGACTTTTTGGGTTCTTGGAAACAAGATGAGACGCGGGGCAAGATGAGTGTAAAGCATATCTACAGCACGTCTTTTCTTTTTTCTTTTCATTTCACTGGAATCAGATGACTTGCTTGTATTCTTCTGCGTCGCGGGCGGCACGCGCCGTCATGGCATAGCCCATGAGTGTTTTTTATAGACTGTCATATTGCCAAGTACAACTAGAAAAGACGGCAAATGATACTCTACAATTTCAAATAGAACTGATGAGGTCAGACTGTCCGAGTAAAACACATTAAGAAAAAAAAACACCTCCTTGGCCAGAGCCTTCTCTTCTTCTCTCTCTCGCTCAGAACCGCGCTTCCACCTTTTTCGCCGTCTCCCCCAGCGCCCACGCGCTCTTCTTCGTCCGGCTCCGCACGGACTCCGCCTCGGCCGCCGTGAAGCCTCGGGCTACCACCGCCGGATTGTACCCCACACCACTGCGCTCGCCAATGGCCGCATCGTCCACCTCCCGCCCCGACGGCGCCTCCTGCCCGTCCGCCCGCCGGTACACCGTCACCACCGCCGCTCCCCCCAGCCCCAGATTGTGCTGCAGAGCCACGCGCGTGTGCGGCACCGCCCGGTTCGTCGCCCAGCCCCGTAGGTGCCACACGAGCTCGGCACACTGCGCGAGACCCGTCGCGCCCAGCGGGTGGCCCTTGCTGATCAGCCCGCCCGACGGATTGACCACGTACCGGGCCGGCGAGGCACCGCTCGCGTACGTAATCTCGCCCCGCCGCACCAGATCGACGGCGCCCCCGCGCGGCGGCACGGCCGTCTCCTCGTCGGGAAACCGGCCCGCCGGCAGGGCCATGGCGTCGAGCGTCGCCATCTCGTTGGTGCTGAAGCAGTCGTGGACCTCGACGACCTGCGCGTCGCCCGGCTCGATGCCGGCCTCGGCACAGGCGTCGCGGGCGGCACGCGCCGTCATGGCATAGCCCATGAGGTCGATGGCGCTGCGCGAGAAGAGCGAGGGGTCGTCGGTGGCGAGGGCCTGCCCGGCCACGAGCACGGCCTGGCTGCGCAGGCGGCCACTGCTGTCGTCGTGGGCGGCCAAAAAGGCGTCCGACACGAGCACGGCGGCAGCAGCGCCATCCGATGTCGGGCAGCACTGCAGCTTGGTCAGCGGCGCGTAGATGGTCGGCGACGCGAGGATCTCGTCTCGCGTGTAGACGTCCTGGAACTGGCTGTAGGGGTTGCGCACAGAGTGTGCGTGGTTGATGCGGGCAATCTCGGCAAAGTCGGCTGCCGTCGCGCCGTGCTGCTCCATGTACTCGCGGCCCGCGTTGCCAAACATCTGCGCCGTCGCCGGAGAGTGCGGGTCCCGGCCGCGGGTCGCCTCCATCATGGCCACCGTCGTCCCTGTCGGGATCGCGCGGTCGCGGAAGAAGCTCTGTAGGCTGCCCGGCATCATCTTCTCAAAGCCCACCACGAGCACGCAGTCTGCCGCTCCGCTGGCAATCATGGTCCGCGCCATGTAGAGCCCCGTCGACCCCGTCGAGCAGTTGTTGTTCACATTGTAAATGGGGATCTGGGTCATGCCAAACTGGTAAAACACCCGCTGCCCGCTCGTAGAGTCTCCGTAGCAGTAGCACGCCACGCCCTGGTCGACATCGTCATAGTTGATCTGCGCGTCCAGCATCGCCTTGATGCCCGCCTCGTACCCAAGCTCTGTGTAGTCCACCTTGCCCCGCGGCTTGATAAACTTGGTCATTCCCACTCCCAACACATACACCGGCTGCTTCGGCCTGCTGGTCGTTGATCTGGCCATGGTTTTTTGCTGCTGTTGCTGGTTGCTGGTTGCTGGTTGCTGGTGGCTGGCTACTTTCTGCTTGTCGCTTCTTTTCGTGTTGGCTTTATAATGGGAAAGAAAAAAAAGGCGAAAGAGGGGAAAGAAGAGGGATTTGGAATCATGTGTTAGCCAGCAAGTCTTGCCGAGGGTCCGCTGCCACTAGAACAGAACGGCAGCCAAGAGAGAGAGGAGATCTAGCCCTGTTCTTTCTCTCCATCTTCTCGGATCGTCATCCAGTGCTAGACTGCGGGGAAGCCGCATGAATGGCATCCACCCTGCCGAGGCAATGCCCGCTTTTAGCTTCCCCTCCTCTGGGAAACTGGAAGCCGTCACGTGGACAGCCCAGTCTATCGGAACGACACGTCTGAAATAGTCAAGATTAGGTGTGATTAAATAGATATAAGACAAAAATGGCAACATGGAAACGGATCAGAAATGAAACGATGCAGTCCGGCATCCCCAAACCATAAAAAAAAGGAAAGCAACAAAAGCGCTCATTCGTCTCCATGCCATTCAACCCAAAAGACAGCGCAGCCCAAAAAGATGTGTGCAAAAAAAAAAAAAAACAGAATCCAGTAGTAGTACATATATGCACCATATGCAAGAATGACCGTCAAACACATATTTGCTTGGTTCGTCGTATCCCATTAACCGCCCCGTTCTAATCTTTTACCAAGGGTCCAGACGGGCTGGACCACACATCCCAAAACCCCTTCTCAAAGAGAGCCGATTCACTATACTGTACCATGTGTTAGTCAACGGGCTCCCTCCTTCATGTTCTCCCAGTCTCATGCATGCAGTGCTTACCTTGTTATTCTCGCGCGGAAAAGGTGGCCGACTAAACCATTCAGAAACGCGAGGTGATGTCATGTCTGGCATTGATGCCACAGACCGAATCTACCAGTGTCAGCGCTCTCGTAATATCACTTGTATCCATGGGATCAAATGGTGGAGACAGAAATCAGGGCAAAAAAAAGTGAGGGGAAAAAAGAAAAAGACATACCTCTGCAGAGCTGTGTCGCCTCAGAGTCTCGAAACAGGCATCCCGCACACGGCGTACTTGCACACGAATATGTTCGTCGCGCTCGGCCTGGCTGCCAGCTGGTTCCACAGAACCAAGCACAATGGCCAGCGACACCACATCTCGCAGGTCGGTGCCCATATCATTGGCCAGCCGAGCCAAATTCTCCGCTGTCCGCTCCACCGTTCGGAGCATGGTCGACGCTGACCAGATCAGCGGATACACCCTCCTGGCATTGCCATCACGTGTGTTGCTGCTGCTGCCTCCCTTTCCGGTCGACGTAGTGGCGACACTACCACCTTCCATCATCAATGGCATTGACCCAAAAGCTGACACTGGCGCTGATGCTGATGCTGACACTGCAGCTGTAGTCGACGCTGGTGCTGACGCTGGCGCTGACGCTGACGGTGAAGGCGCACCGTAGCCAGCTGCCTTTGCCAATTCTGGTGACAATGCACTACTCCTCCCCCCAGAATGCATGTCACCAGCTCCGCCGCCACTGCCGCCACTCTCACGCCTTCTTGTCAGGGGAGACGATGCTGATCGGCCAGCTGTATCGGCGGAAGCAGCAGCAGCAGCAGCAGCTTCTGCTTCAACCGCTTGCTTGATGAAGAAGCACATGCTAAAGGCAGCCAGCACAATGTCGTGTCGCAAGATCACATGGTACATGTGGCTAGCATCCTTAAAGGCCGGAATGGTCGGGTCAAGCTCCTCCATGTAGGTGAGAATAGCCATGGACGACTTGAGGTATACATCCGTAATCGTGCTGGGGGGCGGGGACTCTGGCGAAGTGCTCAATGCGAACGGGCGGTAGAGTGCAATCAGAGGCCGCCTTAGATGCATGTCTAGCATTGCTCGATTGCGCCACTCCCGGTACATCTTTTGCGTCGCCACGGCCGCATTCCGGGGAAAGATGTAGTTGATATCGTCGAGTGCCTTTTCGAGCGCACCACCCACAGCCAGGACCTCGTTGTAGTCTCGCAGCGAGTCGAGGCGGCCTAGGACATCGCTAGCTTGCAGGCGTAGTGGCAGTGTCCCCGACGCGTATGCCTGCATCTGTCCGTCGGTGTAGTGATCCATTGATTTAGCCGGTGGCAGCACAGGCATTTGGGAGAAGAGGTCGGAGTCGTTCAGATTGCGCGGTGGGCGGCAGGAAAATTCGTCGCGTCGCAGGGCACTAGGCAAGCCGGTCACCAGCGAGACATGCAGGTCCATGTCCAGAATGGTGTACCAGAGCTTGCGGCGAAATTCGGCCTGGAAGGGCGTGATCTGGTAGGCGAATTCGGACGGATCGCGGTGCAGTCCCATGATCATGCCCATGCGGAAAATCAGGCCCAAGTCATTCCACCGTCCTAGCGAGCGTGTCTCAATCATGCGACCGGCATGCAAGAGGAGGAGCTCTGCCTGCAAGGTGCTGATATCCGCTTCGTGGTTTTGTCGCGTCATATCCAACCACGAGCGCACGAGTGTGCATGCTGTCGGGATGTGGACGCCGTCGGATCTATCGTAGCAGAAGCCTTTGGAGCTGGTCTCAAACCGGGAGCCAATGCACATGATACAGAGAAGTCGTGGCAAGAAATGGTCGGGAATAGCACTCGCAGAAGGGCTCCCCAGACCAGTAGCACTGCCTACGGGCAGATTGCTGATGCTGCTGGCGCCTCCACTGGCCCAGTAAGCTTCGTATTCGCGCTGAAATGTCGGGATGTGGATGACGCGGTAGAGGCCCTCGGACATGGCGAGGTAGGAATCAAACAGACGGTCGCAGACGTCGCGGGGGGGTAAGATGTCCGCCATGCGTTTCTGAATGGGCATCATGGAATCAACATAGACGGAAATGGGTTTCAGGGACTGCTGGTGGTCGTTCTGGAGTGCCGTGTATGCTCGTTCCAAGCCTGAAAACAAATCTCCTGCCGTGTCTCTCCTCGCCTTGTCGGATACGTACTCCTTGGCATCATTAAACTAGAGGAACCAGATCGTTAGTTGGAGAAAATGGCAGTCAGGTAGTCGGATGACGGCTGGTACTTGTTCAGTCAGTCCTCTTGCACATACCAGGTTTAACAAAACACGCGTGTGACTCTGGCCAAAGAATCGCGTCCGCAAATTTCCAGGGCCATTGGCGGTGAGACAGGCTACCGTTGGAGAGGAAGCATCGATGATGCGCTGGCCAGGGTGCTCAGAATGTTGATGAAGCCGGAGCTGTGCGAGGGTCGCAGACGAGGGGAAGGGCGGTATGGCGGAAAGAGCGGCAGCGTCCTTGGCCAGAACCAGCTTCTCCAGCCGCTCCATGCGCGTGGAGAACTCTTGGATCAAGCTGGATGTAAAATGGCGCAGTTCATGCCCGCTCAGTGTAAGCAGCGGAGACGGACCCGAAGGTGGTGCCGAAGAAGCAGAAGAGGCCGTAGCTGCTGGGGCAGCGGCGGCAGCGGCAGCAGCAGCAGCAGCCCCAGCAGAGGAAGTCACATGCAACCCACTAGACGCAGCGGCATGACCATGAGGCGGGGGGATGGGCGAGAACGAAGAGGCAGATGACGCGGGGGTGGCGAAAGGGGCTGCATGGCCAGAGGGGGCAGAAGCGGAAGCGGACGTGGAAGCGACAGCAGCGTTTGTAGAGACGGCGGATTGTGATGGTGCATAATTAGGTGCCTGGAGAGCCGCGTGCGAGGAGGTGGGCGACGGGGGATTCAACAGGAGACTGAGAGACGAGTAAGGCTGGGGAGGAGCAGGCGCCGAAGTGGGATGATGGGAGATGCCACCGGCCGCCATGCTGGGAGCCGAGTTGGGAGTTGGCAGCATGGACATGGAGGACATGGACGGCATAGAGGTCATGGACGGCATAGAGGGAATAGAGGGCATGGAGCTGGATATGGGCCGGCTGGTGTGGCGCTTGGCCGGCCGCTCGCCGCCGGGACCGCCGACCACCGAGTCATCGTCGTCGTCGACCACACCCTCGGAGCCGTCCGAGTCGACCATGGAGTTGTTGGGGTCATTGCCGCGGCCCTGGGTTCCATCGCCGCTGCCGTACATGCAGACGCGGTAGGAGCGCTGGCACTGGGAGCAGGGGCAGCGGCGGTCGCATCGTAGCTTGCGGCGGCGGCATTCTGTGCAGGACTTGACGGGGCGAGGGCGTTTGACGGGCTTTGGATGCCAGTTTGTCACGTCAAAGACGAGGTTTCGAGAGCTTGCAGAGGATGCAGTAATGGGCGAGTTTGAGGCACCGGGATGGGTCTCGTGGCCCGATCCCATAGACTCTTGCATTAGGATGAGATGTTGGGACTTTGCGAATGCATCTGCGGGTGAGCAGGTGAGCAGATGAGCAGACAGATGAGCGGCAGGCGGCACTAAAAGAGTGAAAAAGGAATGGGCTTTCTGATGCGGAAAACGTAGACGGCAGAGCACGCTGGACAGAAAAACTCTGGAGATGAACACTCGATGGGCGTCCCGATGCGAGTCTGGAGAGAACCGAAGAAGCCGGAGAGGAGAGAAGAGGGCGAGCAAAAAAATAAACAAAACGCCTCTGCCTGAGGATGCCGAGGGCCTGAAAGCAGATAGGCCTCTCTAGATCTAGACGAGGTCTAGTGAAGAGATGTGAGAACTGGACAGCATCCAATCAGCGCGGAAAGGGCGTCAGCAAGAGCATGCGTGCATGTGCAGTGTGTGCTGTGCTGAGGAGGAGGAGGTGAGCGAAGGAGCCAAGAGGCAAACTAGAGAGTAAGAAAAAAAGGGTAATCAGAAATCAGAAAAAAGGAATGAGAAATACTAGAAAAATAAGAAGGGGGGAAATAATAAGAATAATAATGATTAGATGATATGAAAAGATGACAAATATGGCGAGAAAGATAGGAGGACGAAGGGGGGGGCAGCAGCAGAATAAGAGAAAGGTAGTCCCGAGCGTCTGGGATGGCAAAGAGAAAGAAGAGCAGCTGGATGGGGACTTGTTTTCTTTTTAGTCTTTGGGTCTTGGGAGGAGACGGAGAAAGGTGAGGAGGGGGGGAGGACGCTTTGTGGAGACGAAGCGGACGGAAGCCGAGTTGAGAGAAAAGTATAAACTGTCAGGTCTGTCAGGTCTGCCACTGTCAGGTCTGGTCTGTCAGGTTTGGGCAGGCCAGGCAGGCCAGGCAGTCTGTCTATGCGCAGCGCTTAGTGCGAATGTCCGGGAGATGACACCGTGCAGCCGGTCTGAGCAACAGATAGCAGATGCACAGATCTGGGATCTGATGCACGGCGGAGTGACGAGATGGGGATGACAGGAGGGGGGAGAGGGATGGGGAGGGAAAAGGAAAGAGGGAGAGAGGGAAGAAGAGAGAGAAAGTGAGAAAAAGTAAACGACGAAAAGACGGCAAAGAAAGGGAAAAAAAAGGAGGGAAAAGGGAAAAAAAGTGAGAAAATGGAAAAATGGAAAAATGACAAAATGACAAAATGAGAAAAAGTAAAAGTAAAAGAGGAAAAAAAGCATCCAAGCGCAATTCACAGACCGAGCAACGACAATGAGACTCGACTCAAACCATGCTGAAGACAAAAAAGACTGGCAGATTACACGAGACACCCAAAGGGACAAGACAGGCAGACAGGAAAAAAAAAGACAGAAAAAAGACAAAAAGAGAGAGACAAAAACGGCTGCAGGGGAGGAGCCACAAGGGCTCTCTTAGTGCTGATGGGGAGGCGGGTAGACTGATCCGATGACAGAAGCGAGGTGAGCAGTGTTGCCTCTTGGTCGACAGTTGTCGAGCCGATCTGTCGTCTGTCGTCTGTCGAGCCCAAACGAGTCAGAGTAGTGATTTGTGTGACTGTGATGAGATGCAGGTAAGCTTTGGATCTGCGTGTTGGTAGACGACGACTAGGCTGGCGTGGGAGGGCGGGAGGGCGGGAGAGCTGGAGCAGGACAGGACAGGACAGGACAGGAAACAAAAAGGTTGGGACAAAAGAGGGGAGAACACGAAAAAGATGCCAAAGATGGCAGAAATGCAATTTGCCTCGTTTTGCCACGAATCGATCTCCTCCTCTTCTGACTGGGGAAGGAGGGACCGCACTCGTACGAGAACGGTTGGCAGAGGAAGGAGCAGACCAGACTACTCTGGACGCCCGTGCCAGAGGCAAGAACGAGTCGTAGTGTAGGGGCTGGTAGCGCGCGTACGGAGTACAGAGGGCAGCTCGTGCGGCGTAGTGCACCCTGAACCACGGGCAAATCCAAGGAGACCAGGCAGGCAGGCACTACGAGTAACTAGCACGCACCCCAGGGGGAAAACAATCAGACGGCGGAAGCGTACAAGTGTGACGGGGGGGGATGGAGTACATAGTACGTATATGCAGCAGTGCGAGTACGAGTATGCACGAGAGGCAAGCACGACGGGGGCGAAGAAACGACAGACGGGAAGGAACGATGAAGGAAGGCAGGAACGACCGGAACAGACCCACTCCCAGAAGAAGATACAAGCCGGTACGTACGAGTACATCCAGGGTACCTACGTGCTAATTAATCGATACCCATCTTGAAATGACCGACGACAAGTCAGAGTACAAGTGCACGTCGGAATACGGGCTGACCTGGCGGAGACTACGACAGTACGAGCGGAAAGAAGCGAGCAGCTGGACATGGGAGGTCATGGCATGGCTACGGAGGATGGCGCAGCGCTAATATACGCAGGAGGACTAGAGGAGACGAGGAGGACCAGAGAAGAGACCAAGGAGACCCAGGAGACCCAGGAGACCCAGGAGATCAAGGAACCACAGGAAACCGGACCCCAGACTATACCCGCCCGAGCGGTGTACAATGTAGCAGTGATTTGACGACACGAGTACGAGCTCGCTATTGGCCTCGTACGAGCCAGACACTGGAAAATCAGAGCTGGCCGATCAGCTGCAGTCTAGCATCTGGCATGGCTTCCTTGGCCCCTCCGGTACTATGTAGCGGTACACAGTACGCGGCCATGGCAGGAGACGAGAGTACTGTGCTCTGTACATAGTACTCGGTACCGCCTCGAGCCACGAGCCTGCCCCGTCGCAGTGGAAACGACGTCTTTTGCCGCTATTCCGTTTGGCTCTAGCTGTGACGTCGACAAAGCGACGGGGACAACGAGACAACGAGACAACGAGACAAACGATTCAAACGACTCAAACGAGACAGAGCAAGGCTGACGGCAAGACACGCGCACCAGAGACGAAAAAGTTTCTCGAACAGTTTGAGAGAAGGGAGAAGAGCCAAAGAAGAGCCAAAGAAGAACCGAGAGAAGCCAGAGAGAAGCCAGGGAAGAAGAAAGAACGACCCGTGACTCGAGAGAAATGCGTCCCACGACTCACATGTTTCAGGCGATCCCGGCGGGCTTTCCCTAATACTCTCACTCTTAATCCTCTGGCTGCACGCTAAGCAGGCCCTGTGGCTCTAGCGGTTGGATAGCGCAGTTGGCTCCTTCTCTTGCCCTTCTTTTTTTTTCTTTTTCCTTTTCCTTTTTCTTGTTCTTTTGGGAGAGGGGGGGGTGTCTTGCCAAAAGGACGCGCTGAACAGATACTTGCACGAGTTACTGGTGCTTGTAGGAGTTTGGAGACGGAGCTAGCTCAAAGGGGAACCCATCCGTGACCGTGGAAGCGAGACGGAGATTGCCAGCCGAACAGCTTCGCAGTCTGCGTCAACGAGTCTCGAGAAGACGAGAGAGACGGGAGGATGAGAGGATGAGAGGACGAGAGGACGAGAGGACGTGCTCATGACTACTCGTTCTCGTACGAGCGTCGTACTCTATATTGCGACAGTTTTAAGGTCAGAAACTACAATGTACTTGTACAAAGTACATACAAAGTACTACTGTATGCACTGGACCGGCTACATGCAGCCAACCCATGGCATTGCCGGGTCCTAAATCGAACCCCTGATAGCCATGTGGGTTTGTTTTGTTGGTACGCCGCACTCGTATGCAGTATGCAGTTATCCTGAGGCTACCGCGTGCTCAGTGGCACTGTACAGAGTTACTTGTAGGATTGTACAGGCAACAAGTACCTGCGTGTCGGAGGAAAATCATACCCCGAACGTTCTCTCCCGTCCTGATGATGAAAATATTACGGAGTAATGTATACCCTTAAAAGTACATATGGAGTACTCTGTACGGAGTATACTCGTACACAGTAGCCCGAAAAAGTGTACAAGTACTCATCAGCACGTCGCCTGTCGGCGTCTAAAAGGGGATGTCTCCGGACCAGCGTCTACCCAAACCATTAGTCGAAATAGTCGAAAAAGTCGAAAAAAAGGACGCAAAAGACGAAAAAAAGAAAAGAAACGCCATGGAGACTTCGGATCCGGCATGCATGTGTGATAGGACACACGTGTTCACAACGGCGTGTCTGGTACTAGCGAGAATTCAAACAAAGAATCAAACAACACGATAAAAATAAAAGGAATTAATAAGACAAGAGACAAAATCAGAAAGTCTTCTAGAAACCTTTCCTGTCGTGGAACTTTCTATTTCTGCCAGTGCGGTAGCTCGTAATGCCATGTCATTGCCCCATTCTCCTGCCCGCTCCTCATGGCCAATGACCTGTGGCTTTTGTCCAATGACCTAATGACCCCTGAGGGTGCGGGAAATACGATACTCGTACGCGAATAATCCATATGGAGTACTATTACTGTCCTCGTATTCTCATTTCCTGGTGGAAACGCATGATAGGGCAGACTATACATAGTAAACGAACTTTGCTTTGTGTGTTTTTGTTCACTGTTCACTGTTCACCGTTTGTCCACGGTTCACTACGAGTAAGTACTACTACTGCTCAGGTGTGGTATGCTCGTGAGACTCTGCAGAGACAGTCTCACAGAAGGAGTGGCGCAGATTCCATGACCCGAAAAAGTACGAGACTGTACTCGTATGTACGTACTCTTCTCAAACCTGCTCTCCCTATTCGTATTTGTGGGATCAAAAGTGGGCGCGAAAAGAGACAAACCTCCACCATGATTTCCTTCTAGAAGCTGTTTGTGCCATCGAAAAACACCTTGCCACTCCCAATGTGTCCCCAGTGCCCCCCCCCAGCACCCCTCTTTATCGGCAAACCTGCCACGCGACTTGGTTGGACGGCGCACGCGATGAGCCAGATGAATACGAGTCCGATGTAGGCATGCAGGCATGCAGGCATATCCGTTTTTGCACCGAAATCGAGTGCCCGTAGAGTACAGAGTAGACCTCTGAAGAAAGGGGAAAGCAACGTCTGTGAACCTTACAGGGCAAGGGTACGGAGTAGGTCTGTATGCACTCGTACTCAAACTTGGCTGAATTCCGCACAGGGTAATACGCCGGAATTAGAGTCCTTATGTGTTCTGCTATCTTGGCCATCTCCATGCCTGGGAGGACCAGCCACTCCTATACGGCGTACTCGTACTACGCACTGCTGCGTACTACATAGTATGTAGGACTAGAGGAGGCTGGTCGGCACCATAGGTCCAGGATGATGCCTCAACCACGGCCTCTAGCAGCGGTTGCTTCCGTAAAGGGGGGGGCACAAAGAGAGTAGAGAGAGAGAGAGTGGGAGAGACGGAAACGGCAAGAGGCCAAACATGGTACGTTTGCCGTCGTACGCTTTCCATGAGCGAGCATGCTACTATGTACGTCGTAGTGCCGGGAATTAAGACGTGGAGAAGGGAGGAAAGGATAAATGAAATCAGACGGGTCCGTTTTTAAGATTTGCTGCAACCCTGTCTGCCTGCGTATTCCCAACAAGCACGCCTGCGAGTACATAATACGTAGTCACCATTGAAACAAGGACGAGTACGAGTAAGGTACATGTAGTACGACGGTACGAGCAAGACTAGCATGGGACAAATGTACAATGTGTATGCGTACGAGCCTGCTCGCGCTCGCCGTAATGAGCAATATACGAGTTTCTCTCTCTCTTGCATCTCCGAACCCTGACGGCTACACCGCTTCTCTCTTGACCTGAAGCGTTGCCCTCACCATGGTGTGTATCGTGTTGGTCGTCTGATCGTGGCCCCATGTGGCGGCTGACGTCGTCGCTGTGGCTTTTGTTGTTGCTGCTGCGGCTGCTGCTGCAGCCACGGCCACTGGCGTCACCATCGATCCTGCTCCTGCCGTGGCGGTCGGGGCTGGCACTGCCTTGGCCACAAAGTTGGAGATGCCCGCCCCCGTCGCCAGGATGGCGCCAGGCTTTGTCTGCGAGGCCGCCAACGCGTCCGTGTAGAGGGGAGGCTGTCTGTCAGCAGACGAACAGACAGAAAAAGTACAAGAGAACAAGAGAACAAGAGAACAAGAGAACAAGAGAACAAGAAAAAAAAACACCCCCCGGGAATGACATAGGTCGTGAACCACCGAAAGAGGTCAAACAGGACGCCCGGGTCCGTGGCCTTGTAGAGCGCCGTCGCCGGCACACCCGCCGGCCTGGCCGTCCCGTTGCTCGACACGGCCAGGTTGAAGCAGAACGGGTAGTTCTGCGCCCCGTTGGCATTGCCTGCCGCGTGCAGGGCCATCATCTCGTGCCGCAGCACATAGTTGCCCGGCGCAATGTCGGTGGGCAGCCGCACCGACCAGCTGAGGTTGTTGGCCAGCAGCTGGTCGGCCGCCCAGAGCCCCGTCGCCGCATCCACGAGCCCGGCCTCGCTGATCTTGAAGAACCGCAGCTTCGTCTTGTCGGCCGCCGACATCTTTTCGCACGGGCCGCTCTCGCAGCGCGCCAGGTAGTCCAGCACGGGGCCCTTGTGGGAGGCCGGCCACTTGTTCCACTGGATCTCGAGCGTGTCGCCGGCCTGCACGGGCGCCGCCACACCGCCAGGCGTCGCGCCGAGGTGGCAGACCATGTCGGGTGATCCGTAGCCGCTCGGGCTGATGAAGGTGTTTCTGCCAGGTGAGACCCTGCAATGGGAGGAGGGGGGGAGTGACAAGAAGAGAGAGAAAACACACGTCAGGTCGTCGGGAATGGACCAGCCAATCACGACGGGAGGCGGCCTCTGGTACTGGAAGCTGGGATCGTAGCCTCGGTAACTGAACGGGTGGGAAGGAAGCCAGTGTCAGAAGAAGAAGAATGAGCACGACAGAAGGCCAGCTGAAATGTTCTAGCGCTGTCTCGAGAGAGGGGAGGAAGAAGAAGGTGTTTACAAGATGCCGCCAGGCCAGCGGACCATGGCTGTGGCGATGCCATGGGCAGTGATCTGCGTCGGAAAGAGCGCAATGCTGACGACGGCAGCTGAGAACAGGGACAAGGCCATTTCCTTCAAACGTCTCTTGCGACTGTCTTGGTCTGGATGCCACTGGAGGCTTCTCTATGAATCTCTCAAGAATGTATGTGGTCAATAATCAGAGCGGATTCTACGCTCTACGGGCTCGGTCAGGATACAGGATTATAACCCGACTGGGAAGGACGACTGCGGCCACGCGGAAGTCTACCGCCGGCTGTATAGGACTGCTGGTCAAGTACGCAGCAGAACCGGATGATCTCCCACAGTCCATTAGTGGCTGTAGTAGGCCCATATTCAATATATTTGATATATTCGACAGAGGCGAGTCTCGACAGCGTGACGGCAACACCCCTACCGAGGGGAATCTGTCCCATGTCACTGCTGGATGAGGCCACGACGTCTTGCCAGAGACGTCTTGGGTGGAAAGACATGAAGTGAGACGTGGACCAACGAGACAGTGGAAAAGTGGACAGTCCAGACAGATGTGCTCGGTCTGCGGAAGGATCACACGTATCTGCCGTTCTAGAAAACAAATGAACAATATCGACAGCGGAATGACCGGCATATAATACACTACGACTGCCACTGGTCAGACCTCGGCAACGAGCCACGGCGTATATCAGAAATTCATACAAAGTAGTCTGACTGGCTAGATGTAGCGAATACACGGCCTTTCCCAAATAGGTGCCCACCATCCTGCATTTCCCATGCACGGTAGAAAGAGAAGGTTTTGGCGAGCAGTGCCGATTGCCGAATGGCATCCTGTCCGGCTACTCCTGCCCGTCCTTCACACATCCATCACCATGTCTGTTCTCATCTTCTCATCTACGAGCCTGCATCAGAAAACATTGTCCATTCTCGCTCGCGCTGCAAAAGAGACAGTCCTGAAGACTGGACGAGCAGACTCGAGATAACAATGACGTCAAGTTTATAAACCCGAAATGACCGCTGAATGATTCCCATTTGTTCCCATGTTCCCAGGCTCCAAGACTGTCAAACTGTCCGAGCTCCATCTGCCGTCTGCCGTCTCCTGTCCCCCATCTCCCATCTGCCATCTGCCCCCGGCCTAGGCCTGCGCCTCGACAACGACGCTGCGCGACTCGCCGTCTTCCTCGCCCGAGTTGACCTTTTTGCCCGTCTTGGCAATGGTCCGCAGGACGGTGTCGTACGAGAGCTCGGGGTTGGCGACCACGGTGGCCGACTGCTTCTCGAGCGAGACCTCGTAGCTCTTGACGCCTGGGTTGTCAGCAGAGAAGAGAGAAGAGAGAAAAAAGACCAAAAAAAGACAAAAAGACAAGTTACCTTCTAGACGCTTGAGCACGCGATCGACGGCGCCAGAGCAGCCACCGCACGACATGGAGACGTTAAAGGTGTATGTGTGTTCAGACATGTTGGTGTGGGATGCGAAAAAAAAAAGGATGGGAGAGCTGTGGAAATGAGAAGAAGGATGGGGAAAAAAAGACGGAAAGAAGAGCAGATGGAGGATTTGTGGAAGCAAAAGCGGAAAGGCGGCAGTTATATGTCTTTTTGTGGAGAGAGGGGCACAGCTATGCTGTAGTTTCGGAACCGTCAGAGCTATTTTTTCCCTTTACAGAGTCCTGAAGGCTGTGTGACATGGCACAGATACTACGCACGTAGGCTGCGTGAGCGCTATGGCGTGCTTGCCTCTCTGCTTCGTAATATCTTGCTCACGCCGGCGTCACTCGTCGCTGCTGCTCCTATTACTCGTACTGCTGCTTACGGAAGGAACCCCGCCACAGCTCGCTGGCCATCGTCTCCTTGCTTTGTGCTTGCATGCCGGTGAGACACGTGCTCACTCCGTACAGCTTAGAAATCAAGATTCTATTAGTCATCGATTGTTCGCCTCTCTCTCTCTCTCTCTCTCTCTCTTTCCAGGCAGTTCCGCTTCCTACATTTTTGTAACCACGAGAAATTATGCAAATGCATTTGCCTGCACGGTTTCTCAATTATACTACAGACAAGCTATTGATACAGTTCGCTAGGAGCAAGTCTTGCCGAGTCCCGGACTCGCTCCCCTTCCCGGAGAGCTGGCAGCTGAAACATGCTCACTCCAGGGGGAGACCCCCATACGCTGCGCACACTCGTGCTGCGTATATCTAAAGTACGAGCTATGGAGTATACTCGTACTCTCTACTCTGTACCGTCTCAATATGGGCCTGGGGAAAGAAGGGAGAACTCCTAGTCCTCCTCGTCCTCCACATCCTCCACCCACGCACCCGGCATCCCCCCCGTTCTCTGCCGATGATAGTGGTCGTGGGTCGTCTGGCTCGTCTGGGGCTGGCTCGTCTCTACCCAATCGTCTTCTGTCGGCTCCGTGAGTCGACCATCCTCCTCTCGGGGTCTCATCAGTAGCCGGCCTCCATAGTGATCGTCGTCGTCGTCGTCCTCATCGTCGTAGTCGTCGACGTCGCCATGGTTGAAACGGGGGTCGTCATAGAGGTCGTAATCGTATTCTAGCGGGCCATGCAACTCCTCTTCCGTCAGCTCAACGCCTTCCCTACCCAGTGCCAGCGCTCGGCGCACAATCTCCTCGTCGTGCTCAAACTGCGCGTCCAGCTCCCGCCGCCTCTCGGCAAGCCGCTGCAGCGCCTCTTCATCCTGCCGCAGCATATCCTCGATCTCGTTGTTCTCGTTGTCCGCCACGATCCACGGCCGCTCCTGGCTCTTGTTGGAAAACACATTGTCCTCCCGAGCCGGCGGCAGCGGGTCAAAGTCGTAGTTGGGCGTCCTGTGCAACATATCGCTGGGCACGAGCGCCATGGTGGCCGGCGTGCCGTCGAGGTAGACAAACCGGGCGATGCTCGGCGAGACCGGCGGCGCCCGCGGCAGGTGGTCATAGTTAGCACCGGGACCAGAGCCCGTCGCTGCCGCCGCCACCTCCCGCAGCAGCGAAGTGACCGGCGCCGGCTCCCACAGATCCTTGGCCAGCTGGACATACAGCTGCGTGTAGAGGGTCTCGGTGTGGTTGCGCGGCTGCGCGCCCCAAATGGCACGCGGCACGTCGAGACTGAGCGCCTGGAACAGCGCCACGTACAGCCACGGCAGGCGTGCCATGCCGCGCTCGAGAGTGGCACGGGCGCCTGCCGTGTCGCCGAGGTCTAGGCGGGCCACGACGGCCGACTGGCGGATGTAGTCACGCATGGGGTTGTGCCGCAGGGCCAACAGACGGTCGCCATCTCCCTGCGTCTCGTCGCCGCACACGTCCACGAGCCACTGGTCGTCGCCGGCACGCACGGCCAGAGCGTGCCCCCACAAAAGCAGACCGTAATCGTCGTCGGGCATGAGGCTGAGAAACAGCTTGACCCAGGCCAACGCGGTGCGGTGCGTGCCGCGCGGGATCAGGCTCTTGATGTAGTAGTAGCCGGCGAGCAGAAACTGCCGGTTCTCGGGGCGCCGGAAACTGAGCCGGGCGAGGCCCTCGCCCAGTTTCTGCCGGAACGACGACAGCGTCGACCGTCCAAAGGAAAAGAGGGCGCGCTCGCAGAGGTCGGCCGCGAGGGCGGCGTTCTGGTCTTGCTTGGCCACTCGGCTGATCTGAATGAGCGAGGCGATGTGATAGGCTGTTTTGTCAGTCACTTCTCTCTCTCTCTCCCTCTTTGGCGACAGTCTTGTCCCTTTCTTTTTTGCACAAATACTCACGATTCTGTTTGAGAAACTGGATCAGCGGATGGGGGTCATGCATCATGACGAGCGAGAAGAAAACGTCGTCCAGCTTGACATAGGACGGGCTGTGCATAAACGTGTACTCCACCACGCGGTTGGCGTCTTCACCGGCAACGGGCGTTATCTGCCGCATGCCCAGCCCGCCCGACGGCGCCCGCGGCCACGTGTCCTTGAACTCGATAAAGGGATTGCGCCGCGCCACCGCGTCTGCCATGCCCTTGCGAGCAGCCGCTGCCGCCGCCGATGCCATGATGGCCGCCGCCCGCCGTCCGCCGCCGCCTGCGCCTGGCGGTGGCATCGGCGGGGTGCCGCGCAGAAACGTCTCCAGGTCCACCATCACCATGCCAGGGTTGCCGTCGGTTCGGTCCGGCTGCATGAGTCCGCCGTTGTTGGCCTCGTCGGCACGCGCCGCCCGAATGGTGTCGCGGCCAAAGACGTCGCGCAGCTCGTTGAGCACGCGGAGGTCGGAAAGATTGATCTGTATGCGTCCGGGGTCGCGGCCCTCGACCTTGTCGGTCTTGTCGGCGCTGCCGTGGTGTGGTGGTGATGCGGCCCTCTTTTGCATGTTGAGCTCCCGGAGAGCGCGGTCGATCTCGTCGAGCTCGTCGTCTTTCTGCTTGACCTTTTGCTTCTGCGGGGCTGTTGCAGGTGGCAAGGCCGAACCACCCTCGGCTGTCTCTGTCTTGGCTCCCGCCTTGACTCCCTTTGCCTTTTTCTTGGCCTTTTTCTTCTTCTTGCTGGCCTTTGTCGAGGCGGATGGCAGGGGACTCGGGGGTGTCGGCTCGGCCTCGCCGTCTTCGCCGTCTTCGTCGTCATTGTTGTCATGGCCATCGTCATCTTCACCGAGAGCAGCAAAGGCAGCAAAGACATTCTTGGCGCGTGGTTTGTCCACGACGGTCTCCTCGTCCTCCTCGCTGGACGAATGGCCACCGTCCCCGGGTTGTGCAATGGAATTTCTCTGCTCCTCCTGAGCCCGCAACTTCTTCATCTGTCGACTGGACATTTTGGAATGGCAGGAGAGCAGAATGCAAAGGAGTAGGAAGTGTTGCGGTCCTGCATCTGTTTGGTTTGGTGGAATGACGTTGTTTAGTTTAGTCTTCTTTTTTTTTTGTTGCAGCTCCCCAGTTTTTAGTACCCCGCCAAACTGTGTACACAAGGCAGCTTCAGTTACGTGCAGCGCGTCCTTTCTGCTTTGTTTATGTCCTCATGTGTCACTGCGTCACTACAGTATTGTTCACGCGTAAAACTATATTGTTCTTAAGCCCCTTGTCTACAGCTTCAACAACACCGTCAGCCTTGATTCACTTGACACTCACGAGGTATTTCGTAAAAAGATTTCGTAAAGGCAAACGAATATTCCAAGATAATTCAGCAGTTAATATGGATAAATATTGTTCCGAGCAGGGCGCACATTTTGGTGTGGCGGTGCCATGTGGCTGATGCTCAACTCCCGAGTCACGAAGCTTCCACCAACCACCAGACCAAGATCAATTTTCCTCTTTTTGCATTCCGCTTTTTTTTCCCTCTTTCTCTCACACTCTTCTCACTTCTCATCTCTCCTCTCCCTCGCCCGCACCCTTTTCTTGTCATCCTCCATTTCTCCTCCCCCCCTCTCTCTATCCGTTTTCCTTTCTCTATCCCTCTGCAACCATTTTCTCTCTTCTTTTCCACCACTGTCGCTTTTTTTCTTTTTTTTTTTTTTGAGGTTTAATTGCGATTTTTTACCAAACGAAAAAATAAGACGAAAAAAAGACCAAAAGGCCACCTCTCTGTTTTCTCTCATCTCGCCATCGTCTCGAGATTCTTCCCTCTTCTTTTTCTGGTCGCCGTTTCTTGTAGCTCCAGGAACAACTATCAGCACCATGTCCGAGTTCCTAGGGTATGCCTCTGTCCTCTTGGACTCCTCCCGATTCATGCAGTCGATGTTCGATGCTTGATGGTCTCGAGGCCGCCACCTCGGTGGTGCCACTGCATGTGGTGATTGACTGCTCGCTAACTCACTTGTCCTGGCAACAGAGCGCGCATATCGCTCATATCCAAGAGTGACATTCGGTAAGTCCTTGCTCTCTCCGTCTACTTTTTTTTTGGTTTTTTTGTTGTCTCACACTTCTAGCTACTCTGGTGTTTTGCACGAAATCAACTCGGAGGAATCTACCGTTTCCCTGGAAAATGTCATATCCTATGGCACAGAGGGCCGTCGAGGCAAGCCGGAAGAAGAGATTCCACCGGCAGACCAGATTTACGAGTACATTGTGTTCCGCGGCAACGATGTAAAGGACCTCCGTATTGAGGAAGGTCCTGGTTCCAAGGAAAACAAGCCAAACAGCGTGCCCAATGACCCTGCCATTGTCGGTGTAAGTATACCTGGCTTCTTCTCTCTACTGTTTCTGTGTCTGCCAAGCCTATATGATGAACCATTTCGGATGTTAAAACTTACATTGCTGAATTGCGCAAACAAACCCCATGTTGATATTTCCGTTGCCTTCCTTCTGATCTGGCTTTTTTTTTACCATTTTTATATGTGCTGCTTTTCCCTTCTCGTCTGACGTGAAAACTGACCATTTTTGATCCGCTAGGCTCGCTCTCGTCCCATCAACAATGCTCCTCCTCCTTTCCAGCAAGGCCCCCCACAGGGTCCTCCACAGGGTCCTCAAGGTCCTCCCCCACCAGGTGGCCCAGGATTCGCGCCCAACATGCCCCTGCCGCCTCCTGCTGCATGGGGTCCCGGAGGACCGCCGCCCCGCAATTTCCCTTACCCTCCTCCGCCGGGCTGGTACCCTCAGCAGGGAATGGGCTTTGCCAGCAACGGACCTAACCCGTGGAACAACTATTACAACCCTGCCATGTCCCCGCCGTATGGCCCTGGCGCTCCAGGCGCTCCAGGCGCTCCGGGGGCTCCGGGGGCTCCGGGTGCTCTGGGTGGCCCAAACAACGGGCGCATGCCACCGCCTCAGCAGCAACCACCCCTGCAGTCCCCCCAGCAGCCGCCACAGCCACAAAAGACTGCAACTGAAGCTCCCGGCCCGAGAGTGGCCCCTAACGGAGCTGGTGGTAGCAGACAGCAGGCCCCCAACGCTCCTACCGGACCAAGTGCCGAGACGAGGCCTGCCGGTCAACAGCAGCCGCCGCATGCCAGCCTTGCTGCTCAGACTGCTCCCCGTGCTGCACCTGGTGGTCCTGGGAAGAGGCCAGAGGCTGCACAGAAGCCTGCTCCTGTTTCTGCTCCTGTCCCTGCCGTTTCTACCCCTGTTGCGGTCCCTCCCGTTGCTCTGCCAACGGGACCCAAGACGGCGGCTGGTGCCAAGTTTGCACCCGTTGTCCCACTGCCGGCAGGTCTGGTGAATAAGACAATGGCCCAGACTGTAGCGGCAGCCAACAAACCGAGTGCAGATTTGGCGGCTTCGAATGCGAATGCTCTGCGTGATGCCACGCAGGCTGCCAAGGCGGCTGTGGCTGTGGCAATGGCGAAGCTCGAGGGAGGCAGCACCACTGCAGCTGCCGCGTCTGCTTCTTCCACCCACTTTTCCAACGGATCATCCGCCATGGATAACCTCACACGCAAGGTCAACGAGATGCGGGTGCATGCTGTACACCCAGGCCCGCCTCGCGGCCGTGGCCGTGGCGGTATGGGCGGCGGTCTGGGACGGCCGCAGAGGACGGTCATTCCGGATGCGGATTTTGATTTTGCGTCGGCCAATGCCAAGTTCAACAAGGAGGAACTGGCCAAGGAGGTGACTGCCGGTAATGGACCGGCAGACGGTGAGGCGGCCGAGGTGGAGAGTGGCAGTAATGCTGCAGCTAGCACGTCCGAGGGCGCAGCCGACGCGCCGCCTGCCTACAGCAAGACAAAGTCTTTCTTTGACAACATTTCGAGCGAGGCCAAAGACCGCGTGGAGAAGGGTGCTCAGAAGGCCGGAGGTCGTGAGTGGCGCGGCGAGGAGCAGCGACGCAATATGGAGACCTTTGGACAGGGCAGTGTGGACGGTGGCTACCGGGGCTACCGGGGTCGCGGACGTGGTCGTGGCCGCGGCGGATACCGAGGCCGTGGTGGCGGTGGCGGTGGCTACCGTCGCAATCAGGAGCAGCAGCAGGGCGTTGCTTCTTGAGAAAAAGAGATGGGATGTGGGAGAGAGAGTTTCATCTGCCTGGCCATTTGTGTTTTGTCTTTTTTGTCTCCTTTTTTTTCATGACACTTGAAAAGCACAGCCTCTCTATTTCATCCACCTCTTTCTTTTTTCTTTTTTTCTTTTTTCTCCCCCCTCTGATGATTTGCGATTATGATATCCGGGAATGATGTCTGAACAGACCAGACATGTCTAGTCTTATTTTTTTTTTCCTTTTGTCTCGTTCTTGTCTATCTGCGGGTCTCTTTTTTCTCTTGTTTTCGAGGGCGTTTGCGTTTTTCTGTACCAATACGTTACGGTTCTATGAAATGGCAGGGTCTGGTAATGCGGCAGAGGAGGCAGAAGGAGGACGGATTCCACCGTCAGCATGGCATTGCCTGGGTGAGGCAGGAGGTGAATCATGCTTGTCTGTTTGCTGCTTTCTTCTGTTTTCTGCTCTCTGGCCTTTTTTACTGCCGTGTTTGAGGGGTGCATACCGGCTTCTGTTCTGCTATTCGCCAGGACGATTTCTTTGCAATGTTTCTTCTTATTTTCCTATACGAGTATGGAAACGGGGCGCCGTCATTGCCTTTCAACTCTGGCGTATTGTGTTTCTGCATTTTCTGTTCTCTGCATTTTTACTTTTTGTTACTCTGGCTTTTGATGGCAGGTATGGGTGAGAGACCCTTTTCAATACCACCGGCGGGGAGGACAGCCAACCAAAAAACCAACAAACACAAAAAAACCCAAGGATGAATAAAAAAGCAAGCATTTGGGGAGGGGAGAACACTCTGGAACACGTGACTGGTAAAACAACGGAACTGATGTGAACGGGACTATATGAATGTATTCTAATGTAAACGGGCTGATGCTATTATGCTAAGAGTAGGCAAGGAAGAATGTCTCGCGAGAACGTCTCAGGAATGTCCCTCATCCCCAGAGCCTTCGGACCAGGAGTCGTAGACGACCAGCTTGCTGGCCGCGGCCCCGTCGGCGAGAGGACGGCTGGTGGCTCGTCGGACATCTGTCAGCGGCGGAAGATCCACTTTTTGGGCACTGTCGATGTCGTTGGCGCCGGCGCTGGCAGCCTCGCCGTCTTCGTCGTCCTCGTCTTTGTCGTCGTCGTCGTCGTTGTCGTCCTCCTCCTCGGAACTGCTAGATGTGCCCGAGCTGCTCGTCTCACTCTCGACGGCAGCGCGCCGCTCCGTCGACCCCAGGACGTGCTTGGGAGGCAGGTCGTGTCCCTCGCCGTCTTGTCCGTCTTGTCCGTCGCGGGCCGGCGGCAGCACGTAAATGGTCGGAAACTCGACGACAGAGCGGCCGCGCAGGGCCGTCGCCAGCGTGTCGGCGGGGTCGAGCGGGATGAGCGCCTTGCCAGGTGGCCGAGAGTAGGGGGGGTCAGCCGTGGGCAGGCGCGCCTGCAGCAAAAAGAAGCGCAGGCGCCGTCGTGCGGCCTCGTCTTCCGGTTCCGGCTCCGGCTCGCCAGGGTCCGGCTTCGGCTCTCGGTCTCGCTGCCCCCACGCGCCTCGGGGATCCTGCCAGGCATACACGCAAGAAAAGGAGGCCGCCGCAGTCGTCGTGGCCGCCCTCTCCGTCCGCCGCTTCTTGGCCGGCGGCATCAGGCGCTTCGGAAGCAGCGCCAGCGGCGACGGCGCGACGGCGCGCCGCTTCCTCTCCGACAAAGGCCCTCTGTCCTCTCTGTCCTCTCTGTCCTCTCTGTCCTCTCTGCCATTGTCGTCCTCTCTGCCCTCTCTGCCCTCTCGGCCGTCTTCCCGGCTGTCCACCCACCCGCCCGTCTGCACGTACGCCATCAGCGACGCGTACCCCCGATGCAGCGGCACGTCGTCCAGCAGCCGTCGGAGGATCCGCGTCGGCCGGCCGGCCACGCCGTCCGCGGCCTCGTACACGAGCCACTCCACCTGCCAGTGCAGGTGCATCTCTCCTCTCTTCTCTCTGTCGCCCTTGTCTCTCCCACCCCCGTGCAGCGTCGCCACCGTCGTATTGTTCTCCCGCTGCCGCGCGAGCCCCGTCGGCACGCTCAGCAGGACAATGTCGTCGCGCTGGCAGAGGGCGCGGACCTTTTTGCTGCCGGTCGTGTGGGTGGCTGTGCCGCCAGTCAGGCCGGTCCCGGGCAGGCCTGCCCCCCCTGCCCCTCCGGCCGGCACGAACCGCAGCTCGGGGCCGTGCCACTCTCTCTGCAGGACGAGGCTGCTGCGCTCTCCGCCCCCCTCCCAGGCGTCCAAGGTGCCCATGTGGCCCATGTGCTTGGGTCCTCTTGGCTGCCGTCCTCCCCGTCCTCCTCGACCGCCTTGGCTGCCGCCCTCCCCCACGACGCGCGGCCGCAGATCGGCCCGCCGCAGCAGCCGCCGCTCGTCCACCAGCAGCCGCTCGTTGCGGCGCCGCGCCAGCTCGATGCCGTGCAGAAAGTTGTAGTCGTGGTCGATGCCGGCCGGCGTGCAGAGACGCGCGCGCGGCACATAGGCCGTGACGTCGCGGATGCCCGAGCAGCCGGCGCGCACCCGGTGGCGGCGGCTGCAGGCCACCGAGCAGTAGCGGAGCGCACAGCGAGGACAGCGGTAGAGCGGCGGCACGGCGCGACAGACGCCGCAAAAGGTGGTCAGCAAGGCCGAGGCCGAGGCGGGACGAACAGACTCGGCGTCGGCCGCCTCTCGCTCGGTCGCCTCTCGATGGTCTGTCATGGCATGTGGTTGTTGTCTTGTCAATCTGGAGAGGAAGAAAGTGAGTCGAAAAGAAAAGAAAAAAAATAACAAGAAAAAGTAATAGGTCCTTATCGATAAGAAGCAACTACACAGTCATCATTCATTATAGTGGGTCAACACCCTCGTCACTACTCCGTAGTATTGTAAACTGTATCAATTGCATCGACTAATGTGGTCTCAACCAGTAATAAAATCCTCCACCTCCATATATAGTAGAATAGAAAAGAGCTAGGAAATAGCGAGATTGAGAAAAAAGAAAAAAAAAAGACATCAACGCCCAGGTGCTAAAGTGGTTCAAAATCCAAAAATAAAAAGCATACAAAAGGGGAAATAAAAAAGAAGGACGAAAAAGGTGAAGAAAAACGAATAGGACGAAACTGACATCAGACAAAAGAGACAATCTGACGGTAAAACGTGACAGAAGAGATCCAAATCAAAAGTGGCCAATCAAAACAAAACAAATGGCTCGACAAAACGACCTCGTCTGGTGATCATCCGGGACTAGCAGTCGACGGGAAGACGGACACAGCAAGGAAGCACGCCTGTGAATCCTATATACTTTTTTTTATGCCGGCAAGAGAGAAACCAGGAGAGACCCGGATCCGCTTACCAGCCCCAGCCACGCCGATCTTTTAGTCAGCGCGGACCACCGAGGGCGCTGATGCGCGCACCCGACGGCCGGTGGATGAGGTTCTCGGCGTGCTTGCCGACGCCGGCGACGTGGGCGAGCGTTTCAACGTCGCTGCGCTCGGCATACTCGTCCTCGTCACCCTCGACAATCTTGGTCGGGATGTCGTGGCCGACCACATACTGCTGCGACGAGCGCTCCGGCGTGGTCATGGTCGAGGCAATCGACATGGACGTGCTTGCCCTGTTAGGAATCAAGTCTGGCGTCGGTGGGATGCTCGACGACCGGCCCGAAGCCGGCTGCAGCAGGCTGTCGTCGCCCGCATCCGACGTCGTGGCCGAGTGGCCGTCGTCGCTCTGCGCCGTCGACAGGTTGCTGCTGCGGCGCATATTGTTCATCGACCGCCGGCGGTCCCGCTCCTCGGTGAGGACGGCATCCTGGGCCATCTGCAGGCCCTCCACGGCAGCTTGGCACTGCTCCGAAATGTTGCGGATAATGTGGGCAATGGCATCCGTCTTGTCCTTGAGGTGGCGGTCCGCCACGTCCTTGAAGCTGGACGAGGAGATGCGCTTGCTCTCGCGCGCCTTGAGGCGGTTGTTGTCGCCATCTACAGGATTAGTGTCGGTGGACAAGAGGCTGGGCAGAAGGGGGGGGACACATACCCTCGGACGACGTCTCGAGATCCTCCTCATAGGCAGCCTCAAGCTCCTCCAGGAGGTCATCCGGCTTGGTGAGTGACTCGACGAGGTGCTCCATGTGGTGGGTCTGGCCGCCAATGAGGCTGCGCAGGTGCAGCACCACGCGGCGGGCCTCGTCGCGCTGCCGTGCCAGGGTGACGTTAGTGTGTTGCAGAGCCGTGAGCTCCTTGGTGTTGCGCTTCCGCTCGCGCTCGAGCTCCTCGGCGATCTCTTGCTGGAGCACGAGGGCCTCGAGGGCGTCGTCGCGCTGCTTCTCGGTGCCGGAGAGGCGGACAGAAAGTCGAGCATTGTCGTCCTTTTGCTGGTCCAGCAGACCGGCAAGCCGGCGGTTCTCGCGCTTGTGGTTCTCAATCTTGACCTTGAGATCCTGCGTCTCCTTGGTGAGCTGCTCGGCAAACGCCTGGAACTTGAGGAACTGCAAAGAGTTAGCTGGACAGTCTGGTCTGGGCAGGAGACAGAAAAAACGAAAAGAAAAACATAAAAGCATACCTGCTGCTTCCAGCTCTCGAGCTCCTCGACGAGGTAGTTGTTGCGCTTGGTGACCTTGGCCAGCTCCGTGTCCATGCGGCCCTTGAGGTTGATAAAGTCCTGCCAGGCCTCGAGAGCATCACGCGAGTACTGGTTGCGTTCGCGGACAATCTCGTTGAGGTGGCGCATGGAGACCTTGGTCATCAGAGGCTTCTTGACGCTGCCACCAAAGACGGCCTTGATGCCCGAGTTGCGGCCCATCTTCTCGCAGACGTGGTCCATGACGGCCATGATGGCGTCCTGGTTCCACCACTCAGGGTCCTGGATCGACTCGACCTCGCCCCGCATGACAATGATCTGGCCGGCTGGCACGAGCTTGCCACCACCGTAGGCCGAGCGCAGGTGCTGGGGCACGCCGGAGGGCGTGACGTCACCGTTGAGGGACTGGGTGAGGCGGCTGACAAACTTGTTGCGCTGGCTGGGGGTCAGGGCCGTGGGCGGGCTCGAGGTGAGGACAAAGTTGCGGTCGAGGTCAATGACGAGGGCGTCGGTGGGGGCCGTGAAGAGGGAGCGGCACTCGGCGGTGACACCGAGAATGTAGGGGCCCGGCTCCTGGACGAGCTCCTTGACGTGGCGAGCGTGGACGACGGGGACGTACAGGCCGCTCCACTCGTAGACGCGGACGCAGAAGCGCACCGTCTCCGAGGCCATGGTGAGCATGGCCGGGTAATGGCTGACAAAGATGATGCGGCGCGTGGGCGAGATGGCGGCCTCCATGACGCCGACAATGTTGGGGATGGAGAGACAGCAGAAGAGGGGCCACATGGCAAAGTTCTGGAAGCCCGTGGGCGAGGACGGGAACTGGTAGCAGAGGGCGTAGTCCTTCATGTCGATGCGGACAAGGTCGTTGAGGCGGGGCGCCGGGAAGCTGAGGATGCGGGAGACCTCCTCGGCGTGGAAGAGGTTGGTGGCCTTGTTCCAGTGGATCCACATGCCGCGGAGGTAGTCTCCGAGCAGATTGTAGAGGGGGTAGCGCGAGAGGAAGGAGAGGCAGTAGGGGATCCAGTAGGTCTCGTCGGCATTGTCATAAAAGTCGGACTCGGTGCGCTTGCGGAGGTCGCGGATGGTCTCGGCGCGCTTGTCGTCGGCGCGGGACCAGACGCGGAGGCAGATGCCGTAGAGGGTGTGGGAGGAGTCCTGCTGCAGGACAAAGGCGTGGTGGACGCAGTGCGGCTGGCTGCGGCCGGTGCAGATCTCCACGTCGTGGGGAAAGCAGGCGCGCATGGCGGCGTGCAGAGAGCGGGCGATCTCGTTGTCCTGCTCGAGACGGGGGCTGCTGCCGAGGATCTCGGGCAGCCAGAACTGGCCGACGGCGCCCTTCATGTGGCCAATCTTGCCCTGGGCCGGAGCGGGCGCCTTGACCCACTGGGAGGGCTCGCGGCCGACACCGCAGACCATGTAGGCATGGGTGAGGGTCTTGGGGGTGCGCTGCTGGGGCTTGCTGTTGAGGGTCGAGGGGATGGGCTGCGTGATGCGCGAGTGCAGCGACGAGGTGCGGCTGGGGATGATGAGGTTGTTGTCGCTCTGGTCGCGCGTCATGGGGCGGCCTTCGCGGTCCCCGGTGCGCGGCCGCGTGTAGGACGAGTGAGCATTGAGAGAGGGCGCCATGGTTGCGAGTCGTCTGATGTGTCTGACAGGTGGAAAGAGGAGAGATAAGTGTTAGAAGTCAACTAACAGAAGGAAAGCAGGTGCAACGAGAACTTGTCCGCCGGCTGAGCGGTGGAGATGAAGGAGAGAAGAAAAGAGAGAAGAAAAGAGAAAGAGAAGAAGAGGAGAAAAGAAGGATATGCAGAAGCGTAATCAGACGCAAGGCATGCACGGCGACAACCACGAAGCAACAGAGCTGCTTGGCTGGAGCGAGAGCACAAGAGTCAAGCTTGGAAAGGCTGCTGGAAAGAAGAAGAGAGAAGAAGGAGAGAAGGAGAGAGAGAGAGAGACGGGTGGAGAGGAGAGAAAAGTCAAGAGAGAGAGCAGGCCAGAGAGAGAGAGAGGAGGAACGGGGGCAGAGCGAGAAGAAACGGGGCCAAGGAGAAAGAGGTAAGGGTGACGGAGACCAGAAGATTAGGTGACCGGGGTCGAGAGAAGGGGGGGAGGGGGGGTGTGTGGAAGCAGGAGGCGAGGCAGCCAAAGCGGAAGCCAGGACAGTCTGAAAAGAGCCAGGCAAGCCAG
Source organism: Esteya vermicola (assembly GCA_002778215.1). Classification (NCBI taxonomy): domain Eukaryota; kingdom Fungi; phylum Ascomycota; class Sordariomycetes; order Ophiostomatales; family Ophiostomataceae; genus Esteya; species Esteya vermicola. The sequence continues at coordinate 110,200 of PCDM01000020.1, forward strand.
CCAGCCAGCCAGGATAGCCAGGAAAGCCAGGCCAGGAAGCCGTAAAATTAGGGAGACGATGCAAGTGTGTTTAGCGTGCCTGCAACTAGTGCGCGGGTAGTGGATGGGTACGGAGTACCGCTAGTGTACTGGTACTTCTATACGAGTTGTTTTTGTCTTGTGGATGTGCTGCTTTCTGCCCTGCCTGTTCTGTGCTTGTTCTGTTGTTCTGTTGTTCTCTTGTTCGGTGCTCGTGCTTGTGGATTGTTGTTTATGCAATGGTCAGAAACGCACTCCACCGAGTTTGAGTTGGTCCCCCGTCCAAACGAATTCGGGTGGCTGGGTCTAGAGGAGAGTCAGGAGATGCTGGATCTGGCTCTGCTGGATTGCACCCGTACTGTGTGTGCTGTCTTGCGCGGGACACCGGAAGCTTCCAGCCACAGCTGCAATCGGTTGCAGAATGGAAAATGGTTCGGGGGGGTGGCGGATCCTGTCGAGAATGGGGTCTGAAGCCAAACTGGGGGGGCGGTCAGTGCATAAGAAAAAAGAGAGAGAAAAAAAGAGAAAAAAAAAGAGAAAAAAAAAGGACAGGGGACATGCTGCAACTCGTGGCAGCTGGGAAAGACGATACCTTTTCTGGGGAGGTCAGAGCTCTGCCAGGGCAGGGTACTATGGAGTATGGCCCTCAACAAGGACCCGCTACGGCGTAGACAAGGGTCTCTGCAGGGTCACCGACCCCGATTTACCCCTTTTCGTGTTCTGAATGTGGAAGAGAGTGCTCTGTACGGAGTACGGAGTAGACCAGCGAGAGAGTGAGAAGAAAAAAAAGTACTCGACCAAGTGGAAGAAGAGAAAAAACGAGAGGAGCTTAATGAAGAACCCGAAATGGTAATAATTTGCAAGAGGGAAAAAGAGACTGGCCGTACGTAAACAGAAGAGAGACAAAACAAGAGGCGAGTAACTGGAAAGAGTCTGAGAGAAAAGAGGGAAACAGACGAAAAAGAAAAGAGGAAAAGAATGAAGCTATTCTGTGTCTGGGAAGAAAAAAGTCTGAAAATGGTTGTTGTGCGGCACGGTACTAGTACGCGAGACATGCAGAGCAGCCTGTACTAGGACAAGTACCGATACCAGGTCTCGGACGGCGGCTTCACTGTAAATTACTATCCTGGCAGGTGCACATGGCGTTGTCCCTTCCAACTTGGGAAAGTTGAGTACAGCGTAAGAGGCAGGAGAGGGGACTACGGAGTATGACCAATACACGTACGGAGTATGTATATAGTAGCAGTACAATACTCCGAGAAGGAGCCACTCGCAATCTCGACTGACAAAACAGGAAAGCAGGAGTCACACTACGATTCCGTAAGACGAGAGATGAACGCAGACTGTACCAGTCTCCGATCCTGCGAGTAGGAACTCGTACCTGTCCGAGTACAGGTACCTCGACAGTCCTCGTCAGATGGGCTCGGTCTGTTTCGTCTAGGCCGCGTTCTCTGACCTTGAACGCGCACCCTTGCATAACAGTGTGTGTACACCGTGTCTTGTGTGTTTCGCACTGTCACTGGGGGTACATTGGGGAGAGAAGAAGAAGAACAAACACAAAAGGAGCGGAAAGAAAAGACAGACGAGAAAGGAAGAGAGAAAGAGACAGACGTTCGTTTCCGGGTGTTTGTTCCCTCTGGAAACATGTGTAAGGCGTTGCTATGGACTTGGCTGGCATGCGTTTTTGATGAGAACTGTTTATTTCTACAAGCAGACAGACGCAAGGACACTCGTTGGAATGGTCACTGTCACTGGCAGCTGCTCCGCAAGAGGCGTTGTATACGAGTACAGCATGGTAGAAAGAGGAGCTCCATCTCGCTAACTGAAATCCCTCACTGTCACTTGTACCTCTGTGAGACTTTTCGAGTGCTCTGCTTTTTGTGCGTCGAGTTACTATTCGTATATGTAATGACAGTCTGGAGAGAGAGAGCTGACAGGGGTTATCCCTCATTGTCGATCGGCTAATGTTACAGCGGTGCTCATCCTGTACTCCGTACTGCGTGGTCCTTTCCATCTTCAGGTGAGGAAACGATGCAGAGTACAAAATCAACAGCACGAGTACTTTTGTCAACGCGTCTGCGCGTCTACAGAATACCCTTCTCTACAAGTCTACTCGTACTTATTATGTACTACGAGTACGGAATATGCACTCAAGATGCAAGCCAAGCCTTGTCCTGTAGATTGCTTACCAAAAGTGGTCTCTCTCTACGCAGTACGGAGTATTCGACCCTCCTCTGCATTCGCTGGGACACGGGACAGGAGGACAATGGAACATGGAGTCGGGGAGAATTCTGAAATTCTATTTTTGCCTTTTTTGCTTCTTTGGCCTTCCCTCTGGCCCTGTGCCCTTGCCCTACACTGCCCTTTTTGCCCTCCCTTCTTGATTGGATGCTACGACAATCCCCGATATGCAATGCACGGCGAGTGCGCGGACGGCAATAATTGGTCTGCATGACAGCGCTCGAGCATCGCCCTCTGTAGTGCTCCGTAGTGCCATGTAGGTCTACCGTGCATACGAGCGGATGGACTTGACGACTATGTAGGGAGTACATGGTCGACTCGACTAGACTCGAGACTCTAGACTCGGGACCCGACAGGTACCCAAGGATGGTCCTGCTGATGACAAACAAAGGACAGAATGAACATTATGAAAGATGAAATGAACATGGGACTGAAAAAAAAAAGACTGAAAAGAAAATCAAAAGGAAAGGGCAGCTGTCGATTCATCCTACCATGTATTTTACCACCCCTTTCGGTGCCACTCGTGCGCAAGGGAGGAGGACAAGAACGACAAAGAAAGCAGCCAGGCCGATGCAAGGAGCCAAGCAGAAACGGGCAAGCCAAAGCGGACGAGAGCGGCGGACACGCCGGCGCCACTGACGACTCCCTGGCTGGCTGGCTGGCTGCTGGCAAGGTAAGACTCGCCCATGATGCGAGCGGAGCTCTTTTCTCTCTCTCTCTCTCTCTCTCTCTCTCCTAGACTCGTGTCGTTTCTGGGTGTACCGATCTTGTTTCTCTTTTTTCCCTCGTGTTTCTCTCTCATGTTTCTCTCTCATGTTTCTCTGTTTCTCTGGTTTCTCTGGTTTCCAAGACACAATGCAGGTGCGAGATGGAGAGCACAGCTGGCTCGACAAGAGGGGGTGGGACACACAAAAACAGGCTCCGGAAAGAATGCTCACATCATGCTACCGTCAGGACGTCCCCTTCCTCCGTCGGGCGAGGACAAGGCAGAAGAGGTCCCACTGATCGTCCAAGACGAGCGTCGCTGGAACGCAAGGGGCGCCACCCAGGAAACGGCGGAAACAGAGGGAAAAACAAGCCTATCGTCTCTATAGTCTTGTACAGCAATAGCATTCATTATTGTGCAATAAAGAACGAATATCATCTCACTAGCCAACCTCCCTATAGACAACACAACACTGTATACGTACTCCATACTCTGTACGCTCTGCTGTACGACGGCGCTTTGACCGTGTTTATTCGCTTCCCTCCTCTTCCATTATACCTCTGACTATAGCTGTGATGCTATAGTTGATCCTATGTAGCCCGGCAGTCCTATGAGATCCTGTCAGGTACCGTGTACGAGGACCGAGTGTAGCTGCGTCTTGGCTTGCCATGAATGCTACTATACCAGTGAAGGGTAAGAGAGCCTTCACGGAGTACGGAGCACAATGACTACTCCGTACACAGTCAAGAGATACATAGTAAACTGAGTGGTTTCTCTACCCTGTTCATCACAACTTTTTTCTTTACTCCTTCTTTTGCCCCTCTTATTTCATTTTTTTTTTCAGTCCTTTTTTTTTCTTTTTCCCGTTCGTCCTGATCAGGGAAAACCGTTTTTTTTGTCCCCAAAAGGAATCCCTGACCCGATACCAGAATAGCATGGCCCAGCAAGTCTCTTGTCAGAGGTTCGTGACCAGCTTTCTCATATAGCCCACCCTGTCATAGCGAGACGCACACCCCCCCTCCCATCTCTCCTTGCCCCTCCCATTTCTGTCCCCCCAAAGCAACCCAATATTGGGGACCTATGGTACGCCCTCACTCATCTATCCTTCTTATCGTTAGCTCTTGTCGGTCTCATAACTACGTAGTATGAAGAGTCGTAGTCGTACCTTTTTTCTTTTCTTTTTTTCCTTAAGCACTCCTACCTCACCCCTTTTTCATGACCCTACCACTCGTACTATATACGTATATCACATTCTGCATACTGCGTACTCCTCTTCTCGTAGATATTGAGAGCTTCCGCTTTTCTGATATGTGACGGTTCCCGTATACCGTACACAATATACAATATAGATCAGACCGAGCAGGCCGATGGACGTAGTGGCAATCTTACTCGTACAGACAAAATGTCTAGAAACAGATGGCCTCCCGAGCACGACTTTTTAAACAAAAAAAAAGAAAAGAAAAAAGGAAAAAAAAAAAACAGAAAAATTAAAAACGGGTTCACTCGTTTCCGGCTGCAGATGATCTGACGGGTCGCAAAACGCGGCAGAAACGAAAACAGTGCTCTCAGGTCGACTAGGATCAGCATAGCGCTCACGAATGCTCTGGCTGCTTCAGCACTCTTCAACGCTCACAGGATATACATATTTCACAATCCCAGTCTCCTGGCAAACTCATACAAAGTAAACTCAATTCAACTCTTTCTCGTAGAATAAATACAATCAGAAGCCAGAAATTGGTATATGACAAAACGAAGAAAAAGCTAAAAGGACAAGAGCGGGAAATGGAAAAAGAAACAAAAAAGCCCGACAAATAGGGTAGATTCAAAAAAGGCAAATAAAGAAAAGAAAACGTTGGGATAGATCAATCGTCCGTCCATTCCCCGTAACTTCCGCGACCCATCCCTCATTTCATACATTCTGGTATACAAAAGAAGAAAATAAATTTGAAAATTGAAGAGAAATAGAGAGAAAAAAAATGAAAGAATAGAGAAAAATGGTAGCCTCAAACACTCATGTCATCTCAGCCATTGTAGTCTGAACATCGGATCCAAGAACGTTTCAAGAACGTAGAAAAAAGAGAAAGAAGCAAAAGAAAGAGCAAAGGACACAAAAGAAAAAAAGGAAAAAGAAGAAAAAAATCAGATCACAAAACTGGAGGGCAGCTCAGGATCCTGAATAATACGACTCCTATCGAGTCGGCTTTTTACACCCCGTGTAACCCAGGCAAATGATAAAAGAATACTCGTAAAAGCAGGCGCAAGGCAAGGGGAAACCCAGACAGGGAACAGACAAACAAGACTGAAACCAACAGCAACAGCTCAACACCACACGGGAGGGGTCGATGCGCAGAGGGGGAATAGAACGAAAGCAGACAGCCAAACAAGACATAAAAAAAAGACAAAACGAAGAGAAGAGCCAGAGCACAAACGTCTACCACGCCTAGAAACAGTTCAGACTGCCCTTCTTCTTCTTCTTGCTGATGGCGTTCATGCGCTCTTCCAAGTGCGCACGCGCAATCTCGGCATCGCGCCGCTTCTTCCGCTCCTCTTCCACCTGGTGCAGGCTCCACCGGTTGTCTTCTGTTGGCCGATCCTTGAGCTCCTTGATCTCCGACTCCAGCTCCGAGCACCGCCGCCGCCACGCGTCGCAGTCCGCCTTCATCTTGTTCGACTGCTCCTCCAGATCCGTCAACGCCTCCTCCAGTGTCTGCGTCAGCTGCTTCTCCGCATCTAGATGCTTCTCAATGGTCCGGATCCGCGCCTCCTGGTCCTGCTGGATCTGGTGCAATGCAATGTCCTTGCTTGCCGGACGCGTCGTCGTCGGCGTCGCTGGCATGCCCGATGTCGGAGAGCTGGCGTTGGGCAGCGGCGGCAGTGGAATGGCTGGTGGCGGCGAGGGCAACGAAGACGCTGAGCTGCTGTTGTGCAGTTGCGAACTCGTAGAGTTGGACCGCTGTGGTACGGTATCGCTTGGCAGGATGCCTTGGAACCGCGCCTGCAACGAGTCAGTACAGTCCAAATGTACAGAGGCTGTCATCAAGGTACTCACTTGTAATGCCGCGTATTCCTCCTTGATCGTCTCCAGCTCCGACTGGATGCGCAGCTTCGCTGCTGCTGCCTCTTCAATCTGCATGTTGCGCTCCGTCTGCAGCGTCGACAGACGGTTCGTCGTGATCTGCGCCTGGTCAAAGTTGGTCTGCAGTTGCTCCTCCAGCTCGTCCACCAGCCGCGAGTTCTTCTTGCTCCGCGTCTCCAGCTCCATCATGCGCTTCTGCACAATCGCCAGCTGTGAGGCCACCGTCGCACCCGGCTTCCGGGCCTGCTCTGCATCCTCCGGACCGAGCATCGTCTTCAGCATCGCACGGACAGCCTCCAGATCCTGCATCACCGAGTCGCTAATGTTGGTCAGCTCAGCCACGGTATCCTGAAGCTCGGCCGTCTTGCGCTGCTCGGCCTCGAGTGCTTTTTGCTCGGCAATGAGATCCTCAATCCTCTCAGGCACCTTTTCGACATTGACGTCCAGACCCAGCGCAAAGGCCACCTGCGTGGCCACCTTCATGAGGTCCTCGCGTGCCTCCGTCAGGTCGCCCTCCAGAATGCGTACATTCTCGGCGTGCTCCGCCATGAGCACCTGCATCTCCTCATCATACTCCTTCTGCGCTGCAGACCGCACCGCCACCAGCTCATCGGCGTGGGCAGCCTGCAGAGCGCCGAGATCTTCCTGGTGGGCCACCAGAGCCTTTTCGTGCTCCACAATCTTGTCCTCCAGCTCCGCCATCAGCGACTTGTGCGACTCGACTTCTGCCACGGCAGCGTTGCGTGCCTGCTCGGCCTCGTCCAGCTGAACCTTGACAGACGAGTGGTTAGCCTCCAGCTCCGCCACCTTGGCAGCGTTGCTGTTGATAATGGCCTTGTACTCGTCCACCTCGCTGCGGAGGATCTGCATCTGTTCCTGCTGCTGGCCTTGCTGCTGCAAGAGCAGAGCCTTGGCTTCAGCCTGAGCCTGGGCGTGCTGCTCGTCCCCGTCTGCAGAGCCGTCTGCAGTCTTGCTCGCCATCTCCGCGAGCTGCGCATTCACAGACGCCAGTTGCTGCTCGAGCTGGGTAATCTGCTGCTTCATCTCCGACTCTGTGCCGGTCATGGAGTCCAGCGCAGTCTGGTGCTTGGCTTCCCAATTCGCCAGCTCCTGCTCCAGGCCGCGCACCTTTTCAAGGTGTACCTCGGCCGATGCCGCACCCTCCTCGGTAGCTGCTGCAGCGCTAGCAGCGTCGCTCTTGGCTTGCCGGAGGACTTGGAGTTCTGCCTGCAGCTCAGCTTCCCGGGCACCATGGGCCATCTCCATCTGCTTGAGCTGCTCCTCGGTCTTTTCCAGACGATCACGCAGTGTAGATGTGAGGGACATGTCAATGGGAGCACTCTTCAAGCTGGAACGCTCGCGAGTCAGGCCAGAGATGATGGTCATCTTCGTCTCCATCTCCTTCTTAGCCGCAGTGACACCCGCCTCGAGTTCCTGGATGCGCTCCGACCGGGCGTGCAGCTCATGCATGGCCGCATTCAGGTTGATCTCAAAGCTCTGCATGACATCCGGGTTGTTCTCAAAGTTCTCGGCAGCAATGTTCCGCAGCGAGGCAAAGGACCGGTGAGCGCGGTCAATGATCATGACATTCTGGCTGGACTTGCGACGAATGACAGGCGTCGACGTGCGTGGCGAAGTAATCTCGGCTGCCTGCTGCGCCTTGGCCACCTCCGTCTTGAGCTCCTCGACCAAGTCGAGTGTCTGGGCCAGCTCGCGGTCGACCTCGGCCTTTTTAGAAGCCACCTCGCGCAGGTACTGCAGCTCGGCTTCCACTTCGGCATCCTTGAGGGAGGCGTTTGCGTGGCCCTCGTCCTTGACGTCGATCTCGTCTACGACAACAGAATGCCCCGTCACAGCAGACAGCTCGGCAGCGACACTCCGAATCTGCGTCTTCTTTGGCGACAGGGTCTCAGTATCGGACTGGTCCACCACCGTGTTGGGCGACTCCATGGCAGAGAACAGCTCGGAGGACAAGGACCGCGAGGGGGAGTAGCGGTGGCCATCCTTTGACCCGCTCGACTTGGCATCGGACTCGTAGGAAGATGGCCGGGTCTGCACCGTGTGGGTGGTGTCGGTGACGGAAAGGAAGGAGTCGCGGGCAGGGTTGCCCGGATGACGAGCCTCGTCGACAGAGTCCTGAAGTTCGGCCAGCGTGCGAAGGGCTTCCTCGTACTTGGCGTGCAAGAGGTCGAACTCGTTGAGCGTCGCCTCATGCTCGACCCGCAGATCCACAAGCTCCTGGCTGACCGACTCAAACTTGTCGGCCACGTATTTGACCTGTGCAATGGTGGCCACCTGGCCTCCATTGCGGCTCTCGGATCTCGTCGCCTTATGATGAGGCTGCTGAGGCAAGACCGACTCGGCAGATCGCGAGCCGTTTATGTCGTTGCTCTTCTTTGAGCTCTCGTCGGAATCCTCGTCAAAGCTGCCGTCTTCTTCCTCTGGGATCACATCGTTGCGATGGCTCAGTCGGCTTCCATGGCTCTGGCTACGAGAGTGTTCAGCGAGACTGCGGCTGGCTGTACGACGGTGCCCATTGCCCATGCCGTGACCATTCATGCCGGCCTCTGAAGCTTCTATATTGGCAACAGCACCAGCAACGGCGGCGGCGGCGGAATCAGACGACGGGCCGTCCTGCTGCATGTTGTCAAGCTCGTAGAGGAGAGAGTCCAGCTTGCCGAGACTGCGCTGGCGCTCAATGACCTGTTCGAGGCGGTCGATTTCGCGCTGCATGAGCTCAGCGTCCTGGTCGGCTTCGGCGAGACGCTCCTCGAGCGTAGAAATGTAGTCCTCCGAGGTGGACTCGTTCTCGCGAATGCGCGCAATCTCCTTGCGGAGCTCGACAATGATCATGGCATTCTTCTCCTCGCCAGACGTGTGGCCATCGAGCTTTGATTCGAGATCGTGAAGATAGCTCTCGGTGCTGACTTCGCGGTCCATCAGCTTCTGCAGGCGGGCCTGGAGCTGCGTGTTGATCGTCTCGACATAGGCACACTTGGTCTCCTTCTCGAGCAGGTTGGTCTCGGTGCCGGAGAGGGTGGCACGGGTACTGGCGAGAGACTGTTCGAGGGACTGGATCGTCTTTTCGTACTCGAGGACGACCTGCTCGACAGCCTGGGCGAAGCTGTTGGACCGGTTGAGGCGCTCCGAGGCGCTGTCGCCGCCGAGCTCCATGGCCTGCTGGTTTTCTGCGGCCTCGTTGTCGCGGGCGCGGGCCATTTCAGAAATGAGTTTGATGTGGCGCTGGCTGAGGGCAGAGTAGTTCTCCTGGGCATCAAGCAGGGCGTTTTGAAGGTCGACCTCACGCTCGCCTGGCCGATCTGGACGTTCGCCGGGGGTGAGGACACGTCGTTCACCGTTTGCACCGCCGGAAGAGGCACTGCGAATTTGTTCGCGAAGGAAAGCAACCTCGGCCTTGAGACGGTCAATAATAGCCTGCTTGTCGCCCTCCTCGACCTGCTGGATGCGTGGCTTGCTCTGAATGGCGCGGGCGCGCTGTGCGTATTGGACGGTATTGAGTGTCTCACTGAGATGGAATTCTGGTGGGGTGACACAGGCGATCATGTAGGTAATTGCATTGCCGCCCAAGGAATCCTGGAGCAAGCGTGTCAAACGAGAGTCTCGGTAAGACACATGCGAGCCAGGTTGTCGTGACGACAGCTGGGAGATGACTTTACCGAGAGCCGCGAGGCCGGCATTGATAGAGATACCCTCCTTGGCCCGCTCTCCCTGGGCACCCGTATTTTTGAGACGCTCACTTCCGGCGAGATCGACAAAGTGCAGCTTGCTGTCTACGGTGACCCAGGACTCTGTGCCAGACATGGCCTCGAGCGGGACAGACATGCGCTTCTCGGCCTTTGTGGACTGGAACCCATTCTTGCGCTGGACGAGATTCAGGCTGAACACGGCGTGGGAGCGAGAAGAGCGGGCGTTGATGGCGGTGGCGTCGGTTTGGCGGAGGGTAGAGCCCGAGTTGAGGGCGTTGAGGAGGTCGTCGACCGAGTTGATTTCGATCTGGCGGAGGCCGGTCAGGAGAATGTTGCCCTTGACGTCTTCGCGGATGGTGACGGTGGCGCGTTCGTGAGCCGGGACGTTTTCAGGGAGCAGAAGATCGCGGAGCTGCTCGTTATAAATCTCCACGTAGGTAGCTCTTAGGCTCCAGTTCTTGTCAGGCTTGGGGCTGTGCTGGCTGTAGCCCTTGGGGGTGCGTAGATGGGACATGGAGCTGCGGTTGCCGTTGCTCTTGGTGCCCTCGAGTTTCTCAAAGAGAGCCATGGCAGCGCGAGGAATCACACCTGATGGGTTAGATGGACAATGGGCATAATAAGGAGGGTAGAGGGGACGAGAGAGGGTGAGAGGGGGTGAGGGAGGAGAGTTTAGAGTGAAGAGAGGGTGAAGAGTGAAAAGCGAGTAAGAGAGTCAAGAGACGGGTGAAAAAGGATAAAAAAGACGAGGGCCAGAGGGAAGAGGAGGACATTAAAACATACCCATGGCTTCCAAGTCATCCTGTTCGCTGGGACCGGACGTTCCCATGGTATAGGACTTCCCGGCGCCAGACTGGCCGTAAGCCAAGAGCGAGACATTGTAACCAGTCGTAAAGGCATTGACCGAGTCCGTCAAGTAATCCCAGACGCCGTCCTGGGAAACGTCTGGACTAAAGACACGGTCAAAAACAAATACTTTCCGGCCTTGTGGTGATTCAATGGCCAAACTGGTGTTAGACAAGACATGGACCATGGAGCGCTGGAATCGTTGGGGAATCAGTTCGAAGCCCGGATCGGCAGGCTGTAATGGTGGACGAACGCGGACGGCTGGCCTGTTAGCAGAGGAAGAAGACAAGAAGAGGAAGAGGAGAGAAAAAAAAAAGGTTGGACGGCTACGTACCGACTTTGACCGAGGTGCGCGATTCTTCGTCTGACGCGCGACTGCCGCCGTTCTTGCTGCCGACGCTCATGCGGCTGTTGCTTCGGGGCGTGGAGCGGACCATGACGCTCATCGGCCGCTGTGACGTTGGACCGGGAGAGGTGGGAGAAATCGGCAGGGCGCCCATGGAGGCAAAAGCAGCATCCGTGTGTGTGTTGGCGGCAGCAGTAGAAATGGGGGGGAGGGAAGAGGTGATGGAAGCGCGCGAGGGCGAGGCAGAAAAGGACTCCATGGCGGATAAGTTGGTTTTAATGCCTCTCTCTCACTCTGCACAAAATAGAGGGCCAGTGAAGAGGGAAATGCACTAATAGACCAGCCCGCAGCGAGTACGCAGTGCGCAATATGCGTTGGCACAGCACAGCGCCCTCCCAGTGGATGGTCGGAGTCTCTCTGCCCCAGTTCTCTCTCCAGCAAATCGAAAGGGGGGGGTGGTCTGTTGTGCCGGGGTGTGGGCGCGTCAACGGTGTATGGTTGCCGTCGTGTCAGCAAATGGCACCAAGGAGGAGGAGCGTCGTAAAAGGTGTAGGAGGTGGTGTCCGAGTGACGCAGTACGGAGTAGGGGTGAGATGAGAGGCAGCCGGCAAAAAGCAAAAAAGCAAAAAAGCGAGGCAAAAAGCGAGGCAAAAAAACGAGAGGTGCCAAAGTGAGTCGGGTCGAGGGTCGAGGTCGAGCAACAGTGCAGTCGGCAGTCCCGTCAACAGTCAAGTCCACAGTAAAGTGAATCGATGCCACTCAAGGAGTGTCGTTGGGTCGCTGGCAAAAAACTGCTTGGCTCGCCGTCAAAATGGGGTCGGTACAAAAAAGCCAAACATTCACGAACATCAAACGGCAGGCTGTCGGCTCGGCTGTACTGAGTAGGCTGTAGGCTGATGCTGGATGTAGGCTGTTGTGCTCGCAGATGCAAGCGGTGGTGCAGCGTGTGCAGTCTGGATCGAGAGAGTGTGTGTGTGAGAGAGAGACCGGCAACGAGGCAACAGGACAAGTTGTGTTCTAGGGGTTGAAGAAAATAATAAAAAATGAGTGGAGGCGGACGAGGCGGAATAAATGAGACAAGACAGGCAAATGAGAGAGGAGAGAGAAAGACAGGACAAACAAGGAAGGAAAGATGGGCACGACACTGGTCGCTGGGCGCTGTCGCAAGCAGGAGGGCAGGAACTACCCAGACCAGACCAGACAGGCCAGAGAGACCAGAGAGGGAAAGAGCGTCCATGCACCGTCCGTCTGGTTCTAGCGACCTTGGGAAAAGGGGGAGAGGGGCCAGCTAGAAAGGGGAAGACGTACAGGGTGTGCCTACAGGGTGTACCTGTAAAATGCTTGTGCGAATGGTCGTAGTGGTACTATGTAGGTGTGGGCGTGTGTAACATGTACTCGTTCCTGGTGTAGCCGTAGAGAGAGGTACATGCAAATGTGACTACGAGTACGAGTACGGAGTACTTGTACACTCCAGTAATATTGGGGCTCGAAGCTGAAGCGGTCCATAACCCGTAATGTTTATTTCATTACGGACAGGGGACCGAGACCAATTTAAAAATGAAAAAGAAGAGGGAAAAATGCACCGCGTCTGTTCCCAGACACGCCAATGGGGAATAGAACGAGAGAGCAGCGCCGAGCCTGATTGGGTGAGCCGTCCACAGAGCACAGAGCAGGGTGTTATTATACCACGCAGACGGGGGTGCAAGCGAAGTGGACGGATGGGGCTGTTTACTCGTAGAAACAGACAAGAGTGTACTATGTACGAGTATGGACGAAAAGGATAAAGAGTGGCGGTCACGAAAGGAAAAAAAGTCCCCAGGCAGGGGGCGAGGATGATGATGAGAGTGCAGGGGAAAAAAAACGAAAGAAAAAGAAGAAGGCAGGGAAACAAGGAAGCGAAAAGGGCAAGGAAGAGGCAGGGAAAAGCCAGGCGCCACGAGCGCATGTACAGATACAAGGAACGGGAACGGTCGCCTGCCCAGAGGAGGCTTCCCTCACCCAGCGCAAGTTCAGAGCGCAACGTGCAAAGTCACGGGTACAAGATACACACTACAAATTAGCTCGCAAACGAAATGAATCCACTCGCAGCGATGGAGACGGGGTGATTGGACAGGCTAGGAAGCGGCAAGCAAGGAGGAAAAAAAGAAAGAAGAGGAAAGAAGCAACCGCATGGTCGACAGAAGGAGCAACGGGCATTCCTCGTACACGCGGACAACGGTCTGCCATAAAGACCGTCAGGGGCGGTGACAACTAGTTGTGTGTTGGTACAGGTACCGGAATGTAAAAGTACCACTTCCAGGCTAGTTCTACCAGAAAAGTGGACTGGACCGCCGTTGAGCGCCAGACAACTTCAACTTGACTGTACGAGTAAAAGTACGAGTAGAACGGACGGCATAAACGGACTGTCTGAACGGACAATGTCTGCTGAAAAGTGCGTGTAACAGGAATAGGCTGCAGTAGAGCTGGGCGGCAAGTTCGGCTTGCCAGTGCTGTCTACGGAGTAGAGGTGACAAATGCAGGACCGTGCCTTCTTTATAAGACACTCCTACACAGTACAACTCAGTACAAGTACGATACTTGTCACAAAACTGTACAAAGTACTTGCATGTTCCGCCGAGAGCATCTGCCACAAAACGGCACTAACGCGGCTTGCAGCTTCGCTAGATCTAGCAAGATTAAGGCACAACGGTCCCTCTCCAACTAGGAGTAGAATACCATTGCCAATACGAAAAAGTACGAGTACAATTCAATGTAGAGTATCGTGTTGCACAAGCACAACTTGTACAACTTTTCATACGTCCTATGTACAGTGAACTCGCAACTGGCCTGCTCTTGCGTGAATTAGCTGCAAAACGCGGAACAAATTCCACGGCAAGTGCCTATGCACTATGGCGCACTTGCCTGCACTTGCCTGCACTTGCTTGCACACCACAGCTGACAGTGGTGCTGCCGCCCAATGGGACAAAGAGCTCCAGTACGCCATCGGATGGTCCGTGTGCCCACGACGTGCGTACTCGCCCTACGGAGTACCTCTTGCTTATACATCGAATCAGCGCCCGACTGCCGCTCTTCTTTCTCTCCTCCCTTTTTCTTTGTTCTCGCTGCGGCCAACGAGAATTAGCTGCCGTGCAAATGCCGTCCCTCGGTTGGGATCCTTTGCTATTTACAGCCAGTTTCCTTGTCAACTGGTTGGGGAGGTTATTTTTTATAGATTTTTTTTTTCATAGATTTTATTTTTCTTGTATTTTTATTTTATTTCATTTTTCACAAATGCTCACAAAATCGACTCTCAGGTCGGTTGGTTGGTTGCCAGATGGTTGACAGGGACCAACAGGACTCCTCAAACTCGTACACAGGCATGCCTGTACTCGTAGGTTTCACCTCCTATGCAACCACTAGCATGCGACTCACTCGACCCCACGAGAACGGACAGGCTCATTCTTTAGCTGTCCGAGCAAGACGAGAGAGAAACACGACGATCGTCGGCTACACTGTAACTTCCAGAAACATCCGAGAACGTAAGAGAACAAAACCGTCTGCAGACCGAACTGTGAACGGCGTAGACTACCTCTTTTTCCACCCTCTCCACTCTAGCTACCACGTCCTGCACTCCCCTGTGAGATGCATACGGAGTACGTGGGAGCGAATGACATTCAGCCTCCCACAGTCAACGTTGTTGCCATGAAGATTTCCTCCCTTGCTCTTTCTCGCTCCTTCTCCTACATGACAAATCGTGCCAGGACTGCATCTCGCCGAACGCAGTCCACTAGGGGCCACCCTGTCTCACCGGTTTCCGACAGGACCAGGAGCGCCAGGGAGGCGAGGGAGACTCCTCGTAATAGTTACGAGAGAGTCTTGGGCTCACTCGGTGACTCTCTAGTTGAGGGGGAAAAAAGGAGACATGTACAGTGTGTGTTGTGCAAGAGTGGCAGAGTTCATCCGAATGCCATGCCTGCACAATGCCGTTTGTGAATACTCCGTAGACAACCGTCTTTGTCCGCCCCTCTTACCCCATATCCTACTATGTACTGTGTGCTCGTACTGCGGCACTTTGCTGCAGAGTACCGTGACACCAGTCCCGTGAAATGCCACAAACTGGTACGAAGTAGAGCTTTTAAGAATACGGAGTCCCTCAGACGCAGAAACTGCCGCTTCGAGTACTCGTATATTATGTACGAGTACGTATACGTATCCGTGAGAGTGACACGGTCCTCCTGGTTCAAGATCTCGACTCCGTAGGATAACAAGGTATCATGCATAGAGACAAGAGTCAAGAACAAACGCACAGGAGGACGTGCTACCACATATCCTAGTTCCGGCACTGCCGTTGTCTGCCCAAGCACACGATGTCATGTTCCCTTGTGACCGATGCGCGGCCATTCAAGGTTACTACAGCCTTGGTGATCTCCGTGATCTGCTGATAGGCTCAATTGTGCACTGTGTATCCATCTTCCAGAAGATGCTTGTGCACTCCCTCTCACGGCTCAGTCGTTTGCAGGCGGCAGGCTTACGGAGTACATAGTATCAAAGCGAGCCCTGGTAAAATCTCTTCCCTGGTCTTTTCAACATGCTTGCATGATGTCGTAGAAAAAGGCTCATATATCCGTAAAATGATCTTTTCCCTCTACCCTCTACCCTCTACCTCATTCCCTGTCGGCCAAGATCACCCCATGTCCGGCACACGGTACAAAGGCGACTTGGGCCAACCACGACAGAGAAGCCTTTGCATAATGATCAGGTCCAGGGTATGAAGGCTCGATCCAGACTTTTCAGTGTCCGGAACCGGATGCACTAGAAGGACAGGCATCTCACGAGAGTAAATACAAATCTACTCGTACTCCGTACCCTGTACGAATCAACAGGATCACGATTCATGAAACTAACTATTCTACCGTGCGTAGTGCAGAGAGGCTGGGTGTGACTGTTTTTCTTTTTGTTTTTCAGTCGTTTAATACCCTCCTAGGTCTTGGCTCTTTACTCTGCCCGTACTTCCATGTCACCGCATCTCTCCTTTGCCATGACCCGTTTGATGATCAGAACTATCATGCATCGTTGCCTAAGAACATCCCCCGGATCGGTCATTCGATTGGTTTGGCAATCCGAGAAAGATCCGAGTGCTATGACCACTTGTGACTACCGTGCAGACTACGTGCAGAGGACTACCGTGCCGATGACACATTCAAAAAAGACAGGTTGAAGAGATCTGTTGTGTAATTCCGAGCAAGCTCTACAATGGCAACGTCCGCCTGACCATAAAATATGTCCAGATATCTGCTGTCACGCATAATACGTCTTTCATTTTGCTGCATGCTCGTACTCGTGTAGTTTCGGCAGCTGCTGCGTCCGCCCGAGTCGGCCGAGCCGGTGAACATGCTTGCGAGAGCACTCGAGACCGCAGAGACAAGCCACACGCAGGTACACACATACACGAGGCTGACCGGTTGTCTCGCTAAGGAGACTATAAGCTGCATCCCGTCCTACATACAATACTACTATGTACAATGTGCCTCTTTCTGGCCGTGGACGGCTCAGCATGCACAGCACATAAAAGAGGCACAGCCCGTCGCAGACGTGCTGATGATTCTCCATGTGTTACCACCTTCTCCGCATCTCGTGCCGTCCTTGCAGAATCCAAGTAGAATGTGCTTTGCGGAGGGGAAACGACCCGGAGACAGCCTGTTTGGCCGTTGTTGTTCACCATCAAACATGTACTTTTCGGAGCAGAATATTTCTGCATCCGGGGTTTCTGCAAGAGTGACTCATGACAGTCTATTCTTCCGGGCTGACTTTCCTACTATGTATATCAGAGGACAATGCTTGCCGATGCAGAGATTAGCCGATACAGGAACTAGCCATCGAACGGAGTACCGCAGTTTGCGGAGAACGGACTTGCCCGCTGCCTCTATTCTTTGACGGAGTTGGCAGCAGATCAGGGATGTCAGGAGTCTCCACGAGTATACGGAGTACGAGTACGAGCACTCGTACCTCCTCTCTCTGTCCCACAAAAGGATGCACAGCGTAAGCCCTCCCACGCCCGTGCGCTGCATGCAGCTGCGCCCGAGGGCTCTCGGACGTCTTGTCTTCCTTGCTGCTCCCACCTGCCAACTTCCATTGGTCTTCTCAGCTCCACCACCACTCGCAAGCACTACGGAGTACGGAAGACACTGGGCTCTCTCTCATCTCCTCTCCTTTTCCTCCTTTTCTACGAAGCAGAAAAGGCAGCATCCACACTCCGCTCCTCTTCCCCCAAATGGAAAAAAAAACGTTTCAAGTCGCAGTCCGGCGGGGGGCGTAGGCGAACGGACCTGTCTCTGCAGAGCCGAGGTGACCTGATTGGTCGAATGTTTCAAGCGTTTCAATCAGTCTCGCTCGTCCGCCCTCACAGGGCATCACGCCGTCACAGCTCTGCTGTCACGCATCATGGGTTGCCTGTTTTTTTTAGAGGTTTTTCTTGTCTTACTCGTCTCCCTTTCCTCCTTCTTCCTTGAGACCAGCGGCGTTGCATTGACTCTGCCATCGTGTCCGTTGCCCCCAGCAGGACAAGAGAAATGTACTGTCTCTCTTGGAGATAGCTTAATGTGACAGAACACTTGCCAGGAGCAATGCTACATCACATGTGATGGATGGTGCGTGGTACGCAGTGCGGCAGAGTTTCCTAGATGGCTCGATGGACTTTCGTAGAGATGTGACGGTGACGTTGAATGGTGGGAAGAGAAAAAGAAAATAAGAAGAAAAGGAAGATTAGTCACGTGACTACCCGCCCCATTCGTGTTTTTGGACGCGTCGCTCTGGACGCGAAAAAAGAAAATAGACAAACCCCTCCTTTCCGCGTTGGACAGCAACACACCTGACCAGTAAGTACATTCATTGGCTACCCATGCTTCATCGACGCTGGACGACTGCGTGTGCGGCCTCGCTGCCCTTGTCACTCCAGTATGGCGACCGATGCCATTGTGCTTCTCTCGAGCGACTCTGATGTGCCGGAGTCGCCTACAAGGAACACGAGGCCTCGCGAGACTGTAGAGAGAGTCTCGCAGGGAGTCGAGGGGCAAGAGACTGGGAGAGATGGAGCAAGCCGGTTTCTTGCTCCGGCCAGAAACAGATCGTCGCGGTTTGGACTCGACTTGTCGGACGAGCTTGAGCCTTTCCCCTCGTCTCCATTTTTGCAGACGACCAGGAGGACTGACGGCAGAACGGCGGCTCTTCGACCGGACAGACAAGTGCAGGAGGTCGTCTCTGTGACCGAAATAGTCTCTTCTGAAGCAGACAATATAGTAGACGACGATGGAGGTGGCGGTGGAGGTGACGGCGGCAGTAACGATGACGATGAAGACCAGACTGCCACTTGGAGCAAGAGGCCACTGGAATATGCGGAACTGGACAGCACGAGACCGGTCAAACGAGCTCGGCTCATCCCAGAAAGAGAGTCGCCGGTGCCCTCTCCCCAGCCAGCGGTTTCTGCAGTTCTTCCCACGCCAACGGAAGCTCTCAGGAAACGAGACAGGGTCGAGAGGGACTGGTTTCTGTCCAGCTCTCCTCTGCTGTCAAAGCCCCTGCCGAAGCAAGTGGTCCAGGCCTCCAGCTGGCAAGAAGGAACGGAATCTGCATGGCCACGAGAAACAGGCACACGGGTGTCTACTGTCGATGGAACTATGGGCGTAACAGCAGAGGCTATCGACCTGTTGAGCTCATCCGACTCTGAGCCAGACCGAACAGTATCGACAGTAGCGTCGACATTCGCACCCTCGTCAAAGGAGAGCCACTCCGCGGAAGACTGCGACCCCGGGCTTGGGTCGAGGGCGTCCTTGCCAGCAGGAACAGCAGCCAAGCCTACTCTGGAGACGGGTCGGGAAAGAGACAACGTCTTGCTGCTGTCTAGCTCATCACCGGTGGCGATGGGAGAAGTGTCGAGTAGAGCCTCAGACCGAAGCCTAGACGCCCACACACGTGTGCCTCCTAAACCAGCCCAACGCCGACTACACCAACGAAGTGTATCGGAAGGACACCAGAACTTTTGCTTTAGCGATGGTGACGATAGTGATATCGATGGTGATGATGATGACAATGCCAAGGAGTCGAGCAATCAGCCAGACTTTGTTGAGATCGACAAGCTCTTGGCATCGTGGAGGGGCGGCGGGCAAGGCCAAGATGGACGGCACACGCTGCGGCAGCGGAGCAGCAGTCCTGTCATGCAACGGTCAGTGACAGATGACGAATGGGAGAGGGAGATTGGAGCAGCGCTGGCCAGGACAGGCCCGCAAAGAGCCAGCCGGCCATTCCTACCTGCCCATGGAGTGAACAGGGCCAGCAGGGCGAGCAGAGACGGAGAAAACAAGGAGACGAGACGGCAGGATCGAGAGGCCGAGCGCGAGCAGAAGCGCCGGGAGAAGGAGGCGGAAAAGGAGAGGAAACGGGAGGAGCGACAGGTCGAGCGAGAGCGGCGGCGCGTGGCCGTGGCTCTGGCCAAGGAAAAAAAGGCGGAAGAGCGCGTGGCAGAGTCGGCCTACAACGAGGCCAACCGATGGCAGGGCGACAAGAGCAAGGAGATGATTGTGCGGATTCCGAGCACGCTGCCGCTGGCGACGCGCGAGGTGCTGGAGCCGATGCTGGCCGAGACCGAGGCAGAGTCGGAGCTGTGGACGAGCCCCTTGGAATGCTGCTCGGTCGTCGTCTGGCGGCGCAAGGTGACGTCCGAGTACGACGCCGACCAGGGCCGCTGGAAGCCTGTGCCGCTGTGCATCCGAGACGAGAAGCACGCTCTTGTGATCATGCGGGCCGACAAGTTTGTCCAGCTCCTGCTGGCAGAGGACCCCGAGGGCCTACGACGGACCGACGACTTGGGCGGACACGTGCGGATGATGCGGCGGCACTTTCCTGGCCACCGGATTCTCTACATGGTGGAGGGGCTCAAGGCGTGGCGGTCGCAGCACCATTCGGCACGGAACCGTCACTTTACCGAGGCCGTACGCGATAGAGGAGACGCAACGGCGACGAGCGGCGACGGTGGGCAGAGGGGGGGGAGGGGAGGACGAGGAGGGAGAGGAAGAGGCGGAAGAGGACGAGGACGAGGAGGGGCCGGCCATGCCCGGGCAGAATCCTCGGGGCAGGTAGTGCCAATAGCCTCGACGACAACCACGACACCGCCACGACAGGTAGACGCAGCCGCTCTAGAGGCCGGGCTGCTGGCGCTGCACGTGGAGCACAAGGTGCTGGTGCACGAGAGCACAGATGCGCTGGACACGGCGCAGTGGATCGTGTCGTTTACCGAGCAGATTGCCAAGGGGCGGTACCGGCTGTCGCGAGAGGAGGATCTGATGGCGACGGCGTCGTTCTGCATGGACGCGGGCCAGATTGCCAAGGGCGACGGGGCCGAGGAGACGTTCCTGCTGATGCTGCAGCAGATTGCGCAGCTGACGGAGCCAGTGGCGCTCGGGGTGGCGTCGCGGTTCGAGAGCATGCCAAAGCTGCTCGAGAAGCTCAAGGCCGAAGGGCCATTGGCGCTGGAGGCGTGTCTGCGCAGTCGAGACCGACATGGAGCGCCGTCGGAGCAGACGGTCGGGCCAGCGCTGAGCCGGCGGGTCTACGAGGTGTTTATGGGGCAGGACGAGCACAGCAAGATTAGCTGAGGACAGCAAGATGACCTGGTTGGTATGAGGGTTTTTTATATTTCCGACTTTTTGGGCTTTTTGTCTATTTTTTTATCTCTCATCTTCTTGTCGTTTTGTCTTTTTGGCCGTGCACATTTTATTGGCATACGAGTACTCTATACTGGCAAGGCTTTCTTTCTGGTCAGGGATGCGTCGTATTTTTTGGGAGCATTGGTTCTATATTTAAGGATGCATGGCATGGCTGGGCATTGACGAGGCGTTGGAAACAGGATACGAGTACGGAGGACGCCATAGGGAGTAGGGCTGTGTTTATAAGAGACGTGGATAGGGGAGCACGAAGTGTTGCATAAAGTGGATTTTCTTCTCTCGTTTTCGTTTTCGTTCTGGCGGATGGTTGGACGTTGAGACGAGCTCAAAAGTCGTTCTTCCAGACAATGTCGATTTTTTCAAACAGAGTCGACATGGACATACTCATATGCAGTACGTATAAATGGCAATAGGTGGTGAAAGGAGAGCGAGAGAAACAGCATTGTGACAAGGAGACTACGTCATTTTAGTACGAGTAGTTCGGCTGTCTCGAGTAGGACGGAGGACGGAAAGAGACGTGTTTCAGCTCGAGCCAGGAGTCGAATTCAAACAGATCCTGTCGTAGTTGTACTCGTATTCCACGGTGCGCCATGTATTCACACCGTGCAATCTAGGAGGAGTCGTACGAGTGCAACTGACCTTGACAGCTTCGGCTGCGGGAGAACTAGTTTAGACGAATTGGTCCTCCTTCCATGGCTTCCGATGCCGCTTCCGATCCTGGCGATGGGCAGGAGGGGGAATCCTTCTGAAGACCTCCAGATGTGTGAGTACAAGTAGACGAGTGCATCCAATTCACCGCCAGGACTCAAAGACGTACATAGTATATTCCCCATGCGAGGCTCATGCAACCAGACGCTCTCATTCGCATAGAAAAGCATGTACGGTGACTGGCCTGTATGAGATCGGCTGTCTGGAGGTCACTGCCGCGCGTCCTTTCTATTGATCGGGCTAACCGGCACTATGGCCCCTAACGCTGTCTGTGTCTACGCAGTACGGAGTACGTATGAGAATGGAGTGGATGAAGAGGGCTTCTCAGAGGCTGTCTGGAATGTACTCGTACTCGTCGTCACCCGAGTAGCCGTACACCGTATACCGTCACCGTATACCTCTGGCCCTGTCTACAAAAGACCTGTCGTCTTTGTGTTTTGATACTCATAGTACGAGTACTCGTTTGTAGATATACCCCTTACTCGAGAGTGCCATATCCATCTTATCAGTTGACAGCACCGTACGAAGACAGTCGCCACACGTTGTCCTTTTTCAAGATTATCTAGCAAAACTGGGCACAAAAAGTCCTTTCCTTTTGAGGCTTTTTCTCTTTTTTTTTTCTCTTTTTTTTCATTTTCTTCCTTCTCCTACCCAGAGACATGATATTTATCAGACGAGATCCAAAAGACACTGCCATCATTCCAGAAAATGTACAGACCTGCCAGAGCAACAGCAGGAACATCTCTGCCCGTCCTTTCATCCGTCTGAAAAAGAAAAGAGAGGAACACGATGCGAAGGCCTGTCCAGGTTTTTCCGTCCCTGCAGTTTATTTCCGTCTTCTCCTGGCCTACGTACTCGCCGTGTCTGCGCCAAGGCTTACGTACATCGGTGGGGCAGGAGACGACCAGCAAAGAAATTAACAAGCGCTACGGGGTCGTCTTTAAGTGCTGAGAGGTGCTAGCGTGCGTGCTTGTACCAGCACAGTAAGGATCAGAAGGGGCATAGCACGCGAACCCCTTCCTCTTTGGGTCTTATATCAGATAGTAGCAGACAAGTCCACGCAATACATGCAAACCCATTGTCCGAGTAGTCGTATACACGTACACACGTACGAGTACCGTACAGTGCCGTCTTGTCCGGGCACTCGGTCGTTTGCCGTGTAGAATATAACAGGCCTCGCTGTGTCCTCGTCTATCTCTTGTCTGATTCCCATTCTCGTCCTCCTCTCATCCTCGTTCATCTCTCTCCCCCCATCTCGAATACGCCACAGCTCTGGAACGTCTTCGTCTCCTTCCCTTCCTTTTCCCTTGCTCGCTGTTTGAATATCATCGTCTCCGTCTTTCTTTGATTTTCCCTCTTGATATCCAGACCTTTGACTTCAACAGACTGTCCGTCTAGACCAACCAGAGCGTAGACCGTGCTGGATTCCTATTCTTCATCTTCTCTTCCTCACCATGAAATGCCTTCGTTCCGTCCTCCTTGCAGCCTCCTTCTTATCCCTCTCCTCGTCTGTCCTTTCTGCTGCCACGCCCAACCGTGATGCGGCATCCAGTCACTTGGAAAAGCGTCTGCCCCAGCATGGCAACAACAACAACAACAACAACAATCACAACAACAACAATAACAACAACAATCACAACAGCATCAATACAAACAACCTCGTGAAACCCAAGCCAAAGCCAAAAAGTGTAAAGTACTTCCAAGAGCCCGGCGCCGACCCCGTGTACGGCCACTACGACAACCGCTACTTCAAGTCCCTCGTCCCCTACGAGGAGCACCGCGTCGTCCTCGAGCACCTCGTGCGCTCCTACCTGCTGACCTTCCGCGCCCTCGGCATCGAGACCTGGCTGGCCCACGGCACCCTGCTCGGCTGGTGGTGGAATGGCCGCGTGATGCCCTGGGACTACGACCTCGACGTCCAGGTCTCGGACGTCACCCTCTTCTACCTCGCCCGCCACTTCAACCGCACCACCCACGTCTACCACTACCACGACCCCGAGACCGGCGAGGACAGCCAGCGCGAGTACCTGCTCGACATCAACCCCTACCACGGCCTGCCCCGCGGCGACGGCCAGAACATTATCGACGCCCGCTGGATCGACACCACCAACGGCATGTTTATCGACATGACGAGCCTCGCCGAGCGCGACCCCAAGGGCCAGCCGGGTGTCTGGAGCTGCAAGAACTACCACCGCTACCGCACGCGGGAGCTGTATCCCCTGCGCGAGACCGAGTTTGAGGGCGTGCCGGCCCTCGTTCCCTACAGCTTTGACCGCATCCTGACGGGCGAGTATGGCACCAAGAGTCTCGTGGCGACGCATTGGGAGGGGTGAGTTTTGTCCAATTCTTTCTTGTCCTTTTTTTTTTTCTCCTGTCCTTCTACTAATACTGGCCATTAGCCATCACTGGGATTCGGAAGCAAAAGAGTGGGTGATGAACGGCCGAACCAAGACGCTCAAGACTACACACGACACGAGTGCCGACCCTCGGCCGACCACATCCTCCCAGCCCGAGAGCTGAGTGTCCGAGCCGACACATGGACACCATGTGGCACTTTATGTGACACTTTAGCGTTGCGCAGAGCCTCACGACTCTTCGGATCTAGCCGAGATACAATTTGCACAGCCTTGCTGACGGAAGGATGCATTGTATTGCGCTACCAGTAGCGGGCCATTTCTACCCAGACATTGGACAGCTCCTTGGTGATTAGAGAGCCTGTTTCCGACTCTTCTTTTGCATCTCTACGAGTATGCCGTCTATCTATACACATATTTCCTTTGTATCTTGCATGTGTGGCGTTGGGGTCTATTTTTGTTACCTTCTTTTGCACATTTTCATTTTCATTTGTCTTTTTTTATAGAACAGATACCCTAGATATACGTTTACGGCCTCCATAAATGCAACGCTTCAATTATACATGTTTCATGTCCAAGGATATGCAGCCGCAACGCCGTCACTCGCCATGCCTACAATAAAAAAAAGTAAAGATCAACCTATTGCCTGTCACTATCACTTTCCCGTCGCCGTTCGTCTGTCCGCTTCATACGTTCCTCGGCAGCACGTGCTGCCAGGTCACGCCGGGACGTGGTCGAACTCGAACCCGTACTTTCTGCAGTGGATGTCGCTGTCACCGCCGGTGCCGCCGGCGCCGCCCCGCTGCCGAGAACAAACGAGCCGCCTGTCCAGCCGCCGGCGTCCGTAAACTCTTCTTCGCTGTCGTGCTCTTCCTCCTGCACGCTGTTCCGGATCGGCCGGTAGTAGTCTGCCGCCGTGGTGTGGTCTCCCGCCAGCGTGCGCCCCGAGCTGTGATAGTCGGCACGTTCCACCTCGCGCTCCAGCTGCCGGTAGAGCGCCCAGAAGGAGGCGTCGTGGTTGCTGTGCACGTTGTGCGCCAGCTCGTGGCAGAGTGTCCGCCGCACGGTGCGGTAGTCCCGGTATCCGTCGCCGGCGTCGGTGCGCAGTCGCAGCTCAATGACGGCACCCCCGTTGCGGTTGAGGCCGAGCGTGCGCGTCGTGCCCTCGTGTGTCGCCGTCGTGTGCTCGGCCGGGTCCATCTCTGTCAGCAGGCCGACGGTAAAGTGGTGCGCCTGCATGACGGAGCGCACGCCGACGTCGTCGCGCAGGCGCTCCAGAAAGGCGAGGGACCGGTCGGCATGGGGCATGTGGTCGAGGACCCGTAGGTTCAGGAAGACGTAGGGAGAGGAGGGAGGGGAAAAGGGCGACGACATGTAGACATTAGGCCGTATCGTCCTGGCTTGGGGACCGGCCCTCTGTCGCCGCAGCTGCTCACGACGCCGCTCCTCGTTTCGGCGGACCGACTCGGAAGCGGCTCGGAGAGCCTGGATATCGAAGAGCTGAGAAGCCAGCAGGCGCAAGGTGACGATGGACGATGCCGGCTGGTCGCCCGTCTTTTTTCTTGCATTTTGTCCTACCGCGGCCACGAGGGGAGCTAGTAGCCGGTCATGGTCGGCAGCCTTGAGGAGGCCGAGGGGAGGCGGGCCGATGAACTTGTGGGTGGACCAGTCATAGCGAGCCGTGTCGTTGTTGTTGTCGTCGTTGCCCTTTTTATCCCACCAGTCTTCACAGGCATTCGTCAGATCGTCGACAACAGCGTCGGCAGGCAGTTGAAAGACGTGTGTCTGGCCTGCAAAGTAGACGGCAATCTCGAGGGGAGGGCTGTCGTCTTGGTCGCTGTGGCCTATGAGGTCATTGACGCTATCCAGCACAGTTTCGTCATGATGTGAGGCAACTGTTGTCATTTTGGAAAAATGTATTGTACGCTGAATGAAATCAAGGAAAAATGACAAGAGAACAGTGGTTTCTCCCCGCGGGGAGGCCCTTTAAGGATGGGAGGCGAGGCAAGAAATACCGAGTCGTCGAAGCTTCTGTGGCGAATCTGCTTGGTAATCTACTATTACGACATACTGGGTAGTTGGGAGTTGCGAAACGGCGGCAGCCTTGAAACGGAAGCCTCTAGAACGGAAAAAAACAAGGACCGTCTACTAGCATAACGGGCAGAAAGATTTGTGGGCCACTGTATACTCCGTCCTCTGTATTTCTGGCTAAAACAAGTAAACTTGTCGGTAAATGTGTGGCTCTACAGAAAAGATACGCGTACTGGGTCCATTCTTCCGGACCCACCTTTCGTAATCCAAGCTCCGTTTTCTCTGGTTCGAGAGCTGGTCCAATAGGGAGCTAATCGCGTTCGTGTCCTTTTACACGTTTTCTGCTTCCTCTCTTCCAAAGCCTCTCTGTCTTGGTTCCTATCGGCTCCCATCTGCTTCTTTCCTGCCCATCTTTATCGGCCTCTGGACTCCTCACAACCACAAGAGCACGATAGATCGAAACTCGAAACTCAACATTGGAAATTGGAAATCGAAATTGAAATCACGCTTGATTGCAGCCAAATACTTCAACGCCATTTTTGTCAGTTTTCTACAACTATTTGGGCAATTTTGACCATCTTGACAAGTCTGCTGGCCGTTTTCCGCCGATAAAGGCAGAGGGGACGATTGCAAAAGAACAAAAGACGCTGCACGACAGAATGGGGTTGAATATCTTTCGGGTCCTGGGTAGGTGCCTCTCTCACTCTCTCTCTCTCGTCGGCTGTCGTCAGAGCTAACGTCGATCTCCTGGCAGGGGACCTCTCCCACCTCCTCTCCATTGCCATTCTCCTCCACAAGATGCTGCAGCTCAAGGTAGGCCTCCTCGCGTTCTTGCTCGTGTCTCTTGCTCCTCTGGCTCCCCTGTACTCACACTAGCAGAGCTGTTCCGGCATCTCCTTCAAGTCACAAGCACTCTATTTCATCGTCTACGTGACAAGATACTTGGGTACGCATATGCTTTCTCTGCTCCCTTGACACACTCCCCGGACACGCTCCCGCTGACACTGGCAGATCTCTTTGCCACCGAGAGCATATACAACATCATCTTCAAGATCCTCTTCATTTCCTCCCAGGGCTACATCCTCTATCTCATGACGACCTCGTACCGGCCCACCAACGACCCGAATCTCGACACCTTCCGCGTCGAGTACCTGCTCGGCGGCGCCGCCGTGCTCGGCGTCCTCATGCCCTACCGCTACAATGTGTCCGAGATTCTCTGGGCCTTTTCCATCTGGCTCGAGTCGGTGGCCATTCTGCCGCAGCTGTTTATGCTCCAGCGCACGGGCGAGGCCGAGACGATCACGACGCACTACCTCTTTGCGCTCGGCAGCTACCGCGCCCTCTACATTCCCAACTGGATCTACCGCTTCGTGACGGAGCCCAACCACAAGGTCGACTGGATTGCCATTACGGCCGGCGTCGTCCAGACAGTGCTCTACAGCGACTTTTTCTGGGTCTACTACCAAAAGGTGCTCAAGGGCAAGAAGTTTAAGCTGCCAGTCTAAGCAGAGGGCAAGGCGTGGCATGACATGGGCAAGGGTGGGTGTCGTGTGAGTGTTGCCAAGGGAAAAAACACTACACGTCCCTAGCAGACGGCCGAGCATGGGATAGTATATAAATACTCGCAAGCGACACATGTGACATGTGCGTTTTGTGTCGAGGAGTGGGACATGGGAGATAGAAGAAGGGACAAGAGGAGAGGAAGAGCATCGAGATATCGGTGACGTCTGTCTGACGCGTCCTCTTCTCATGAGACGCTGCCAGGGAAAGGGCAGCACAACAGTCTTGTTGTCACTTGCTTTTCTCTCACCCAGGTATTTTTTGTTAATGGCATTAGGCGTTTTGAGTGTTGCGACTGTTCTTTTTTTAACTCTATGGGAGTTGCCGGCTGGGTTTTCTGTTGACAAGGACTGAAGGGCAGAGGAACGAGGGACAATGGTCGAAGGATGAAGGGCAGGAGGGACAAGAGGAACAAGAGTGACATACTTGTAGAAATAAGACAATTGTGTGCGAGGATCAAGATCTGGAAAGATGAGTGGAAAAAGGAGAAAAAAAAATAGTACAGATGGCAATAGGAGATCGAAAAGAGAAGGAATGTACGCAGTGAATGAAGGAGAAGCCCCGACTTCGCAAAAGGGAGATTTCCATTCGCATGAATATGAAAAGGAATGGCATGCTTGTTTTGGCGAGCATCTCAGACTCGTTTGAGGATGGCGATCTTTTTAGTGTCTTTTTTCCCCTCTTCTTTTCTCTGTAGCTGTCCGGGTTCCTGTTTTCACCTTTCCCTGATCGACCCTGCGCATAACGCATGCGCGCGCTCTCTCTCTCTCAGCGGACTGCCAGAAATGCGCAAGCGGAAAATTCCTGGTCCAGCGAGTCAGGCGAGGCCAGACAGCATGAAAACCTGAGTTGTTGGTCTCCTCTTGTGAGGCCTGTGAGGGCATCTTGGACTCTTGTCGTGTGCTGTCCTGTTCTCCTTTACTGTCGTATAGACGACAACAACATTCATAAGAGTACTTTGTATGTCGTATGAAAGTTCAGACTGAGGTCCAATCCGAGTGGATTCCGTCGTATAGTCTTTTCTTCGTCTTACCTCTCCCGAGTTAAGGCTCTCATTTCCTCTTTTGCCCTTTTCCTCTTTTTCTCTTTCCTCTTTGCTCTCTCCTGATCGGCTCCGGTGTAGACGATGTTTCAGAATATACATAGTAGTCCAATGCTGGGTAGGACTGCAGCCTGCCACTGAACCATTGCATCTTCTCTCTCCACGCTCCCTTTTTTTGCCCATGTACGCAGTCGTATCCTCCGAGCCGTACATTGTAGTATTCTCTAAACCTTTTTCTCTCTCTCGGACGGCTCCTCCGTGCTCCGGTTCCTTTCTGGTCCTTCGGAGGCAGTCTGCGAATACGCAGTAAAGTGAAGCACCAAGGGGAATGAAGGGATAAATGCAAAAGGAGAATGTCGAAAGAGAACGTCTGTGTGTTTACGTGTCGCTCCTCCCAAGCTTTCTTCATCTTCTCAACGGCCAGCACTGGCCAGCACTGGCCAATGCAGACAGTTTACACGGAAGAAGGAACACTACGTACACGGCACATCTGAGACAGTCCACGCCCCGGTCCTTTCTAGTCTCCACTCACAAGGCAACGTGCTTATTTTTGACAGCATCAGAGTACAGAGTACTTTGTACTTTTTGTGTCGAGATCTCGAGTGTCGAATATGGATGGGGGGGATAAAAGTACTGGAACAGTTTAGAGTTGAGGGCATGGGTCGCCAATCCCAACAGGATCTGCCAGTCTTCAACGACCCTTTAGGTGGTTCTTGGTATTTGTATTCTCTTGACATGATCGCCCTCTTGTTTGTATACCTCCGTACTCTGACGGGACCAGGATGGAGAGAGAACGTCTGGACCGGTACCCGGGAAGTGCTACGTAGAGAGAAAAGGGGACGACCAGAAGATGAGGTGCCCGCACCAAACGAGAAAATCAGGAGAGAGAAGAAGGGCATGCGTACGAGGAAAAGGACGTGTGACCACAATGTGACCTGGATCTGCAAGAGAAAGGTCTTTTTTTTTGTGTGCGAGTACGCAGTATAGTTGAGATGCCACCTGAGTCTAATGAGTGGGGGGAGAGAGAGAGAGAGAGTGGTACACGGGTTTGATATGCCAAGGTTTGACACTTTTTGCGTACTCCTTCCGAAGGGGGCAGCAGCAGAACCGAATGGTCTCGTCAGACTATGTAGTGCATAATCCTGCGTAGCTGGACTCTGAGCTGTGTGTACATCTTATTACGGCATGCCTGCCCACTTTCTTTCCCCCGATCTTTTTCTTTTGGTTTGTTTTGCTTTCTTTTCCCTTTCCCCTTTTACCTCTTGCCATTCCTTACTTTTGCCTATTTGCTTGATTTTCTCTTCTCCCAAGACCCGGTGTCTTTTTTTTTTCAAACAAGACCTGGTTGTCTTTTTTTTTTTTTTCACTTCAAACATTCTCTTGATCCATTTAGCCTTTTACAATGTGTAGTTTTCTGCTCTTCTTTTAGTGATACGCACAGCCTCATCTGACTATCATCCGGAGAGACCCAGAGAGACATCCAGACCCACAAGAGACAGAACCACCCGACAGGCTCACCCGGCGGCAGAATCCTGGACATGGCTAAACTGCGTCGGCGAGGCCGAAGAACCGTGGCGGTCATCGTGTCCATCCTGCTGGCCGCCTCTGCGGCACCAGCCTGGGCCCACCTGGGCGACACGACGGCTGCCGACTCGTTGATGGGGCGCGTGGTCGAGGCCGTGGCGGCAGGGGGTGGCCCGAACGTGATGGCGGCCGACGTGGCCGAGCAGCGGCGGCAGGTGGTGCGGGCGCTGGAGAGGGACCAGGAGGTCAGGCAGGTCAGGCAGGAGGCCAGCCAGGCCAGCCAGGCACGAGCCAGCCAGGCCGTCCACCCCCAGGCCGTGGCCGCGAGGCTTGCCCCCGCCCAGACGGCGCCGCCGCGCCTGGCCGCTCGACAGGACAACAGCGGCCAGGTCTCGGCGCTCAGCTCGCAGCTGCAGTCGCTGTCGCTGGCGTCGTCGGCCGTCAGCCAGGCGAGCCGGCTCGTGTCGCAGACGTCGCAGCAGCTGGCCCAACAGGTGACGCAGCTGTCGCAGTCGACGGACCGGCTGTCGCAGTCGATCCAGTCGCTGCAGCAGTCGGCGCAGTCGGCGCAGGACCAGCTGCGGCAGTCGGCCTCCAACGCCATCACGAGCGCCATCAACTCGGCGCAGGCGCAGGCGGCCAACAGCGCGAGCGGCGTCATTGCCGCCAACTTTGCCAGCGTCACGAGCAGCGTGGCCAGCATCGTCTCGGCGGCCTCGGTCAGTGCAGGCAGCCAGGTCCAGTCGGCCCAAGCCGATGCCACCGTCGCCCGAGTATGTCTCCCCTTTTTGATTTTCTTTGATTTTCTACTTTTCTTCTTCCTCTTGCTGACAAACAGGCGGACGCGGCGACGCAGGTGCAGGCGGCCCAGGGCACGGCCATCTCCATCACCCAGGCCGCCCTGGCGGTGATCGGCACCTTTCTGGGCACGGTGCTCATCATGATCCTCGGGTTCTACCTGCTGATGCGGGTGCGGACGAGCCGCAAGAGGCGCACGCGCCATATCACGGCCCAGGAGCTCGGCTATCAGCGGCGGCCCAGCCAGGACCGGCGGGACGACGAGAGCTACTATGGCGACGACGAGAAGCGGAGGATGGACGAAGTGTACGGAGGCGGAGGGGGCAACGGAAACCGCAGCAGTGGTGACCGGCGGTATCTGCAGCGCCAGCCCACCATGACCGGGGCCAACGGGGCGGACCGGACCAACGGCGACGGCGACCTGGGCGGTGCCGGGTTTGGGGTGAGCGCTCTGAGCTCGGGCAACAATGATGCCGGCGCCAAGACGGGCAACAGCGGCAACTCGTTCTCGCTCTTTCCCAAGTCGCCGCCCGAGAACAGCAACAATATCCGAACGCTGGCCAGCGGACTCGGTGCCGGGCTGGATATAGGGGTTGCCGTGGGCAACAGAGACACTATCAACAACAACACAAACACAAACAACAACATCAACAATAGCAATCCTAGAAATAGCAACGATCCGAGAAATAGCAATGCGAACCCGATGAGGCCTCCGCCGAGCTTGCAGCAGTGGCTGCGCGAGGGCACCGTCAGCCCGTTTGGGACGCTGCGGCTCGACAGGAGCGGAGGAGGCCCGGGCTGGCCGCTGGAGATGAAGAAGAAGGAATTCCGGGCCATGGTCCGGAGCGAAGGCGTGGGCGGCGTCAATGCCGGCGGAGGCACCATGTCGAGTCAGGGTCGGGTAATGCAGCCGGGCGGGCCGTTGCCCCTAAGACAGGCCTGAGAGTAATGATACCATGTAGTAATACGGCAAATAAGTAATAACAAGCAGAAATTTGGAATGAAGAATGAAAAGACGCAAAGAGTAGAGAAGCGGAATTCATAAAAGAGAATTAAAAAAAATTCAAAAAAAGAAATCAGAAAAAAAAAGGGAATAAAATAGGAACAGAAAGGAACAGAAAGGACAATAGAGAAGGAACGACTCGACGGTCCCCACCTGCCGTCGGAATCAGAAGCCAGCTCTGATGCTGAAGGACGTCTGGCGGCTGTCATTGGTTGCCTTGTATGCGCAGATCCACTTTCTCCCCTTTTGTCGGCGGAGTCCTGCCAAGGTTGGTGAGCCTGCCACTTTGACGTTTGCCTCGACTTTTCTCAGATTCGGCGACTCGATGACGACCTCGGGCAGCTGTCCTCGCTTAGCGACCGAACCCGATCGCCGTGCTGGCCGAGGTTGAGGTCTTTTCTTTTTTTTTTCCCCTTCCTTTTCCCGTTACCTCTCTGCTCTCCTCTGCTCTCTGTTCTCTGCTCTCTGTTCTGTGTTCTGTTCTTCCTCTCGTCTTTTCCTTTTCCTTCTTTTTTCTTCTCCTTCTCCTCTTCTTTCTCTCCTCTCCCCCTCTCTTCTCCCCCCCCGGAATGCTGTCTATCTGACAGGCTGCCGCTCAACATGGATTTCTCCACGCTCTCAACAGATCGCTCTAGTCTCTCAAGAGACCACTCGAATCTCATGGAGACGCAGCCAGACCAGGGCCTCGCGTCCTCTGGACAGACCTACTACTTCTCCCCCTCTACCCACGCCGGCTGGAACCAGGACGCCATGGACCTCGACTTTGACCCCGAGTTGGCCTCCTGGGTCAGCTCGCTCGGCCTGCCGCTCTCCAGCCTCTCGTCGCCCTCCTCCTCCTTTCACGTGCTCCAGCCGCCGTCGTTTCTCCATGCGGGCCAGGCTCAGGACCAGACCCCGAGCCAGGAACAGCCCCTGAGCCAGGACCAGACGCCCGGCCTGCATCCGTGTCTCTCTCCACAGCCGCCCTTCCACTTTCCACAGCCGGCTCCCGAGTTTAGCCTGTCCTCTCTGCCCGCCAGCTTTGCCGAGACAGACCTAACGCCGGCCTCGGACACCCGCGTCACCTGTCCGGTCGACCTCCTCTTTCCCGACGACGAGTCTGTCGCCACGGCGCCCACCGTGCCCGCCGTGCCCACCATGTCCTACGACCAGACGGCGGCCCCAGCTATGGACGACTCGACCGTCCTGCCTGCGACATCGGACGTTGACCTCTCCTTTCCACCACCTCCAGCTCTTCCAGCTCCTCCAGCTCCTCCAGCCCCCCCCGCTCCTACCACCACACGTCCCGTCGAAGTGCTTGACCTCAACGACCCGGCCACGCTCGACCTATACAATGAGCTGCTTCTCTTCTCGCGGAGCACCAGCCCGGCTGACCGCCAGCTCGTCTTTGAGGAGTGCGACGCCTCTAAAGAGTCCACGCTGCACCGCCTCGCCATGAAGCTCAAGCTCAGCTACAGCTACCACCCCGTCCAGCGACGGGCCTCTGTCTGGAACGATTCTTGTGCTTTTGCTCCTGTTTCGTCTTCTTCTGCTTCGGCTTCGGCTTCTACAGACCCCCCAGCTATGCGCGTCCAGACGGCGGACCGACGGCCTTCTGGGTTTCAGCTGCTGGAAGCGGGCTTCGTCACCGACGACAGCACTAGCACGGCTATGCAGAGCCTGCATCGGTCGAGTCTCTCGAGTCCTGGCCCGCACCTCCTCGAGCCCGCGCCAGCAGCAGAGCGCACCGCCCAGAGACACAGCTCCCAGTCCTTGCCTGTCGCACCGTTGACGATCGAGTCTGCCGCCTCTGCTGCCTCTGGAGACGAGAGCCGAGACCGAGACCGGGGCCGGCCAGAGAGTCCGTCTCTGGGCGACCGGCTGTCGAGCAGCTGGAATATCTTTCACTCGGGCATTGCCTCGCGACGGCCTCGAGGGCGTCGTGGTCCTCTCAGTGAAAAGAGCCGCAAGGACATTAAGAATCTGGAATGGGCTGGTGGTGCTTGCTGGCGGTGCAAGATTTTTCGTCGAAAGGTGAATTTTTCTTCTTCTTCTTCTTTTTCTTCTCTCTCTCTAACAGACAGTGCGACCCTGGCATCCCCTGCAAAAACTGTCCGGCTCCGGCTCTCCGAGAAGACGCCCCCCCCTGGCCCCTGATCGGCTGTCGACGAGGCAGCCTGCGCGATGCGATGCCCCCCCTCATCCTCTGCCTCAAGTCCAAGACCCTCGCCTCCTACCGCCTCTCGCGCCGGCTCACCCACATCTTGGACACGCAAAAGACCGCCGACATTCTTCCAGGAGGCCTCCTCGGCACCTCCCTCTCCGGCCAGCCCGAACAAGTATCTCACTGCTTCTACGAGGCCGAGGCGCAGTGCCTCTTTGACAACAAGCTGGTCCTCGACAACCCAGCCCTCTACCTGCGCGCCCACGGCACGTCGGACGCCGCTCGACACTACTCCCAGGCCATCCGCGACGGTCGCTTCCGGGCCAACGAGTCGCTGAATACCGCGTGTCGTGTGCAGGACCGCACGGCCACCTACTCGGAGCTCATCTCCCGCATGGCCTGGGAACTCGCCGACAATGTCGAGTGTCTGGGCGTGCTCGAAATCGAGTCTCTCGAGGGCTTCATCGGCCTGCTCGAGACGGCCTGCACCTACGAAGTCGAGGCTGGCCATTCTCCCATGGTGCCGCTCTCTCTCGTGTGTCTGCGCTGCTGCATGGATGCGCTGCGGCTCAACGCCGCCGGCCTCTTGAGCGCCCATCTGCACAGCCACTGCCAGGCAGACCGCTGCCGCATCGACTGTCTGCAGGAACTGGCCGTGTGCATCGAGTCCTATATCGAGGAGCTCTCGCTCATGATGTTCCGCAAGGTCAACCTCCGCGACCAGAGCTGGTGGCTGTCCACTTTTTACAGCCTCTGCATCCAGGCCTACGTGCGGCGTGCCCTGCTCGCCATTGAACAGCAGCTCCTGTTCCCCGGCGCAGACGATGCCGACGCCGACGCCGACACGCTCTACAGCAGCCAGTACCTCCACCTCGTGACCGTGCTCTTCATTGCCGTGTCTTTCCAGTACGATCCCCTCGTCGCCGGCAACGGCAGCATCCGCCTGCAGCAGGCGCTGGCCGCCGAGGACGTCGGCATGTCCCATACACCGTCGACAACAGCAACAACAACAACAACAATGACCGACCTACTGGTTCCCGAACCGTACCTGGCTGCTGGTCGGGCCGCGTGTGGCACCGATTCGTGGATGGACGAGGGCATCAAGTCGTCGTACCAGTTCCTCACCCGGCTGCTCAACATTGGCTCGCTCGACTTTGACATGGCGCGCGGGGAGGGCGGAACCCACCCTGAGCTGGCAGCTGCTGATGTGGGAGAGGAGCACGATGTGGTCATGTCTCTGCAGCAGCGGCAGCATCAGCACCAACACCACCCGCATCAACACGGAAAAAACAATAGTGTCAGCAGCTCTTTTGACTGCTCGCTCTCGGGCTACGCCACGACCAACTCCTCCACGACGAGCTTTGGCAGCGCCGTCTCCAACACTCGGTCGGCAGGTATCACGAGCCCCATCTCGTCCTTTTGCAGTGGCCCTCGATCCTCGGCGGCCTCTTCGCCGAGGGCGTCTCTCCACGTCTTTTCTCCCGACCGACGGAGCAGCATCGGCTCGCTGCCCAGCCGGCTCTCGGTGGCGTCGTTTCCTGCCGACAGCGGGGTTGTTGGTGGCGGCACCGGCGCTTCTGGGTCATCCTTCTGCACAGGCACCTTGATCTGCTCGTGCTGCCCGAAGCGGCCACACAGCTTTGAGACGGCCGAGGAGCTGCGGGCCCATCAGGCCAAGAAACCGCACATTTGTGCGCAGTGTGGACGGCGCTTCAGCCGCATGAACGAGGCAGAGCGCCACATCACGACGATCCACGTGCGGCCGTACTCGTGGTCCTGCGGCCGGCTGCTGCTCTCGCTGCAGGCGTATCGGCACATTAGCGACGGCATGACGTCCTACGACGTGTGTGGCTTCTGTGGGCGGCAGTTTGAGCGGCTGGCCAAGCGTCGGGTGCGCGCCGAGGACAAGGACGAGGACGAGGACAATGTCGACAATGAGAATGATGACGCGGGAACGATCAAGGATATGAGCATGCACGACAACAACAACAACGAAAATAGCGAAAATAGCGAAAACAGTGACGACGGGCAAGGCAGGACGAGCCAGCTCATTGCGCACATTGAGCAGGACCACAAGTTGCACGACTGCAAAGGCAGCAGCAAAAAGTTCTTTCGCGAGGACATGTTCCGACAGCACCTGAAGCTGTCGCACGCGGCCGAGTCGGGCGTCTGGCTCAAGTATCTGGAGAATGTCTGCAAAGCAGATGAGAAGGTGGGACAAGCGTAGCATATGGGCGGACTGGGTGGACGGGCTGGGTGATGGACGGACGGACAGGACGGGGCGGATGGCATGGATGGGACTGGGGATCTGGATGAATACTGGATATTCTGGATGACTGGGTGTCATCTTTTATTTTTGGAATCTTGTCTTGTTTTTGCTTTGGGCTGCTGTATATACGCGACGGCTTTCCCCTCTCTTTTAAATCGTCGCTCATGTTGGCGATGGGCGTTTGGATATGCATAATCACGGAGATATTTACGTTGCAGCGACGGCCCCGTCTGGCCTTTTTGGATGCACACAATACACTTGCATACAGCATACAGATGAGATGAGAACGAGAGGGGAACTAGAGAACGAGATGAGATTGTGCAACCGCACTGTCATTCAACTCTGATAACAAGGAAGGCCTGCTTTGATCATGGCGCGCAGGGCCTGGACCGCGACAGACGTGGTCCATGTCGTTCTCCAATATACGCAGCAGACGCATAGTATGACGTTACAGGCTTGTCTGCTGAGTGACGCCATCCGATCGTATAGTTCTCTCTATAGGAGAGACGAGGCAGCTCTGAGGTGAACCTATAAAAGGCTGACTTGGGCCAGATGACTGGTTCCCTGTGATTGGCCCTGAGAGGTTGCCGTCCCAGGAGACAGACGGATATTCAACGAGAGAAAAGACTGTACGTCTCTCGTTGTCCAGACGGACACGTAACACCTCTAAACGGTCCTGTTTCTTGACGCTCACTGCTCAGATTCCGTGTTCTGCTTCTTACTCGTCGAGCCGCTCATGAACCATTCTATCCCACTGGGAAATGTGTATTGGGCACGAACAGGAATAGGATGC
Source organism: Esteya vermicola (assembly GCA_002778215.1). Classification (NCBI taxonomy): domain Eukaryota; kingdom Fungi; phylum Ascomycota; class Sordariomycetes; order Ophiostomatales; family Ophiostomataceae; genus Esteya; species Esteya vermicola. Next base: position 147,057 of record PCDM01000020.1, read on the forward strand.
TCCAAAACGTCCCTACCCTACGGCCTGATGATACAATATGCGCTTTTCTTTCCTCTTCCTTGTCATCTTTCCCCTCGACTTCATTCTCGTCTCTCTCTTTTCCTTCATGATTGCCTGCATCACGCTCGCCCTCTGCTCTCACCATGTCGTCTCTCTTTACCTTTGCCAGTGACAATGCTCACGACATGTATGCCAAGCTAGCCAACGAGGTCGTGAGACAGCTCGTCTACTGGACATCCCCTCTGCCGTGCGTCTCCCCCCCCCCCAAAGACAGTCCACACACAGCTACGAGTCCAGCTAGCCCCCCCCATGCTAACATGCACAGCACCCCTTCTACGCCGTTCTTTTACCTCGACGATCCGCGCGGATCGGTGCAGGTCATTTATTTCACAGACATTTCTACCTGGGAGGTCAGACAATGAAAGTGTATTCGGTCGGGTACGACCGTTTGACTAACAGATTCAGCACCTCCATGACTATCTCCTCCACCGGTTCCCCCCCGACGACCCCGGCCACGTCGTCATCCTCCAAAAGAGCTACCTTTTCCGCCAGGACGGCTCCACCACAGACATGATGTGGACGGGGCCGTGCAGCCCGCCGCTCGACGAGGCGGTCCAGTCGCACGACCGCATCCTCATGAGCGCCATCTTTCCCCACGAGCCCGGGCTCGAGGAGCAGTGCCCCAAGTGCCAGCACTACCGGCCCGCCGAATTTTCCGGAGATGCCTTGTCATGGTGAGCCGCATAGTGAGCAAGGCAAGCAAGAAGGCAAGCAAACAATTCTGACGGCCAATAGCTACAACTGCCCGCTCGAGCTCACCTTTCGGGACTCGTACGACAACCAGCCCGACCCGCTGACGCAGACCGTCCTCGACGACATCCGCCTGGCTCACCAGACGCGGCACTTTGCCGACACGACCATCTCGCAGCACGGCATCCACGACTGGATCGAGACGGAGATGGCCCGCATGCGCCACCCCCTGCTGGCCGACCGCCGGCCGACGACCATCCAGAACTGCCTCTTCTACCGCGTCACCGTCTGCCAGCCCCAGTGGCCCGATCTCAGCCACCGCCGGCCCTCCCAGGACGCCGCCAAGCGGCTCGCCGCCACCATGGCCGGCCTCTCGCGGCACATTGACTACCTCGCGGCCGACGACTTCCCCGTGGCCCGCGTCGCCTCCCTCCTGCATTCGCGCGTCTGGCTGGCGCGGGACAAGGCGCACCTCGCTCAGTTCCTGCAGACCGTCGTGCAGGCCCATCGCCAGCGACACCGCGTCGATGCCTGGGCCTCCCAGAACACGCAGGACGCCCGGCGCATCACGCAGGACCTCGCCCGCTTCGCGGCCTGCGCGCGCGCCCACCTCGCCCTGTTCGGCGTCGCGGCCCTGCGGCTCCGCGGCCTGCTCTGGATCGTCTGGGACGCGGTGCAGCTCGAGGCCAGCGTCACCAAGGGCCTGGCCAAGCTGCTGAGGCCCTGGAGCCTCGCCGAGGGCGTCCGGCGAGAGCCCACCCCCCTGCTGGCCAAGGCCCTCTTCCTGCCGCACGCGGTGCTGCTCACGCCCGTGTGGAGACTGACGATTGACGTCATTGGGGATATCGTCGAGTGGGCCACCGCCACCAGCAAGGGACAGCCGTCCTATCTGCTGCCGGCCCTCTGCCAGCTGCTCTCGCTGTCCGGCCCGGCCGCGTGGCACTTTGTGCTCGACGGCCACCTCGACCGATTCTTTGAGACGCACGCCAACAAGGACCGCCTCGGCCGGCTGTGGATGCAGAATGTCCTGCAGACAGGGGGCGCGGGGCTGGACAGCGTGGAGCTCTTGGTCCAGCTGAAAAAGCTCATTGATGACGGGCAGGTGTACGTCTAGGCGGTGGACGGCTGTGCATGGCTTTCTCTCTCCTGTTTTCCTGTTTCCTCTTTCCTGATCATGTCTCATTTGTCTCATTTCCTATGCATAGTTCTGATAAGAGTTTCGGTATCCTTCTATACCCAACCACATTCCTCGTACAAACATCATGGCCGTGGCGCCGTCTTGAGGAGAGGCGCAATGCGGTGCTTCCTGCTGAGGCCGACTCGGAAAGGCGCTCGGCCTGGTTGGGTGGCGGCCGAGGCGCCGAGAATGGACTGCATCTTGCTCGGAGGGCCAGGGGCTGGATGTGGTGACGGGAGGCGTACAGGCTTTTCTGGTGGCTGTTCAAGGGGAGCAGTCTCGTGGCTCTCAGCCGATGGCCGCTGCACATTGCCAGCCGTCTCGCCGAGGACTTCTTTGCCGACATCTTGCTGGACCGGTTCCTTCTCTGCAACAGCTGCCGTCTTTTGTCGTTTTGGCCGTCCCCGGGGTCGTTTCTTGGACTTGCCGGCAGTCACTGCTGGTGCGGCCTCTGTAGCGACCTCGGTGACCTCTGGAACCGCCTCGACGGCCTCGACGGCCTCCACAACCTCGACTGCCTCGACGACCTCGACGGCTTCTCGTGTCTTTTTCTTTTGACCTTTTGCCTTTTCCTTCTTCTGCTTCTTGGGCGGCGGTGGCAGGGCAATGACCATCTCGTCGTCCTCCGAGTCAGGGCAGACCATGGCAGGCGCAGGGTCGACACGCGTCTCGACCGCCTCCACGCCATCTTTGGTCTCAGCCGCCTCCATGATTGGATCCACGTGCACAGACAGCTCGTCGACGAGAGAACTGCGGCGCTGCTTCTGCTCCTGTTTCTGGCGCCCGCTCGTCTCGACATTTTCTCTCTGCGGCTGCTCACAGGGAACCTCTCGAGAGATTTCGTCGGGCGACGAGGGCAGCTGGGCCGGCAGGCATGTCGCATGGCTGTTCTCTGACGTCATCTCTGCCACGCCAGCATCGTGGCTTATGTCAGCACTCTCCAGACTGGTGTCCATGCTGTTCTTCCCAGCCACCTCGACCACCTCGACCATGTCGACAGGCTCGGCAGGCTCGATACCCATGCTGGCAGAACCCGTCTCATAGTGTGGCCGGGCAGCAAACTGGCTCGGCGTCGGATAGGCAATCGTGCTTTCTGTCGGTGGATAGTAGGTCGGATTCCGCTCATTCTCGACGGGGACGAGATCCAAGGACGTGTCCGTCGGGCCTGGGTCTCTTGGGTCTCTTGGATCTCTTGGGTCGGCGTCGACAGGGCTCAGGACAATCTCGAGTCGCTGGTTCCCGGGCTGGCCCGCGTCGCTGTCTCGCTTGCGCTTGGTGCCATGGGGCCGCGGCTGGCTCTCGGGCGGCGGCGACGACGGCAGCAGGGCGTCTGGGCTGCTGGGGACGTCCCAGATGTGCGCATGCGGATCCACCTGGGCGCTCTGCTCCTGCTCGTTTGGTATTTCTGACAGGCCGGGCAGGCCGGGCAGGTCGGGCAGGTCGTCTCCGTGCTGCTCTTCATAAATGTTGCGGAAAAAAGAGGGGTTGGTGGATTCTGTCGTGTTGCCGGCATCGATCGGGCTGGGACTCGGCGGGAAGCTGAGGACGTCCGAGTCGTTGTCCGAGTCGTCAATCACATGTATCGGAGCCATGGCGGGAGGGCAGAAGGGGGGTCGAGAGAGAGAGCGTGAGAGAGCTCTTGTTGGATGTTTGAACGGTTGGATTCTGTGGGAAGACGCGTTGACGCGTAGAACACGTGACAAAATAAAAGTGTGGGGCGAGAAATGCGATTGGCTACGGAACCATGACTTCACTTGTGCTTGTCACTTGAGCGTTGGCGCTAGTCACTAACATGGTGCCTTTGTCACTCTTCAAGGGGCGACTTCTTTAACGTTGCTCTTTTTAACGTTCTTTTTTTTTTCGCTTGTCGGCTTTATAAAAGGGTCTCTTCTTCCCTCTTGTTTTCATCACCTCACAACATAAACCCCAAGAAACGAAAACAAGTCTCTCTTATCCCCCCTGGCATTTCATATCTTTTGTCAAGTTAGAGGAGATCCTATGCTAGCTGTGCGAAAGAAGATCGGTTCTCTTGCGACTCATTGGCAGGTGTCCAGGACTTGTGAGGATGGACAAGAAAGTCTCCCGCCCACGCCTCCAGCTCTCTCCTCTGAGCAACGAAAATGCAAACATATACCCAGACTACGATCATGTGTCTGCTGTCTCGTTGCGTCTTCCATGTGTGGACACGGCGAATGGCCAGAAGTTTGGAGTACACCAACAAACAGCACATGTTGCGTGTAGGCAGCATCCAATTTACCTTGCTACGCGTGGAGTACAATGTTCTTGAAAACATAAAGACACTACTATTTCATCGAGAACCAGGATCTGTGTCCCATCATCCCCAGCTTTAAAGATGGGGAATTTCCACGCTCTCGCTCGCCGGACAGCTGGCTGCTAGTGCCAACTAAGGACGACGCCGTCCAAACAACATGCTCAGACACGAGCACCTCCTGGGCTACAGAAGAGGCCCATCTTGTTCCCGAACAAGAAACAGAATGGTACATGAGAAATAATGTTGGGGTTCTCTTTGGATCCTTGGCAGAGAGGGATCCAAATTCGGGAAACATTATACCTCTTCGGCGTGATATTCACTGGTGTTTTGACAAGCGTTGCTTTGCTATAGTACCTAAGCCTTTCCCTGTCGCTGGTTCTGCTGATCACGCCCACGAAATTCGATACGTCACTCATATGCTTTATCGTGAAGCTGATGGGCTTTGGCCCAAATATCATTATGCTGCGCCTAATCTGACCTGCCAGTCAAGAGAATATCTCTTTTCCCGATTTGCTTGGGCGATTATTCTTCACGTTTAAATTTTCCTAACAGCTGGTAGGGATCGAGTCATCACTGTCGGTATACGAGTAGGGACTAGACGAATACGATGAAGGGGGTGGACACGTGATAGGTAGTGTGACCGGCAGGGTCCCTAATAGGTGTACGAGGACCTAGACGAGGCTCCACCGCACAGAAGTCTCTGCGTCTACTTAATCAGACTGTCCCATAGACGTAGACTTTGACTCGGACAACAAGTAACGAATTATCACCACTGGACCAGCACACCCGCCGCAGGGACTCACTTGCGGACGTACAGGGCCCCGGTGACTTCGTAGCAACTGCACGCAGACTTTGTGATACCTGCGTATCACCACCACTAACTATTTAGTCTAACTTACCGCCGGCGTACCGACACTAGCAGTAGTAGGGAGAACGTTCGGAAGGCGATCGTCCAAGCTCACAATAAATGTCATCTATTTTGAAACCCATGTACTGTCTAAAAGAGTCTCCTTCGCCTTGTCCCCGAGAAAATGCAGCAGAATCTATCGCGCCACAAACAGTCTCTATGTAGTGCGGATTGCTCAGTGCTGAGCGTTCTTATGGCTGAATCGGTCTCTTCGGCGGTAGGGGTGGTAATGGCTCTGGACCTTGACTTCTAGAAAGCACAACTTTCACATATATCAGTATCTACATACATAAAAGGTATACCACTGAAAAATACATACATGGCTTTAGAATGGCATCTAGCCAATGGCTAGCCAGATTGACAAGCTTCGCAAAGGTTCCTCGTTTCGAGCTCGTGGGGCGCACCTCTGTCGAGTTTGTTGACAAAGAGGACTCGTTTGACGACGGAGAGAAGGAAGCAGAAGGGTGTGGTGACAGTGATCCAAAGGGTTGCGCCAGTCAGGCATTGGCGAGTCATAGGTCACAGAAAATAGAAGAGCAGTTTGATGGCGGGTAGTTTGTTGGCCGAGTCTCTATTGAAGGCCTATCAAGACCACTAGACCAACTGACCAAAAGAGGACCGATCCTCTCCAGCACAGCTAGAATAGGATCTCATCAGACTGACTGACAAGATCCTATTCTAGCTGTGCTGGAGAGGATCGGTTCTCTTTTGGCCAGTTAGTCTAGTGATCTTGTTGACAAGAAGAAACAAAATGTCTAGACCAACTACGGAGTAAAAAGATGCATTAGCCTAATGCTTATTTTGTGGATAACCCCACCACTATGTGTCATAATTTTATAAGTGGGTTATTACGGTATCGTACTACAAGAGTTACTTCTTCTACCATATTTCTTACGGCAAGAAAGAGAGTTGCGGGCTTAAACGCATATAATGTTACTCGATAGGAAATTGACCATTACACCATCAAAAACAACATCCAAAACACGATCAAAACAAGCACCTTGGAATTCAAAACTTCCACTGCCGGCACCACTCCGTGATGAGCTCGGCCGTCACCGGCGCCATCGTCCGCAGCATGGGGCTCCGAGCCTTGGATTGCTCGAGGGCAAAGGTCTGCTGAGCCGCGCCGGCCTTGGCGAGAAGCAGCATTCCCTGGAGCCGGTCGAGCAGCTTGACGGCCGGGTTGGCGGCGAGGGCGTCGGCCGAGACCGTGGCGGCGTCGCTGCTGGCGGCGAGGCGGGCCACCCACTCCTCAAAGGACACAATCTCGCGGACGCGGTCGCGGCCATGGAAGGCCTGGATTGGCGCCATGAGGCTCGACCACGGAACGACCGACGGGTTGACGCAGTGGTAGTAGTAGTTGCCGGCAGAGAGGTCCGTTCTGGTGGCCTCGTCCTTCTCGCCTCTCTCGCCACAGGCGCCGACGAACTCGAGCAAGACACGCGCCGCCTCCTCTGAGGGGATCCAGTCGACCGCGCTCAGCGGCCCCAGCGACTCCGGCAGGGCGCCGAGGAAGACGGAGCTGGCAATGACGCTCGGCAGCAGCTCGTGGCGGTTCCAGACGGCGTCGGCCGCTGGGTCCGACGGCGAGACACGCGGGCCGCCCACCTGGCCGAGGCGCACGTGGACGACAGGGATCTGGGTGGCTGTGGCCGCCGCGTCGAGCACGAGGCTGGCCACCAGCTTGGACCGGCCGTAGCCCATGGAGGCGATGCGCAGGTCGTCGAGGCGCGTCTCGGGCACGGGCGGTGCGCCCGGGCGGCCGTCCCACGCGCCCGTGCTGCTGATGCTCGACACAAAGAGCAGCGGGACGACGCGGGCGGCGGCGGCGGCAAAGTCGGCCAGGTGGCGCACGCCGGCGATGCTCGGGTCAAAGGTGGCCACGCTGTAGTTAAATTGGACGGGCCAGGCGTTGTGCACGATGCGGTCGACGTCGGCCAGCAGGGCCGCGTACGTGGCCGCGTCCAGCCCCAGGCGCGGCGTGGCCAGGTCGGCCTGGAAGAAGCGCACGCGCGCGTCGAAATCGGACGTGTCGAGGCCGCGGCTCTGCGAGACGCGCGCCTGGCGGGCCCGGCCGCCGTCGGCATCGCGGTTGAGCGCCACGACCCGCGCGACGCCGGGGCAGCGGTGCAGCAGCACGTCGAGCAGGTAGGTGCCGAGCGAGCCAGTCGTGCCGGTGACGAGGACGGTCTGGCCCTGCTGACGCGCCGGCGGCCGGCCGGGCTGGGCCGCGACAAAGTCGGCCGTGTAGCGGTCGATGAGCGTCTTCATGGCCTCGATTTCCCGCTCCGTCTCGGCCTCGACATCGTCCTCGAGATCGGTGGCCGGCGTCCCCTTGGAAGCGGAGGCGACGGCGGATAGGATATAGGCCGCCAGCTGGGCCGGCGTCGGGTGGGCATAGAAGAAGCGCGTCGACAAGTCTAGGCTCTTGACGGCCGCTGCTGTACCGCTGTCGCTGTGACTGCCGCGATGCAGGCCGGCACGCAGCAGGCGCGAGGCGTTCATGACCTGCAGAGAGTCCATGCCGGCGACACTGAAAAAGTCGCTGTCTGTCGTCAGCTTGGGCGACACGCCCAGACGCTCGACGAGGGCGGCGCGGATACCCTCGGCGAGCGTCGGGTCGAGGGCGAGCTGCAGCGGCTCCTCGCCGTCCGGGGCGGCTCCGAGCCCGACGCCGTCGTCGTCCTGCTCGGCCGCGCGCTGGAAGAGGGCGTCGATCTCGTCCTGGAAGAGCGCCGTGGCCATGCCGCGCTGGACGGAGCCCTTGCTGGAGACGGGGAACGGCTTGGCGGGATCGGCAAAGGCCACCATGTTGCGGGCAATGCGGCCGTGGGCGACAGTGTCCTCGTTGGCCGCCGCAATGTGCGGCCAGATATCGGCGAGCAGCCGGGCGTGCTCGTCTTCGTTGGCCGGCCAGTGGGCCTCGTGGATTTCAAGGAGCAGGCCGGCCTGGAAGCGGTCGGCGCCGACGACCATGGCGTTCTTGACGGCGCGGTGGCGGACGACGGCGAGCTCAATGTCGAGGGGGTTCAGCTTCTCGCCCGTGCTGAAGACGAGGATGTTGTCCATGCGGCCATAGTAGCGCCAGTGGTCGGGCTTGGTCGGGTGGCGCTGGTAAATGTCGCGCGAGCTCCACTCGGTCAGGTGCGGAAAGGTGTAGAAGATGGAGGCCGTGCCGGGCGGCTGGCTGAGGCTCTTGCGGGTGAACCAGAGCTCGTAGAGGTCGTCGGTGCCCTCGACGAGACGCCAGTCGCAGCCCATGAGCTCGTCGATAAAGTGAAAGTAGGACCACAGTTGCGGGTCTTTCTGGGTCGCCATGGGGTAGGGAAAGGATCTGCCGGTCAGGAAAGAAAGAAAAAAGGACAAGAGAACCACTCACTCGGTGCTGGCAATAAAGTTGTACAAGGTGACACCTAGCTCGATGAGGGCATCGCCCGTAGGCGTCGACAGGGATCCTATAAAACACAAGTCAGCCTCGCACCCTTTCTTTTCCTCTGATTCTTTCTCGCTCACCTCCACCGCAGGCAATGGATTTGACGAGGCGCAGCGCCTCTCGGCCTTCGGGCGCCTTGATCATCTCCTCGACAATGTACGGCGCCATCATGATGGAGTCCGGTCGGAGGTGGGCGACGAGGTCCTGGACGAGCTGGCCGCTGACGGGCCGGTCGCTCGGCGGCAGGATGAACACGTTCTCGCCAAAGACGCAGAACGACATGGTGGCGCCGAGGGCGGCCATGTGGAAGAGCGGAAACATGCAGAGGACGCCGCGGCTGGTGATGCTGCGCCCCCAGGAAGTCCACGGTGTCGCCGGCATGGCGGCGCCCCGGTAGGCCGGGCAGCGTTGGCGGAGGCTCTGGACGTCGTCGCTCTGAAAGGCGTCGCCGATGGCGACGCTGCCGTGGCGCACTACAATGATCTTGGGAATGCCCGTGGTGCCGCTCGTGTGCAGGACGGCCCAGGGGTCATTGGCGGCCTCGGCAAAGGTCTTGGTAAAGGGCACGTGCGGCGGTGGCGGCGAGAGGGTCTGCACGAGGCCCTCGGGGTAGAGCAGGTCCTCGATGGAGGGGACGGCGAAGACGTCGAGGGGCCAGTCGGGCCGGCGCTTCTTCCAGGGGTCGGCGGTGTCGAGGCGGTCGTGGGGCAGCCAGACGGTGTGGCAGTCGGCCTGCTCGAGCAGGCGCACCTGGCCCTCGACGGTGTTGCGTGGTGAGAGGAAGAGCACCTGGGTGCCGGCCTTGTGGTTGGCGAGCACGAGCAGGTGGTAGCGCAGGTCGCTGGGGGCCGTGTAGGCCATGGTGGGAAATGTGTGGGTGTTTGAGGTGGAGGCGGCGGCGAGGGCGTCGGCCTGCTGGTCGGCGATGATGCGGGTGAGGTAGTTGACGGCCTTGGCTACCTGGCCAAAGGTGACGGTGAGCCAGGTGCCGGGGGCAGCGAGGTCGTGGCCGGCACGGGGCATCATGGCATAGGGGCGGTAGGGGTCTCGCCGGGCCATTTCGTCGACGTAGTGAACGAGCAGGCGTTGGCCATACTCTGGTGTTTTTTCGATGGAGCCCATTGTGAGTGTGTGAGTGAGGGAGTCAGAGAGACAGAGTGAGAGAGGGAGAGTAAGAGAGGGAGAGTGAGAGAGGGAGAGGGAGGCAGAGATGAGAGAATGAAAAGATAGAGTGAGAGAGAGGGATATGAGGAGTGGGAGAGCTGTCAAGGTTAATGACTGGGGATTCCTCGTCCTTTTATCTGCGTGAGATGTCGTCTCCGAGTACGGAATTCCTGTTCCTAGGACTTGTTTCTAGACTGGCCGTGAATTCCTATCTCTTGTCATGCCGACTTTCCGAGCACACAGACGAGGAAGCTCCTGCAGGTGACGTGACCTTTTTGGAAATGGAAACGGTGAGCCGGACGGACGACCAACTGGCGAAAAGAGGGACCGTCAGACCTTTGTCTTTTCAGCACGGCAGCATTACATCATTTCGGGGGTTTCAGGTCTGTTCAGGTCGCTTCGTGTCACTCTAGGTCCCTTCTATACAGCAGGTAACTCCCGGGTCAGACTTTAGACGCGTTTTTTTCAGCATCTCGCTTCCCTGTGTCCCCGCGAAGTGGGAAGAGAGTTTCCTCTTTGGGAATAATACCGGAGCTGAAGCGAACAACTGACAGCGCCAACGAACGCCACATGGCGCCAAGGCTCTCTCATGGTCTTCGCTGCTGTTCATTCTGTTCTACTCGACAATATTGTCATTTCAGTGTCACGACAGCAGACGGATTTCGACGGTTGGCTGCACCAACCACGACGTTGAGAAACGGAGCCCAATCGAGAAGGCAACGAGAAGATCAGGCTGACGGACGTGTGTGGAGCAGGCCAGGACGATCATTGGCATGACCACTGTGAGATGGGCGGAATTGGCTTTTTTCGTTTTTTATTTTATTTTATTTTGTTTGGTTTTCGTTTTTTATAGTATTTTTATCATTATTTTCATCACTATTTTATATCTAATCCTCCTGAAAGTGTATATATCTTACCCACTTTTCGTCCTTTTTCGTCCTTTTCACTTTGCGTCCTGAGCGGACGGGAACGGAAAACTACTTTTCGCCCAAACCCGGTCGACCAAGTCAGTGACGAGCCGTCGAGCCGTCGACGAGCCGACCAACAAGTGGATAGAGATAACGTCCGAGCAGGGCGTCCTTGGCCAGAGAACATGCTCCATGGTCGATGGTCGATGGTTGATGGTCGATGCGCGACTAGGTCCGAGGAGACGCTCACTTTACATAGTATTGTCCTGGCCGTATTCGAATACGCCTATACGCGAGTCAGCTGCTCTGTGCAAAGGCGTACATGTACGGGACTTCTTATACGCTTTTTATGCATGGGATAGTTGGCACTTGGTATGCTTGGCATGCTCACGTCTTGCCGATCTCGACGTTTACAGACAATACGGACTACTCGTAACAGATGGAGGCTGCTTGAATTCATGGTTCGTCTTGGCGGTTCTGGTTATATTTTTCGCTGGGCAGACGAGGGTAAGCAGGTAAGCAGGAATAAGCCGCTCGTAAGCAGAGGAGAGACGGCAGTCGCAGCGTTGATTCTGATTGGACGAATCTAGGGTGGATGACATAAAAAATTGAAAATTCCATAAAAAAAGAAAAAAAGAAAAAGAGAAAAAAGCAAAAAAAAAGAAAAAAGCAAATAATAAATATAAAAAGAGGCAGGTCAGCATCTCGACACCCCCTCTCTGGATACCCTCTCCTCCCCCCCCCCTTTCTTCTTCGCCTCCTCGTCTTCTCGTCCTCTCGTCCTCGTCTCCTCGCGCTCTCCCTCGCGTCCTCTCGCGCCCCAGACACAGACACTAGACTTGGAGTGCAGCATCGAGCATGGTGGTCCAGTGGATCCCCCATCTGACCGGCATGGTACTTGGCTAGTACTCGTGCCGTTCGAGTACTCCGTACTGATACGTACGAGTATACTCCGTAGTCCCATCCGTCTCAACCCCAGCCGGCAGTCGAGAGCTGCCCCCTTCATCCCCACCTCCAAGTGGGTAGCCATGCGCACTTTCTCTCCTGTCTCTAGACTCGGCATGGGACACCGCTTCTTGGGTTTGTAAAAGTACAGATATTATGCATTACTTGATCTATTTTACGAAATCCGATGCACACCGTACGCAATGCTGAAAAAAACAGGATCCATACTCCGTACTCCATAGTATGCTGATCGGTGGGTCATGGCCTTCTCGTCTCGAGACTGACCGCTGTCCTCTGTCTTCTGACCTCATCCTAGCTCGCCAGCACCGCTGCCGTCGCTGAGACGAACGACGGATCCGCTCGACGTCGTCGAGCGCAGACTCGTGCTGGACGCTGGGCGGCTAGCCGTAAACAGGTAGGGTGGCCGCGAGGGCGCAGAACTGTCTGCGCTGAGAGATGCCGGAGACCTAGGAAGGGGACTAGCGCTGGCGCCGCCTCGGAGGGCCCCTCCTGCTGATGACGACCTCTCGGATATCCCGAGGCCAAGTTCGGCTAGCGAACCCCGGTCGCCCCGCCGATGGTGCTGGTGTTGGTGCTGCTGCAGCTGCAGGCTGCCGTGGCTCTCTGTGCTGCTGTTCACCCCGGGTCGGTGGCGTCTGCTGGTGCCGTTGGTGCCGCTGGTGCCGTTGCTTCTATTGCTTCTATTGCTTCTGTTGGTCCCGTGACTCTTGCTGCTGTCATCCGTCGCCGCACTCGTCGCGCTGGCCAGACTGGCACCGCTCCTCGCCGAGCTGGCCGTCGCCGTCCTTGTCAGAGAGTACGGCTGGTAGGGCTGGTACGACTGGTAGCCCCGGCCTCCCGTGCTGTCTGGCCGGCTGCGCGGCGTCGTCGGACTCGACCGCGCCGCATTGTTGTCAATGTCTCCCTCGGTCGTCAGCTCGCTCACAGAGTCCTCGTAGAGTCTCTTTTCACGGTAGCTATCGTTATCGTCGTCGTCGTCGCTGTTGTTGTAGTTGTCGCCTCCGAGATGCTCATAGAGACGAGCCGCGTCGAGGGGTTGCATGCGCCGCAGAATCGTCGCCAGATCGCGCATCAGCTGGCGGAACTGCGCTTCCGAGAGCATCTGCGTCGAGAACCGGGCAAACTCGTACGTGGAGAGAAAGGAGGAGAGGATCGAGCCGAGCGGTCGCGGGTCCGTGTCGTGCTCATCGGCACCGTGGCGCACATGGTCGTGCACCGGGAGCACGCCGAGCGCCGTCAGGTGGTCGAGGTAGTCGCGCACGCCCATGGCGGGCGACCGCTGCAGCAGCGCCGCGGCCTCTTCGTCCAGGGCGAGCGATCCTGGTCGTGCTGCTGCTGCGGGCGCCAGGGTCAGCGCCTTGGCCTCGAGCAGGTCGGGCAGCTCTGCCACGACGGTGCTGTACTGCAGGTCGGCCAGGTTGTCGGTCGCGTCGGGCGGCGCCCACCCCGGATGCTCCACCGCCCCCCAGACGGACTCTTGCAGCGGCGGCAGGTCGATGCCCATCTTCTCCTCGACCGTCTCGACGCGGGCCAGACGGTGGACGAGAGAAAAGGGGTGGTGATGTGGGCTCGCTGCCGCCCTCGCGCCAGCACCCACACCGTCGTAGGCCTTGTCCTCTTCGCCCCCGTTGTTTCCTGTGTTCGTATACCCTCTCACTTCCTCCTCCTCCTCCTCCTCCGCCTCCTCCCGAGACAGCTCGCTCTGGGCCCGCGGCTGGGCGGCCCAGGCGATGGCAGCGCTCCGACCGAGTCCCGCCGCAATCATGTGGCGCACGCGCTTCGGCACCTCGCCCTTTTCAATGGGGATCCATGCTTTCGGGATCGAGTTGAGCACCGAGCGGTTGATGTAGAGTCGCAAAAAGTATACAAAGCCGGCCGTCAAGAGGGCGGCCACGTAGCAGCCGGCGACAATAAAGATGGGGTAGAGGTTGTGTCGGAGCCGCGACTGGTTGATAATGTCGGCGGGGCTAAACGTCAGCAGCGACAGCAGCAGCAGGTACAGAAACGTGTAGAAGCTGCCGTAGGCGACGCGAAAAACCAGGGCGAGTCGCGGCGAAAAGGCCATTGTCGAGCAGAACAAACGAGGACTTCAGGGTCGAATCAGAGTAGGGGGCGCCGCTCACACAGCTGCATCATGGCCGGCAGCGACGCGACCGGCATGTGACACATTCCTGAACGAGCGCGAGACGGAGAGAGTTGATGGAGAGTGGCGAGAGAGACGAGAGAGAAGAGTGAATACAGAGAGAAAGAAGGAGAACATGAAAATACGACCTTTGATTACTAAGACTCCAATACAATGCATTATGTAATCATATCTACTACGGAGTAAAAGTTTACCGCACCTCCCGCATCTCCACGGTGCGACCGCTGTCCGCGTCGCCCTGATCCCTGTCCTCCGACACGCCGCTGCCGCGCGGCCGACGCGGCCGGTCCCGCCGTCGGCGCAGGCTTGCCGTCGCTGCTTCCTCGGCCAGCCGCACATCCGCCTGGCTCAGACGCAGGTCGCGGGCGTACTGGCCAAAGTGGCTGAGGAGATCCACGAGGGCGTCCTTAAGCGCGCTGCGGATCTCGTCCACCTCGGGACACGTCCGGTCCGCCAGCACGTCCGTCCAGTGGATCGGCAGATTGACACGGAAGGCGTCGAGCTTGGTCGTGACCGACGTGAACGTGCGGATGATCTCCGCCACGTCTCGCTGCACGTGACCATACGTGTCCTCCTGTAGACTGTGCACGGCCAGCAGCCGCAGCGCGTGGATGGCGTTGATGTAGAGGCTCGGCTCGCCGTACGGCTCGGTAGGGTTGACCGGCTTGCTCATGCTGGCGGCGGCGCTGGCAGTGCTGCTGCTGTTGCCGCTCGTCAGGCTGCTCGTCGAGCTGCCGCTCCCGAGCACGGCAGCCGTGATGCGGCTGCGGTACGTGTACCGGAAGGGCCAGCCGAGGATGGGCAGGGCCAGCACGCGCCGCACACACTGCTGCAGCACGCTGTCGGGGTTCGCCGGCCCGCTCATGACGCGCTGCACAGCCGCCAGCTGGGCCCGCGCGTCGCCCAGCACCTTCTTGGCCAGCGGGCTCAGCCGCGGCGACGCCTGCGGATCCAGCACGACCTTGGTCACGACCTTTTCCACCTCCGACTGGAACTTTTTCTTGGGCGTCACCACCAGAATGCCCGGCTTCTCCCGCACCGGCCGCGTCAGCCGCTTCGGATCGCGCTCGGCCTCGAAAAAGTCGCGGTCGGCTTTCGTCTGGCCGTAATGCCCGTACTCGTCTGCGTACTCCTCCTCGTTGAGCCCGCTCTGCTGCTGTCGCTGCCGACGCTGCCGCTTCAGCTGCTGCTCCTTCTTCGCCTGCTCATGCTCCTCCTCCTCCTGCTTCTGCTTCCGCAGTCTCCGCTGCTCCTCTGTCCAGGATGCATCGTCCGGGTCGATGCGGGCCTCGAGGCTCTTGACGACGTCGAGGCAGATCCGGCAGGTCTGCTCCCACATGGACCCGTCCTTGCGCTCAATGTCCTTGTAGATGGAGACGCGCCGCTCGGGAAAGTCACGTGAAATAGAGGCGAGCTCCCAGAGGGCAAAGGCCTTGATGTTGGGCTTCTTGCTCGCGAGGCCGTTGAGGAGGCTGCCGTTGGGGTCCTTGGAGTCGGCCGTCAGCGGCTTGCCGTTCTTGAGCGGTTCGGTGACGAGAAAGATGGAAAAGGCAGCGTTGCTGACGACCAGCAGGACCGAGAACAGGAATCCGGCCCAGATGCAGTAGGGCACAAAGCTGGCCGTCGTCAGAAAGGGGTGCGAATCGGGCAGTAGGGACGACTTGGGCAGGTAGTAAAAAGGTCGGAAGAGCATCAGCGTGAAGCGCCAGATAGGGGCGCGCAGAAAGAAAAAGTAGAGCGGCATGCTCAGAAAGGGCGATACTATGGAGCGCGTAAAGGCCGAGATGAGCAGAAAGGGCAAGCGCTGGCCGAGCTTTCCGTACCGCTCGCCCGTCGATCCACGGCTGCGTGGGGCCGCCGAGGCTGCAGAGGAGGAGGCCGTCGAGGAAGCAGAGACCGTCGAGGACGTCGAGGCTGTCGAAGACGAAGACGACGAGGCAGCATCTGGGCTCGGAGCTGGGCCGGCCGTGCCGAGAACGAGGCGGTCATTGTCCCAAAAGAGATGGAGGACGGCGTGCAGGACGCCGACGACGACAACGTGCACCAAGAAGAACAGGGGCCGCTCGTTCAGCAGCGCACGTTCTCCGGAATAGAACGTGACCCAGTGGAGGTGCAGGCGGTCGGCCGTCGACCAGCGGAAGATTTGGCCGTAGAGCCAGCCGGTGAGGCTGTACGAGAAGAGGGTCTCGGCCGTCTTGGGCGTCAGCACATTGTGCAGAAATGTGTGGAAGGGCGAGGGCGAGGTGCGGATGCCAATGTGGTACTGAGCGATGCGCAGGATGATGATGATGAGGCCGCAGAAGAAGATGCTATAGGCGCGGAAGCCGGCACTGCTGAGGGGGAACCAAGCCCACAGCCCTAGGTGGTCAGTGAGAGGAAGAGAGAGAGAGAGAGAGAGAAGACTTACAAGAAGACCAGCTGGATATGGAGAGCGAGAGGACGTAGGAGGTCGCCAGCAGGACGACGGCCGTGGAGGAGAAGCGTCGATGCAGAGCTGGCTGGAGAAAGTCTTTATAGGGCAGGATTCGACGGACGGGGTCCGGGGCAGAGTGTGGTACCGCGGCCTTGGACATGATGCTGCCAGAGCATGGGCCCGCTTTGTGCTGGACAAGGCAGAGGGCGAGAGAAGGCCGAGTTTTGTCGTCGCTGTCGTCGCTGTTGTCGTTCTTGTAATGTGTTGTTTTTTGGAAGTAAATAAAAACTGCCAAACCAAAAAAAAAAAAACAATTGCTGCGTAGAGTGAACGCGCCAAACAAGAGCTTGCGTCTTGCTCAATGATTGGTTGGTATAGACCCACTATGAGAGCTATTTCACGTGATGTGTCTTTGCTTACGTACGCGAGTGGGTTTCGTATTTCGGCGATTTCGCCTCTCCTGCGCAGTAATCGCAGATTCGCAAGGCAACAACGGCAGCAGCGGCAACAGCGGCAACAGCAAGTCACAGCAGTATTTGATTCCTCTGAGCCATCAGCCAACCAAATTTATTGTCCGCCAATTACGGAGAGCGACACCAGAACCGACACTAGAATCGACATTAGAACCGGCAGTGAATATCCAGGACGAGCCCTTCCTTGACATTCATTCCTCGCCCATTGCGATTCTTCCGAAAATCACCAAATTCATCATGTCTTTTGATCAATTATCGTCGATGGAGTCTGGCCGTCGCAGTGGCGCGGGCGCCTACTCTGACGACCCATCCTTCCAGCGACTGACGCAGCAGCTCAACAACAAGCTATTCAAGCTGCAGGGCCACAATACCAACCTCCGCCGCGATATCGGCCACCTCGGCACGCGGCAGGATAATGCGCGGGTGCGCGAGCGGGTCAATGATATGTTGGAGGAGTCGCGGGCTCTCTTCAAGGAGGTCGGCGAGGGTGTCAAGAAGGTGCAGGCCTGGGAAGATTTGACTGTGAGTTTTTTTTCTTTCTTCCTCTTTCTCTAGTCCCTTTTCCTTCTCCCTCAGACTAACGACTGTAGCCTACGCAACGATACTCGCAAAAGAAACTCTCGCAAGAATTCCAGTCGTTACTCGCCGAGTTCCAGGGTATTCAGAGACAGGCCCTCGAGAAGGAAAAGGCGTCCGTGTCGGCAGCGAGGCTGGCCGCCGAAGAGGCCGGAGAGGGCGCTGGCGGAGCGGCCGACGAGGGCGGCCAGGTGCAGCTTCTCCAGCAGGAAGAGCTCTCTCATCTGGCCCCGCAGGAAGAGGTCGATTTCCAGGAAGCCCTCATCATTGAGCGCGAAGAGGAGATCCGCAACATTGAGCAGGGTGTCGGCGACCTCAACGTGCTCTTTACGCAGGTGGCCACTATGGTGCATGAACAGGGCGAGCAGCTCGACAGCATCGCCGACAATGTCGAGGTGGTCACCCAGAACACGCGCGGCGCCCACCAGGAACTGCTCTCGGCCGCGCGGTACCAGCGCAATGCCCGCAGCAAGGCCTGCTGTCTGATGCTGATTCTGTCTGTCATTCTGACCGTCATTCTGCTGGCCATCTTTTTGGGATGAAGTCTTTGTCATTTTGTTCTCCTTTTGTCTCTCTCTCTCTCTCTCTTGTCTGCACGTTCCTTGTCGTCTTTTTTGTCACTTTATTCTGTACTAGGAGCCACGGAGTCTAGGCGTTTTCTTTTGTTTCTGTTTTCCCCTTTTCCCAATTATTCCTGGCCTATAGAGTCTGCCTTTGCTATTCACTCTTTACTGTATCCTAGCCGCTGTCCGTATATGTACACAACACA
This sequence comes from Esteya vermicola, assembly GCA_002778215.1. Taxonomy (NCBI): domain Eukaryota; kingdom Fungi; phylum Ascomycota; class Sordariomycetes; order Ophiostomatales; family Ophiostomataceae; genus Esteya; species Esteya vermicola. The sequence goes on from PCDM01000020.1 coordinate 165,008, forward strand.
TCCATTTCTCCTTCTACAATCCTTTCTTTTCTCTCGTAGACTCTGGCAGAGGCTGCACCCATGGAAAGTCCATCTTGTTGCTCGGCCGGATGTTCTGTTCCGGCAGCGGCATCCGGCGGTGGATGGTCCGTGTCATGAGCAGCGACGTGGCCGACGACGACAGCCAGTAGAGGTGGATGGCACTGGGAAAGTGCATGGTGACAAAGCCGACGCTGACCGACATGAGCAGCAGTGTCCGCTGCAGGCCGCGGGACACGGCACCCTCGGTGCTCACGAGGCTATTGCCGTTGCTCGATGTCAGAGAGGTAGAGCCCTGCGGGGCGAGGCCAAAGAGGGCGCGTCGCCCGGCATCGGTGGCCGGCAGCACATTGGCCACCATCAGGGCGGACAGCAAAAAGGGCAGGATGTGGTAGGGATCGGGCACGGTCAAGTCGGGAAACCAGAGGCAGCCGCCCGTGGCAAAGGAGGGGTCCACGAGGGTGGCCATGTTGGCGTTGGCGAGGGTCGACGCAGCTTCGGCAGAGTCGGTGGCCGAGGAGAGCTGAGCTGCTGTTTCTCCAGCTGCTTCTCTCGCTGTTTCTCCTGCAGCAGCAGCAGCAGCTGCTCCGCCACTGCCCCCTCGCTGGATGATGAGTCCGAGCAGGCCGGTAGGCGCACCGCACATGCGCCGGAGCGCCTCAATGACGATGAGCCACGGCGGCAGGGTGGCGAGGCTGCTAAAGAGCTTCCACTGCTGCAGGCCAAACTTGGCATAGACCCGCTTGGCCGTGCGGCGGTACCGCTTTATGACCTCGGCGTCGGGAGCGGCAGACTGTCCAGACTGTCCAGGCAACCCCGCGCGCATCCTCTCCGCGTGCAGGCTGCGCGCGTGGGCGGCCGCCCAGGCCTGCAGCAGAGGCGTCAGGCCGGCGCGTTTCTGGGCGAGGCGGCGGGCGTAGACGCTAAACGGCAGGCGGAAGAGCAGGTTGACGCTGACGGCGACGAGGGACAGGGTGACGAACCAGGGCGTGCCGGTGGCCGTGTGCAGCTGCTCCATCCAGACGGCGGCGGTGTCGACAGGGAGAGAGAGCAAGAGGTCGACGAGGCTGGATGAAGAAGAGGAGGTTGGCGTGGCAGTTGTGGCCGTGGATGCTGCCACGGACGAGAGGAGACGGCCCTGCTGGTGTCCATGGCATGACGGGCAGCAGAGCACTGGTCGTCGTGGCCAGGGATGCTGAAGAGGAGAGGCAGAGCGAGAGGAAGAAAACGAAGAAAAAGAAGAAAAGGAAGCAGAAGAAGAGGAAGAAGAAGTCTGTGAGGCTAAAGACGGGAGCGAGGCGGCAACAGAGCGCCAAGGCCGTGTAGTCCGGTGCCGCATGAACGGCCGCACACCCTGCCTCACCTGTCTGATGACCATATTTTGTGACGCTGTGGTGACGAGGCTGACGAAAAGAAAGCTGCCGTTTCAACAGCTGATGAGAATTTGGTATTTTAGCGCTCATACAGCGGGAGCGCTAACCCCACTTCTTGTATTACTCCGTACACCTGAAGTCGGAACAGGACAGATGGAAAGAAAAGAGAGACATCACCCTTTTCTTTCTCAGTCTCTCAATATAAAGATGCTCTCTATTTTCTGTCTCGATAGTCTGTTGGCTTAGGATATCTTTTCCTATGCTGACTAAGCAACAACGTTGAATATTTCAGCATCCATCGGCACACAAGATCAAAATTACATGCTACAAGTAGGCAGCAGAGATCAGACGGGACGGAAAAGAGTGAGCCCAGAATGAAACATGGCGAGCGTGCATATGCCGGGAACAGCAGAGCATGCGCATAATGCTGCCTGCTGCCGCGTGCCAGCCCCGCTAATATAGTGGCGGGTCTTTGTCAGGTGACACGCTAATACGGAGCTGCCTCGTGTCATCAGCACCGCTCGTTTGTTTGTTTCTTCTCTTTCCTTCTCGCTCTCTTCTCTTCATGTCTCCGTCCTTTTTGCCAGCTACGTCCCAAAAAGTGAAGGTTCACCAGAAATGGTGAGTGCATAAGTCTCAGGCAGCCTCCACGGCGTATGACTGCACTCTTTATTTAGTGAAATTGTGTTTTTTTTCTCTCTTCTTTTCTTTCTTTTTTTTCTTCTTTTTTTCTTCTTCTTTTCTTCTTTCTCTTTCCCTTCCCCCTCTTCAGCCTCGATTCCCACTCAGATCCATCCAGTTCGTCCGCTCACATCTCTCGGCCCTCTCTCGTTTCCTCCCCGACCTCCACCATGATTCAATGCTCGACGACTTCGTGTGCCCTCGATGCCGGCCACGACTTTCGCTATATCGCGGCTGCCTTCGTGACCGCCTTCCTCTCCTCGTTTCTACTCCTGCCCCGAGTAACGCGTCTGGTCGGCTCGGCTCTGGGATGGTGTCTGCGGCAGAAGGCGGCCGAGCGGCGACTGCTGCTCCTAAAGTCCATGGCAGCCGATGAGAAGGAATTCCAAGAGAAGAAGAGGAGCGAAAAGACGGCTGGAAAGCCAGACGTCAACAACAGCAACAGCGACGACGACTGGGAGAACATTGACAGCCACTCTGCCGGGTCGGCGGCCAACGGTGAAAAGGGTGAGGCAGACTGGGACGGCGTCGTCGGCTTCTTCCACCCTTTCTGCAATGCTGGCGGCGGCGGCGAGCGTGTGCTGTGGGCGGCCATCCGGGCCACGCAGGAGCGCTGGCCCAAGGCCAAGTGCGTCGTCTACACCGGAGACCACGACGCCCTCAAGGACGACATTCTGGCACGCGTGCGAGTGAGTTTTTTTCGTCCCTCTTTCGAGCGTTTGTCCTCTTCTCTTGCTGACTAATCAGGACCGCTTCAACATCCACATCCACCCCCCAACCGTGGCCTTTCTCTATCTGAGCGCGCGACGATTGGTCCTGGCGTCGACCTGGCCGCACTTTACGCTGGCTGGCCAGTCGATGGGTTCTATTATACTGGCCTGGGAGAGCCTCTCGCTGTTCGTCCCTGATATCTTTGTCGATACCATGGGCTACGCCTTTGCCCTCGGCTGCTGCAAATTCTTGTTTCCCCGCATGCCCACGGGCGCCTACGTGCACTACCCGACCATCTCGACCGATATGCTGGCGTCTCTCGATCCGCACTCTGCCGTCGGCGGCCAGGGTGTCAATGCTGGCCAGGGCGTCGGTGCCCGTGGCGTGGCCAAGCGGATGTACTGGGAGGCCTTTGCGTGGACATATGCGATCGTGGGCTCTTCCATCGACGTCGTCATGACCAACTCGACCTGGACGCAGGCGCACGTGAAGGCGCTGTGGGGCCCCCTGCGCAAGCAGCGCCTGCAGACGAGCAGCGCAAAATCCGAAGAGACAGACATTGCCGTGGTGTATCCACCTGTGGCCGTCACCGAGCTCGAGCAGGCTGTCGAGGTGTCTGCTGCTAGTGAGGCCGCACGTGAGCGCGTGCTGCTGTACATTGCTCAGTTCCGACCAGAAAAGAACCACTATCTGATCTTGCAGGCGTTTGCCCAATTTGTCAAGAAGGAGGAGCAGGACCGCAAGGCTGGCAAGGGCGGCAAGGGGGGCAAGGCCTCTGCTTCTCTGCCTCCCGCCAAGCTCGTGCTCATTGGCAGCGTGCGCGACGACCACGACTCCAAGCGCGTGTACCAGCTGCGGCTGCTCGTCAACGAGCTGGGTATCCGCGATGCCGTCGAGTTCCACTTGGACGCGCCCTGGCCGGCCGTCCTGCGCTGGCTACAGCGTGCCTCGGTTGGCGTCAACGGCATGTGGAACGAGCACTTTGGCATTGGCGTCGTCGAGTACCAGGCAGCCGGCCTCGTGGCTGTCGTGCACGACAGCGGTGGTCCCAAGCTGGATATTGTCACGCCCATTGCTCCGCCTGGAAAGGCCGACCGTGGTCACGGCAACGTCAAGAAGCTACCGACGGGCTTCCACGCCACGACCGTCGAGGAGTTTGCCCAGGCCTTTTCCGACGCCCTCAGCCTGCGCGACCCGCTCGCCTGGCGGGAGCGGGCTCGGCGGTCTGCCAAGCGCTTCACCGAGGAAGAGTTTGCTCGCCGCTGGCTGGCGCAGATGGAGCGGCTCGTGACCATGGCATGAGCGCTTGTCTAGATTTGTATTTTTGTTTTTGTTTTTGCGTCTTGCGTCTTGCATTATGCATTCTGATTCCGTGGTTGCATGTTCTTCCATGTCTCTCATTTTCTATTTCTTCTACATCTCTGTACCATTATTACCTCATAGATGTCATGGATACCCCAAGCAGTTTCAAAAAAAGACTTTTCAACGCATTGGTAAAAACAAATCTATAGTTTCTACGCTCGTCTACACTTAACAAAACAGTAACTAAACATTTCCGTCTCAAAAGGATGCACCTCCGCTGTTTTTCTGGCGCGGCTCGCCTGCCGCCTCGAAAATGCCACCCGGAAGGATGCGGATGCCCTGCGCCGCACTCGAGTACCCCTGCGTCCAGTCGACGACGTGGCCGCGCTCGGCCAGACCCGCCACGGTGCTGTTGTCGTAGGTCGTCTCGAACGAGACCACATTGGGCGCCAGCTGGTCGTGCAGGCGCGGCTCGGCCAGCGCGGCGGCCATGGACCGGCCGTGGGCTAGCACGTGCCACACGACCTGTGCCGTCGCCGAGATGATGCGGCTGCCGCCGGCGGCGCCCGTGACGAGTGCCAGGCGCCAGCTGTCGGACTGCGCGTCGTACTCCTCGGCCATGATGGGCGTCGTCGAGCTCAGCGGCCGCTTGCCAGGCCGGACGTAGTTGCCGGGGCTCGGCGGGTAGCCGAACTCGTCGTGCGTGCCAGGGATGGAAAAGTCGTTCATCTCGTTGTTGAGGATGACGCCCGTCTCGGGGTCCATGACGCGCGACCCAAAGATGGTGTTGATCGTCGTCGTGCTGCTGATGGCGAGCCCGCTGCGGTCGGCCGTCGACAGGTGGCTCGTGCCGTGGCCGGGCGACGCAAAGGTGCCGGCCGGGTTGTACGCCGACACGGGCAGCGTCGTGTCGTCGCGGATCTGCTGGCGGATGGCCAGCGCATGGGCCTCTGTCAGCATGGCCGCCTCAAAGGCGTCGACGCCGGACACGTAGACGGGGTCGCCGAGGTGGGTGCGGGCGCCGTAGCCGAAGCGGAGGGCCTCGTCGAAGCGGTGGGTCGTGATGTTGACATTACTGGCGTCGCCCTGGGGGTCTGTGGGGTACTGGTCGAGCGTCTGGAGGATCGAGAGGGTGACGGCGCCCGAGGACGGCGCGCCGGTGGCGAAGAGGCGGCGGCCACGGAAGGTGCCGCGAACGGCGGGGCGGACGTTGATCTGGTACGAGGCGAAGTCGTCGGCCGTGACGGTGCCGTTCCGGTCCCGTATAGCCTTGACCATGGATTTTGCTATGGCGTTCAGAGGAGGCTCGCGAGGACAGGGGGTGCGAATCTGGACTTACTCAGTGTTCCGTCGTAAAAGATGTTGACACCCCGATGCGCAATCTCTTCGAGTGTGCTGTGCGTGTTAGGGCGACAAGGCAGCGGAGAAGGATGGCCCTCAGGACAACTCACTTGGCATAGCGCTTTCGGGTAATGGTGTCGCCCAGCTGGAGGAGAGTGCCGTGAGGAGCAAAGTCCTCGGCCCAGACGGGGTCATCGGTGAGAAAGTGGCTTCCGTCTGGGTTGGCGTCCATGTAACGGACAAGGTCTTCAGTGACCGGGAAGCCGTGGCGGGCCACATGGACGGCAGGCAGGACGACAGTCTTCCAGGGAAGAGCCTGCATCACGTCAGAAAGCACGTCAGTCGCGTCAGATAAAGAAAGCCAAAAAAAACAAAAAGACTGTACGTACACCGTATTTCTCGTGCAGGTAGGCCAGTCCGCGCAGCTCGCCCGGCACGGCCACTGCCAGGCCGCCCCAGATGCTACCGATCCAGTTGCCGTCGTACATGTACTTGTGAGCCGCCGCCGGCGCTGCCTCGCGGTAGTCGACGACCTCGTACTCTCCGGCCGGGCTGCGCACCAGCATGAAGCCGCCGCCGCCGATACCCGAGTGGTACATGCCGATGACGCCGACACAGAGGGTCGTGCCGACCATGGCGTCGGCGGCGTTGCCGCCCTGGCGCATCAGGTCGATCCCGATCCGCGAGCAGATGGCGCTCTCACAGGCGACGGCGCCGCCCGTCTTGGCATCGCGGCCGCTGTCTCCTGCAGCCAGGGGTTTCTGCTCCGACGGGTACGCGGCACTGTGCTGGCCGTGCAGCGCCAGCAGCGGGAGCAGCGAGAGCAGCCCGCGCCGTGCGGACAATGGAGAACCTAGGATGAGTGAGCAGGGGAAGCAGACGGAGAGGAAGAGATAAGAAGATGGGGAGCTGCAGCTTACGCATTTCTATACAAAAAAAGCCAAAAAAGAGAGTGGATATAAACGCACAAAATTTCCGTGAAAAAAAATTCAAGAAAGAGAAGAAAGGAACGACACGCAGGGAGAAGTAGAGGTGAAAGGGAGGAAGAAAAGGTCTCTGACAAATCCAAGATGCCAATATAGTACACCATCCATATCGGTCTCTAGTATATCCGCACGTGACCACAATGCTACGTGAGTGGATCTATCAGAGGTCCGCCAGGGACCAAGGTGCTTGTCGACCGCCGCGATCTCGGGAGAATGAGGCTGCATCTGGCATGGTTTTCTGAGGTCCTGTAGGGGGTGATGGAGCAGGAAGCTGGGCACGGTTTTAAGGATATGACACGGCCGGTTTGCTTCTAGGATAGGAAGGGTTCACGAGGGGGTCTCTGGTACGCTTATTGAGAACCTGCAGTATATTGTCCGACTTTAAACCGGCTAAACGATACTAATAGTGTATCTACCATTCTCTGACGACTCATATTCAAGCCATGGATCCTTTTCATAAGCTTTTGTATAGTGTGTTGCCTCGTTCAAAGCGTCCTCATCCAAGCAGATACTTGCGCCGACTCGATAGAACTGACCTTTGGCTGCCCCCGTGGGATATAACATTAGACAGATGGTTGTTTCCGACCCTGGTTGCACTGCTTTCGTCAGAGGCATAACGTGTAGTCTTTCCGGTCGGAAACTGCTGTCAAAATACATCGTGTCCGAGATGAGCAGGCCATTGGCATACTCGTATTTGTCCTGGTGCCGCGTGCCGATGGCACCTTTGCGCAGAGTGCACAGTCTACCAGAGATCCGTAAGACGGTCCCCTGCGTAAGAATGCCAACAGTCTTATTGGCCGTCTCCGTCCCGATGTGGCAATCCACCACATCGGCCAACACGTCATCCTCTACGTCTTTGGAACACAAGAACGAAACACTGGCGTTGACGCTGGCCCAGGACCAGGTGGGCGCGCGGTATGGCTCGTCTGCGGGCGGCGGACGACGTGTCCTGTTCTCCTGCCGGCCGACTGACCAAGTCAACTGCCTCACGAGGTCTGGCCGCCAATGTCCAGCACAGTAGTCGTTCTCGGCAAGACCGGCATGTCTGCGGAAAATGGTGGCGATGCCGGCAATGGCGGCGAGTTTGTCCGTGGCAAATGTCAGGTTGAGCTTGGTGTACTCTTTGACGATCTCGGCCCATTCCCGGCCGAGGAGAGTGTGCATGTCCTTCTGCTTGTGGATGGCAGCCCGTGTGGCCCCGTAGGGAAAACGCCCCGGTAGGGCCTCGGATATGACTGCGGCTGGAAACGTCTCGCTGGCCATGAGGGCAGAGCACTCCCAAAACATCTCCGACTGGCAAAAGATCAGTCGGCGCGGCGCCAGCACCATCTCCTGGAACACCCAGGCCCTGGCCATCAACGGCTGCTGCCCCATCAAGCTCCTTCCCAACGAAATATCAAAGACAAAGTACCTCTCATCGTCGGCCCCCTTCACATCCACAATGGTGGGTGCCAGCTCGGGGCGGCTGCCCCGCGGCCAGAAGCCGGTCTCATTATGGGCAGCCGAGCTGGCGGCAATGTTGACCAGGCCACCGCCGTAGACCGCCGCCATCTTGGGCGACTCTCGGAGCCAGTCCTGTCGGTCGTCTTGCTGGATGCACAGCGAGTCGACCCAGATCAGCGAGGTGGCCAACTCGCGTGCCACATCCATGGCATCCCCAAACAAGGGACCCAGACTCCCAATGGGAACGCCGCTCTCGAGGGCCGACTTGGTGTCCGTGGTCAGTCTGAATACCGGCGACGTGCCCCAGCAGTGGCTCAATGTCACGTAGCGGCACGCTTCGTCCAGGGCACGTTCTGTCGTGTCGATGAGCTGCACATGACCGCGACTGGGCTGATCGATGGCCAGAAGCCGGCGAGGATACTGTCGGTTCTCTGACGGTAGGGTCTTGCCGCAGTTCTCGTGCTTGTCCAGACAGTCGTGCAACCAGGCTCGAGCGCGGTCCATGCTGAAGGGCGCGTGCGCCATGCCGCTGCCTTGTTGCAGAAGGGGTCCATAAGGTGTACCTGCATATGACCGGAATTAGCTGTCGGCCAGAGAATCCATCGTGCAGACAGATCAAACGGATCAAAAAGTTCAACGATACCTTTGACATTGGCTAGATAGATCTCTTTGTTGCTCGTGACGCTGGGGTAAAAATAGAACCCAAGCAGAATGGACTGGTTTGATCGTACTTTGTAGCATTTTGTTTTGATATTGCCACTCTTGTCCTTCTCCGCTGCTGGTGCTATGGATGCCAGCAGCACGTTGCAGACGGGGCAGCTGTTGGCGGCCGACCGATCGAGCCCAGAAAAGTCACGGTGATCAACCATCCACAAGTTGTCTGGTGCCGCCACTATGCTCGTACAGGCTGGACAGAGTGAAGTATGTTTTGTTTCACTCTCGCCTGGAGAGCAAGTAGAGGCGCTGGGGAGATTCAGAGACATGGAAAGGAGGACTCACGAAGGTGTATGTTATGAGAATGAGCAGATTGGTTTTTGCAATATTCAAAAAAAAAGAAAAGACAAAATGATGTGGTATCCAAATGTGAAAAAGAAGAGGTAAAACGAGGGGCAGACAGTCGTGGACGGCAATGATTCGTCCAGAGTGTGGTGACTGGGCAGCAAGCCAAACAAATATCACTCATCTCTGAAAAAGTAGGATGGACTTTTGAAATCCGAAAACCGACGAGCACTAGACAGTCCTTGCCGTTACTGAATGAAGACGCTCATAAATAGCAGAGCCAAAGATGAAATACAATCCTACAAGTCTGCCCGCATGAGGTGCCCGGGGATCCGGGTGAGATGTCCATCTTGATCCCTCTACCCAGTCGATCACTGATCCTTTGTCGCTGTCTAGTCTCTGTACATTCGAACAATCAATAAACCTCTCGCTGTCGCCGCAGAGGGGTACTCGGTGGAATAAAAAATCGTCAAGAAGAGATCTGCTCGGCTCTGGTAAAAGGCAGACATGAGCAAGGCCTTGGTGGTCTTATTCGAGTCTGCATTTACGAGTCAGTACAGGAAGGGAATCCCCTGTGATAGCTAATGATATACGCAGAGGTAGATACACCCTCTACACACTTTATACAGATGCAAGTCACCCAAAGCTCATCGTCGACCATTACATAGCAGATGCCATGCCCGAGAAAGTCGTGGGAAAAGAAAAGAAGCTTAAATTTTCTATCTATTAGCTATATGGATCAGTTCTGACTCATCCACGTCGTCACCAGAAAAGATTCCGTAAAAGAAATCGAACCGACGAAAAGCGAGACAGAAACATATCTGCTCCTCGAGTGACAGCTTGAGAGGAGGCAGGTTGGGGTTACGTTCGACGGCCTGTGCCCATGAATATTCCGCACACTCGAATTCCATGCTGTCCATTATCCTGTGCGCCTCGCCTATGCGAAAGAGGACGGGGAGCGGAAGGGACCGCAGTTTGGCGACGAGCAAGGAGGGCGCATCGTGGAGGGTGAGCAGATACTGCACGGAGAGGGCGCTGTCAGGAGGGGGTATAGACGATGCTTCCTCGACAGCAATGGCATAGGAAAGAATGACAGGGGGGACTTGTCGGAGAATGACGTCGGCCACGATGCTGGGGTATTCTCGGAACGACGAGTACAAGTGGCGGCAGGTGAGAATCGACGACTGGAGGCAGCGCGTTTCATCGAGGCTCCGCAGAATATGAGCTACCAGCTCAAGGGGGAGTTCCGTGATGACTGCCATTATTGTTGTTGGTACAAGATATTTTTTTTGAGGAAAATTACAAAACTGAGCATGTGTGGACGCCTTTTGGTGATGGATGCAGGATGCAGGGTGTGAGATGGGGCCCCTGTTCTGACTAAGGATCGGTTACAGTCATTACAAAGTATGGTTATATAATGTATTCGACTGTATTTACCCTAAAAAAACCAACTTCAAGAATAATCACGTCGAGTATGTTTGGTAATCTCGAATGTATATGAATAGTGCGTTAGACTGGATCAATCAACAGAAGACGAGGTAGCGTCGACCTCGGCGGCAGTATCAACACTGAGACCGGACAAGACGCTTGCACTGCTCACTTACCGCCACCATTAGAAGCACAACATTCAAGACTATTTCCACCGTCGACAGACCCCATTACAGTAGCAATGGAACCACATATTTACAGTATACTATTCAAGAATAATATACCGAATTAATTTAATAATTTTTGGTATATGATCTTGTGTAAAAAGCATGTTTCTCTTCCTATTGTTATGAAGTTATCCGAGTTTAGTTTCTAGTGGAAAATGCCTCCACTACTTTAAACAGTTATTCAAAAAAGCCAGTCTAAGTCAGAGTGGATTTTGACAGACTATATGAGGTATTCTAGCTAGGATCGGTTCTCTTTTGGCTAGTTAGTCTAGTGGTCTTAAGTACGGAACTACCTACCACGCCTGTAAAATAGTGACGAAGGCTACGCAGACGAAGGCGTAGAGGCAAGGGAAAGGTGGACATTGATCTCTAGATTCTATGGAAAGCTATATATGTAGGCGAAGGCTAGCACTCTTATAAGTAAAGTATGCAAGTTCAAGAGCATGCAGTATCACCTGATGCCCAATGGACTGTGCATATGTGCCTGCCGCTTACAAAGACGAAAGCCACATCCCCTGTGATTAGAATTCACGTTTTGTATCTTTCTTTTTTCCTTGTCCTTACCTAGAAAATAATAAATGCACCTTGAGATCCAAAGATTATCCTACAATACTTGGATGAGTCAGAAGAGCAAGATCATCGTCGTTGGTTTACGCACACGTTGGTAGAATTTTTACATAAATTCATTGTGTTAGGCCATTATTAATTTCTTTTTGCAAGCATTTTATTATCTGCTCAGACAATAAATAAATAGCATGTACAGTCCATCTCTGGCACACCCGACGACTTGGTTTCCGTCTTGACATTCTTTTATGAACGTTCCTGACCAGAAATAGGATTTTGCGGGAAAATATGCTCAGGAATCTCATGGCTCGTGTGAGGACTAAGAGTCCTTCTCCTCTCGTGCCGTCGCTGCGGCAGTTTGTCAGACCCAGAGTCCTGCAAAGATCTTCCTCGACCGTAACCAAACCTAAAATCGACCTCGAATCTGTCGATGATGTGGAGTCTTTATACGGGTATCAACCAGGTGGTTATCATCCCGTTCACATTGGTGACAAACTCCATGGCCGGTATGAAATAGTGCAAAAACTTGGATATGGGTCGTTTTCCACGATATGGCATGCACTGGATGAAAAGACAACCGAATACGTGGCTGTAAAAGTTGGCCTGGACAGCAGAGAGTGCTCGGAATACGTGATTCTGTCAGACATCCGACACAAGGCCATGGCATCGGCGCGTCTCAAGAGCAGACTGTCATTGATCCCGACCGTTCTAGATTCGTTCTTTGTACACGGACCAAACGGGACCCATCCGTGCCTGGTGACGCCGCCCGTATCGTGCAGCCTTCGTGAGGCACGGAATTTTGATATGGATACCGATAACGGCCTTCATTTACTACCTATCCATGTTTTCCGATCTCTTGCCGCGCAACTGGTCATCGCCGTTTCTCTTGTTCACGCACAGGGCTATGCCCACGGAGGTAAAGGTTCATCTTCCTACTACGCTGCTTATCTCATACTAACTTTTTGTTGATCTTCATACTGGCAACATCCTCCTACAGTTTCCCTCCGCCACCAACACGCTGTCCAAACGGCAGTTCTATGCGCGGTATGGGAAGCCTATCAAGGAACGGGTACGCTTCAACAAAGGCCGAAAAAGACGAAAGACAACACAAAAAGCCGCCAAAAGACATCCTGGGGTTCCTTCCTATGTTGTCTTCCCCCAGCCACTAGACACCTCACCCGATCTAGACTTCTTGTCTGACACCAAGCTCGTGCTCAGCGACTTTGGTGTCTCGTTCCGCCCCAGTGATCAGTCCCAGTTTTACTCGTGCGCACCGGTCGTTGTCCGACCACCGGAGAGCTATTTTGAAAAGACCTTGCCCCTCACTATAAAGTCGGATATATGGAGCCTGGGCTGTCTTATTTTTGAACTTTTTTATCCAGGCCCTCTTGTCGGCAGCGACCTTTCTTATATCGATGATCGTTTTATTATCGTCGATCAGACCGGGCTTCAGGGCCTCATGCCACGAGACTGGTGGGACAAATGGGAAAATCGATCAGAATGGTACGACGAGACGGGTCGGTATATCCATCATAATTATCCTTTGGAGTCATGGGACGAGCGTATCGAGACGGTGCAGATTTCAAGAGTGGAAAATGGCATGACGAAAATGGGCAGAGACGAGAAGGATTGCTTCTTGAAGCTTCTGCAGTGGATGCTGGCGTGGAAGCCAGTCGAGCGACCTGATATTACGGAAGTTCTGGAGACACGCTGGATGAAAGACTGGGCTTTGCCGGCATATCAGAAGTCCTTGGCTCTCCAGGTGTTTTTTTGCGTCTCGAGAAAGTTAGCTCTGCAGGTGATTCCTCGCGCTCTGAAAACATTAGCTGTGCAGAGATTCCTGCCCTTCCCGACCAGCGTAACTCTGTCTCGAAGATGATCACAATAGGCATTCTACAGTCGTTCAAGTTTATGTATAACTCAATGATGTGTAGTGCACAAAGGAGGCCAAGACGAAGATGACGACACCGAGATTGTCTAGAGATGGCATGACATCCGACAGGGTAGTTGGAAAGACGTATTAGTGCTTGAGACGGTGTGGATATTAGTTTTGATTGTACGCATTTCTGGCTCTGTTCTGGCATAGACCTCACCACCAGTGTCCCAGCGGTTGAGGGGGCCACAATGAAATTGGAAAGATTAACGAATTGCAAAAACTGCAAAAAACATGGCAGAGAAATCTCTTCCGTCTGATGTCTCTGCCGTCCGACAAACACGGCAGGCACGATCAACGATGACGCTCCTACTTATATGAAAGAACACCGACAGATTCCCCCCGCCAGAAAAAATTCTTCCTGTATTTATTTTCTTCTTCTGCAAAAGGAAAAGCCACCACAACTATGCTTGTCTTTTATTCTTCCCATCTTCCTAGTCCTTATACGCTCTCCTTTCCTACTGGCCTCCCTCATCCAGATTTTCTGCTCGCATAGAAAAAACCACCAGCCAGAAACAATGTCTTGCATCAATCTTGATCAATTTTTGAAGCATTCGGCACAGAGATGCGGAACTGCGCATATGCAGCGGTGGCGTCACAAGGCGGCAAAAGTTTCTAAAAAATAGATTGATGAATGACAAAACCTACAGAAGTGGACTACATAATACTACATGGTGCCACAAAAAAAAATATTAAAGACCCAATGGGCATGCACTTGACCATCAGTTACCAGACACCGGAGCTCATCGACAATAAAAGATTTGTTTCGGCTCATATCTACGTTAAATCCAAAAAACAAAAAACAAAATAAAAAACGTAACATTCACGCCCGAGCTGCCAATTTCGATTCGGGGGCGACACGGGGTCGGGATCTGGCCCCGTGAGCCCCCGAAGCTATTTCGAGTGGCATATAGCCATTTAAAATAATAGTGAGAGGAAAAGCGAAATTAAAAAGGCCCCGGACTGGCCGCCTTTCTTTTTACCCTACACTCTGCTTCTTTGCGCCAACTTGTCCAGCATCTGGGCAGCATCGGCCCTCCGGCCCCGATAACCTCCCGCGTCACACCCTGCAAGGCACCAGTGCTTCCCCTGGACCTTTCCCCGCACAATAGTGCAACAGTACTTTGCTACCCAGCAATTCATCCAGTCGCAGTCCGGATGGAGACCTCGGCAGCACACCAGGCCATACGGAGTATATAAATCATCCTCACTCGTCGTCTTTGCTGCCATGCTGTGCCTTCTCATCCGGAGCATCTCTCTCCGGTCATTCCCGATAGCATCATGCTCTTGTCTCTTCTCCTTCTATCTTCGAGCAGCTGGGCTCACCCGACGCTGGACCGGCGTGCCACCGTCTCGGGCACGGCAACGGTGTACTTGAATGACTCGACGGGCACGCCGCAGCAGCTGGCCTCGGGTATCTTGTATGGCATCCCCGACGCGGCCGACCAGATTCCAGACTCCTTCTACACGGAGATTGGCTTCCAGTACTGCCGTGCGGGCGGCTCCCGCCTCGCCGGCCAGGGCTGGTCAGACTCTCTGGAGGCCTACAAGGCGAGTACAGTCGATTCTCTATGGCAGCAACGCTATCTAACCGTGGATATCATGCTGTAGACTCGTTTTGACTCGATGCTGAGCAACTACCGCACCACGCGCAAGTATGGGGGCACCTTTATCATCCTGACCAGCGATCTCTGGGGCATGGACGCCACCCAGGACTCGTCTGCGCCCTACCCCGGCGACAACGGCGACTGGAGCAGCTATGATGCATTTCTAGCGCAGCTGGCGTCAGACATGCGGGCCAACGACATGCTGGATGGGGCGGTGTTTGACATTTGGAACGAGCCAGACGGCACGGCCTTCTGGGACCGTCCTCAGTCGCAGTACATGGATATGTGGGGGAGAGGCTATCATCGCTGGAAGTGAGTAGATCTCCGCGTCTTCTGCCGCTTCTTTGTGGGACCTCTTTCGCTGACAGGGCCCCTCCTCTTCCCAGGTCAGAGCTGCCAGAGAGCATCATTTCTGGACCGTCGCTGGCCGGCGAACCCAGCGCGAGCAACTCGTGGTGGACCAACTGGCTGGCGCTCATCGCCGCCAACGACAGCGCCCCCGAGCAGTATGCCTGGCACTTGGAGGGCGGCGGCGGAGACATGCAGTCGTCGGTGGCCCGCTACAAGAGCCTGCTCACCGACTACGGCCTGGCCACAGACCACGTTGTCAACATCAACGAGTACGGCATCTGGTCCGAGCAGGTGCCGTCGGGCAGTGCCTGGTGGATTGCGCAGCTCGAGCGCGTCGACGCCTACGGCCTACGCGGCAACTGGCTCGTCGGCGACCAGCTGCATGACCTCATGGCCGGGCTTGCCTCCAAGCCCAATGCCACAAACGACAGCTACAACTACACCGGCGGCGGCTACTGGACCACCCCGGCCTGGCAGGTCTACCGCTACTACGCCACCAACATGACGGGCACGCGGCGCCTGACCGCACCGACCGCCGATCTCCTCGGCGACGTGTTCGCGGTGGTCGACGACGAGAGTCGCACGGCACGCCTCTTAGTCGGCGCTCGTGTCGTCACTGGCACCTTTTCCATTGCCGTCGAGAAGCTCTCGGCTCTCGGACTCGCGCCGTCGGGCACCCTCGACATCCACACCTGGGGCTTTCCCAGTACGGACGATCACTATGCCGAGCTGGACGCCCCCGTGGATCTGGGCTGGTATGGGCACGACTACAGCGGCGACGCGGTGACGTTTCCCATCTATCAGGAAGACGTATATACGGCGTATGCGTTTGAATTTCAATTCTAGGTATGATTAGTTTACAGGGGGTAAAAAGATTGCACTGATCCTCTGCGTGAAAAATTCCCCATAGAAATGCAATACTACAGAATATGTCTGTTTTTTTTTTTTGGATTACAGTGTGAAGTAGAAGGGTTGCAAACGATGCTGCTTGCGACAGGATAGTAGATGTGCACGAGACTGGGTTTGTAAAAAGGTATGGTTATCCCGCTAAACTTATTTGTATTTGTGAACCTCCATACGCTATGTAATTGGAGTAGCTGGTGTGTGCCGCTCTTGCCAGGGCAAACGGATCAAAATCTCCGCGGAGGATTCGGATACATTAAATGTTCGGGGCAGCTGCTCATCGAGACGCGCTTCAAGACTTCAACAATTTTGACGCACTTGATATTGGTGCCTCTTCGATCATCGCATTGCGCAAACTCCCAGAGGTCGACGCACTCGCACGCATATTTGATGAGCCGGTACTCGCACATGGTTCCTGGTACCTGTTAGTTTCACAAACAAGCAAATCCCATCGGAGAGTACATACGGTAAGAGGCTGAATGCCTGAAATGGAGACCTGGTTCGATGTTGGTAATTGCTGGTTGTGGAGATGTCTGCGGTACTTCCTTCAGTCACGGAATAGTCAAAAGTAGATGCGTACGAGTCTGTGTCGAAACGTTTGCTCTGGTGAGAATTCTTGTCTTTTGGAAGCGGTCGATGACTGTTTTGAAATTTGATTGATTTTTCGGGTGCAGGCCTCTTTCATCCGATCTCTTGTCGAACACGTGACAGAGTGCTCTCGTTTCCGTGACGGCATCCCACGTTGCCAATAGAACCGACGGGATGGTAGGCCTTTCAATGGTGACGAACCGGCAGTTCCTATTGTGCGTGGCTTCCTGCTATTGTGCGGTAAATGCGTCTGTAGCGCAGCAATTAGCAGACTGGCCAGACGGGCAGATTCTACTTTTATGGACAATGGACTTTTTGAGATATCGTCTTCTTATTGAGCACTTCGCTCGTCAAAGGACATTTCAACAATAAGCCACGGGATTGAGGACTCGGGAAGGGTGACTTTGGCATGCTATTGAGTGTCTCCCATATGCCTTTCAAGATGTCGGTCTAGGCCGGCTTGGCAAGGGTACCCTGCTAGGTTCACACTATTTGACGAGATTCGACGAGGGGAAACGGGGCGCAGAGGATGAATGTAGCTTTGAAATTGAGTACTCTCGCGTTTCGTTTTGCTTGTCATGACCTTGATCCTGTTTGTATTTTATCAGTCATAAAAAATGGTAAAGCGCAGAGGACTGTGGATTAAAAAGTATGCTCTACGTATCGACAAAAATATATCCAAACATGGCCATCTTCGACAGAAAGCTATACTGACTGGAGTTGCGACCTGACCACAACCTCCTTCTGGACTTCTGTACAAGTATTAGTGTGTATGCAACCCCCCCTCTCCCCTAATCACACATCAAATGCCGCTACCACTACTGCATACGGACACTGTAAAAGAAGGGTGACCCGTGGCCCGCAGAGTCTGACGGATCGGAAATGGATAACCAATGAGAGCATTCTGGTCGAGTGCTGCGCCTCCTTTCAACCACCCGCAACACCCAGAGATCCTACTTGCATTTATCTGTATGGCAAGGCTGACGAGAAGTCACAATCGGTGTGGAGTCGACCTGGGCAATCACCTTCCAAGTCGAAGTGGGAGCGAGACGAAATGAATCGCACAGTCGAGTCTACGCACACCATAAATACCCGTCCCCTACACTGGTCACTCTGCTGCTCCTGGACACGGTTGATGAAGAGTTGGAAAAGTGCACGACAACTACCAAATAGAAAAAGTACCACAACTTGGCAGAGATGTCGACCATCCGACCTGCAGCCACTGCAGTGCTGCTGATTGTCCTTGCCATCTTAACAGTCGCCCGGCTGCGTCTCCCATACACAGCGTCAGCGCTGTCGTCCCTCGGAAAAACCATGCATGCCCGGCAGGATAGCGATAGCGGCGAAGCTCAGTGCAGTATCAACATCCCCGGCTATCGCAACCACGGAGACTGCAGTCTCCTGTGCCACGACACCTCGTGGGTGGACATTCTCACGTTCTATGCCGGAAACTATGCCGCCCACGCGGCCACCATCCTCGGTACCCCGGGACAGGGCGCCCTGGCCACGGCTCTGAACCTCGTGGCGGCCCTGCTGTACCCGGGGTCGGGCGTGATGCGCGGTGTCGCTGCCATCTTCAGTTTGGCCAAGTTTGGCAAGACCGACCTCCAAGTCGCCGCACGCGCTGGTGCGCTATGTGCCGTCATCAAGGTCAAGGACGAGGAACAGGAAAGTGAGCAGCCGTTGACGGCAGAGGCAGAGCTCGGCGCCATGCCCAGCGCGGCACAGGTTCAGCAGCCTGGCTCCCGCGCGGCTCTGGAGATGAGAGGAACGCGTCTTGACCCACTGAAGCAGAAAAATGGCAAGTCCGCCTGGGTGCCTATACACGTACGTGAATGACCTGAGCTGACCCTGCCACCTCTAGAGCCAAGCCATCTCATGTCGGTCAATGTCCACGGCACGTGGAACCTACCCCAGGGCTATAATATGGCTCTCGTACCACCATTCTCCAAATTCGAAGACGACGATGCCGACGTTGATGACAGTGACACCATGCCCTCTGCCTCCCGCGACACAGAGTCTGCTGCCAAACGTCGCCGTCCTTGGCTCAGACGCCTCGGGGCTGCTGTCCTGGCCATTTTCCGCAAGACAGATTTCCCGGAATGGTCCGCTAGCAGGCACAAACCTGTCACGCTGTCACGAAACTACAACTTGGTCAAGGGTCTTGTATCAATCTGGCAGCTTCTCTACGCCCTTACGACACTGTACGAAGCCCGTGGCAACCAGATTGGTGTCTATGGCTATGCGGCTTTTGGCCTGACCGTGGCCCCATATGCGTGGATGTCACTGATCAATCTAGTGGGAAGCTGTATCTGCCCGCAGTACGATGCCATTTACGTGGTGGAGTCTGTCGGCCTGGATGACCTCCGAAGAGAAGTAGAGGCCCGCAAAGCTTATGCAGATGCATCGCTCTCTAGTCCAACTTACTTTGGCGTGGAGGGTACTGTTGGCCGTCTCACTGCAGAGTCTGATGCAGCACTTCAGGATCTTATGGTCAAGGCGCCCCGCGACGAACACCAGGAGGTCGCAAGCGGTATCGTGGACTGTCGTCACTCGCTTGAACAAGTATGCATTATGTATGCCATAGGTATATGGGCGAGCCTGGTGCCGCTGGCCATTGTCGGCGGTCTCTCACAGTTTCGCCCGGGACAGAGCACCACCGCTCAGCGGGTCTGGACAATGCTATGGCTTGCAATGGGCATAGCCATGGGCTGCACCTATGGGATGTCCAAGCCCATCTTCATCATCACCGTCCCCAAGTTCGCCACTTCCACTAGCAAAGAGAGGAATTTTCGAATGCAAAATGTCACCATCACCACGAATCCGACCAGGAAAACAAATTTGGCCGTGTTTGACGTTTTAGTATTCATGGTAGTCATGCCTGCGTTCTATGCCGTTACAGCGCTGGGGGGATACGTTGTTGCAGGGCAGATGCTGAAAGACTTTGGTGTGTGCTCAAAGCTGGAGAATACTTCTGGATAACTCAAGATTGTATGAATTTAAAAGCAGAACCGACCAGAATTCCAAAACCGAAATTTTATTGTTTATTTTCTGTACTGTTTCTGTTCACCTGACTCTAGACAGAAATAAAATCACACAAGAGAATTCGCTGTCATGGTGCCTCTGCTGGACATTCCTCCATACGAAGCCAGCCCCCCCTACGCCGGCTCGACGACACCCGTCTGCTCGACAATGCGGCCGTAGTGCTGGGTCTGGCGATGGCGCTCAAAGGCAAACACGCCCTCGCGCTGGGGCCGGCAGTCGGCGAGGTCGATCGTGGCCACGAGCAGCTCGTCGTCGTGCGTCTTGGTCTCGGCCAGGACGTGGCCGTCGGGCCCGACGATGAGCGAGTTGGCAATGAGGAGACCGCCGTCTTCGTTGCCGGCCTTGCCCGCGTGGATGCCGAAGCAGGCATTGTGGTAGCTGCCGGCCTGACAGCTGAGCGTGTGGTGAAAGACGGACAGGGCCTCCTGCTCGGCCGGGGGTGCCGGCCGAGCCGGGTAGTAGGCCGTCGTGTTGTAGCCCTCGAGAACGATCTCGACGCCCTGCAGGCCGTAGCAGCGCCAGCCCTCGGGCCAGCGGCGGTCATTGCAGAGCAGCATGCCCAAGATAGGGCTCGGACAGTCGGCCGACAGGAGTCCCGGCGCCCGGAAGGCCTCGAAGCCGAAATCGCCGGGCGAAAAGAACATCTTCTCGAGCTGCTCCTGCGGGCCGCCGGTGGGCTGGGGCGTGCCGGGCAGATGCACCTTGCGGTACTTGGCAATGACCGAGTCGCTGGCGGCCGAGTAGTAGCACATGGTGTTGTAGTAGGTCGAGCCCTCGGCCGTTGTCCACTTTTCGCCGTAGCCGAGCGACACGTCCATGCCGTGGTGGTGCGCGCGGTCAAAGATGGGCTTCGTGTGCGGGTTGCTGGTCCGCAGCGCCTCGGGCGTCTCGGGCGTCTCCTCTTCAAAGAAGGCATCAATGGCCGCGCGGTCTGTGATGATGTGGCGCGGAAAAAAAGTCGTGAGGGCCAGCTCCGGATACACGAGCAGACGGACGCCCTGGGCGGCGGCGTCGTCCATGAGCCGCAGAAGGCGGTCCAGCACCTCTTGTCGCGGCGTAGCGAGCTGGATGGCGCCCAGCTGGGCGGCAGCGACGGTGATGACTCGACTCATGGTGTGCAACCAAAGGTGAACACAGGCAGTGACAGGATGAATGCAGGTCTAGAAATACATGCCGATTTCGCCGACGATATAAGTAGTCGCCAGAGATTCGTTATCGGCTATCGGACCTACAAATAGACGGAGACTTCGGCTCTCTGAAAAAAAAAAAGACCAGTAGAAATAGCCCAGGTTAGCTGTATCGGCCCCTGCCCCGTCCCGATAGCTTGACTCATGCTATTGTATCATTTGTTGTGCCTATCTTGTCATGGATTCTGCGCTTGCTTGCGTCTGGATTGCCAAGAGGTCGGAAAATGACCGAATCTGGAGCTAAGAACAACGGGCAGACTGAAAATAGTAAGCATTGCTCAATCTGCCCGAGAAGATCCATCTCTGCATTGGCAATACGACGATGGACTCGCAAGTCGGCCGAAAAATCTACGTTGACCACTGGTCTCTTGAAATCGATACTGATGATGTCGCTTTTTCAGCGCTCTTCTTCCTTGTCATGAGATGATACTGTTTGCCTTGTAAACGCAATTCATCTTGGGTCGCAGCAGCAAACCACCTTCAAAACTTAAGAGGCGCTTACTACGACGGCACTCGAGTACGAGAACGCTTCGCCCGGACACTGCAGACGAACACCCTCGACATTGGACTCATGCTAAAAATGCCTGGCCCGCTTGCGATATGAACTGCCTTCTGGGCTGCTGCACCGAGCTCTTTGGTGTTATCCTACGATGATCCTTCGATGACCCTATGTTATTGCCCACGTTTAGGACTTTATAGCGGTCATGTCCAGGGCTAGATTCAAGAGGTTAACATATTCTCATCTACGTGCCATGTGATATTCGGCTCCGTCTAGAATCGGGTATCTACCTCTGGTAAATTGATCGATCATGTTAAGAGTAGGAAAGAAAATGAAAACGGTACAAATGAAAACCACGATAGAAATGAAAACGACGACAGGCAAAATTAAAGACTATGCTACACAGCTGGATGATGTGTGACTTCCATCATTCGATATTCTCCCATCCCTATTCCTCAGTATCATGAAACATACTCCATGTCGGTCAGCCGGCTAGAATAAATGTCAAGGCACGCTTGTGAAGCCACCTGTGACCCTGTACGTCCGCAGGTGGTGCCTACGGGAGGTGTACAATGGTCTATTGGTGATACTTCTTCTTGCTTGTCGTCTAAGTCTAAGTCTACGTCTATGGGACAGTCTGATTAAGTAGACGCAGAGACTTCTGTGCAGTGGAGCCTCATTTCAGTCCTTCTAGACCTATAGGGGGCCCCTGCCGGTCACACTACGTATCACGTGTCCTCCCCCTTCGACGTATTCGTCTAGTCCCTACTCGTATACCGACACTCCAGCCGCCGCCTTAATTCTCACCATACATGTGGCCCTCATAGGATCTCATAGGCAGGAGGATCTGCGACTGTAACCCGGCATAAGAGAGATGGGGGCATACATTGAAGAGCAGGGTCATCCTAGATCATCCAGATTTGCGTCGCAATAAATCTGAGGTCGTCCTCAGAGACCACAATATCGTGTTCCACAGGGCCTATCGGCTGTCGCAGGAAGAGGCGTTCAAACTCAAGGCGTAGTGGACCTCTAGTCACACTAAACGAGAGAGGGTTCCTCTGCTGGGAAGGGCTTGCTTGGTGGAAGTCGTTGCCTGCTACTGACCAGACAATGTTGATCTCCTGGATGCACACGGGGCGGAGAGGAGTGGTCAATTGAGATACGGCGCGCGTCGTTGTAGCGCCAGAGGGAGCCGCATGTTGGCGTCGTTCTTGCCAATGCTCAATCAGAATGCGTTTCTGCGCGTGGTCGCCGGGAAACGCCTTGACCAAGAGAACAATCTGTACCGCGTGGTTGGAACGCGCGAACCAAAATCTTATCTTGGTTCGCAACGAGCTCAACGACTGGGCATGTCCTGCCTCTATCACGAGAGTCGGCCAAGCGTCCGCGCCACCTCGCTCAGGAGACGGCCCACCCCCGGAGTCGCCCTCGCCCAGGGACGTAAGCGAGCCCTGAGCCCCGTCGGGCGGGAACCGTGTTGCCGCGGTACTCACCCAGGAGCGGGAAAGTCCCATCTCAATAATCTCCCTAAAGATGTTTCCGTAAACGCCACAGTGGAGCCGTTCATGCACGCGAGTAGGAATAGTGATAATAAGTAATCCCTTCTCGGCGAGGAAGTGGAAGCGTCTCTTCCAGCCTCGGTCTTCGATGGCCTGGTCGATCGCTGCAAAGTTGTCAGATGTCACCCATGTCGCGATGATGGCGTCGACATCCATTGGCAGATCTTCCATGAAGCTCAGAAGCGCCGGGACTGTTGTAAAATGGATGGTCGGCTCCGACGCCTCTCCGGCCATCGACATGGTCGATCCGCCAAGAGGACGGCCCGAACTCTGACCCTGCGGGTGCTGCAGGGAGGCCATGGCGTACAGGAAGATGGTAGGGAGAGAGAGAACGCAGAAAGAAAGCCAGGAAAAAGAAGTGATAAAATAGAGTTGATTTTACATGGAATGTCAAAGATCGAGCAGAGCGAAGCGAACAAGAGATCTAGTATTGTGTAGGAGGGAGAGTGTCGTCACAAGATTATTTAAGTGGGTCCTGACATAGTGACAAGGTAAGAAAATATAAGCTTAATTGCCACGCCCCACACATCAATAGGATAAGAGCCCTCATTCATCTCTTGCGAGAGCACCCAAGTCACATATCCTGGAAAAAGTGCTCATGACTGACGAGGTGCCAAGGAGTCTGCGTGTCGGGTTATATGAGATCCTATCCGAGCTGTGCTGGAGAGCCCCTCCGTGCCGCCTCTCACCTAGCCTTGGGCAGTGGATACCCTCCAAGATCCGTGAACAGCTTGCTTGCCTTACCCATCAGCTCGCTGACATCATCGCCCATCCACTCGGAGACCAGAGCCGCACGGGGCCCTTCGAGCTCGCGGCGCAGGTTTCCACAAGTCTGGGCGGGTCAGAGAGTGTCTGAATTTCCCTTAACAGAGGACGAAGAGGAGGAAAGGAAAAAAGAGGGCTACAGGCTGCAGTTGAAGCTCAGAAACATACCAAGATACACTTTCCCGTCTGGTCTTGCAGCGAGGCCTGCAGAATCATGGCAGCCACGTGGTCGGGCGTGTTGGCCTCCAGCCCGGCCGCGTGCCAGGCCGCAGCGAAGCCGGCTGTGATGTGCGTCGGCGTGAAGAAGGGCGCCACCGCATTGATGCGTACACCGCACTTGGCAGCGGCTTCTTGGCTGGCGCGCAGCAGGCCGACGATACCGTGCTTGGAGGCCACGTAGGCGGCCACGCCGGTGCCACCAAAGTAGCCAGACGTGGAGGCGACGAGAAGGACGGAGCCGCCGCCGGTGCGGCCCATGTGGTGGAGAGCGAGGCGGAGGGCTGGGAGAGATAGG
Source organism: Esteya vermicola (assembly GCA_002778215.1). Lineage (NCBI taxonomy): Eukaryota > Fungi > Ascomycota > Sordariomycetes > Ophiostomatales > Ophiostomataceae > Esteya > Esteya vermicola. The sequence continues at coordinate 189,032 of PCDM01000020.1, forward strand.
AGAAGGGGGAGGAGGCTGGTCAGCCAGTTCCACGGCAGAGTCTTCTTCGTCTCTCACGGCTTACTGTTCAAGGTCCCCTTGAGATTGACGTCCAGCACCCGAAACGCCTCGCGGCTCTCGAGGAGCTCGCCATTGCCGTCCACACCGAGCTCGAGCACTGGCGTCGTCTCCATGATGCCCGCGTTGGCCACGACGATGTCGAGTTGGCCAAAGCGCCGTTCCGCCTCGTGGAAGAGATGCAGCATCTGTGGCCACTGCATGATATCGACGGGGACAAACAGAGCCCGTTCGGGGTGCGCCAACGTCGGCAGGAGGGCCTCTGCAGCCTCCCGGGCCTGGGGCAGGTCGGCGACAACGACGTTGGCGCCGTGCTGGCTGAAGAGAGCGGCCGTGGCAGCACCGATGCCGTTGGCAGCACCCGTAATGATGACGGTCTTTCCGGCGGCCTGGGCCAGCAGCTCTGGCTGGATGTCGACTTTTGTAGGCATTCTGGCAGGGGAGGAGTGCGTTCTCGAGATGAGTCTTCTACGTGTATAACAAATCGTCCAAAAAGGGCACATAACGTTTTTGTATGGTCACACACCCGGTCCACCTGGAAGAGTGGAATCATGCCAATGTCGCAATGGCGGAGACGACCAAGCGCCCCCGGGCAGGACAGGACTAGTCTATTGTATGCTGCACTCCGCACCTGTACTGCGGGGGCAGCGGGGGCAGCGGGGGCGGGGGTGAGATGGAGATCCGGCAGAAGGATACCCGGAAGAGGGAAAAGTTCGGCAGCTACGGAGAGTGGTCTCTAGCTCTAGGCGGAGAGAATTTAGGAGGCTTCATCATGTCCCGTGTGCTGTTTTTCTTATTCTACTGTATAATTTACGACCTTCGCTATGTATTTCCCGCTTTTCCACCGTTTTGTATTCTCCTCTGAGTAGTGCCCTCACTCCACATACCGCAACGCAGACGTCCCCACGAGCCGCGCGTTCTTGCGCTTGTAGTGAATCATGAGCGAGAAGCTGATCATGGCGCCCAGGAAAAGCAGGGCGGCGTTGACGCCGTGGCCCAGTCGGTAGATGGGCTTGTCCTGGGCGCGGTAGATCCACACGCCGACGATCTGGCCGGGCCCGGTGAGGGCAATGTTGAGGCCGGTGGACAGCGCGCCGGCAGTCGTAGTGCGGCTGTTGTCGCCGACCCAGGCACAGAGGGCAGGCAGGCCGCCAAAGACGCCGCAGGTGGCAAGGCAGAGCAGGGCGTAGCGGGCCTGGTAGGACTCGCCGGGAAGGGTCGCTGGAGAAGCAGAGAGAGAGAGTCAGTGGGGGACATGAGAGAGGATGAGAAGGGGTGGAGGGGGCATGCAGGGTCCCGTGTCCAAGTCTCACCTAGTATGGTGTACGAGACAAATCCGAGGCCAAAGGAGAAGCCGGCGACGAGGCCGCGCTGACGCAGGCGATCCGATAGCCAGGAGGTGAAGAGCGTAAAGACGTAGGCGGTGGCGTAGGGCGGCACGGTGTACAGCTGGGCACGGAGGCCGGCATAGCCGAGGCCCTGCACAATGGTGGGGGCGAAGAGCGACAGCGACGAGACGCCGCTGCCGACACAGCCGTAGGCGGCATAGTGCAGCCACATGCGGCCGTCGAGCAGGACTGCACGGGCGTCGGGCCAGCTGATGTGCTCCTCGTTGGCGCGGCCGTGGATGCCGAGGCGGCGCTGCTCGAGCCGCTTCTCGTCGGGGGTGAGCCAGGCGACGTCTTCTGGGTAGCTGGGGAGGAGGAAGAAGATGATGCAGCCGAGGAGGACTAGACTGCGTCAGATGGAAGAAGAGGAGCGACAAGCAGGGAGGCCAACTCACCAGACGGCAGACCCTCAAAGAGAAAGAGGTAGCGCCAGGCCGCCAAGCCGCCGACGCGGTTCATGTGGCCGACACCGTAGGCGATGCATCTGGACGGATCAGCATATGAGATTTCGTTGTGATGGCCATCCACGCATGCGTCGACCACCTACCCGCCAAAGGCCCCCGACAGCGTAGCGCTGCACATGAACGAGGCGATGCGTGTCGCTCGTTCCTCTGCCTTGTACCAGAAGCTGAAATAGTAGATCATGCCAGGAAAGACACCCGCCTCGGCGGCCCCCAGGAAGAAGCGCAGCGCTGTCACGCCCGCGGCATTGTGGGTGCCGCCGATGCCCGCACAGCAGGCACCAAACATGACGACGAGAAAGGCCAGCCAGCGGCGCGGACTGGCAATCTTGAGCATCAGGTTGCTCGGAGCCTCAAAGACGCTGTAGGCCACGAGGAAGAGCATGAGGGCGACGGTGTACTGGTAGTTGGTCATGTGGTTGGTCTGGAGCATGTCATCGCCCGTGTCGGAATTGAGGATCTTGGCATTGCCTGGGGGTCAGTTTCAGAGTGACAAGTCGGAAATGAGCAGACTCACCAATATTGGACCGGTCTATATAGCAAAAGAGATAGATGATGGCCGTTGTTGGCAGCAGGCGGTAGTCGATCTTGCGGACGATTCTATAGAGTCAGCAGAGCCAGATGACAAGATATGACGAGAATATGAAGTGACTTTTCGAGAACATAGGACAAAAGAAGACACACCTCTTCTCCAGCTCCTTCTCCTCCTCAGTCAGCACGGTCGTGAGCGCCTCTCGCTCCGGCTTGCTATCTTCCACAAAGTCCACCATGGCGACCTCACCGGTCTCGATCTTTTCTCTGGCATCATTTGGGGACATGGTGACGAGGACGAGAGATGGGTTGCACTCTGCAGACATCTGGTTCCTCCTGGGCCTGCTTCCTATATAACTGGCCGGCAGTAAGGACCCGCGTTCATCCATCTTCCCCACGGGGTAGCGTGACGCGGAGAGACGTTCCTGGACCAGGCGGGGAGTGCAAAGCGGGCCAGGGAGAGCTCTCAGGTCACTTCTGGGGTGGAGGTAGTCTGTCCATCTCCACACGACCCCCTCATTTCCGGTCCAGCCATGGCCTCCCACCATCCGGGGAGACACAAGTCTCCCCGGCGTCGTAGCAGCTACCTGGAAATTGATATCCTTGGCATGGCGACAATCCGGCACTCACAAATTTCAGAGGTGGTTGAAAAGGGATGTCACATGGGTGCCAACATCCGTGATCGACCTGCAGGACAGTCCTGGAGTATTTAGAGGCACTTTTGGTGAGGAAAGAGTGAGAGCCTCTTACGAGATCACGACAGAGCTCTCACCATGGACAACTGTCCCATCTTCCCCGACCTACACGGCAAGGTCGCCCTCGTCTTTGGCATCGGCCAGGCCCGCGTTCCTGACACCGCCGGCACTCCGAGTCCGGCCATCTGGGGCAACGGTGCTGCCATTGCTTGGGTGCTCGCCCACAACGGCGTCACCCTCTTCGGCGCCGACATCGACCTCGCCGCTGCCGAGCACACGGTCAGCCGCATCCAGGCCGACCACCCGGCCGCCGTGTGCGACGTCATACGGGCCAACGTCACCAGTGCCACCGACGTGCAGGCCGCCGTCGATGCCTGTCTCGCTCGCCACGGCCGCATCGACATCCTCGTCAACAACGTCGGCGCCACGGCCGCCGGCGACCCGGCCACACTCGACGAGGCCGTCTGGGACGCACAGCTGGCCCTCAACCTCAAGAGCGTCTACCTCGGCCTGCGGGCCGTCCTGCCGGTCATGGCGCGGCAGCCGGGCGGAGGCTGCGTGGTCAGCAACGCGTCCGTGGCCGGCCTGCGCTTCCTGGGCAAGCCGCAGGTGGCCTACAGCGCGGCCAAGGCTGCTGTGGTGCAGCTGACGCGCGTCACGGCCTGTCTGTACGCGGCCCAGGGCGTGCGGCTCAACGCCATCGCGCCGGGCCTCATGTTCACGCCGCTCGTGGCGCGCATGGCGGCGAGCAGCGACGCCGCCGAGCAGACGACCTTTCGGCGGATCACGCAGCACAACGTGCCGATGGGGCGCATGGGCAGTGCCTGGGACGTGGCCACGGCGGCGGCCTTCTTGGCGAGCTCGGCAGCGGCCGGCTACGTGACGGGACAGACGCTGGTGGTCGACGGAGGCCTGACGAGCTCGACGGGGACGGGATTCGAGGCAAAGCTGTGAGGGCGAGCAAGTAAGACTGAGAAAAGAATCCCACAACCTGATGAGGGTGGCCGTCTGTGTGGTGAGTGCGGAGCTTTACTACACCCGAAACACATGCACAGCTACTCTTCTTTGTACGTCAACTGATATTGTAGTAATGCTGTCTATCCTGAAATACATATCCTATCTAGAAACTTGCTACTTCCTTCTACCTATATATGCCTTTTAAGTGGAGGGTGTCGAGGTAGAGCCTCTACCTTATTTTCCCCTAAATGGGTACAGGCAGTACGATATACCACGTACCCTGCACTCAGTGGGCAGAAACAGTAAGACGTGCAGTTGTCATCCGTTGCCTGTCTAAAGAGCTTCTATCGCGTCAAGTATAAGGACATTTCGCGTAGCAACTGCATCCCTGTACTTGAATGGCATGATCTCAGTTCTTTGGCTGCGTGACCACCGCAGACGTGAAAGATCGCAGCAACACCAGCCACGCCAACATCACACCCGGGGCAGACGTTGCCACTGTACATAGGTGTTGTATCAACCACCTGCTACCAGACAAGAACGTTTCCAGAACCTCAGACCTCATGGTACTCCAGCATCTGTTACTCTGCTTGATCGCCTCCCGTTTGCTGACGATCTCCTCGTCACCAGCCGCATCGACGTTGAAAGCTTTCCCAGCATGGCTGACTTCCTTCTGCCCACTGTTTGCAAAGGAGAGGTCTCAAGAGGTGTTCCGCGCAACTGCTCCACTACTGTGGACTGTAAGGAGACCTTGAACAGGCTGAAAAATCAACCCTCGTTACTGCATTTATCGTTGTCGGTGGGCCAGGCGTGAAGCAGACAAGCCGGAGACACAGTTGTGTTGTCGTGATGGAGGGCTTCCCGAGCCCCGACGGATGTCGAATAAGCTTTTTTCGTCCTCTTCTTCAGATGCTCGCATCATATCGGCACAGTCCAAATCAGGGAGACTGTTTTGTTGAGTTCATGGCATCATGCCTGTACTCAATCGCTGACCTCCAGGGTGGCAAAGGAATGAAAAGTCCAAAGTATGGCTTCTTCGTAGCCACCTTCGTAGTGGGTGCAGAACAAAGGAAAGCTCATATCGTAGACACAGCCGCAGAGGAACGAGCCAGTTCTGCGAGAAAGACGTCGCCTTTGTTCATGAAGAAAATGGAAGCGACAGGGTGGACAAGCTGCATTTAGCTGCTCGTCGTCTTGGTTCAAGATGTGGACCATGTATATCTGTCTTTCGACAGATGTCTGATGTGTCGAGAAAAGAAATGAAGGAGGAAGAAAAAGATCCACGTGAAGTAGGAAAGAAGGTCTTATATAGTAGTTGTATATGGATCCGCACTTACGTCACTACTACTCCGTACCTAATCACGGCCCGTGAATTACCTCGTCACAGCTTGGCGTCACACAAAATGGACCCACACTTGTTATATGACAGACAACTGGAAAAAACGTTGAATTGCCTGATTCGAATTTCTGAAAATAAAAGATCTAGTCGAGCGCTATAAACCTCTTCTGAGGACTACCTCAGATTCCATCGTTCTCTCAAGCATTGACATTGCCTTTACCATCCGGGCCAATCTTCCCCCCTCCCCAAATGGTAGCGGCATTGTTGTTTAGAAAGCTTCCGCGGCCCGGATACGACCAGATCAGATCGCCCCAGCCAGGGTGGTCATTGGGGCCCGATCCGGCCGCTGTGATATGTCAGAGTGATTCTGGAAGACAACGAGTCGGAAGACCTACCAAATCCATTGCCGGCAGTGGCATTGGCTGCCTTCTTGATAGCCGTCGTAAAAGGGGCAGACAGGCCGCGCTTGACCACGTACTGGTAGTAGATGATCTGGGGGCTGTTAGTCCGAGACTCCAGCAACGGAAGGATTCCTCGTCACTCACATCCCAGACTTTGGGGCTCGACGTCAGCACGCCTCGACTGATGGTGGACGGCTGTGCCCACGGCCCGTTGATGAGGATGGCCTCGCAGCGGTAAAAGTTGGGATCGTACGGGACGTCATGGCCGAGGTTGTACTGGGCCGTGTACTCGGCCGCCTTGAGAAGCAGGTTGTTGCCCAGCGAGTAGATGTCGACGCCCTGGGACTGCACCACGCGGGCTGCCTCGGCCGCCCATCCGATAGCCCCCTGAGCATGGCCTTGATCCCGTCCGGTCTCGGCGCCCTGGCCGGTGGCCGAGTCAAAGTTGCCGTAGAGTCCGGCGCAGAGGTCATTCATGTAGGAGTAGAGGGCGTAGTTGTACTGCGTCTGGTGAGAGGACAGAAGAAGAGTGAAAGAAGAGGGAAAGAAGGGGTAGAAAAGCCACTCACCATGGACACGTCGTCCAGGTAGACGGCAAACGACAGCAGTGCCTTGAGGCTCACCATGCCGTAGTTGGCCTGGCCGACAATGATGGACTGCCGCGCAAACAGCCAGTACAGCTGGTTTGAGAAGCCGCTGCCACCCGATGCCTTGGCTCCCGCCTCCGTCCAGTTGCCCTCCCAGCGCATGATCTCGGCCGCATTGGCCAACAAGTCGCCCTCGAGCCCGACGAGCAGCGACGTGTCGGTGCCGATGATGCTCGTCAGGCTGCTGCCCCAGCCGTCGAGGATGGTGGTCGCCCGATCCCAGTGGCTCTGGTTCCGGGTAATATACCACATGAGGGCATTCTGCCAGGCGGCCCGCGTGTCGTGCGTGAAGCTGGTGTAGTTGTTGCAGCCGCCACGGCAGAGGACCGGCTTGGGACCCTCCATGACGTAGTCGGCCTGCGAGTACGGGCTGCTGCTAAAGTTGGCATAGGCCGACGCGTACGGCTCCCGGTGGCTCAGCACGCCCGTGCGTATGCGCTCGAGGTCGTCGTGCGTGTGCCACAGTCCGGGGTGCACAAAGTCCCCGACCCGCTTCTTCATGCCGTCAAAGGCCGGCACCGGCAGGATGGGGCCGTTGAGCACGGGCAGGCCATTGAGAGGACCGGTGGCCTCGACAGGCGAAGACGGAAGCAGACAGAGGGCGGCCGCCGTGAGTGTGGCAAAGAAGGGTCTAGAGTGCATGGTGTTCCTTGGCCCTTTCTGCCATCCTTCTGCGAGAGCCAATGATCCATTCGAATATAAGCTACAAGACTGTGGAGTGCTGTAAACTCTGACTCTCCGAGCCGTGACCCAGATTGACGAGGATCTCAATATTACCCCACATCTACTCCACAATGTACCCCAGTCTGCTTCTCCGCATTCTACGGCGTCTTCCGACAGCTGGCCCGGAATCCGTTGATTATGAAGTTGGCTATGAGTGGAATCGTTCATTTTTACATGTCTCTACGCAGACAGAACGAGCACCTTGGTCTGGTGAGAAGTCACGTTCTGAAGCACAATCGTGTCCCCCAAACTCCCCAAACTACCCAGATTCCGCGCTTCCCAGACGTCACGGACCGTGTATCGTGACCAGGCCGGCTGGATGCTCGGGACACGGGCCACGGGTATGGCAATGTCTGCCGCGTCTGGCCCGTAGTTGAGGGCGAGGATGACCAGCCGCGAGCGTCCCGAGCTCAGCGGTCCCGCCCAGATCTGGATGGACCCCTCGGTCGAGATGTCGGCAAGGTAGTTGACGGCGACGCCCAGGTTGTCCTGGGAGAGGGCAATGATTTCCTTGTTGAGCAAAATGTCGCGGGACGTCTGGTTGATCGTCTGGAGGTCGGCGCCAATGATGAGGGGCGACTTCAAGGCGGCCCAAAAGGCAAAGTGCGTCTGCTCCTCGTGCTCGGTCATGACGCCCCGGCCGATTTCCAGCATGTCCATGTCGGCTCACTCGTCAGCCGGATGCTACTAGACAAGAAGAATAAGCAGGACACGTACCCCAGGCGCCCGGCTTCTGAAACCGAGACAGCTCCCGCATCTTGCGGATCATGGTCAGCACGCTGACGCCGGCATAGCCCGTGTTGAGACAGTAGGCCGTCTTGCAGACGCCGGCTTTGTCTGTGGCAAAGGAGGCGTAAATGTCGCCCGACATGCGGTACGAGTCGCTCAGCTGGTCGGCCCAGAACCAGGGGAACTGGTTGCCCCACTGACAGAGCGAGTAGACCATCTCGCGGCCGGTCGCCTTGATAGCGTTGCCCATGGCCATGAAGCGTTCCTGCGGCGACTGGGTGCTGGCCAGGAAGCCGGCACAGTTGTCGTACTTGAGGTAGTCGATGCCCCAGTCGGCGTACGTGGCGGCGTCGAGCTCTTCGTTGCCGTAGGATCCCGGAAAGAAGGCGCAGTCGTAGATGCCGGCATCGCTAGATTTGTCAGCAGACAGACTCTGACAACAGAAAAAGAGCTCACCTGTATATGCCAATCTTGAGGCGGAGGCCGTGGACATAGTCCGCCGTGCTCTTTATGCCGCTCGGAAAGACGGTCGTGTTCGCCTGCTGGCGACCAGTCGCATCGCGGGTCATGTTCTGCCAGCCGTCGTCCATCAAGATGTAGCTATAGCCAGCCTCCCGGTATCCCGACCTGGCCACAATATCGGCTGTCGACCGAATGAGGCTCTCGTTGATCTTCTTGCCAAAGGCATTCCACGAGTTCCATCCTGGGTCGTGGTCAGCTTGTTTCCCTTGTTTTGAGTCGGCTAGACGTACCCATCTGAGGTTTGGCCAGTATGGCTGCCATGCCAGGCACAGCAAAGAGGAGAATTTGAAAGTGCATGTCGACGTTCAAGGTGATTCGTTACTCGTGTTTGCTTCTGGAGGACAGTCACTTGCAGCGAGTCAATGACTAGGTAGTGACTGGGAACTCTGTGACTGTTGTGGTTGAATTTGAAAGTCCCGACAGAAAGGGTTGGAAAGGGTTGCACCACCACACACCCCCGAGACTTCCCCCACTTACAGGTGGCGATATCGTCCCGATCATGGAGCCCCTCCGCAGATGAGAGATGGGGACCTGAATGGGGCGCTTTAGTGCTGGCCATCCTGCGGGCACACGGGCAAAGACTCGGTTGTCTCATCCGTCTTTTTTTTCACGATACTGCAGGAAGGAATATAGCAGACTACATGTCGACGATCAGTCAACCATTCTAAGCTGTGGAAAGCCTCATTTTATCATCAGAGAGCCCTTTCAAGTCCACCACCACTGCCCATCATGAAATTCTACACGATCCTCGCCACTGCCACGGCCGCTCTGGCGTCTGTCCTCGACCGCCAGCCACTCAGCTACGCACCACTGCCCAGAGACACCTATGTTGTCCCCTCCAACGCATCGGCCACCACGCTGCTCGACTTTATCCGCTCGCGCAGCGACCTGTCGACCCTAGCCTCGGTACTCAGCGAGGCTGCCGGTATGATATGTGCAGGCACAGCCATGGACGGCAGAGAAAGCCACTGACTCTTGACAGGCTTTGCAGAGGCCTTTTCCACCGTGCCGACCTGGTCCTACACCTTCTTTGCCCCCTCCAATGCCGCCTTTGCGAACACGGGCGCGTACTATTCTACGTTTGCGGCCACGGCCAAGGGAAAGTGGTGGCTGGGCAACCTGCTGCAGCACCACTACGTCCCCAACTCGCAGATCAAGACGAGTGCCTTCAACTCGACCTACACGCGGCTGCAGACGGGGTCGTACCTCTTTATCGGCACCCAGGTCGTCAATGGCCAGCTCATGCTGAACGACGTCTCTGCCGTCGTGGATGCTGACCTGCCCGTCACCAGTGTAAGCATTCTCTAGTTTCCATCCTGCAGTGACATGCTAACCAAGGACAGGGCATTATTCATGTCATTGACCACATTCTCGATCCCTCGGCGCAGATATTCCAGCCGGATGTGGCACGCACCAGTCAGAGCTTTATTCCCGGCAGCTGCTCTAATCCCAATCTTCCGTACTGTTAGTAGATGAAGAAGTAGCTTGACAAGAATACATGATATTTAGGGTAAGTTAATGTATGGACCTGAAAGTGATGCCCGTTTTCATATTCGCAAATTACTTTAATCATAATACAACAGTGTCATCTACTGCTATTACATCACATGGTGCCTAAAATACTCTAAAATACTTTACAGGCATTATCTTGGACTCTCTCCTCAGAAACACCTGCTCAGATATCATACCGAAACTCGGGGTTCTCCTTGTCCGTCAAATCATCAAATGCATGGACATGGGTAATCTTGACGTCCTGGTCCGTCTCGCGAGCCGCATGCTGAGCCTCGGCTGCGGCTGCCTCCTTCTTGGCCTTGTTGCGGCGCGTCAGCAGGATCCGCAGGATGACGAGCACAATGTTGAACAGCACATAGAGGCAGAAGTGGGCCGTGAATCCCTTTCGGTAGCGGGGGGCGTCGCCGGCCTGGAAGATCTGCGGTGCCGCCATGTTGCCGGCGGCCCAGGAGACAAAGGTGATGGCCAGCGTCGTCGACTTCTTGGTCTGGCCCGCCACGTTGCGGGAGATCAAGCTGAAGATGAGGTTGCCCTCGGCCAGGTAGAACTGCGTGAGGTAAAAGGCGATGAGCAGGCCGACCCGCGTCTTGTGGGTGGGAGGGATGGAGTAGATGACGGCCGTGCCGATAATGGCAGGCAGGGACCAGAGCTGAGAAGCGTCAGCCAGGAAAGGAAAAGCTGTCAGGAGGGATGTGGATGGGAGACTCACATGCATCACCAGTGCCGTCTGTCTCGTCCACGTAGCCAGGGTGGCGCTGCCAATCATGATGATGATGGTGAGGGCGCCCTGGGCAATGTTGAGGAGCTGCGTCTGCAGGTAGCTGAAGCCAAAGGAGGCGATGATGAGGTTGGAGAAGACGCCGAGGCCGCCGATGACGAGGGTCGAGGTGATCTGCAGCATGACGTAGCACCAGATGACGGGGTCACGGATGGTTTCCAGGACCTGGTAGCGCTTGTAGCGGCGGTTCTGGATGCCCGTATCGTTGGCGCGGACGCGTTCAATCATGAGGCGCTTCTCGTCCTCGGTGAAGCACTTGGCCGACATGGGGCTGTCGGGAAGCCACCAGCCGATGAAGCAGGCCCAGATGCAGGTGGCGAGGCCGAGGACGAGGAAGAGCAGCTGCCAGGGGAAGATGGGGCCATATGTGTAGTGCGACGTGCCCCAGGCGATGATGCCGCCAATCTGCACGGTCAGCAGGGGTGAGAGACGACGGGAGACGACGAGGGACGAGAGTGAGCGGCTTACCATGAGCTGCACGCCTGTCATGCAGTACCACATGCTTGTCAGGATGGACTGCTCCTTTTTTGTGTACCACATGGTTGTCCTGCTCATTAGCCTTTTTTACTGAATGTGACAATAAAAAAAGAAGAGAAAAAGGGACATACATGATGATGAAAGCCGGCTGCACAGACGCCTCAAAGAGGCCCAGCAGAAAGCGGACGGCCATGAGACTGCCAAAGTTGTTGGCGGCGGCCGAGCAGGCCACGACGGCCCCCCAGAGAAAGACATTGCCGGCCAGGTACTTGGCGACGGGCAGCTTCTGCAGCAGGTAGTTGGTCGGGTACTCGCCCACGAGGACGCCCATGTACAGGATCGTGCCGAGCCAGCTGGAAACGACCATTGTTAGCCATTGAAAAATCTTCCCATCATTTGGATGCGTACCTAAACTGCTGGCCGACGAGGTGCGCGTCGTCCTTGATGCCCATGACCGAGGAGAAGCCAATGGTTCCCTTGTCCAGCGACTGGCAAAAGTACGTGCCCAGCATGCAGGCCAGAATCCGGCCATTGACTTTCCAAAAGAGCCGTCTGTTGGTGGCCTCGTCGATGTAGGTCGGGACCTCGCCCACGTACTTTGCCGTCTGCACCAACAAGTCAACGACGGTCCATGGCATTCACAGCAGGACGTGCTCACCTCCTCGTCTTGGGCAGCAGTCGTCCGCGTCGCCTCGGGGTCCGCTGCCGGACCAATGGCCATCTCGTCGTGAGCGGGCGAGTGGGCGACAGAATCGCTCTTCTCCATGGTGATGCGGTGCTGTCAGTGTGTTATTTGCAAAGTGTCGGCCCTCGAGGTTTTCAAAAAGTCATTGGGACACGGAAAGTCGAGTTGCCATGCCACCTGATTCGATGCCATGCAGCCTTCTTATGCCTCGTGCCCTCGTCCCATGTGTCCAATGGTTGGGTTTCTCTCCGCAATTCCACCCTACACGAGTGACGGGCAAAGTTGTGGTGCCACCCTCGTCTCCATCTGCAGTATGGAACTGGTAGCGGAAGACAGTCCGCCACTTGACCCGAAAGCCGTCAAGGTCATTAAAGTGGACCTCCACAGCAAATATTGAGGGTCCTCGCAAATGCTACTATCCCTTTTTGAATCCCCACGGGGTAATTTTGATTTTGCATGTGGGGTGATTTGGAGAAAGCGATGGCGAGGAGGAAAGACAATCCAAAACTATCATGTGCGAGGCCCCGTCGCTGGGAAACGAGCATCGGGAATTGAAGACTAAGACTCATGATGGCCATGCACAGAGACGGTGACCCAGGCGACCAGAGCGCCCATGAACCGCGTCGAAAGTCGGCGACGGCACAGGAGGCGGACGAGTCGAGCCTGGAGGACGAGGAGTTTGACGACCGTGAATACAGCAGCGTGCCCGCGGCCCGGTCGAGGAGGAATGCCCCGAGAGAAGAGGGACCAGCGTGAGCGCCTCGTCGTGCCAGCAAGAACAATGGCCAGGAACTGACCGAGTCACAGCTGTCAGGCGTGTCGGCGAAAGAAAGCCAAGTGTTCACGCCAGCAGCCATGTCTGCAGTGTGTGCGTCACGGTCAGTAGGTGATGAAAATGAAGACAAATGCAAAAAAGAAGGAGAAAAAAAAAGAAGAGAGAAAAAGAATGAAGAAAAAAACTTTCAATGAGAGACCAGACTGACGGCGACAGAGATTGAGTGCGTCTACGATACAAAGACAACCAAGCCCGGCATGCGCACGGGAGCCATTGAGTCTCTGAGCCGCAGATTGTGTAAGTGATTCTCGTCGTCTCGTCCGTCTCGTCCATCTCATCGTCATCTGACAACCCGACACTAGCCACGCTGGAGAACCTCTTTCTGGGACAAGGCGTCCTGTGGCAGGAGGTCTGGCGATGTCTGGACGCCGTCGGGGCGAGGACCCGTCTGCCGGGCTCCGACTCGGGCTGCTCGCCTGGCGACGCCACCACTCTGGCCGATCCCAGCCAACCGCTGCAGGAGCACTTGGCACAGCTCAAGACCGTGCTTTCCGGCCTTTCCGGCCGTGATGCTCGTGGTGGAGCCGCGTCACAGAGACACCTCGACGACGCGACGCCGCCTGTGAAGAAGCGGCGCATCGAGGACCACGACGAGGACGACTCTTCCAATGCCCGTCCCTCTAAGCTGCCCGTCGTCGACAGCAGTCACGCAGACAACGCCGGCCTTCCACCAGACGACCTCGTGGATGCGCTGGTCGAGATCTACTTCAAGTCCATCCACCCGTGGATTCCCATGCTGCACGAGCGTCAGTTCCGCGAGAGCATGGCCGATCCCCGGCAGAGGCCACGACTGACGACCGTGTTTCATGCTATCGTGTCTCTCTGTGCACGGCTCTCGGACGACACGCGTCTGGGCAGCAGAGAAGCACGCGCGTCGCTGGCCAGGCGGTGTCGACAGACGGTCATCCTGCAGAGCATGGAGACCTTTTCGGTGCGGAATCTGCAGGCCCTCACCATATGCGCCTTTGATATTGTGAGTAAGGCATCTGAAGCAATACAAGACGAGAAACTGACAAGAGACTGCACAGATTGGAAGCGGTTCTGGACCGTCTGCCTGGGTACGTTGATCTCTACACCTGCTAGACTGCATCTAACAGAATCTCAGTCCATCGTGGGCAGCATGACGCGCACCGTAGAGCAGCTGCAGCTGAGCGTCGAAGACCAGGACCAGCCACAGTCGTCCACGCAGAAAGGAAACACGCTCATGAAACGCATGGCCTTTCTGCCGCCGAGCAGCAGCTGGGTGGAGGTGGAGGAGCGCCGCCGTGTCTTTTGGAACGTCTTCCTCATGGACCGCTTCTCCTGCACGACGACGGGCTGGAACCTGTCGCTGACCCATGCCGATGTCCGGCGTCGGCTGCCGTGTGAGGGCGCCCTGTGGGACGAGGGCACGCCCCTCAGGCCGACCCCCTACTTTGGCGTCTCGGACCCCGTCAGCACGAGCACGGGCGCCCTCGTCTCGCCGAGCACGCAGCTCCCGCAGACCGACCCGGGCGCGGACGACGAGAGCCTGCTCGGCGGGTTTGCCTACTGCATCGAGGCCACCGAGAGCCTCAGCCAGGTCACGTCCTTTTTTCTGCAGCGGGACGTCGACGTGACGAGGGTGCACGACGTCCAGATGTGGCTCGTCCGCTTCAAGCAGCTCGACCTGCGTCTCGTGCAGTGGAAGATCTTCCTGCCCGTCCGCTGGCGCGAAGCCTGTGCCCTCAACGCCGACGGCAACATGGATCCCAATCTCACGCTGGCCCACATCACCCACAACACGGCCGTCGTCCTCCTGCACCAGAGCATCGCCTACCCGTCTCCCGAGTGGCAGGCCGCCCCTGTGCGGCTACCGTCGGCTCTCAGTGCCGAGACCTGCCTCGCCGCCGGCACCGAGGTGGCCATTATTGCCGAGCGGTTCCTGCAGGGGACCACGATTCCCACGAATCCGCAGTTTGCCTTTTGTCTCTTCATCTGCGGGCGGATGCTCCTGGCCCATGCGGCCTACTACAGCACGCCTCTGGCCGCCGATTTTGACTCTCTCGTCCAGAGTCTCTACGTCATTTCGCGGCGGTGGAACGGTCCTGTCATTCACAGCAGTCAGGAGGGGGGAGAGGGCAGCGAGAGTCCCAACCTCGCATCCAAGTTTGCCTCGCGGCTGCTGCAAGCCCGACGACTCGGACCGGCGGCCGTGGATATTCGGCAGACGGCCTACTCTGAGGACGGACAACAGCAACCGCAGCCAGATCACTACTCAGGTCCATCTACGCTCATAAACATGTCCAGTGGCACGGCGACCGAGGCAGGCTACCTCTACACGGGAAGCAATGACTCTGTGTTCACGGACCACGCGGCCATGACGGCCCCCCCTTTTCCTCTGGACCCAGAGACTTCGCCTGGGGGTGGCCTCTCCCTTGCCTATCCGCCTCTGCCCATGGCATTCCAAGCCCACGCCGCCGGCAGCCGGACACAGCTCCCGGACACCTCTTCCAAGACTGCGGGTCAGCCTTTGATACGGGTAGAGCCCATGACCATGCCGAGACAGGACCACAGCTCAGACTACCACGGCGAGGCCGTGACTCTGCAAGTTCTGGGCGGCCATGGAAACGCAGACGGGGGAGAGGAGACTCCGCTGGAATTTGAGGCACTCAATGAATTCTTTGATTCCTCCTTTCTGTCCACCCAGCGAGTCAGCATGTTCTCCAGTCAGAGAGAGGTCTAGTCTATTGTCGAACTGTATGAATAAAAGTAGCAAGGCAAATGCATCACGTCCACCTTCTCATCTCATCTATAAAAGTTCCCCCGTCTGCTAATGAATCTGAGTGGCTGCATGGCCGCCAATGCCCATCTCCAGCAGCTTGTTGCCTACCACCACAAAGTAGTAATCCGCATACACGAGGCCGTGGTCAGCCCAGCGCCGAGGAGCAAACTCGTAGTTATTAATAGTGGCACCGCCCACAATAGTCTCTCCATGGCGCTGGCTGGTCACTCCGTTACCATTTTTGCCCTCCGGCTCATCCGGCTGGACCACCTCCACGGTGCAGGTGTCTGTTGTCACTCCATGTTCGACCGTCTCCACGCTGTGTTCTCGTATGTGAAAAGCAGCTGGCACGTGCAGGTGGTGCCGCGTGACGCCGGCAATCAGCCGCAGGGCTGCGTCCAGATACGCAGACGGCTCACCGAGGGCGCGCAGGGCCTCCTCGAGCAGCAGCAAGCCATAGGCAGCGATGAGGGCGGCGCTCGTATCCCGGGGCTGGGCTGTGTCATTCGGCGCGTCAAAGTCCCACGGCGGCACGTCGCTGGCCGATGCCGAAAGTCGGCGCAGAAAGTAGTCGGCACAGCCGCGGGCCGTCGCCAGGAACGAGGGGTCGAGCGTCCAGTGGTAGGTCTCGGCAAAGCCGGCAATGGCCCAGGCCTGGCCGCGGGTCCAGCAGGACGTGTGGGAGAAGCCCTGGTTGGTCAGGCGGCTCCGCAGCTCGCCGGTGGCCGGGTCGAAGACGACGAGGTGGGTGGTGGAAAAGTCGCTGCGCACGTGTGCCTGCTGCGTCTTTCTGGCGTGGGCCACGGCCATATCCCGCATCTCTGGCGAGTTGGTGTAGGAGGCGGCCGTGAAGAGCAGATCGAGGTTCATCATGTTGTCCTGGCGTGTCAATTTTTTTTCTCTCTTTTCTCAGACGTGAAGTGAGACAACTCACAATAATGACCAGAAACTCGGCGTTGGGGTCGTGAAACTTGTACTTTTTCGTCACGCAGACATCCCACGACCGCAGGCAGCCCACGGTCGAGCTATACCGAGAGGCCAGCGTGCGGGCGGCCGTGCAGAGGGTGTGGCGGGCCCGCTCGTCGTGGTTGAGCTCCCAGGCCCGACGAGCCCAGGGCGCAATCATGAAACCAATGTCGTGGGTGCCGGTGAGTGACGCGTTCTGATGCAGGTTCTCTGTCCACCATTTACAGGCAAAGCTGTCTGTGAGCAGCTGTATCCACCGATGAAGACGAGAATGAAGAGACTCACTCGAGTTGCAGGTCGTGGGGAATGGTTTCGACACGATGGCCATCTCTCTGGACATTTCCTGGAAGAAAATGACTGTACTTGCGCTGTCGCTCGAGAAGTGCATAGAGAGTCCCGGGAAAGAACCCAGACGTCCAAAAGTCCAGCTCGCGGTAGATGTACTCTGTGCCAGCCGGGTTGGTATACTCGGGAAAGAGCGTAGGTGGTGACGGCTATGACTGAGGTGAGCACTCTAAACAACTTGTACTTTCTTGGACTGGGACGTAAGCACACCTTGCCGAGTCCCTTTTGCGCAGTGGCCCAGAGCTTGGCTTGCACGGATGTCGAGTACAGCGGCGCCAGGCTGCGGAGACGGTCGGCTATCTTTGTGTCTTTGGGGGCAGACTTTGCCGATGCCGTCTCGCCGTTGTCTTGCTTGAGACCGTTTGTAAGACGTGCGGATTTCTGGTTCCATGGGGTCAGTCTGTGATCTGACAATGGGTGGAAGACGTTTTGCTTATACTGGAATGAACTCACTCTCCAGCTAGGCAGCACCTCCTGCTCATCTCTTAATCTTTTCCGAGTCGTCATCATTCCTCGCTGTTGACGTTGTCTTTGAAAATCTTGGAGACGATCTTTTGCCGGAATGTTTTCTAGCCATGGACTTTTAAAGTCCTCTGTACCTGACATCCCGGCAGCATGTCGTCACTTAATGTAAGAGGGACTCCTTACCAATCCCATTTCTTCCACAACACGATAACAGCAGACAAAGCCAAGCCTCCATTGTGGCCGTACTTCCGTAGCTTACACTATGGGTCTGGGCGGAAGACGGCGCAAGTTCCGGCTTTCTGTCCGAGCAGCGCTGTGGAGAGACTGCGGGTCTCCTCTCCACGCCAAGTAGCTTGCTCTTCCGCGAACTACACCGATTCGCTACACTTTTGATTTGATTTTCAAAGAATGGTCACTTGATGGATACTGACAATGAAACTACCAAAACTATACAAATGTGAGGTTGAGCACGTGCTCATTGACATACATCGGCACAAAGTCGGCCGTCTTGTACCACGACGGCTTCTTCATCGCGTCGGCCAGAGCCACGCCGTTGACCGTCAGGTTCTCAAAGCGGACAAATTCAATCGTCCGCTCGCTGTCATAGCCCACCAGGATCGAGGGGTTCGCATGGGTGCCCGTGTAGGCCATGTTGCGAATCGTCACGTTCGAGATGAGCCGGCCGGGCGATGTGTTGTACTTGGTGTTGTACATGACCCTCATGTTGATCAGCTGGCCCTCGCGGAAATTCTCGACGCGCACGTCCTCGACCAGCACGTCGCGGATGGTGTTGTCGTCGCCCGCGTTGATCGCCAGCACGCCCTGGTAGTCCATCTGCGGCTCGCGGTGGTCGAGGACGTCCAGGTTCGAAAAGGTCAGCTGCGACATCGTCTCGGGCGCCTCCGTGTTGCCGTGCGTGCCCACATTGATGGGGTGGGCCACGTCGGCCCACAGCGTCGAGTCCCGCACGGTGACCTGGGACGACGCGCCGTACCACGCCTTGCGGTGGTTGTAGACGGCGACGCAGTCGTCGCTCGTCCGCAGAAAGACGCCCTCGATCAGCACGTCCTGGGACGAGTAGACGTCGATCCCGTCGCCCCAGCTCGTCGCCGAGAAGGCGCGCACGCCGCGCAGCCGGACGTTACTGCTCTCGCCCACGAGGAACGACTCGTAGCTGGGGTTGAGCGAGATGATGCCCTCCACGGTCACATTGCTGCTGTACTCCACGTGCACGGACGAGCCGGCCTTGTAGACGACACCCCGGCCGCGGATGGTCACGTTGCTGGCGTGCAGCACGGCAACGCTCGACGTCAGCACGGCACCGCCCGCCAGATACAGCGTCTGGCCCGAGGTCACATTGAGAGTCCCGCCGTCGACCGTGTGCAGGCCCGGTCCAAAGTAGACGACATCCGTGGCGTTGGCCGGCGGCACGTCTCTCTCCAGCTCGTTGCTAAACAGATGCAGCGGCGTCATCACGTCTCCGTTGACCTGGAAGACGAGGTTGGTCGGCCGGGCCAGCGAGAAGCGGTAGCTCCCGCTGGCATCCCGGGTCGGCGTAATGTGACTGGATACCGGCCGGATCCGTACATCCGCCACAGCATCGCTGCCCAGGTACTGCACCGAGACGTCCACCGAGCCGCTAAAATCAAAGTAGGCCATGGCCGACGTCGATTTGAGGGCCGAGCCGCTCGAGGCATTGATCTGCTGGACAATGGCAGCATAGACATCCAGTGGTGTCCAGGCGTGCTGACCAGCTGAGCGTACCTGAACCTTGTACGTGTCTGCCGTCGGCACGCCTGACGGGATCGGGTAAGTCACGATATGCGGCTGTCGGGTCTCGACTGTAGCACTGGCAGCCTGCGATACGGCCACAAAGCCCAGAACGCTGTAAAAGGAGAATTTCATATCTGGACAATGTTGCCTCGGAGGGATTATGAAAATCTGGGGTTGTAGGATGGCTGTGTATCAACTACCCCATGGGGATGTCCTCGTATATACCCATTCTTACAGTACAATTCCAATAATCAACTAGTCTTCCCCTCATATTTTCATGATGGAAAAGTCTTGGCCTTCTAACCGAAAATCCACATATGGAGATCCTCAATTCGGAGTTGGGTCCGGTGCAGTTCTCGGGCCGGACAATATTTCCACTCTTCTTTCACTAGACTAACTGACCAAGGGGAATAGATCCTCTCTCAGCAGAGCTGGAAAGAGCCCGGCATAGGAGTCTATGCTGTTCTACGTGACTATGACAGTTCCGAACTCAATAGTAGTGTATCCTTTTATTAAAGTGGATAGACGCATATATACAGCTAATAATACAACTTCAGTAACGATGACCATGAGTCCTCATCCATCTTGAGCACAAAGTAGGTGGGCATGAGAAGGAGGGCTCCAATCTCTAGCATGACTATGGAAAGAGAGGACTGCAAAGCAGGACTCCTCAGAGTCTGCACGTCACTGTTTCACATAGCGAAAAGACAATGACTGGTTTTCTTGCAATATTGGATGTCGTATCAATTGAGGTGCGGTAACCAAAAGTCCACGGAGAATTCATCTGACGTTTAATAATTTTCCCACGGCTTTTGATGTTCTGCACGTAACCGACTCCGCACCTCCATCAGTGCCCGACCAAGCCGATTCTCGCCCCAGTGCTGCCGATGTGACATGGCATGCTTCGCCGTGTAACCGATGCCCCAGATCCGATCCCGCGATGCCGCCTCGACAGGAGTCCGGTCCCCCGTCCCAAAGAGCTTGCCGCGTAGTTTGTCGCTCTGGCCAAACTTGCACATGTTCCCGAGGATGACGACCTCGCTCTTGACCGGATCCCAGCGGGCGTCCTCAAAGCCGTCGACCAGCTTGCCGAGCCGTTTCTGTTCCTTGGGGGAATCCGATGCCATGACCGCCCGCTGCGTCTGGCGGTCACCAAACCGAGTGGCTTTACAGAACATCATGAACTGTTCTGCGCAGCCAAACGATAGGCAGTCCTTACCCTCTACAGTCTCGTCGTAGTTGATGGTCTCAGCAGAACACTCTAAGACGGTGGCTATTTCAGAAACTGGGACGGTAAACTGAGCTGGAAACCATTGACACAGCTCGCCATGCTCGGCATCGGGCATGTAGAAGAAGAGGAAGTCATCGTCGGTCTTGCTGGAACTGGCTGGACCGTGGGCCGTCGTAGTGGCAGCCACCTTCTTTTCTGCCTGCTTCTTGGACTTGTACATGGTTCCTATTCAAGTAGCTGCTGGAGTAAGTTGTCTATTGTATGGAGGGGGGAAGATTATGAAGGAGGAGTTATGTATTGTAGATGGGTAAGAACAGATTTCTGGCAATATCAACCAAGTAAGAAGAAAAGATGATTGAAGTAGAGGATCTGTACGAAGGAGGGAGAGTCTACGATGCAGGCTCTCCCCTCCATCCAAAGTTACATATAGGCGAAGCCTAGGGGCTTTGCCACGTGACTACTAACTGGTGGAACGATTTTGTTAGGAAATGGATACTTATTCATCTACCAAGTTGGGAGTGAGGAACTACAGCAATGTTAGTCATAGTGGCCTATATGAGCTAAAAGTATGTTTTCGTCACTTTAATTTGATGCATTCACCCCCTTCATCGACATGACGTGTTACTGTTTGGCGCATGGCTTCCATTTACAAGGACTTTTGACTTGGCGGATTACATAGTACCCCGCCGAGAAGAGATTTATATTTTAACGACCGAGCTGCCCAAATTCCATCAAAATTCCATCAGATTTCTGGTCGTCAGGGCCTGACTTTTATAAATTTAAGAATTAAATGCCTTTTATACGGAAACGACGCACACAATAAAAACAAATTTAGACAAACAAACGACAAGATGATTCGCCTATGAATGCATTTACAGACGAGTACAGCTCACCAGAAGATGCACTGTGTGCGTGTGGGTGCTTACAGTGTATGCCATCACTACAGTACATACTCCTTGTCACAGTGGAGACCTCGTCACCACTGTGACAAGCTCTGTGTGTTACAACTCACACTACGGAGGGAGCCCTATAAGTGGGGTATGGCATGGGTATAAATTACCCACATTTCTCCCCTTATTTCAACCTCTTCTGCACACCATCATACTTTTGTCCTAGACAGAACTTGAGCCATCGATGCGGCTGTTCTTAGCCATTGGGATTATCTTTACCTATATAAACCATGCCATGTGTTATGGGCGACCTATAAGCCGACTGCGAGTAGGAAGCACGAGAAGAATATATTGAGAACAATACACAGCTATGACTCGACACATACCACCTTCTGGGTGCATCGCCTGTCGGCAGCACATGTCTGCAGTATTCCGTGGAAGACAGCGTTTTTCGAAAGACGGCTAGGCCAGCGCCATTTGTTGGGGGCGAATGGTCCTGCTAAAGCAGCCGGACGCGCCCCTGTCGCGTGATCGCTGAGTCATAGATATTAGTCATAGCCTAAAAGAGGGGTATGATATACCCCTCCTCAGATTTCGTTCATCCTATCATGAAAGTAGATTAATCAACCTGATTTCATTCGACAGCCCCCGCCATGCGCACAGTTATCGACTCGACCCAGCCAGTATCGGAAGAAGACGCCACCACGCTCCCGCGCTACGCGCTACGGCGGAGGCAGCAACGCCTGAACAGCGCACCCCATCTTTTGCCAAGCCGTATATGCTATGACACCATGCGGTTCGCCCATATCGGGTGGTCGAATGGATGCACACACGACCATCCCCAATTTCCTTCTTTCTCTGGAGTCTATGGAATTCATTGGCCTTTCCAAAGAAAAGGCATCGTTGTTATGGGACAAATGGGTCAACTGGCCTGCCGACGGAGGGCCGGGCCGTGAGGACGATCCAGATGATTGCGGCTTTCTAGTCATTTATCGACTTCATTATTGGGAATGCCACTAGTGGCATGAAGGATACAAGTGACGATGATGATGCTCCCTAGTTCGCCTGCTTGAGGGCCTGTGGAGTCAATAGTGATATTGATTCTAATATAGACCCCCGATATGCATATATGCGGCGTTCAGACTCCTGTATTGCATGGGTGAGAGACACACTCTCCATGCGGTACGATGGCTTGTCAGGGATATGGCAAGCGACACAAGTGCCGGAAGAAAATTTTCGGACCTCTGGCTCAACAAGAGACCACATTCAGAAGCTTGAAAGGCGACCAATGCCCCTAGCAACATAGAGCTGTTCAAATGAATGAGCAGAAGTCGTATGGATGGGTTACCCGACGCAGAAGGAAAGTTGAGAAACATGACTGAAATCCTTAGTCGAGCCCCTACGATTCTTCCTCCCGGACGTCAAAATACTATTTCTCCACCGATGTGCGTGTCGCAGAATATTACGCTTCGTACGCCAAACGCCGCGCAGATTCGGAGGGCGTTGTGATTCTGAGCATGACAATCCCCAACTCCGTGTACGAAAACATGTCACATTGGAATGAAATTAGCGAGGATTGCCTCATGAAGGGTGGCATGACTGGACGTGAATCTGCAGCGACACAGTATGTGTTCTCCACTGGCGATTCCGATTCCGAGTATGGAGAAGATTTCTTGGTGAAGAACGTTACTGTCGGTATACGACTACGAAGAGGGAGGACACGTGATACATAATGTAACCAACAGGAGCCCCCTATAGGTCCAGGAGGGCTTAAATGAGGCTCCACCACACAGAAGTCTCTGCGTCTACTTAATCAAACTGTCCCATAGGCGTAGGCTTAGACTTAGACAACAATCAACAGAAGCATCACCAATAGACCATTGTATACCTCCCATAGGCACCACCTGCGGACGTACAGGGTTACAGGTGACTTCACAAGTGCACTTTGTTACTAATTCTAGCCGGCTGACCGACAATCTTCGTCTTACTCAGATTAATGAGTTTAGTTAAATAATGATGGTTTTTTCCGGAAGCGATTTCTTCAAAGACTCAGGTTCCAATAAAGTATTCTTTGGTAGTTTGCGTATTCCACGTAGTAAGAATACATTATAACATCTCATCTATCATTAAAAAGAAGCTCAATGCCATCTATGCGTCTTCATACTTTACAAAATTTCCATTCTCCATCTGATCAGCCCATCTGCCGGCCTTCTCCATCCACAATCCATCGCATTGGCAAATGGCTTTGAAAAATTCAACCAGTACTCGGCTTTCGTCGAGCGGCCACTGCGGCCACAACTCCTTCAAGTTGGCCTCGTAGACCTTGCGCAACTGCGTTGCCTCGTACTCCATCTTGTGAATAAAGAACAGCCCAGTCTTGCCCTCATTGTCCAGGTAGTCTGGGTCGGTTTCGCGCTTCTGAGCTTGTTCTGCCGCCTCCCATGGGGACTCGTCGGCATACAAATCTCGTAGGGGCTCTTCTTCTCGGACGGGTTCCTCTAGGAATTTAGGCACCATTGTCAGTGCCCACAGAGGCATGGCAGATACACACTCCCGGTCCAGTATGGCCGTAATTTTGCATTGCTCATCGACCAAGATATTGTTCAGATGCAGATTGTCGTGGTACAGACCGGTTGTCTCTGGCTCATCTACGGACAAAGGAAATGCACGAGGAAGCAGCGACTGCAGTTTCCGAGCCACCGGCAGAATGGTCTCCGCATCGTCCTTTTCGCCATCATCTGAGCCTTGAAGAACCGCAGTTTGGTGCAGTATGATAATGTGCAGCAGCTCTCTCAGCCAGTCGTGGCTGGAACGGAAAGGACCCCGTGCAATATCATAGTGGACATGATCTCCTAAAAAGAACTCGTGAGATACGAGACGGCCAGGGCTAGCCTGGTACGCGTCACCCTTTGAGCTTTCCAAATCCTCGTCATCCTGCAGCTCCAAGGTCCCTATTCCTCTGAATGCGTGCCCTGCCTCCTTGGAGAAAGCAGAGAGCTCCACCTGGAATACGGCAATCTGCTGCACGAGGTCGTTCTTTTGCTCCATCGTCATGGACCGCCAACGCCGGTGTGTCGGGGTCCCCTGCATGAACTCCATCAGGATCCACTCAAACCCAATTTCGTTGTCGTGGCTGTCGTCGAAGCAGAATACTTGGGGGACGGGAATCGTGGTGTGCAAACGCACCCATCGCAGGGTAGCCACTTCTGCCCGTGTCTTGTGCTGCGGATACACGGGCAAGGTGACGCGCATAATGAAGCAGCACTGCGAGCACTGGACACGGTAGAGTTTGTTGAATATACCAGAAGCGTGAAATGTCACAGTGCACATGTCTGGGGGAAATATCTGTAATTTCTGGCGGCAAACGCTTTCGACGGCGGCGATGGAAACGTCTCGTGTCCAATTAGGCACCGGGCCAAACAGGGAATCTGTCCATTCTAGGCCATCTTGGCTTGGTCGCAAAGCGCTCATCTTGTCGTGAAATGTGGTCCTGATAGGCTTGTGTGAGGTTCTTGGATGGGCCAGCTGCAGAAGAATAACGACTGACTAAAGAACATGAAGACATGTGTCAGTATAGATAGACTTTAAAAGCACATGCAGCTATTCTAAATATCTACTGCCAAGCGTCGTCATTTTTTACGACGCGCCTAATATGGAGTAACCTGAACAAAAATATCGACCTGCCTCGGAAGAACCTAGTCCCACTGTCAAGCCACATTTCAAAATGGAAACGCCCTACTACACATTATACCATGGCTTGAAGTATTTCGATCAGCACATGTGCGAGCATGATGCAAATGTGCTCGTATTACTGGGTGCCAGGAAATGATGCACACTGCGCCATAAAATCGATGGTTAAGCGCCTTCGCTGTGACCTTAGTCCGTATCTCATGCATACAGCCTACGCTACATGGTGCAGACCGTGCGTGACACTAGTATAAACACGGAGTGGTGTTAGATCTGGTAAGACACCCGATAAGTGGGGCGATTTAAACAACGTCCCTTAATATTTTTTCGTAAAATAGAACTTCAGTGGTTAATAATACTGCATCTTCTGGTGCTTCCCGTACTGCTTCCTGTACTAGACTGCCTTCTTTACAGCTTTGTGGACATCTTTCTTAGGTCACGTGCTCAGACTTTACTCAGACTTTTTTTAGTGGTTTTGATACATACATACTAAGTGCGGAACTACCCTGGAACACACTTTCAGGGGAAGGCGATGTCTATTGTATTGCTTCCATGATCGGCTTGCTAGCAGTAGTAGGAAGGGGGTCTTCTGAGCTTGTCATTCATGTTGTCTATTCTGAATTCAATGTCATGTCTCATTTACGGGTATTAAAAGTACGCTGCACTCCATCCTCCTTCCCTACTTCATACTCCACTCTGAAGCGCTGAAAGACACTGAAGAGGTGAGAACTCTACAGAAATGGCAGATCCCCAGAAATGCCACGAGCGTGACGCAGATGGTCAACAAGACGGCGGCCGGGTGCTTGAGGAGATGTTCCTTCATCTGGAGGGGCCTAGAGGCTTGTTAGTGACAGGAGAGACGTGCGAAGGGATGTGGGGGTACGTACAGAGAGCTGTGCCGTTTCTCCAGAGACTTCTGATCTCCCACCTGCCGCTCCAGCACTTCCCGTGCGATCTGTTCCATGCGCTCTGCAAATATCTCGCAGGCCCTGTCCATCTTCTTCATTGCCCGCCTATTGGCATTCCCCGCCTTCTTGGAGGTGCGTTTGTGGGCCACGTCCAGCTTCTTGTCGATTTTGGCCAGGAGCTGTTCGACGGCCGCCTCACATCCCCTGGGAAGCTGCTGCTCGGCTTCCTGCTCTTGTGTGAGCGACCAAGGAGGAATGGCCCAGGCGAGGTCTGCGGTAAGGCCCGTAAACGCCTGGTTCGACTCTTCCATTTGCTGAGCCGCTCTCTTCATCATGCGCATGATATACCTGCGTTCCGACTTGAAGAACTTGCGAGGTTTCTCATGATACTAGAGAAGGAGGGTTAATACCATTGAGAATTGTTGCAACACAGAAGACGTAATTCTACAGGCATGCACATACCTCATATTTATAATATGCTTCTTGATCACCGAAGGCTGGACCACAACAGTCCTGGTTCTCGTGCCATGCAGACTCATCGTTGTCATAATCTGCGGCCTCGTTGCCAGAAGTTTCCCAGTACGGGTTGGTGTCTGGGGGCGAATGAAAATGACTGTTCCTGTCTGCGTTTTCATCCTCCTCGCCTTCTCCGTCCGCATTTTCCTCGTCGGCGTCGTCTTCATTTGCGTTTTCCTCGTCTACGCCATCTTCACCTGTCCTGGTCAGTCACTCATGATGGCTCGCTGATCGTGACGGACTGGGAGTGTGCTCTGAACCATACTTGAGGTGGAGTTTTCCTCTTCGCACGTCTCTTTGTCCTGTGTCGTGGGCGTGATCTCGACACTTGTCTCACTGGCACTGTCTGAATTCTCCGCGAGGGAGACCCATCCGTTCTCTGACTCATTCATGTTGTTCATTGTCGTGGTATGTATGTTCTAGAGGTGGGAAGAAAGAAGAGAATTTGAGAAGATGTGGGAAAGAAGAAGAAAAGTCGGCATCAGATGCGGAAGGAGCGGGCAATTTATAGGCAGTCTGATTACTCATCGCTCATCCGATTACACAGTATTGCATCATGGACTGCTCACTCAACACCAACAAGGGAGTGTGTAAGGAAGACTGGTGGCTATTCTGACAGAGTCGTGCAGACCATGACGTGCACCTCGTCAGTTGGTTTAGCGTTACGCAGCATCGTGAGAGTACACCTGTATTCGCAACGGTTCACTGTGATTACGTGCACGACAGTCATGACCTCACTTTCTATTTTTTATTCGTAAAATCAATTAGGCTATGGATTACGCAGCCATAAACACTGTGAATTCACAATGGCGTCACTGCTTTTCAGCGGGTTCGGTCTCCGTGATTGACTCGGCCTCTGGGCGGCCTTTCCAGGCCTTGCTTGCGTAGATAATAAGCCCAATTGTGGCCAGCTGGGCTACACACGTACCGAGAGAGCTGCTCCAGCCGGCGTGGAAGTTGGGTGCTCCCGATGCAGGGTACTGCACGATCTGCGTGCCTGCGACGATACCTTGGCCGATGGCGTTCATGGATGCCGTCACGACGGCGCGTTCTTCGGGATCCTTGCCCATGACAACAGACGCCCAGGCCATGGACATGGGAAAGACACCTATGACGTTAGATGCGGGTGCGCCAGATGATGATGATGATGATGGCGATGACAATGTACATACCTCCTTGAAATCCCGTTAGGTAAAAGGCAGCAAGGCGGCCACCCTCGCCTACATTATAGCCGACCAACATGGCAATCCCAACAAGAACCGGAAACGTCACTGCCAGTGCCGGAATCCAGAACCTTCCACGAGCCCAGTCGCCCAACAACCCGCAGCCAAAGGCCGTGACGACACTGATGGCCGTGACGCCCGTGGGCAGCTCGTTGATCCGCACCACCGAATAAATGTCCGAGTGGGCCTTGAGATACAGCGACATGGCCGACCCGGACGCCTGGTCGGTCTGATTGGCGAGGCTCCACAGCAGCACAAAGAGGTAGAAGTGCCAGCGGCCCAGCACGCGCCAGACAATGTCGAGCGACAGGGTCAGCGGCGGCGGCTGCACGATGCCGTCGAGGCGCCGCACGGCCAGGGCCTGCTGGGCGGCCGTGAGGAAGCGCGGGCGTCGGCGCGAGGGGACGTCGGGAAAGACGAAGAAGCCAAGGAGGGCAATGGGGATGGTAATGATAGCGTCGACGATAAAGAGCCAGCGCCAGCCGGCGTGGCCGTGGACGCCGTCGAGGTGGGTGTAGGCGGCGGCCTGCAGGAAGCCGGCAAACATGGTGCCGAGGGGGGCCGAGACGTAAAAGAGGGCGACGCGGCGGCCAAGCTCGGCGGGGCGCAGCCAGGAGCCGAGGACGTAGATGGTGCCGGTGAAGGAGCAGCACTGGAAGAGGCCGGTGAGGAAGCGCAGGGCGTAGACGGCCTGGACGTTGCGTGCCCAGGCGAGGCCAAACGTGCAGAGGCCCCAGCCGAGCTCGAGGACGGGCAGGATGCGGTTGGCGGGGACGTGGGTGAGATAGTAGCAGGCGGGGATCATGGCGACGCAGTAGGAGGACCAGAAGGTGGCCGTGATGTAGTTGAGCTGCTGGCCCTGCAGATGGAGGTCTTCTCGCATGCCGGAGACGTAGGCGTTGGTGATGGAGGCCTGGTCGAGGTATTTGGTGAAGAAGGAGAGGCAGCCAAAGATGAGGATGCTGAGGTCGAGGCGCAGCAGGAGACGGCGCTCTTCGAGGTCCAGGCTGCGGGCGTACCATCCGATCGCCGTGGTCAGCCGGAGCTAGGCACTCTCCAGCTAGCCAGGAGGCGGAGACGGGGGCAGAGGTGTAGCTTCAGCCACGGCTGCCGTCTCGGGCACGGCCGCCACCTTTTCCGGATCTGTTATGGCCATGGTGCTCTCGGTGAGTGTACGAAAAACGGTGACCCGTTGGCAAAAAGCTTATCTGGGGCGGCCAAGCATTTAAAGGAACCAGTCGGGCGGATTCTGCCTCTGCCGGTTATCTGTGGGTTACATGGCACGGGAAATCAGTCGACTGGACCGATCGTGGTACGTGCAGGGCGCATACATGGGAAATTGTCTCCATTATTTCTCTCGAATAGGTCAAGATCCTACAGAAACTATGATGGGCGATGGTGTCAAGCGAGCTATGAGCACGTCATGACGAATTTTGACAGACGTGGATCCTCAGCAGATCCTCAGCAGACGGAAAGCTAATCCACCTTGATGACGACCTTGCCCAACTGCTTCTGTGCCTCGAGGAAGCTATAGGCTTCCTTGGCCTCTGCAAACCCAAAGACCCGCTCATCCACCACAGGGTGCAGCTTCCACTCGTCCATCTGGGCCAGCATCTCCAGAAACTGCACGCGCGACCCGGCGAGGATGCCGCGCACGCGCGAGGCCCGCGGCAGCACGGCCATGAGGGGCGGCCCCTGGTCCGGGACCCCATTAGGCCCCGTCGTGCTCAGGAAGCCGGTGACGGCCACCGTACCGTCGTAGCGAATGGCCTCGAGGCTCTGGGCCAGCGTGCCGGCACCGCCCACGTCGACGACGAGATCGAGGCCCTCGCCGTCCGGGCTGAGCTGGCGAGCCGTCTCGCCCCAGCGCGTGTCTGTGCGGTAATTGAGAACGTGGTCCACGGTGGGAGAGGCGGTGCCCGACGAGAACGTCTCGCGCAGCCACTTCTCCTTGGCCGGCGTGCTCGTGGTGGCAATGACCGTGGCGCCGAGGCGGTGGGCAAAGGCGGCGGCAAAGAGCGAGACGGCCCCCGTTCCCTGCACGAGCACCCAGCTCTTGTCCGTGATGGGCTGGCCGGCATCGCCCACGAGGATGTTCCAGGCCGTGAGGGCAGCGCCGCCGGCCGCGGCCGCCTCGACGGGCGTCAGGTAGGCGGGCGCCTTGGCCACCCAGGAGGCAGGCACGACGGTGTGGCGTCGCAGATAGCCGCGCTGGTTGCCGTCGCCGGGGTTCGTGTGGGTGGCTCGGGTGAGGTGGCCATCGTGAAAGAGCGGCACGGACACGGCGCAGACGGCATCGCCGACGGCAAGCGAGGTGACGGATTTTCCCACGGCGAGGACCTTGCCGGCCATGTCACAGGTGGGCACGAGCGGGAACTTTACCGGGAGGGGATAGTCACCCTATAATCTAGTTGGCACGTGGTCATGCATGGGGACTATAGGAGACAGACTCACCCTGGCAATGGCAATGTCGCGATAGTTGAGCGAGACGGCCTGGATGGCCACGAGAACGCCATCGTCGCCGACGGGGTCTAGCGGCACCGACTTGTTGAGCTTCAGAGCCCATTCAGTCACAGAGGTGCCAGAGACGACCCATTCGTCCGTGGTGGTAGGCAGAGCCATGAGTTTGAGTAGAGAGGGTTGAGAGACTTGAGAGACTTGTGAGAGCTGAAAGAATTGATAAAGTCATGATTGTCTGGCCCGTCGTGCTCTGGCCTTTAAGTACTCGACCAGCTGCCTCTCGGCCAGCTTGCCTCTGCTTCATCATCGATTTCTCATCATGTGAAAACCCAAATGTTCCGATTCCGTTCCTTTTCTCGGATCGTCTTTGTGTGCAGTTTTGGTGCAGTACCTTTGCGGAGTACCTTGCTGTACATTAGTAATGGCCGGAATTTGGTCAGAGAATGGTCAGAGTATTTAATCAAGCACGGCCGCACGGTCAAAGAACCGACCACGCGCATTGCCTCCCTAGTCACAGAATTGGTCAGACTATTGGTCAGAGAACTGGTCAGAGAAGCGGTCCATCTGGCCAGAGATATCCTTCTGTTCTGTTGAGAGATGGAGTACCCGGGCGAATCGCTGAGTCAGCACTTCTCAGCCGTCGATCTGGCTGGCCAGCACATCACCAAAGTCTTTACCAATCAGCCAAATGACGCCTTTCAGACCTATCTGGACCAGTGCCGTCAGCATTCCCTCTCCCCTGAATTTACTCATGAGGTAGTCACGGCACTGCCTCCGGAAGTGCACTGCTATCTGGAGCATCAGGGCATCCTCTCCTTCAGAGCGCGAGCGCTCTCCGAGCTGCGCACGGCGGCACGCGCCTGGGATGTGCCGCCCCTGCTGCTCATGACCGTGTTTGCCGACGGGCCGCGATCTGACCACTTTTGGCGACGGCTGGCACTGCTGGCTCGCCGAAAAGGCAGCAGCTGGGCGGGGGACTATTGCAAACTCAACGCCATTCGACGCAGCCGCCAGAACGACACGCTCGTACGCCATAAAGGCCTCAGCCGGACGCAGCCCTGGACACTGGCGGATGTCGAAAAGGCCCTGGCCGGAGATAATGGAGGGGGCAAGAAAGAGAGCCAAGATGACAACCGTCAAAACATAATCAACAATAATCACGAGAGTCTCGATAGTCACAAGCAGGTGGCCTTGGAAACCAAAACAGACGATCCAGACAGTCCCAAATACGACAATAACCGAACTCCAACATGTACCCAGTCTGGCAAACAGTTCCAGCCCCGCTTTGTCTGGCCCATGGCCATTGGATTCTGGATCACTCGAGACATGATGCACAAACTCTGCACCTTCCTCGCACCCTTTGGACAGGACTTTGACGTCGTGGAAGTACAGAATGGCGCGGCCACGGCGTCGAGAGCCGTCGTGCTGGCCTCCCCTACGCTGCTCCTACTCCCCGTCCAGGTGACTGTCCCACAGCCGCGCTGGGTCCTGGGCACCCTGTGCCAGAGACAGCCTGCCAGTACAGACCGGATGGGAGCCAATGCGGCAGCGCTGTCCGTGTATGATCCGCTCGGCATGGGGGCTGCCGGAGGACCATTAAATGAGGCATCGGCCGCCGTCTTGTCTCTGGCTTCCACCGTATGGCCGTCAACCACCATTGTGCCCGTTCAGCCGGACATTCACGCTCACCGGGTTCAGCAGCAGTCCAGCATGAACTCTGGCGTAGGCGTTCTTGTCGCTATTCTAGAGTGTCTCCTCGGCCGTCCCTGTCAGCTTCCGCTGGTCCCGCCCGACATTGACACCTGGTTCTGGCGACGTCTGTTTACACGGTTCGTTGCTCATGCCATGGAGGACGACGCCGAAATCGAAGCTTCTAGTGTCATGTCTGCCGACCACAACCAGATGGTGTCCAGCGACAGCATCCGGCGGCTGACCGCTTTGCGGGTCGACGCACAAGAGGCACGGCACTTGTGGGAGGCCGCTGAGGCCGAGGTCTCGACAAAGGCAGACAGTCATACGGGAACTTTGCATGGAGTACGGGCAGTGCTCGAGGAAATTGATGGACTGACTGCGTGGCTGGCGAAACGTGGTGTCTGACCCCCAGCGAGCCCTGTTCAGATCAGATTCACCTGCCGTTTTCGGGAAGAGAAAATGGCATGCAGCGAGATGAGAGCGTGTACTAGTTTATTGTTCGTGAATATAGGAGACTAGACTTCAAGTAGATGATTCGTGTTTTGGTGATTTCCCAGTCTTTATTTGAGGACTTGCATTATCTAGACAGGAGTTATAACTGAGATATCAAAAGAATATGAGCGCGGGGTAATTGAAATGAGTTCTGCTTCAGCCTTCAGCCCACCTTGACGCACGGCGGGGTAGTTGTGCGCCACATCCTGATCCTTTGAAGTTTTGTTGAAAAGACAGACTGAGCGTTCCGCCGCCTGCCAATTGCCCTCTATACACACTCCAAACTGCTGAAAATATGCCTCTCTGTGAAACATGTGCGGGTGTCTTTGCCAGCAAGGTCTTTTCGAACACGAAGAACGATCTGATCGTCTGCTATTTCCCCCACGAGAGCCTGCAGTCCTTTGTGGACTCGGTCGACGGCCGCTGCTACCTCTGCACTCGCATCTACCAGCAGTTTAGTGAACAGGGCCGGCAGCTCTTCCGACAAGCTGCCAAGGATGTCGTCTGGAACAAGGAGACTCCATTTCTCCGGGCCCGCGTCGGGTGTGTTCCCCTTCCTCAACTGACACTCAACTTTGCCTTTGACTTGGAGTTTCATGAAAAGGACGACGTCTCCCGTCTGCCTTACGCGGCCGACATTGCTCGCGAGTTTCAAGAGTCCGGACCCAGTGCCATGACAACCATGATCACCTTTGTGCTCCCCTCCTTTTCACGTACGTTGGTAGTTATAGTCTCGACTGTCAGAAGTTGAGTGGCTGGACTGACGACGCAGATAACTGGCCGCCCTATGTCACTCGACCCGTCTCGGCCACCACACACTCCCCAGACATCTTCACAACCATTCAGCGCTGGGCCGGCAACTGCTCCATGAACCACACGGCCTGCGATGTCCGTCGAAGTGATCCCACCTTCCATCCCACGCGGCTGCTTGATCTCGGACCCGTTCGCGGTCCTTACAGTGACCGCTGCCGCATCGTCCACGGCAACCAGGTGGCGGCCACGGACGAGTACGGCACGCTCAGCCACTGCTGGAGCCCGACCGGAGACGACAAGTCTGTCCGGCTCACCATGGCCAACCTGGCCGACTATACGGCCAGCGACGGCGGCGTCTACATTGCAGATATGAGCCCGACCTTTCGAGATGCCGTCACCTTTTTTCGCGCCGTCGATATTCGCTACCTGTGGATCGACTCGCTCTGTATTGTGCAGGAGGGCGATGAATCTGCCGACTGGACCCGAGAGGCCCTCACCATGTGCAAGGTCTACCAGAACTCCGTCATGAATGCCTGCGCAGACTGGGGCGTCGACGGCCACGGGCTGTTCTATGAACGGGACCCCGGTCTCTTTCAGGGCCTCTCTGTAGAGATCAGCCGGGAGATGCCCAAGCAGGGGGCGGAGAATCAGAAGGAAGCAGAAGCGGGGGTGATCCGAGAACTATACTATGCCATCGACTCGGCAGGCTGGGGCGCCGAGGTGACCCGGTCGCCCCTCAACCGTCGTGCAGGAGCCCTGCAGGCGCGCTTGCTGTCGCCCTGCAACGTGCATTTCTGTCGCCGAGAGGTCTATTGGGAGTGCTGTGAGGAACCGCTGTGCGAATCCTTCCAGGATACTTATGTTCCCTGGGAGCTCCTGAACTATGACCATACTGCTATTCTCAAACTGGACATGTACAGGATGAGTACTTCTCAGCTGAGAGTCGATAGTCAAGCGGCCAGTGATGCCAGCGATGCCAGTGAGAGTGAGAGGGGTGATGCCGTTGAGACCAGAGAGGGCGGCAGGGACAACAAGAAAAAGGAGGACACACAAGAGACGGGCCCTCTGATCATCTGGAGGGATTTTGTCCTTCTCTACGGAAAGCGCCAGCTGACACGGTACTCGGACCGTCTGGCCGCTGTTGCGGGCATGGCAGGCTACCTCCGACCCATGATCAACGAGACCTACGTCCTCGGGCTCTGGCTCGGCCACCTGGGCAACGGCATGGTGTGGTATCGCAGGTCGCCCGAGACTGGTCTCGACAAGAACATTGACTGGGACCACGCCAAGACCCGGAGCACCGAGACGACAGAGGCCGAACGGTGGGGGGCCAGCTTCGATCTTGCCGGGTCCCGGGAGTGGGATGCCGGCCAGCCGCTCGACGCCCGATCCCGGTCGTGGCTGCCTAGCTTTTCCTGGGCCTCGATCCTGATGAACGTCCACATCTATGTTTCCGAGAACCAGGGCCTGCTGGCCGAAGCCACCTGCGTCCATCATCGCGGGGACGACGACGTGGCTGTCGTACAGGCCAGGAACACAGCCGATGTGGCAGTCACCAAGGACATTCTTCTGCAGCCGAGCGAGCCCACGGTTGAGATGCGGGTCACTGGTGTGCTCAAGCGCATGCGGCTGCAAGAGGTCGAGGGGACCTTTGTCATTGTGCCCTTGCAGACGGTGACGCCCTGGAAGCCGTACGAAATCGATGAGCCTGGGATGTCAACAGTCGAGGAATCCTTTGCTCACCTTGGCGTGGATGAGCGCAAGCTGGGAGATAAGAACGACAAGACCGACTCAGACGACATCCGTCACGATTTCACCACAGAGACCAACCCCTACACCGCGGCCTTCCTCGACCGCGTCGTGCCGCACGAAGCTATCGGACCCATCTCTCGCCGTACCTACTACTACATGCCCTGGATCGACCCGCTCAGCAGCAAAGGCGTGCTCGACGTGGATGCTGGCGGTGGCAGTGATTATGAAAGCGCATCGATCGACCGGCCGTTTCTCCTACTCCTCGAGCCCGTCGAGTCTGCCGATGGTACTGTCAACAGGATGGGACGTTTCCGCCGCATTGGTGTCTGCAGAGTACAGCTGCCAGAGCAGGTCAGGGGCTATCTGATGCCGCAAAAGAGTCCCGAGACGGTGCCCTGCTGGTCGTATGACGAGAGTTCTCGCAAGCATACAATTTACATTGTCTAGGGTTGCCGTGATGTATTGTATTTTTAGATACCAGCCAGGCAAATTGGCAAGCCCATAGCAAGCCACCCCGTGTGTGAAATAGAGAGCTCACAAGAGGACGAAATAACGGCCTGTCAGCTTACCGGGATTGGTTAGTAGTGGGATCCGTCCGTGCTACCTGTGCGTGGCACATCCTCCTTCCTGCGATGGAGCCCCCGAATGACGCCGGGAAATTTACATGGAGGCTGCACGAAATGAAACTCTGTCGATCCACAACAGCTACTATACGTATATGAGCGCCATGTCTGCTACGTTACAGATTTCGACAGTCTAGATTTCGATGGCCATATGGGAGCGGCAACATCTTGCGATAGCTTGTTGTCTAGCCACTCTTCAGGGGCATTACGTATTGTTTGCATCCTCTGGAAAGGAAATACGCCGTAATCCTAGAGTGAGCAAGGGTACTTTTGAAAAGGAGGCGCCAGAGTTCCTCCTGAATTTACCCTGTGCTACGGCGGGCTGATTCTACGTGTGCTGAATGTCTTTTCGGCATCTTAGTCGGCCAATCATCTCCTTTGCGGGGTGTCATCTCTGCCAGTGTGACAATGGGATCGTGGGCACGCGGCCTACTGTTCAGACGGCGTTCCGTATCAGATTGGAAAATGGCTGAAGGATTAAACACGAAGAGGATACCCATTGCCAGTTAGAGTATGTCACGAAAAGTATAATTTTGTCTATATAACTCCCTTGCCACAGACTCATTCACTCCATCTAGCAGCCAGTCTCTTACTTGTCACATCTCTTCACCTGCCTTCTCCATCATACACACACTCATTTCTTCAGCACCACTTCAGTCTACACTGACAATATGAAATTCGCTCTTTTTGCCACCATGGCCAGCACGGTCTCTGCTGTCAACCTTGCTTCCACCACGGTAACTGCCACCTCTACGGCCAGAATATATCGACTTGTCTGCTAATGAGTGACGCAGCGTTACTATGATAACCAGATGGGTGCTTGTGGCTGTGGAACCTCGTCAGGCATGTTCCCGTGGCAGGTAAGACAGCGTCTCTGTTTTTCTCACCTTCTCATGAGTTCCTATACATTCTCCCGTTTCTGATCACTCGTCTCTCGCAGCTCGGCATCGCTACCGGCGTCTACACGGCGGCCGCTTCGCAGGCTATCTTTGATACGGACAATGACAGCTGGTGCGGTGCCGGCTGTGGCAAGTGCTACCAGCTGACTGCCACGGGTGATTCAGCCTGCAGCACCTGTGGCAGCGGCGCTCCTGCCGGGACGAGCATCATCGTCATGGTGACGAACCTCTGCCCGTACAATGGCAACGAGCAGTGGTGCCCCAGCGTCGGCGCGGCCAACGACTATGGCTACAACTATCACTTTGACATTATGGCCCAGAGCGAGGTCTTTGGCGACAACCCGGTCGTCTCTTTTGAAGAAGTCGCCTGCCCCAGCGCCGCCACCACAGACTTTCAGCAGTGCCAATGTTACGGCCAGCAGTAAGGCGGTCAGGCCGCATGTTGGATCTAGTGGTTCTCCTTCTTCATACTTTGTACTACTCAGACAACGACAACTCCTGCTCAGTCTAGCTAGTTCCTTTCTTTTTCTAGAATATGAAGGTCTTACCTGACAGGTGGACAATTCTCATGGCTAGAATAAACGTGCTGTGACCGTATTGTGATTTGAGCAAGGTGAAATCCAGGCTGGATACACTTGCTCAGATTGAAGAGTGAAAGACAAGGGGCAGTGACTCATTAACTGCTCAGATTCAGAGAGTAAATCTAGTATAAATTGATAAAATATAAAAAGGAGGCCCATTATTTTCTCTTCTTTTCAACTTCCCCTTCCTCCTCACTTTTATCAACCACTTTTCTATCTACTCCCGCCTCTATTCCATCAACGTTTATCAGCAAGTCTATGAACAAGTAACTCTATCAACCAACTGTCGATAAGCACAATGAACAATCCCAACGGCAACCCTCCGCGTCCCGTCTTTGTCTATGGCACTCTATGTGCCCTGCCTCTTCTCGCTTGGGCTCTCACGGGCAACGCTCAGAACACAGACGAAGTGGTAGGCCTGCTTCACAAAGCCAAGATCAACGGATACAAGCGTGTCTCGGTTCATAGACGGGACTACCCTGCCATTATTGAATGCGAAGGGTCTTCCGTCGAGGGGTTTGTACTCTTTCCCCTGACATACTCCCAGAAACAGAAGCTCGATTTCTTTGAGGGGGATACGTTCAAGGTCGTGCCGGTGGCTGCCCGACTCTACAACGACAGCACTACCAACGAAGATGGCTCTTTCGATGCTCTCTTGCGGGAGGTCATGGACGTTGATGTTCACCTCTGGGACGGAGATGAGGCGGACCTAGTTCATGTGCCTTGGGACTTTGACGTGTTTATGGACAGGCATCTGGCAGACTGGATTGAGCTTTTTGATGGCATGGTCCTGGTTGGCAGTGTTAACAACACCATTGACGTTGAATTCATCGCTGAAGTCGGTCATGATTCCATCATTGTCAATAGCTTCGACGGCGACGTCGCTGACGGCAGTGGCCTTATCACTAATGGAGACCACGCTGACAATGGCAGCGAGTGCGAGACCGAAAACGAGGACGGGGATGAGGACAGCGACTTCCAGGAAGTCGATAGTGATATTGATACCGATGATGATGATGACGAGTAAAGCTACTTGAGAATGTGCCGGTTGGTGCTCTGGTGGTAGAGGCAGAGTTGCCTAGTCGTTTTTAATGGAAGTGGATGTTCAACGAATGTGGATGCTGATATGAAGCGAAACCCAGATGGTTGACTACCATGGAAGGACTGGGCAGCAAGAGCAGAGAGGAACGGTCCAATACACGAGATGTATCAAGGACACGGTAGCATGGTAGTAGCCAACTCTGTAGAGGAACCTCTAATACAGAAAACTTAATTGAACAGTCGTCGTAGTTTTTGCAGTCTACCAATATAGTGATATTCGTGGCAACTCAAACCAAAGACATTTATATTGACACGAGTGAAATGGGTCCCATCACTTATACGAACCTCATAAATCAAATACATCACGACTCGGATCTGTAACGATTCTAGAATAGCGACAGAGCCAGAGTGGTATACCCTTATCGGCAATGCACATGGCTTGGATCCAGGGAACAAGAGCCCCAAGTGCGGGCTCGACTGCAAGTGATACAAGTTTCGTGGTTCAACTCAGGTAACAATAGCTATTCACTGCGTCGCCACCTCATCACACTATGGGGCTCAGGGAAATTTCACTACTGGGTCAGTGGCTTTTTCAGATTTTGTTGACTTTACTGACATTACCCAATAAAAATCTGAGAGAGAGGAAAGTGAGAGTCATGTTATATAAATATTTCTACGAAGATTGAAATTACAGATTGAAATTACATAAACTGCGGCCTCGCGAATTCTTTTTACACAGTACGCAAATCCCCAAAGTATCTACAGTACCTAGGAACATGTTGCAATTACGTATTCTAGTCACAGACGTCACCCAACTAACTAGGGGTGCTTCTTTTTCTACCTTTTCTTTTTCTTCTATTTCTTCTTCATTTAGGTTTAAAAGGCCATCACTTTAACGGTGCATAGTTTCTCTGAAAGAGAGAGATTCAAGACCTCGGAAGGCGATCTAGGAGAAGATCAAAGGCATGAGGAGCAGCAAAATACCGGGACATTGTACGAGTGAACTAAATCGGTATCCGAATGAGGAATTCTTTACGTGTGCTGTGAATGGTCAGTTTCGAAGAGATCCTATACAAAGTTCACTACTACTCTCTGTGAATCTACCCTCTACACTGAGCATCAAAGCACACGGGCAATGACGTTTCCATCAGCTGATACGCAGCAATTAGCTGCGTCACCAAACTTACGCAACTCACCTACAGAACACCGAATCGATCCTCCTATTTCCGATCTACCTTTTACGACTATATCAGCCCTCCTTCATTAAATTAACAGGAATCAGCAAGACATCTCCGTCTACGACGGACTAACAGATGCGGTTGTAGTTTCACAAATGTCGCCAAGCAGCTATGAAGCAGTTCGTCGGAAAATGGGAGGTGAAGGGCACCATATATCGCTGTTCTATTTAGCCGAACACAAGATTCTCATCATTACCCTGCCCTCTGCACCACATGCACGGCTACATCTAGAAATGTACGCATTCTTACACGATGGCATATCTGGCGTGGGCCTCAGAAAGTCATGGGCTCCTCTCGGTAACACCAGGTATCCCTATACGCAGGCAAGCCCCATGACATCCCAGGGCCAAGCAGATGCAGCGGGAGCACCAGAACCACCTCGAGCCGGAGAAGCGTGGCCCACTATCGTCTTTGAGACGGGGTATACACAGTCCCTGGACTCGCTGAGAATGAAGATGCGATTTTGGTTCTCCCAATCCCACCACGAAGTGAAAATCGTGGTTCTGTGCAAAGTATTCCCCAATGATCGTGCTCAGAAGAGAATACGTGTTGAGAATTGGCAAGAAACTCGTCATCCTGCAGCATCCTCTCGCTCTGTATCAGCGACAGACATTCCCCAACTCTCCTGTGTCCAGACGATAGATATTATCTGGAAAGCAACACATATGACCTATGACTTGGCCAGCATGGAGGAGCGACGTAACTTGGCAAACTATAATGTGCTCGGGGGACCTCTACGAATGGAGTTTCAGCAGCTGTTCCTCTGCGCCCCAGCTCACCAAGGTGAGCAGGACGTCATCATCACGGACAAGGATCTGCAGTACTGTGCGGCACGAATGTGGCCTCTGTGTGGGTGAGCAGTGAAGAAATACAAATTGGGAGTCTCATCAATGTTTCCGAGAGAGAGCAGAGACGCTGTTAAAGAAGGGGGGTGGCTACACGGACAAGCCAAAGTGAGATGGCTTTCAATGACAGAAATGAGTTGAAATGCATTATACCGTTGACAAACTCCTTTGGCCATCATAGACAGAAACTATGTTTAGAGTCTGTAGAAGCCGGTTTTGGAAAGATGAGATGCATTCTTATGCTGCATGATATAGGGGGGCTAGTTATCCATAGACATCGAATTATACTCGGCCGATCATCTTCACGAGCATCCGCGGACAGCCGGCGAATCTCGCCTCTTTGCAGGATGATAAAGGCAGTAAGCGCACTACGAATTCATCCTCCCACACAATACAGGGACGTCCCTTTGATTGCTAATTTTTATTCAAATCTCTGGTAAAAAGTGTCGCATGCTAGCCATTCATGCAACCCACAATCCCAAGGTATCATATATAAACGGAAGACTATGAGTTATATGGTTCTTGCCTCATGCCGTCCCAACTGACCAGTCTGAGCCATCCAATCTAAATGTCGATCCCAGTTCCCCATGCCGAATGTTTGAATATTGTATTTGTGTCTCGTGGTGCTCTGCTACCATTGCCTCTGTAAGTTTTGCGGCCCCATGGGTACGGCATTGATACGCGCCCAAGTTATGAAGCCAGTAGGTCAGGTTGAATCCGCGGAAAAGACTAAAAGTAAGAACCATTCCACGCTGCATATACCGACCACTTGCTGCCATGCCGCCAGCCAGAGCCATGCCGTTGGTCAAGCAGCCCTTGTCGGTAACCTCCATATAAATCCTCTGGCCAGCTGTATTTAGACCCCTGGTAAAGAATTTCCCGTCCTGTAGATAATACCGTCGCATACTAACAAGATCAGATCCTGAATTCGAGCTGGTGTTGTGCCCTGGCGCAATTACTTTGTTATAATCTTCCTGCGTAAGAAACTGTGTAATGACCGTCATGGGACGCTTCGTATTGATAGTGCCACCCATACCAAAGTAACTGGTAGGTATTCGGTCTATATTGTCGAAATGGCAGTCCCTCTTAGAGCAAACACCACCGTCGGTGGTATGGTTACATTGTATTCCAGTGCAGGCAAAATAATTCCCGGTAAACTTGCAAGGATGGCTGGCCAGGGAAAACCATTCCTGATTACCTTCGTATAAATCCAGCTCGGCACAGCACGAACCAGTCTTGTTTACATTGACCTAGTTATATTTTAGTTTCTAGTAAAAAGAGAAAACGAAAAGTTGACATTTTTTTTTAAAAAAAAGAAGAAGAAACGGAATAAAACTTACCTGACCATTGGCAATGTCACGGACAAAACATTGGCTATCACAAAATCCGCCACCAAAAAAGGCACCACCATCGAAATACTGATTTTTTCCACCGTCCAAGTCCATCTGATCAAAATAAATGGCACTCTGGATACCACAATGGGTTTTGGACATGTCGACATCATAGGTAAACTCTGTCCCAGGTCCCAACATGATCTT
Source organism: Esteya vermicola (assembly GCA_002778215.1). Classification (NCBI taxonomy): domain Eukaryota; kingdom Fungi; phylum Ascomycota; class Sordariomycetes; order Ophiostomatales; family Ophiostomataceae; genus Esteya; species Esteya vermicola. The sequence continues at coordinate 230,430 of PCDM01000020.1, forward strand.
TTCATATTCCATCTCGGTCTCGTCAAGCAAGTATACGCGTGGATTCACAAATCGGTCGTAGGGGGCGATCACTCTTAATGTAAGTGTGCTGTTTTTCTGGCCGGCATTTTCGGTTTGCACGCCAGACATTGTATAATTTACGCCCTCGTAAACACAATTATTGAAGCAGGTCTCGCTGTCACTGCAGTATTTATTCGTAATTTGATCGGAGTTATCGGTGCACTTAGTTGTCGTGCCTCTGATGTGCATGTAGCGAAATTTCTGGTCTAGCACAACACTGGTATCTCTTGCTTTGCACCCGTCTTTCAGAGTGCACCGCCATGAGGTCAGCTTGGGATGAACTTCTTTGAACCAGTTGCCTGTCCCTTGACCAGCCACGCTGGTATACAGAGTGGCCATGGCCATAGCCACGAGGCCTAGCTTCCAAGACGCAAGACTTGACCCTGTCATTGCGTTTTCTAATACGTAGGAGAGCACGTGTACAGTAAACTGTATTGTTCTGCTATCGTGATCGGACTTCCATTTACAGCTTATATACTGATGATGATTATGGAATGGGATCACAATGTATTCTCAGTTGACAGTTGGAAACATTCCTTCTACCAAGCTAAAACCTAAACTCCTTCCAGGATGAGACTGATTTAGAATACTTTCCTCACCATATAACCAAAAAATTTCGTCCTAATAGCGGGAAATAAATTATTACGTTGACTCATGTGATGCTTCTTCACATTCAAAAAACGATTAACCAGCCCATCAGAGAAATTCCAGACGCGCGAAGCCGCACTAAATGTGGAAAACCAACTGATACATTTCACAAGACACCAAATCGATCGCCATAGAAAATGGAAGGATGGTCTTCTATGTCTTATCCTCAACCTATCATCTTTATCAAAGCCATGGATGTATGGGGTGGCGCTAGATATTCGACTTTAGGGGAAACGACAGACATTCTCCAGTATACCGCTACTAAATATGGAGTAAATAGGCCTCCTGTCGGTATACGAGAGTAGGGACTAGACGAATACAACGACGAAGGGGGAGGACTCGTAATACATAGTGTGACCGGTAGGGGCCCCGATAAGTCCAGAAGGGCTTAAATAAGGCTCCACCGCACAGAAGTCTCTACGTCTACTAATCAGACTGTCTTATAAACGTAGACTTGGACTTAGAAGAGAAGTATCACTAGCAGACCATTGCACACCTTCCGTAGGCACCACCTGCGGACGTACAGGGTCACAGGCGACTTCACAAGTGCACTTTGTTATTAATTACTAGCCGGCTGACCGACACCTACATTAGTGTCGGCAGAATGCTCTTTACTACATAGTAGGAGGGTATAAACCAACTTGTAATACTATATCGCCTAATTAAATCAAAGGGTATCAACCTTTTTCGTTTCTACGGTAGCTTGTTCCTCGGCGGATTCCTCCCCAACTTGTCCCATGATGGTGTCCCTCGGTAAACCCCTGGTTCCAAACTCGCGAAGACCCCAGTCGCCGATCTCTTCCTCAAAGAACTGGTCAAAGTCCAGGCCTTTTTCTTCCACCTCTTCAGACACCCTAAGGCGTAGTCCCGGGATGTAGTTGAGCAGGGTCAGCAGGAGATAAGACACGACAAAAGAGTAGGCAGAAATAGCCGTGATTTCGGCAAACTGCTTGCCGACCTGGATGCCGTTGCCATCAATACCTCCCGGGGCAAGAGTGGCACCGTCGAGGGCAGAAACTGTATGGTTAGTAATGAAACCAGGGTAGTGGGGAGAATAAGAAAATGAAAGAATGGCAGCACGCACTCTTTTGGGTGGCGAAAATGCCGGTGAGAAAGGAACCGACCATACCGCCAATACCGTGAAGCTTAAAGACGTCCATGCCCTCGTCGATGTGAATCCACTCGTTGATGTTCTCGACCAACGAGCAGGCGACACCGGTCAGAAAGCCGATGACGGCGGCCAGCCAGACACTGACGAGGCCGGCAGCCGGCGTGATGCCAACAAGACCGGCAATGGCACCACAGCAGGCACCGACAATGCTGAACCGGCGCTTCTTCTTGAAGTAGTCCACGGCGACCCATCCGAGGATGCCGGTGGAGGCGGCCGTGTTGGTGTTGAAAGCAGCCACCATGGCACGAATAGAGGCGTTGAGGGAGGAGCCGCCGTTGAATCCAAACCAGCCGAACCAGATGAGCACGGTGCCGAGAAAGACGAGGGTCGTGTTGTGGGCCCGGGCAGGCTGCTTGCTCTTTCTCTTTCCCATGGCCAGCGCGTAGGCCAGCGCGGACCAGCCCGAGGCTATGTGGACGGGGCCACCGCCGGCAAAGTCGAGGGCCGGCAGGTTGAACAGCCAGCCGCTCGGGTTCCAGGTCCAGCACGCAATGGGGCAGTACACAACGGTGGCCCAGCAGAAGCCAAAAACGAGAGAGGGAATGATGCGGCCACGCTCAAAGGAACCGCCCACCACGATCTGCACCGTGCAGGCGCAAAAGAGCAGCTGGTAGAGACAAAAGACGATTTCGGGAATGTTTGGGTTGCCAATGGAGGGAGCTGCCATGACATTCTTCATGCCAAAGTTGGCCAGGTCGCCGATGAACGGACCAGCCGTTCGGCTATATGTCAGAGAATAGCCCCAGAACATCCATTGGAAGGTGATGACGGCGCCGATCATGAAGGACTGGAACATGAGAGAGAGGGCGGAAGTGCGCTTGGCCAGACCGCCATAGAGGAAGCCGAGGCCGGGAATGATGAGCCAGACGATAAAGGCACAGAAGATGAGATATGTGTAGTGGAACTCGACACCGGCATACTGTGCGTTGACGTCGACTTCCAAGGGGTTGCCACCCCCGGGCTCGGACTCGTTAAAGGCAGGCTGTCAAAAACCATTAGTTTTGTTGTTCTTTTCCTTGTCTATATATTTCCATCACTCTGCTTCCACTTACCGATGACATGGTGTCCTTTGTCGGTTGGACGTACAGGTATGAGCGACGATCGTCTCTTTCTCAGCCTTTAACGGGGCATCCAGAGACTGGTCGACCAGATAGGGGGGACATGGAAATGCTTATAAGTTCCATGGTGGATCATGAAAAGTTCTCAACGACACCGGCTCCATCCACATTGTTTTCCGTGTATGGGATTCGTTTTCAAATGCCTTTATTGTGACTCCTTTATCAGCTTGGCATTGGAATTCCCTGTAGTAATAGATAATAGACGGAAAATCTTACTGAACAGGGCTAGTCTATGGAAGGATAGATAACCAAAATGACAGTTGCAATATTAGTATTCGTTACAGATAAATACTGCCAAGCCTCCATCCTGGAAAGTCTTATCAGAGAAACGTGGCGCGTACATGTGTAATAATTTGACATCCCGCGCCTACAAGGCTTATTTCTTTGTAGCTACAGACTTCTGTAGTACTTATCAAGCGGGAAATGGCCATTACTCATGTCTCGACTAATACGGAACAAACGAATCGAATCCATCCCACAGGCTCACCAGCAACGACCTCTCTCCTACCCACGGCGATCGAGCATGCTGCTGCGCGTTAGCCATGATAATACAAGCCCCTGAAAAAAATCACGCAAACAAAGAAACACACCTGCACGGTAAAGTTGTCGATGAGCGCCACGTCGCCCTCCTGCCAGGGCACGAGGAAGCCGATCTCATCCGAGATCTCTAGCAGCTTCTCCAGATACCCGCGAGGGATGTCCGATCCATCCCCATACGTGGTCGGCAGATGCACGCCGCCGTCAATGCCACGATGCGGCGCGTCGAGTGCCTTGCGGTCGCGCATGCGTCCATAGACGCCACCGAGTCCGTTGAAGGGGACGACCTGGCCCGTCGAGGCGATGCGTCGAATGGCAGGCAGGCGTTGGAGGACATGCAGCGCCCCGTTGGGCTGCCATTCGGCATCGGCCTGCAAGCGCGTCTTGAGCACGTGTTCTACCTTGGCGCGCTGGACGTCGAGGCTGTCTCCGGGTGCAATGTCGAAGCCGTACGAGTCCTGCCAGTTCCACCCGATCGTCTTGGATTCCGGGTCTTCCTTGGACGGGTAGTACTGCCGACCAATCACTCCTGCGTGTCGAGTCAGCGGGGGGATACTCAGCAGCGGCATAAAAGATACATGGAAGATTCTCACCCTTGTCGATCAGCTTGTCGACAAACTCTGGTAAGCGGGCACGAAGCACATCGTAGAGCTCGACCGTTGATAAGAGTGGAGTCTGGCCGCCTAGTCATGCACATCAGTTCCTTTGTTCTGCGGGAGTCATGGTCGGACTGTCTCACCTTGCTGCGGCACTTTCTGGGAGTAGAAGAACAAGACGCCCGGAAAGTGTGCGCTGCGCCCGTATTCGTTGTGGTAGTAAAATCGAACGTTGGGCGGCTCCTCATTCGCCGTCTTCACATTGTTGCCGACGGTGGTCCGTTTGCCAGAGAGCCCGACCTCCTGGTGGGGCTGGGGAAACTTGAAGGCCTGTGTGAGGGCGGACAGATCCTCGGCCGTCTTGACGGGGAAGCCGCGGAAGAGAATGGCTCCGTCTATGCGTAGCCGCAAACAGGATAGTCAGCGAGGCTTCTGCATGGCATCATGTGGTGACATCTTACGGTCTGTCAACAGTTGGTTGAACACGCCTCGGTCAACCAGTGTCTCGATGTGGCTGACGGCAGACTCGATATTCTCAAAGGAGACGCCATCTTTGACCCGGATCCCTAGAGGAAAGGCCTTGCCGTGGACGAGGCGTGAATTCGGAATGTGGAAGACTTCGATACCAATCTCCGTGTCTGGCAGACCGGCTGTGGCAGGAGGCTCTGCAGTCCTTGTGCTTGCCAATGTCCCTACGGCGGCCATCTTGTCGTCGGTTTTTTGCTTCTTTTGTTCTTTTTGGTCCTTGTCTGTACAGTCGTCGGGGGAGTGCTCTTCTGACCCGACGGTGAGAATAGAACAATAGGCCGATAAATTATATAACAATAGACAGTGCCTGCCCGGCTGTGATTAACCGTAGGCGAGTTTGCGGGTGCATTGATACCGCATGGAACAATGACACAATACCATGTAGCTTGTTCGTGATCAAGCCTGACAAACCACCACAGACCCGGATAGTTGTCTCTTGTCATACGAGAAATGAGTCTCTCATGAGACGGCTATTGGCTGATTTATTCAGAGCTAGAGGCTGATATTGGCCCTGAAGTTAAAAATGTGGACCATAACGCAATTGGGCCAAGGTTGTCGTGATCGATTTCATGCTTACAGATGCCTTGCTAAATAGCAACATGAATATCCACTTCTGTAGACACTAGTAACCACAGACCTTGAGAATCTACTGCAGGTATATACCAGGACCAAAGAGGTGAAGGATGGAAAAATTCATTGGGTCTACACGGAGCAGGGTGAAATAAATAAATACCATGGAATCTCTTCTGGGGGAGAGAGAAATAGATGTGCATGTACGATTTCAATAACGGTTGTGAAACATTGTGACCATGGGATCCTCGTCCATAATAAAGACGCCACGCCAAAATGTCGAGGATGGAGACAGTGAATCTGGCCATCTCAATCATGACAAGTCCCTGGCGAACCGCACATGGCGAAGTTACCTGTGGGACTCCTGGGACCGATCCCCCGAGGTGAGAAAGGGGATATCTGAGAACGCTCCGTTTCTGCACACTGCTGACACTACCTTCAGGAGAGGAAGCTCATTTTAAAGGTAACTATAGAAGACATCTCACCATTTTTCGTATATATCTAATCAACAGATGGACCTCACTTTGGTGACGTTTGGATGTCTGGGGACGTTTATCAAATACCTCGACAAGTATGCGAATCACTATTCTCTGGCAATCAGGATGGCTACTAACTTGGATAGATCCAATCTGCAATCCGCCTTCGTCAGTGGCATGAAAGAGGACCTTCACCTCTACGGGAATGTGCGTCGATGAGCTGGAGAACATTTCATGCTTTCAAGATGGTCTGACCTTTTATAGGAATTGAACTATGCGAATACGGCATATAGCGTTGCCAATGTACGTATTCAGTCTTTTCATTGCACACCATTTCTAACCTTTGAAGATCATTGCTCTCTGGCCCACGAATCTAGTCCTCACTCGCGTCAACCCGAGATGGTTCATCCCCTTCCTCGAGATTGGCTGGACCATCGTCACCTTTCTGCAAGCCATCATGAAGACGCCCGCCCAAATGTATGCCCTACGTGCCATCCTGGCCATCTTTGAGACGGGCCACTACTCGGCCATTATGTATCTGTGCGGTGCTTGGTACCAGAAAGGGGAGCTAGCCAGACGTTTGGCTATCATCAATATCACCACCGCCATTGGACCCATGTTTTCCAGCTACCTGCAAGCGGCCGCGTATACAGGCCTCAATGGCGTCCATGGTCGAGCCGGGTGGCAGTGGCTGTTTATCATTGACGGTGAGCCATCATGCTCTCTCTACTCGTTCCACCTGTTTAGCGATTCTTGGCATCTAACAAAACAGGCGTCATTTCGCTCGGTCTGGTGATTCCTCAGATCCTCTTCTACCCCGACGTCCCTGCTCGACAGAAGCCCGACTTTGTCTTTACGGAAAGAGTATGTACATGGAAATATCCAGGCACCCGTCACAGGCTGACTGGTTAGGAAATCGAACTTGCTCGTGACCGGAACCCCCGAGAAGGCCGAGTCAAGCAGACTGCCTTTACATTGAAACAGACAAAGCGCTGGTTCTTTACTGTTGACATTGTATGTCTACTTCCTAGACCTCATCGATTTGGCACTGGATGCATGGCTAACTATCTGACAGTGGATGTTGTGGATTATTTCATAGTGAGTACAGCGTACAGGACATTCGCAAATAGACGCTGACCAGCCAGCTGCAATGCCGTTGTGGACCAACCGATGAATTCGATGGCTTTCTGGCTGAAAGCCTGGAACAAGATCTCTCCTGGATCCTACACCGTCCCGCAGATTAGTACGTGCCCTGCCTATCCGTAAAAGTTCTCCTGGTGGCCGCATGCTAATACGGTGACAGACAACTACACGACCGGCATCCAGGCTGTCACCATCGTCGTGACACTGCTCATGGCCTGGTCGAGTGACACCTGGCTGCGTGGTCGTCGGTGGCCGATGCTGGTCCTCGGTAGTACGGTCAGTGGCATCTGCGATCTGACACTGGCCAACATTCCCGTGTTCCCTCAAGGTAGCCGGGCCGGACGCTGGGTTCTGTACTACCTGACCGGCTTCTGTCAATCTAGCAACTCCATGTTCTGGGCATGGACGCAGGAGACCCTGTCAGGTGACCCGGCCACGCGTGCGTTTGCATCAGCTGGTCTCAATGTCTGGGCTTCCCTCTCACATGCCGTCATGCCCTTGGCACTCTTCAAGGTGGTCGACCAGCCAGCTGTTACGGCAGGAAATTATGGGGCTGCAGGCTTTGCCATTCTCCATTCTCTCACAGCTATGGGGCTGGCCTACATACAACATCGTCGTGGTCACGTGGCCATTACAGATGGAGATGGGGAGGCGGAAGCCACGGAGGGTGTGACGTGGATAGACGGACCTGCGAGTAGACCTAGTGAAAGAGCATCGTAGTATTAGTCAAGATTGAGATTCTGGTAGATACAGTACAGATGAACGCTTTCATGAAAATAGGTTCTACAAGGAGACAAGAGAAGAGGGTACGAATGTGAGGCGTAAAAATGATCATCAATGACGTCATTATTATTAATCAAGAAGGGCATCTAGCCCTAGTCTGACTCAGCATTAACCACGTGACTGAAAGACGCACTTTTACCAAATAAGCAAAGTGTGAAAAATTAATGGGGACACAACTCCGTAAACTCCACCCATAACCAATCATCATCGCGACACACTATGACGACGAATAGACTTTCTTCACTCTAAGAAGGTGGATCATCGTCAGTATCGCCCTATAGAGGTGGCCTTACTTTCGTCATGTCCGAATTTGAGTCCGACCTGCTTCCCAACAGCACTGTTTTCACCCGGGTCCTGGCCGTACGTAGGATGGCTCTGGGGGCGTTGAGCCCTGTCATCCCGGTTGCGGCCCTTCTTAGCCCAGACCTGTGCGGCCAAGGCGGCACCACCCGTGGTGTTTGATCGACGGGTCCATCGGCATGGGCTGGTTGAATGCCATCTGTCTGTTTCGGTATCAGATAGTCGAGTTCTCCTCCCACTGATTAGACAAATAAACAAGAATCTGCGACCTATATAGCTCTCGCCATGCCCGAGAAAGGAGCTAGCACAACACACCATTGCCCCAAAAAGAGCAAGGGGAACTGCCGCCACCCCCAAGAAGGGGATGTCGTCCAAAATGATTCCCGGTGGACAGCAGCCCCCTTCGGAACCAGCATGGATGCCCCTAGCCAACGACGAGATTGTGGTCGATGGAAAGCGGAGCATCAATAATCGACAACTGGATCCTCTTTTTACAGAATGGTAACAACTCCTCATTCCCAAGCCAGTTGTCTGCTGTGTTCTTCTCCGTGTGAGCAGTCCACCAGAGAATGGTATGCTTGGTATCCATTACGGCACTACCTTGGCCGCCTGTCAGATCATCGCCGCCAATGCATATCATGGCTGGCTGTCTTTCGACAAGGAAGGGATCCGCACGTGAGCATTGGCTGGGACGACACCCTTTTCAAAAAGGCCTACTACTTTGTTCCCGGTAATCCTTCGCCATATCCCATAGTGCCTAGCTTCGCAAACTGGGAGTTTCCTGCTGAAGGAATTCCCCGCCCATGGTTTTCCGAGCTCCCAGCCCATGCAGCTGTCGACAGAGCACATCTCGTCCCCCAGATGGAGCGGGAGTAGTTCCATCACAGCTACCTAAAACTTTTGTGCTCGGACGCGTCCAGAGATATCCATAACACGTCCAACATCATTACTCTTCGATGCGATATCCACCGTACATTTAACAACTGTATGCTGGTAATTGTTTTAGAGGAACACGGAGCAGCTGTCCAGTTTGTGGGGCATCTGCTGGATGATTCGGCGTGGGAATATCTCCCGACGCTCCACAACATCGCTGTTTGTGGTCCGCCCCCATTCAGCAGACCCATCTTTTACGCTCGCTTTGCGTGGGCTATTCTCGGGCGCAGCAATTCATTTCCAGCGGCCTTGAAGTCGTGGTGCGCGTAGCTGTTCCATCCAAGATGGGCAGCATCTCATATGCAACAAAGCATATGAGTGGTCTGGCCTGGGTCAGAAATATGGCGGTGACGGATCTCGAACCGCCTCTGATAAGCACAAAACGATGCGCAAGTTTACGTGATTACATGTCGGATTGGCACAGCTCGAACGGTGGCCAGAAGAGCGACTGCGATTTTTAGAATTAGGACTATGCAAGAGCGAGACGAAATTCAAATTCGTCCGACGAGATAGTGAGTGCAGGGTACCTGTCGTGGCACATGAGATTAGAGGGATAAAAGTGGTCAAGGCTCTTCCTCGACACCCTCTGTTTTATAAGTAATGGCAACGTATGAATAAGGAGGAGGGAGGACATGGTTTTTAGACAAGATCAGGAATTCAAGTCAAGCCAATTCAGACAGACTACTTTTATCGTCTGCTACCTGCAAGTCGACTACAGACAGTACAAGAGTAGAAGCAGATGTCGTAGACTAGGCTGGCTGCCTATCAGGTGCAGATCCACACGCCCCATGGTGCCCTCTCGCATCACAGAGTATGCCATTGCTGACTATTTGACCAGTCCGTGATTTTACTGGGTGCACAAAGAAGAGATGCTGCCAACGAAAATGTCAGAAACATGCGGATCACGCAGATTGGGCAGCGGAGGGGCAGTAGTACGTGGCGAAACCTGATATGTTCCCGGTGCATCGCGTGAACATTCTGCGTCATTCCCCTCTCTCTCTCCATATACCATCTCCCACCCTGCCCTTGTCGACACCTCATTTTTGCACTCTCCATGTCACAGACAAGCAATCCCTACTACACTGATACGCTACTATCTCATACCGACCATCCATGGTAAGTTACACTTCTTCACTCTTGGTAGCAGCTTTGTGATCTGATATGAAGCAGGATGTCTCCTATCTTGCTCCGCCTCCGAGCGAGGCACCCAACTGCTACCGATGCGGGCGCCTGGGCTCATTCAATAGGACCCGTAGGTCAAATCGAAATGGGAATGCAAATCGGCCCTACTACAGATGCGATAATTGCAACACGTTTATCCGCTTTGATGATGAAAGAGGAAACTTTATTCATAATCCCCCCTGCCACTGCGGTGCATCTAGTAAGATGCAAGTCGCAGGTCGAAACAAGAGAGTGCCTCGTGGAATTCATTTCGTCTGCAGACTAGGAAAGTGTGGTTTTTATGCGCCCTGTACCAGAGGCGACAGGCATCTTGCCGTTCTCGACGACGATCTTCTGTCTCGCCTGATTTCGTTGAAGCTTGTTTGATGCATGGCATCAGAATACAGACATCAAGGGTGGATATGGAGGAGGAATGGAAAGTTGGTCATCCGTGCACTATTATGTAGGATATATTGTCTCAATTCAAAACGTCGTATTTGGTTATCAGGGCTGTCAGACCTGTAAACTACATTGTGATGAATGCGTACTATGTGAGATCTAGAGTCCGGTGTTCTTGGCGGCAAGGGTGGCTCATTCCATTACTATGGCTAGATCCTTCGTGAGGCCGTACGTAGACTCAGACCATGATGCGATGGATTCTGTGTCAAGATGCCCAATTTGTAGCAGAAAAGTTCAGAGCCATGTCTATTACAGTAGAGGGCATACACCTACAGCTACATGTTCATCAATAGATCTCACACACCTCTCTCATACTGACGACTTCATCCATACATTCGGGTATGCTCATTTGCTTTCGATTATCTAATGCTATGAGATGGACAATAATCTAGGACACAGGGTCCTTTTGTCATCGTGATCAGCCGTCTAGAACATCTCTCAGACCTCCTGCACGCGTTTGTTTTCATCGCCAATGTAGGCATTCACGCGGTATTTTCTAAACTTGCGCGTAGGCAGTTTTGCCTCAAACATGAGGTCGAGCTCCTCGAAACTCCGGTTCTTCGTCTCGGGCAGACGGAAGAAAGCCCAGGTCAGAGAGAGAATGGCCGTGCCAAACCAGAAGAAGCCCGTCTTGCCTGCAAATTTCCACCGTTAGTCTCCAAGCACGGATACAGCACGGGTGTCAAGGGGCCGAGAACAACTCACCTTTCCAGTTCCAGGCCGTCGGGTTCATCATGTAGGGCTGGATGATATTGGCAATGATCTGTGCCAGGTAATACCCGGTGCGTGCCAGCACCACCGTTTTGGATCGCAGGCGCGTAGAGGACACCTCGGCCGGTATCGCCCAGCCCACCGGCCCAATGGTGAGCGAGTAGACAAAGAGCCAGACGAGGCAGAGAACCGACTGCACCCATTTGACAGCCGGAGCACTCGGATTGATGGCCAGCGCGCCAATGACGAAGAGCAGCAGACTCATGCCGCCCATGCCTCCGAGATACAGATTGCGCCGGCCAATGTGTCTCATGAGGAACCACGAAGCAACGGTCCCGCAAAAGGCCATGCCCGTGCCGCCCAAGTTCAGATTGTACGATGCTTTGGCGCCGAGGCCGGCCTGCTGGAAGAAGTACGTGGCCGAGTAGGCAAACTGGGCACCCGAGGTGACCTGGCCCAGAAAGGACACGCAGGCAATCTCGGTGCGTCGCAGCTCGGCGATCCGGAAGCAGTCCAGGTAGGATGTGCCCTCGGAAATCTTGTTCTCGATGCCGTTGGTGTGAATCATGAGAGCCACCAGCGGCTTGGCCTGCGGCTTCTCGTGCTCGGTCATCAGCCGACGGACACTCTTCTCTGCTTCGATATATTTGCCGTTGCGAGCGAGGTACCACGGCGACTCGGGCATGAAGAGGCCCCCGGCCAGAATAAAGGGGATCCATATCCACTGCAGGGCGAACGGAATGCGCCAGGCCCAGTCGTCTTCCCGGTTGACAAAGCTGTTGAGAATGCCAGCGCCGATAAGCTGGCCCGTGGCGAAGCACATGTTTGTGTAGGCGGTCAGGTATCCCCGGAGCGGAAGAGGGCACAGCTCGGACGCATAGGCAGGGCCGATCGTGGCGAATATGCCCCATGGCACACTAGGCAGCACGCGGTCAGTCTGACAAGCAGAACTACCTGTAAAAAGACGGACAGAACCTCACTTACCCACAGAGAACCTGTCCGACAGCTTGAAGTTCAATGGACATGCCAAAGACGGATATGAAGATAAAGGATGTCATCAAGAGAATGCCAAACAGAAAGGCCCGTCGATACCCAAACCGCTGAATTAAGAACCCGTTTGCGAGGGCACCGACAACGGCGCCGGCTTGTGGTCCGCTGCCCATGGCCGTCTGCCACCGAGCCACTATCTGGTAGGTGTTTGTTGAGCTGTCGAGGCTACCAAAGCGGCGGGCATACGTGGGATAGGCATAGAGGGAACCCATCAAGATGGTGTCGTAGCCCTCCATGATGATGGACATGGAGACAATCAAGGACCATGCAACGGCCCAAGGATACGACTTGAGGGCTTCACGCACTGTCAGTGAATGCTCATGGGTATTCGCCGCCTGTGCTTCACCGAGGGTGGCCTCCCAGGAGCCCTCTCGCCCAATGACCGTGTCGGCATGACCTTTTAGATCCTGGGAGTTGAAAACCTCGAGCCCCTCGTCATGCTCAATGGCCTCTGCAGGAAGAGGTTTCTCCATCATCCACAGTCACAATAGTCCAAGAAATCAAGAGAATGTATACACAATATGACGACAAGATAGATATGAATTCCCAAAGCATAACTCATGAGAATGGAGGCCATGGCCTGGACTATTTATATCCATGGAGTATCAGAATACACTGCTAGGATGTCGTTGAATCGTATGACCATTTGGAGAACGCTAGCAGAGTAACAAAGCCCCGTGGGGATGATATCGGGGATCCAGTTCCGGAAAGCAGTGTCCTTCTAATTTCTCTATTTGGCACGAAGAAGCCAGACCTATGCATGAGGGATTTCCTCACAGCGTCTCAGTCGACTTCATCTCTCGTCTGGCTCCCTTCTTCAGGGGACCTCTGCATGTCAATTTCCCAACAGAGACTCCAACTACCCCGTATTCCCAGCAGCATCATGACGTATCCCCCCATACTCAGTCCTAGGAAAGCTGCATGTCTGAATACCATTGGATAGACGACACGACCGACTCGGTGGCTCACCGCACTCTTACACCATCCCCGCATTGTTCCCCACCAGGTACCCCGTCTCCACCTTCATATGAGGAGAGACCTCCCCGCACAACAGTTGTTTCCACAGCTATTTCGGAGGTGATCTCGACACCTTGTATAGGCTATTAATGTCATGTGAATATATCAGGTGTCCGAGTGTCCGATGTCGACTGTTATCTCACTTGGAAAACCGATAATGCAGAGTCTGCAGACAATAGACCCTCTGGGTTCAGAACTTAAATTAGAACTGCGTCTGTACTACGTAGGAATTAGTACAGCCCGGATATCGATAGCCATGTGGGGTAGGTCTCTTCATGCAGGGCCAGCTCCGCACCCGGTTTTTCTCCCTACCACTCTGGGCGCTTAAGACAGTCCATTGTATCATGAATGGTGAACACGATCGGATATGGTTCGGTAGTCCGAGGAATAGTCGTTCAGGCACGGCCAGGAACGGACGAGACTGTAGCAAGCTAAACAATCATATTAGCCTAAATAAAAGGATTCCAGTGTTCAGGCTATGCTCCATACCCATTGATTGGCAGTGCTAACCGGGTAAATAGGATCAGGTCGCCTTGTGCGGGGAATCTGGTGGAGATGATGGACCCAGTTCTACCGGGTGTTGATACGCACGAGTGACCCGGTTATTGGAGTATCGGGGTCACGATGTTCTCGAGGGAGGCACGTGGCGTCCCACAGCCCAAAGCATGTTCCTATGTAGCAGGAGCTGGATGCATTTAAGGACGCTGCAAGCTGGTCTCGCTCGTCAGCAGAGCTGTGCTGTGTACGTGCATCAAAAATCAATACACATCTCAGCACCATGATCTTTGAAGAGAGCAACCGCCTCATCTACGCCTTTGATGCGGAGAAGCTGTGGATCGAGCCATGGGGCGAGAACGCCCTGCGCGTCCGCTCCACCAAGGCGAGCACAATGCCCACGGAGAATTGGGCACTGCTCGAGCCTGCTACCTCGGACGCCCAGATCGTCATTGGCGACGACTCGGCGTCGATTACCAATGGAAAGATCAAGGCCAGCATTTCCAAGCGCGGCAAACTGACCATCTGGAACACGGACGGGAAGCTGCTGCTAGAGGAGTTTGCCCGCAACCGCCAGGATGTGACGGACCCCAAGTGCAGCGCTCTCGAGGTCGAGGCCCGAGAGTTCAAGCCTATCCCTGGCGGTGATTATCACTTGACGGCCCGCTTTGAGAGCCTCGACCCCAAGGTACGTGTTGTTGTTTTTCTTTTCTTTTATTTTTCTTTTTTGCTCTAGTTTTTTCCCCCGTAGAATACGGCTAGAGTACTGAGCAACCGTGCAGGAGAAGCTCTACGGCATGGGCCAGTACCAGCAGCCTTTCCTGGATATCAAGGGCCACCAGCTCGAGCTTGCCCACCGCAACTCCCAAGCGAGCGTGCCCTTTCTGCACTCGTCTCGTGGATACGGCTTGCTCTGGAACAACCCGGCCATCGGCACTGCCATGCTCGGAAAGAACGTGATGAGCTTCGAGGCTCTGTCCACCAAGATCCTGGACTACTGGGTTGTGGCGGGAGACACGCCGGCCGACATTGCCGAGGGATTCGCCACGGCCACAGGCAAGGTCCCCATGATGCCCGAGTATGGTCTCGGCTTCTGGCAGTGCAAGCTACGCTATCAGACCCAAGAGGAGCTCTTGGAGGTCGCCCGAGAATATAGGCGCCGCAACCTGCCCATCGATCTGATTGTCATTGACTTTTTCCACTGGCCCAAGCAAGGCGACTGGCGGTTCGACGAGACATTCTGGCCGGACCCCGGTGAGTGGAAAAGCCCATCTTTGCGTTGCCTTTTTCTTTTTTCTTTTTTTTGGTGACGGCTTGCTGACACGACTAGATGCCATGATCAAGGAACTGAAAGAGCTCAAGATTGAGCTCATGGTATCCATCTGGCCGACGGTCGACAAGAAGTCGGAAAACTACCCAGCCTTGCTAGAGAACGGACACCTCATCCGCGCGGATCGGGGAGTGCGGACGGGCCAGCAGTTCATGGCAGACACCATCTACTACGACACGACGCACCCGGGGGCCCGGGACTTTGTGTGGAACGTGGCCAAGAAGAACTACTACTCCAAGGGCATCAAGGTCTTTTGGCTGGACGAGGCCGAGCCGGAATACAGCGTCTACGACTTTGAGAACTACCGCTACTATGCCGGGTCCAACGCCTCGATCGGCAACATTTACCCCGTGGAATATGCACGCACGTTCTACGAGGGCATGGAAAAGGAAGGCCAAAAGAACATTGTCAACCTGCTCCGCTGCGCCTGGGCGGGCAGCCAAAAGTACGGCGCGCTGGTCTGGAGCGGTGATATTGCCTCTTCCTGGTCGAGCTTCCGCAATCAGCTGGCTGCCGGCCTCAACATGGGTCTGGCGGGGTTGCCGTGGTGGACGACCGACATTGGCGGCTTTCATGGCGGCAACCCCGACGACCCCAAGTTTCGGGAGCTCATGGTGCGCTGGTTCCAGTGGGGAGCATTCTGTCCCGTCTTTCGTCTCCACGGCGATCGCGAGCCTCGTCAGCCGAAGCTGTCTCCTGGAATCAATGGTGCCCGGTGCCGCAGCGGTGCCGCGAATGAGGTGTGGTCGTACGGCGAGGAAGTCTATGCCATCTGCAAGAAATACATGGCCATTCGCGAAGACATGCGAGACTACACGCGCAGCCTGATGAAGGAGGCTCACGAAAAGGGCACGCCGGTGATGCGGACACTCTTTTACGTGTTTCCCGAGGACCCCACGTGCTGGGAGGTCGAGACACAGTACATGTACGGCGACAAGTACCTCTGCAGCCCAGTCCTGGAGGCCGGTACCAAGAAGATGTCGGTGTATCTGCCCAAGCTTTCGACGGGCAAGTGGAAGTCGTTCTGGTCCGAGGCCGAGTTTGACGGTGGCAATACCGTCGAGGTAGAGACTGCTCTGGACACCATGCCAGTTTTTATTCGACAATAAGTGGACAATCACTCTACTGCTTCTATGAATCAAATTTCATATAGTAGAAAGCCGGCTCTGAGACATAGATGATAGGTCTGGCCAATATAGCAATGTTGTTCAATGTAATGGTAGAGACCAACATGTAAATTGCCTGATGCGGACACTACACGGCCAGGCATTGTATCCAAAATACGCCGTCGGAATTATGAAACTGAGAAAAAAGTCACTATTCTTAACGACAGATATATACAATAAAATCTCTTTTCAAGAAGGAATACAGAACGACATGATGTCGAGG
The DNA here is from genome assembly GCA_002778215.1 of Esteya vermicola. Classification (NCBI taxonomy): domain Eukaryota; kingdom Fungi; phylum Ascomycota; class Sordariomycetes; order Ophiostomatales; family Ophiostomataceae; genus Esteya; species Esteya vermicola. The sequence goes on from PCDM01000020.1 coordinate 246,905, forward strand.
TCTGCAGAGTAACTTATATATCACGTGACTAAGTAGCAGAGAAATCCTACCAATCAGAGACCATGTAAAGGTGCATCTACGGGGGAAAAAAAAAAAAAAAAAAACTTAGTCATCTTTCTGAACCTCAACTTTCTCTTCCTCTCTTCCTCTACTCTTCACTGGTGTTGGAAGACCAAAGAGTCTTGAGAATCCGGTTGCTTCTATGCAACGGAACGCTGTCAGAAGAAACGTGATCCCTTTAGCAAAGAGGATACTCGGCTGCGCCAGCTCCTCAGCAACAGCTCCTCGACAGCTCTTCCTCTTCCCCACGACCACTCGCCCAGTTCCTACCTGCCCTCTACTACCTCGACTTGCTTCGGCCTTTTCTTCTCACTCTATCCTCCACCAAGGGTACAGACAGCGGCCAAGACAGAACTACAGGGGGAAAGGGGCGAGCATGCAGGAAGAGGCACCGCCAGCTGGGGAGAAAGGCGGGGAAGTGAGAGGGCAGCAAAACGGCCATGTCAACGGCAACTCTGTCAGCGGGAATGGTGTCTGTGCAGCTTCGGGCGAGGCACACACCGGCGAGAAGCGACCGCACCCTGGTGAGAACAGTCCCGGTACGGCAGCAGGAAGACTGCCAAAAATGGCAAAACAGCAGCGGGCGCCCAAGAAAAAGTTTCGCGGGAGAAAGCCGAAGAAGGCGGCCGAGGGCTCAGCCGAGGAGGTCCTGCTGGCCGACGTGCAGTCCCTGCTGGAGACGTTGAGGCTCAAGGTTGAAGAACCAGCAGAACCTGCAAAACCAGCAGAAGAGAACGGGCAGGGCGAGCAGCTGCCCGAGAGAGGAACCGAGATTGAGCTGCAAGTGGTGGATCTGTCCTCGACAGGAGACGGCCTGGCCGTGCCGCGACTGGCACAGACGGGCACTGGCAGCAGCAGTCGACCGCGCGTCTACGTCGTGTCCTTTGCCATTCCCGGCGACATCATTCGAGCGCGGGTCTACCGGCATCTCTCTCCGGCCGAGGCGAGCGGCGGCGACGATGACGTCACCTATTCAGTAGCCGACCTCGTCGAGGTCATCCGCCCATCAGACCTGCGCGAGGTCGAGCCGGTCGAGCCGGTCGAAGAGAAAACCGGTGAGAACCCCGGCGAGACCCAGGAGAGCTCGACACCCAAATGGCGAGAGCCTCGCGTGCGCTGCCAGTACTTTGGCCGCTGCTCCGGCTGCCAGTACCAGATGCTCGACTATGCCGAGCAGCTGCGCATGAAGCGACGCGTCGTCGAGCGGGCCTACCAGCACTTTTCCCAGCTGCCGCCTGCCCAGGTGCCGGCCATTCTGGACACGGTAGCGAGTCCCCTGCAGTACGGCTACCGCACAAAGCTGACGCCGCACTTTGACGGTCCGCCCGGCTTCCGGCGCAAGAACAAGGGCCAGGTCAAGCTGGCGGCCGTGCCGCCCATTGGCTTCAACCAGCGCGGCGGTGGCTCGCGCACCGTGCTGGACATTGAGCACTGCCCCATTGGCACGCCGGCCGTGGCGGCCGGCATGGCACGGGAGCGGGCGCGCGTGGCCCGAGACTATGCCAACTACTCCAAGGGCGCCACCATTCTGCTGCGGGAGTGCACCAAGCGGGTTGCCAAGACGGAGACTGGCATCACAGACCCGGCAGACATGGACACGGACAAAGACGCCGTCGTCGTGGACACGCCCACCTTTACGGATATCAAGACCTGCGTGACCGACAACAACGCCACCACGACCGAGTACGTCGACGACTACATCTTTACCAACCCCGCCGGCAGCTTCTTCCAGAACAACAACTCCATCCTGCCCGCCCTCACGGCCTATGTCCGGGCCGCCGTGGCCGGCCGCTCCGAGGTCCACCACCGTCATCTCCCTCCGGCGCGCTACCTCATCGACGCCTACTCTGGCTCCGGCCTCTTCACCATCACGCTCGCCTCCACTCTCCCCGGCGGCAGCGTCGGCATTGACATTGCCGAGCAGTCCATCACCTACGCCCGCACCAACGCCTCCCTCAACAGCCTGCCGCCCGACCGCTGCCGCTTCCTCGCGGCTGACGCTGCCCAGCTCTTTGCCGGCGTCTCCAAGGCCGTCACCACGGACCCGGACGAGACCGTCGTCGTCCTCGACCCGCCCCGCAAGGGCTGCGATGCGCCCTTTCTGCGCCAGCTCCTCGCCTACGCGCCCGCGCGCATCGTCTATGTCAGCTGCAACGTCCACACACAGGCTCGTGATGTGGGCATGCTCGTCCGTGGCCGGGTCGACGGCTTTGCCGGCATGAGGAGAGAGGACGAGCAGACGGACAGCACGACTCCTCCCGTCCGCTATGAGATTGAGAGTCTGGTTGGCTTTGATTTCTTTCCCCAGACAGCCCATGTCGAGGGCATTGCCGTGCTGAACCGTGTAGACCCGCGCTCGACAGCTCCAGAATCAGAATAGCAGACAACATAAAAGCCAAAAGTCCAAATTCAAAATTCCAAAAAAATACAATAAATTCAGTGCATACCATCCGTCGCTAAACACAAAGCCAAACTAGACTGTAAAACGGGTCCTATCCAAGTATCCAAATATCCAAATATCCATATCCTATCCATGCTCCCGTGCTTATTTGCCCTCTTCCAGCAACCGTCCGGCCGGCTCTGGCACTGTCATCTCGTCCTTGTCCTTGTCCACCAATTCCTTGAGCGCATACAGCACGGCCTCGATCACCTCTGGCCGTCGACTGGCCTTGGCGCAGTCGGTCAGGATCGAGACGCCGTTGGCGGCCCGGAGAGCGGCACGTGCTGACCGGCCAACTTTACCGTCGGCTGAAGCCATATTAAAGGCGGAGACAGCGCCGCGGTGCCGCACATCCTCCGACTCGGAGGCCGCACACATGCCGAGGATAATGTCGACGCCACGCTCGCGTGCCACGAGCGAGCGAACGACGCCCTCGTAGGCCGTCAGACCGGCCAGCGCGCCACCCGCCGCACTCCGCGTCCCCGCATCTTCGGCGTCGGCGAGCGCCACCAGGATGTTCAGGCGCTGGCGTGCCGCCTGGCTGTTTTCGGCGTAGAGGGCCACGCCGGCCGGAGCCTGCACGAGATTGCAGACGAGTTCCACAGCCGCACGTGCGACGAGAGCGTTGCTCGACAACAGCAGATCCTCCACGTCTGGCCAGGCAGTGCGCAGGATACCGCGGCGCGTGTCGTCGTCGTCGTTGCCAGTCGATGCCAGGTTCGTCAGAGCCATGAGCGACTCAAACGTCGGTAAGAGGTTGCCCCGAGACTCCTCGTCGTCGTCGGCTCGCCGCAAGAGTGTCGTCAGAGGCCGGATGGCAGCAGCCATGGGCCGCGCCCGCGTGCCGCCAAAGACGAGCTCGGGGTTCGTCGAGATGAGGATGCGGGCCAGCGCCTGGGCCGCGATGCGCTGCGTCGCTCGTCCTGCTCGTCCGCTACCACCGCCACCGCTTCCGCCCTCGCCTCCCTCTTCGCTGCTGCTCTGTGCCTCGAGGACGTTCCACGCATCCAGCAGCAGCCGCACGGCGCCCTGCTGTGCCAGCTGGCCGCGGATCTTGGCCGTCACCGAGAGCGAATGCAGGATGCCCACAACCAGTGCCAGCGACGCCGCGGACCCGTTCTTGGAGTGGCTGACTAATACAGGCGTGACGCTGGCTTCAAAGACGTGCTGGCAGCGCTGCAGCACGTGGGCATCGTCATTGAGCTCGCTGGTCTGCGTCTGGCTGCGGCCGCCATGGTTTGCGGCATCTGCGTAAGCCTTAAGCTGACCGACGCGTTTCTGCTCCTCCGACTGCGCCGGCTGGTACCGCGTCAGGTTGGCAAAGATACTCAGCACGCCGTACGTCAGGGGTGACCGCGGCGGCGCCTCGTTTAGGATAGCCACGAGCCTCTTGAGCAGGGCAGCGTTGCCGGCAATCTCCTCCTTGATCTGCGGCTGCAGAGAGGCATAGGCCAGCCCTTCGACTGAGCTCTGCATGGCCTCTCGGCTTGCCTCGTCCTCGGCCTTGTCTCCCTTGTCTGCCGTGATTGTCTTGTCTGCTGTGACTGTCTTCTTGGCCACGACTACGGCGCCGGGCTTGTCCCCCTTGGGCTTGTCTCCGCTCTTCTCGTCGTCCGTCCCCACCAGCAGCGTGGTAAACATGCGGCTCAGCTCCTCAATGGTCGTGCTCGCCAGCTGCACGCGGCTGCTCGTTGGACTTGTCGGGTTCTGATTCTGCGGTGCAATGGTTGCCTAGCTAAGTTAGTCAATACGGAGTCCGGGGACTCTGTGGAGGTCACTTCTGTCTCTTCTCTCACCTTGAGCTTGGTCAGGATGACAGCCGCCAGATTCTGCACCTGAAGAGAGTGTCGCCGCATAGACACGGAGCCAGCGCCGAGATACTCGTCGGGATTGGCGGCAAACATGTCCTTGACGACGTCGTCGGGGTCCTGGTCGACAATCTCCTCGAGCCAGTCGCCGCAGTACTTTTGCACGGCCTCTCGACAGGCCGCATTCAGGCAGGCCACGTTGAGCAGATTGAGGCAGGCCGTCTCCACCTTGCGGCTCTTCCACTTGCGCCGCATCAGCGGGCCGAGGTTGGTCAAAAATCCCTCACTCAGAAACATCTCGGCCGTCAGATCCGGCACCAGCGGGAAGAGGGCGGCGGCCACGCAAAAAGCCAGAATATAGTCGTCATAGGTGCCTCGCTCGACGCGGTCGTAGAAAAAGGCCGACAGCTTCTTGGCGCCCTCGTCACCCGCCGCCTGCAGGTACGCTGACACGGTCAGCGTGCCGTGGCCACGCACCACGTCCGGCTGCCGCATGTCCAGATAGCCCAGGAGGGTGTCGACGCAGTCGCTGTCAATGAGGTGGCAGATGGACGGGCTGCCCTGCTTGGTGGCGGCGACGTCGTCGTTGAGGACCTTGGTCAGCCGGTCCAAGTCCCGCACCATTTCCTCGTCCTCCTTGCCGCCCTCCATCAGCCCGGCAAAGATGAGCAGGGTCTGGTCCTCGAGCGAGAGCTCTGATTGTTGTTTTTGTTCCTCTGGCTGTTTCTGTTCTTCTGGCTGCTTCTGCCGCAGCTGCAGCTGCATCTCGGCCCCAGAAACTGCGGCCATGGTGGGATAGATCGAAAGGGAGACGGAAAAGTAGATGGGGATGAAAGAGTGAGGGGAAATAACGGCAGGAGGGAGGGGGGAGGCGAGCAGAATATAAAGAGGTCGAGGATCGCTCAGGCGAAAATCAGGTCAGCAGAGCTTGCCGTTGTACCATCCCGTTAGCTTCCCCTGCAGCTCAGCCGTGTCGTCATTGTCGACCGTTGCACGGTGGGGTAGTCACGTGTATTATTCTTTGATGACAAAGCGCAAAAATATCGGTCCCGTTCAGCTCTTTCTTGCCTCGCCTATTATTAGTCTCGATTCTGAACAATCTCTCCCTTCCACCGGCACCAAGATCCAGATCCCCTTCCAGATCAAGCAGAGGGGACACCACGTGTGTCCCCGTAGTCAGAGCCAAACCTATTTGTCTTTGCCATGGACGCCGTCGACGCCTCGGCGCACTACGAGGTCACCGCCTCGGACGAGACGCCCGCCCTGCTGACCATTGTCCTCGACACCAATCCGCGGGCCTGGGCGGCGCTTGCCGACACCCTTCCCCTCAGCAAGGCCGTCGCCAACCTGCTCGTCTTTGTCAATTCTCACCTCGCCCTCAGCAGCGCCAACCAGGTGGCCGTCGTCGCCTCGCACTGCAACCGCGCCGTCTGGCTCTACCCGGCCACGCGGACCAAGAATCAGAGTCAGAATCAGAGCCAAAACCCAAATCGGACCCAGAATGGGAGCGGCGATGTGGACATGACCGACATTGACGATGCCGCCGCCGCCGCCGCCCGGAAGATGGCGCACGACAGCGCCTCGTCTGCCAACAAGTTTCCCCAGTTCCACGAGATCGAGACCACCCTGCTGCAGTCCGTCCACGACCTCGTCAGCAGCACGACCGAAGGCGACCTCGACGAGACCACGACCCAGCTGGCCGGCGCGCTGACCCTCGCCCTCGCCCACATCAACAAGACGGCGCTCCTCATTCCGTCGGCGGCATCCGGCGGTGGGGCGTCTGGCGGTCCGGGCAGAGAGTCGGCTGCCAATAAGACAAAAAAGCCAGGGGGGGGTGTGCTCGCCAGCGGCGGCAAGACGGTGGCCGCCCAGAGCAGCAGGGCCGGTGCCGGCACTGGCGGCAAGGCCGCCGACGACGCCGACGACCTCGGCCTGCACGCGCGCATCCTCGTCCTGTCCGTGTCCGACTCGTCGCCCGCGCAGTATATCCCGACCATGAATGCCGTTTTCGCAGCAGCCCATGCCGGCGTCGCCATTGACGTGCTCGCGCTGCGCGGCACGGCCACCTTTCTCCAGCAGGCCTCCTATATTACCCGCGGCACGTTTGTCAATGTGGGTGACGACGAAGTGAAGCATGCCAATGGAAGCGGGCATGGGAAACACAACCACCACGGCCACCCCGGCCACCCCGGTCACCCCAGCCGCCATGGCCTCCACGGCCTCCTTGCCTACCTCATGCTCGGCTTCAGCGCCGCCTCGGCTCACGACGTCGCCCAGTGCCTCGTTGCTCCCAGCGCCGACGCCGTCGACTTCCGCGCCGCCTGCTTCTGCCACCGCCGCGTCGTCGATACCGGCTTCGTCTGCAGCATCTGTCTCAGCATCTTTTGCGAGGTGCCAGGCGGCGACAGCTCTTCACCCACTGTCGAATGCCTCACCTGTGGTTCCCAGCTGCGCCTCGGCAGCTACGGCGCCAAACCGGCTGTCATTCCCCGGCCCAAGAAGAAGAAGAAGAAGCGGTTAGGCATCAGCAGCCGAGAAGAGACAGCGAGCACCGTAGGGACACCCGCTGCGTCGTGACATGGGGTTTGCCGATAACGGAGAGATTATTGATAGGTTTAGAGGTATTGGTCGGATTTACTTGGCGCGTTTTCTTATACAGCAACATTCTTAGCACGTCTTCAAAATGGATACTACGGCGTTTGGCATTCACAGTTGCAACACTTGTTTTGGGATCCAGGGGGCATTTTCAGTCTGAATACCATGTCTTGAACTCTATCTTGTATAGTGTATAATAAAACAGGATGTTTGTCATCTTGGACTATTCTAGGTTCTAGGTCTAGGTGAGAAAGTAAGGTGCCAATTTGTCTAGCTCTGATAAGACAGGGGAAAAAAAAGGGCCAACGGCAAAATAAGCATTCGAAGGTGAAAGCAAAGATGAAATACAGACTTCATCCCAACACTGACAGAGTCATTAGTTTGGCTTGATCTTGCGGCCGCCTCGGGCGACACTTTCGCACGATCCCATTCGGGACATGACCACAAGCGGGTCATCGTCGTTGGACGACATGGACCCCAGCGCAAACGAGTCTGTGTTGTGGGCAAAGTAAAAATAAATGCCCTTGCGTGTCTTCTTCACTGCCATGACGCCAATGGAGCCCCCTGATACCTGGTTCCGCACGCCCGGGTGGTTCAAAAAGTCGTCAATCACAAACGACTTCATCAGGTTGTCTTCGTCGTACTCCGTCAAATGAGACCCTCCGGCTTCCCGCCGCATATTGTGGTACAACCGCTCGGCACAGGTGTGCGATGCCATGGTCGTGGCCATGTGCTCGCCCGTCCCGCTCGTCACCGCTGCTACACACGTCCCGCTGGAATCCTCGGGATCAGCAGGCACCACGGCTGTGCCTACACCCACGAGAGCCGCCGGCCCAATACGTCCGCTGTGCTTCATGCCGATGCCGCCAGACGACGAGCCGGCCGCAATATTCCCATGAAAGTCCACGGCAATCGCACCAACCGTATCCGTGATCAAATCCTCCTCGTCGGCCTCCTCGCCATCGTCCACCATCGGCGGCAGCCCCTCGGTACAAGCAATAGCGGCGGGAGGTACTGCCACTGCCGGGCCATCACCGCTGCTCCTGGCCGACTGTCGTCTTGTGACACCGTTGGCAGCATCCCTCTCCTCCTTTATGGCCCGGATATCTCGCTCTGATCGCAGGCGTTTGGGTTGCGGAGGCTCTGTGTAGGATGGCCAGACAGCCGAATCCAAATCATGGCGTTTCAGGGACGGCTGTTTGGTAGACGGCGCATCCTTTCCAGCCACCTGGGCCCATGAGCCATGTTTGTGGCCGTTGACCGGCCGTTCCTCTTGGCTCGTTACATAGGACGACGAGGATTGCTGGGATCCCCTGGACGAGTTGGGTGTGTCTGGCTGGGCAAAGGTACCGCCCGCCATTGTCACGGGTGCCACTGGGGGAGAGGCAACACTGCCGGTGTTTCTAGCCGCCCGGTTCGCATTTCGTGCATTCTGCGCCATAATTTCAGCTCGATAGAGCTCCTGCCTCCAGCGACAAAACCGGACGTTGGCCCCTCTGGAGACCAGAGCCTCGTGGGGGACTGTCCGCATCCCGTGCTCCTCGGCAAACCTCCTAGCACCGAGGCCAACAAGAATGTTGGGCGGGATGCGGCGCAAGGTGAGGGGGACACTCGTCTGGTCCAAAATGAGGCGGGCGAGCGATATAGGATTCTTGATCACTGCTCAGACCGGGTGGTGAGCAATGGCTAACAGACAAGACACGGCATGGAAAACGTACTTGGAGTGGCTCCACAGGCACCGCTGCGACCCAAGTGGTCAACAATGGTGGCGTCGCCCTCGACATGGCCGTCAATAGTCAGGTTGCTTCCGTAGCCCGCATTAGTGATCTCCTTGTCTTCGAGGCTGCGAATGGCCACTTCCACCGCATCCACGGCTGTGCCTCCAGACTTGAGGAATTGCATGGCCAGCCGGGCCGCCCTAGTAGTCAGCATCGTGAGTGACGGTCATGTAATGGAAGGACTCTCCACTCTAATCACATACTCACTGCATGCCTCGAGGTGGACATGCTCGTTTGACGTGCTATGGAAGCCTGCACCTGCATGGATGAATATGGCAGCCAAAGGTGGCCGAGACCGTGAGCGAAAGAGCCGGCCGGTCAGACCATCTCCGCCCGACTGAAAGTTGGAGTTGTCCGAATCAGACTGGGAACTCGGATCCGGTGTGGCTGAGCCGGAAGCCGCCCCGTATTCCGTCCCCCCAGCCGAGTCGCGGGCGCTTTTGCGGATCCCTGTGCCTGTCTGGTCAGATGACGCAGACCTCGGTTCCGGGCTGGGGCTGATGCTGGGGAAAGGACTCGAATCCGTGCTTGGCTGCGAAACGGGCGATTGGGCAGACATATCTGGACGTTGGACGATGCTGTTGGCTACCTCTATTTGCTCCTCGACTCAAAAGCAGTCCGCCACTCTTTGCACACAGGTGTTGAATATATAGCCAGTATGCTGGCAGTGAATAAACAGGTCGTCCTCGGTATAAATGAGAAGTGGACAAGACTGGCCAAGACTGGCCCGCAGAGAAGTGATTGCGTCAAAGCCCGCTAAATCGACAACCACGGCAGCTAGCAGAGAGGAAGAAGTGAATGCCGACTGAGGGGCAAGATGAGCAGGAGAGATGGACGAGCTGAAAATGAATGAGATAAAGGCAAAAAAGAGACTGATATTAGGAAAAGTCAAAAGAATTTCGAGCGGCCTTTAGAATAGGTCAAGAAATAGAACAATGCGCCTCATGCATGATAGAGATCAAATGAAGAGAAAATGGCCAAGGAAATCAATGCTATAATAGAACTATTAGAGGGAAGCCCGGTGAAGAGCGGGAGAGTTTGGCGGACAAGAAGGAGAGAAGAGAGGCAAGGTTGAGAGAGATCCAAAGAGGAGGCCAAAAAAAAAGGATGGCGTAATGGGATCTCTGCTACCAGCCGAAATCGGGGTCTATGGATGCAGCTGTGCTGTTGCTATAAACAGAAGGAGCAAGGCATGCCGTCTTTTGGTCTTGATGGTGCGCACATCTTCATCGTTGCTTCCTCATAAAAGGCAGAAATTGCCTCGGGCACGATTAAGTAAATGGAGTCTGAGAATCCCCGCTCGACCACTCTTCTGGTAAACCAACCTGGTCTACTCAAAAAACTCCAAAAGTATGGATGCTACTTCGTTTCCATCGCATACTCACTTTAGCAGAGGGGAAATTCTACAAGAACAAGAAAGTCGAAAGTATGGAATAAAAAAAAATACATCGCAAGTATATGGTTTGTGATTAGTCATCTATTCCAGTATTCTTGCATGTATAGCGGGGCTGTGCAGCTGCATCCACGTGACCGCCAGGTGGCTTGGTGAGACAAGGTTCCTCCCCTCTTCCTCGACCTCCCCACACTTTCCAACCACTTCCATCCTCCCCCAGCACCGTTATCCCGAGAGCTGTGTGAGACTGCTCATTCTACCGCAAAGATGGCCAACCAGACTCCGGCCGTTGTCATGGACAAGTAAGCTGCCCCCTTTTCCTGGCGCGTTTTGCCCTCGCCCCGCCTCCTCGACCGAGCTGTCCGACTGTGTTTGGCTTCCTCCGATGCGATCGGATTGCGAGGCGGCGGTTATTTTCTGCATCTCGGCTGTACTGACCTTTTCTCTCAATAGCGGCACGGGTTTCTCGAAGCTCGGTATGTTTAGAACACGGGCGCGCAAGACGGTCCGAGACTGTTTGGGCTGCTGCCTTGCCGTCGGCCTGGCGGTCTGGCCAGAAATATACGCAACACATACATACACAACACGGACACGTGCTCAGACGGTGGCTAACCTCGCGTGATCGACTGTAGGATTTGCTGGCAATGACTCTCCCTCGTTTGTATTCCCGACTGCCATCGCCACGAAAGCGGCAGGCGGCGGCGGCGGCGGCACCGGTGCTGGCCGGCCGGCCGTTGCGAATAAGCCGTCCTTCCTCACCGGAGGTGCCGGCCCCACGGGCCACCTCCAGTCGAAGAGGGGAACCGAAGATCTCGACTACTTTATCGGCGATGAGGCCATTTCTGCCGCCAACGGTCCAGGTACGACCATTTGTCCTGACTCCCTCCTTGATACTCTTGCTGATTCTCGCTGGTTCTTGCTCTAGGCTACGGTTTGCACTATCCCATTCGCCATGGTCAAATAGAAAACTGGGTGAGTAGGACGGAGCTTCTCCCTCGTTTTTTTTTTTGCCAAAGGACAGCTCGACTGACGGATCCAGGATCACATGGAGCGCTTCTGGTCCAACTCCATCTTCAAGTATCTGCGCGTCGAGCCAGAGGACCACTACTTTTTGCTGACGGAGCCGGTGAGTTGCCTGCCCAGCCTCTTGTCCAAGATCCACGTCTGACACGAGCAGCCTCTCAATCCGCCCGAGAACCGCGAGAACACGGCCGAGATCTTTTTCGAGTCGTTCAACTGCGCTGGTCTCTACATTGCCGTGCAGGCCGTGCTCGCGCTCGCCGCGTCCTGGACGTCGTCCAAGGTGCAGGACCGCTCCCTGACAGGCACCGTGATCGACTCGGGAGACGGCGTGACGCACGTGATTCCGGTGGCCGAGGGCTACGTGATCGGGTCGTCGATCAAGTCGATCCCTATTGCGGGCCGCGATATTACGTACTTTGTGCAATCGCTGCTGCGTGACCGCGGCGAGCCGGACTCGTCGCTCAAGACGGCCCAGGAGATCAAGGAGGAGTACTGCTATGTCTGCCCCGACATTGTCAAGGAGTTCTCTCGCTACGACCGCGACCCGACGCGCTTTGCCAAGCACAACGTGCTGCTGCCCAATGCCCGGCGGCAGGTGACGGTGGACGTCGGATACGAGCGCTTCTTGGCGCCCGAGATCTTTTTCAACCCCGAGATTTACAGCTCTGATTTCCTGACGCCGCTGCCGGTTGTCGTGGACGGCGTCATCCAGTCGTCGCCCATTGACGTGCGTCGCGGCCTGTACAAGAACATTGTGCTGTCGGGCGGCAGCACGCTGTACAAGGACTTTGGTCGGCGTCTGCAGCGCGATATCAAGCAGCTGGTGGATGCTCGTATCCGGGCGAGCGAGCAGCGCAGCCGCGGCGCCAAGAGCGGCGGTCTCGAGGTGCAGGTGATTACGCACAAGCGACAGCGTCACGGTCCCTGGTTCGGCGGCAGCCTTTTGGGACAGACGCCCGAGTTCCGTTCCTACTGCCATACCAAAGCAGAGGTGAGTTTTGAGGATGAGAAAAAGTCAAGAGGAGAAGCGATGTGCTGCGCTGCATGCCGGACCGCCGGAAGCTGTCATCCTTTTCTTGTATGGAACAGAGCTAACCCAACCAACTCACAGTATCAAGAGTACGGACCTGGCATTGTGCGGAGATTTGCACTGTTGGGTGGTCCGGGCGGTTCTTAGAAATCTCTGGAACGAATCAGAGAACTATGTACGTGCATACAGGTCGGCCTTTCAGTCTCTGTATCGTACGATATGCACATGGAGTTTGTGCGGGGGACCCCAACGAGGGGTGCTAGGAGTGCTAGGCAAGAGTTGGAGGAGAAGGATATGAAAAAAGACAAGGGAATAGGTGGAGAAGTGGAACTACGAGGATTAGCATGTATCTTTTTTAACTTGTATACAGAGAAGCTTGAGGGGGGTGCAATGTCAACACATCAACCCCGTCCAACTCGTCCAACTCGTTTACCCCGTCTGCCCCATCAGTGAGACTTGCTCATTCGAGATATCGTCGGTGCAAAGGGAGCAGGGGCGGGAGGCCTGGTAAGACAGAGAAGGAGCGAAAGACAGGGCACAGAAGCGAGAGAACTGGAGCTCAGATATGGATCTCGAATGGATCCGGGGTGAAAGGGAGATGGAGCCCAAGGAAGAACGGAAGAAATGCGGGGGAGTTGGAGACGGATGTCTGCGTTTGTACTCGTGCTCATGTGCCTGGTGCCTATCAGTCTCCCCCACGACCTAGAGTGTGCAGAAATACCTCCGTCTTACGAGGTACATGACGGGGAGCAGGCCTCTGAGAAGGCTGCGCACGAGGATGGGGTACGAGGACGGGCAGTGAGGGGAAACTGTGGAGGGGGGGGTGTGAAAGTGATGGACAGGTTGACCATGCAAGCAGGATGCCGTGTTTGAAAAGGAAGGGCAGCTGCAGCAGGAGTACGAGTTCACGTACATGGCACAGAAACGAGTACGACTACGAGTACGTACTTGTACGCAGGACTGTGGATGATGGCACGTGAAAGGGAGACGTCTGTCTGTCCCACTTTCTCAACAGAAGCGCCGGTGGTCCGGAGACCCTCTGCGTGGATGCACGGTGCCCAACTTCTCCTCTTTGTGAAATTTGTCGTTTTGTCTACTTTTCTTTTGGGGGGCGGTTGTCTTTTGTTGCCTCGAATGCCATTCAGGGAAGGTCGTGTGCAGAGCCTGACTCGCTTGTGGGAATTGGGGAAATTGAAATACGGAGAGGAGAGATTACATAATATGTAGGCGAGTGAATTCTGCCTGTACTTGTACTGCATATTCTGTGAAAATTCAGAAGCGCATTCCGTTGCTCCAAGTGGGGAGGCTGTCAACTATGCTCGGCAAAGCGGACGGTTCTCTGGCGCTCTGATTAGATATCGCATCAACGGAAGTTTCAGCAGCAACAAGGCCGCCTATGGGAGAAAAAGTGGCGCCAATGACTAATACTGTCAACGACCACTGAAGAGAAGGGGGGAAGGGGGAGAAGGAGAGAAGGAGAAACAGAGTGCAAGAGCTCGCACAAACTCCGTACACGTGCGCACTCGCACGTAGGCGAGAGGAACAGGTGCTGTTCCAGGATGTGTGGGATGAGGAAAGAGGAAAATTCGATCAAGAAAGAGATTGCAAAGTGGGCGGCTTCTTGATATGCATTGTCAGGCAGGAAATCACACCACCTCGTATTACTAAGTCGTTCAACCTCGTACTCACTCATACGCAGTCATGCACTCGTACTAGTACGAGGAGGATGCTGGCGTACTCAATAAATTTCCCTCGTACTCTGTACAGAGCAGATGGAATTCTTGCCTGGAGCAACCGTTGGAAAGTTTGGCTGTTTGAAAGTATCGGAGTTTTTGTGAAGCATGACCGCGAGAACGGTGAGCGGATGGCGTGAGAATAGGCGTGAAGAAAAAGGCGTGAGAAAAGGCGGTCTCCGGTGGCTGTTGGGTGCGTGTTTGACTGGGAATGATGGGAATCATATAGGACGACCAAATTGATGAACTTTAATGTGCAAGCAACATGAGAGTGATTTGCGTATTCGGAAAGAAGAGAATGAAAATACATGAGCCTTTTTTCGTCTTCCATTGTGCCGTTCGGATGATGGGAGAGGAGGAACAAACGAGGCTATGTAGACTCACGCCGAGCTTTAAAAGGGGCGAGAAGCCTCTTTTTTATTCTGCTGCGTACATTCCTATTCTTTTCCTTTTTACTTTGTACTGAATTCTGCGCTCGAGACGCGTGGGACGGCGTGCCGCTGAGCTGTGCGTGTCTGAGAGTTCGTCTAGCCATCCTCGCTCTTCCGCTCTGCCCATTGCCCTCACCATGACGGATAATCAGGTATTTCATCTGCCCTCCTTTCGTACGTACGACAGAAAGGGTGAGCGGGCGGCCGAGAGCGCTCATGTAGAGTATGCTTCCGAGGTCGATCACTGGAACAGGTCAGCAGATAACGCGCCTAGTGACGACAGCCAGCCCGTTATTATCAGACCACCACCTCCGCCCCTTCCCAGGCGACAGCCGCAGCCGCAGCAGCAACAGCAGCAACCATATCAGAAACAACAACAAAAGCAACCATCTCTGCTGGAAAGAGGCCATGATCCAGACGATCCAGACGGACTTGAGCAGAAAGAGCGTATGAAAATGGACAATCTAGCAGTATGGAGCAAGCAGGAGACGGCCTGGGAGACGCCGTGGGAGACGCCGTGGGAGACGGAAGAGGTGCATCGACCGCGTCGGGGTGAGAGACCGTGGCTGCCAGCCAACAATCCGGCCCTCTTCTTTCCGCCGCCTCTCCCATTGCCTCTTGCCAGTCAGACGAGGCCCTCGAATGCCACGGCCGCGAGACTCTTTACGGCCCAGCGTCCGCCGCTGTCACTGCTGCCATACATGGACTGTCAGACAGACGACTATCCGGATGCCGACCACTCTGAGCAGACTTGTGAGAAGACCTATGAGCACTCTTATGAGCAGGCTTATGAGCAGGCTTATGAGCAAGCTTTGGAGCAGGCTCTAGAGCTGCCCTGGGAGCGGCCCTCTGTACCTGGAGCCCCCCGGCATGACCGCAGCCAGTCTCTCCCGCAAATGGTAGCCTACAGCAACAGCCACTCTCACCCTCCCGGCCTCGCCTGCGTCCCCAAAAGACAGGCGGCCACTCCTCGCTACGTGCCCTGGACCCAGACGCCCTCTCAACAGGCCCCGACCTCTTCTCCGCTGTCCGCCTCTTCGACGGCTTCTTTTTCCGCTTCCACCTCCACCTCCACTTCGGCTCCCCCGCGCTCCTTCTTCAAGCCCATGCAGATGCTCTCTCGGCGCCATACCGAGTCTTCGCCTTCGTCCCTGTTCCCGGCAGATCGAGGCCGAGACCGAGGCTCTGCCGACCAGAGTCTCATCCCGCGCAATCCCAACTACCGCGGCGACCTCGCCAACCCCCACAACCACGGCGAGCACGTCCCCGACACGCTCAATACCGCCCTCTTCCTCACCAACCTGCCGCCCAACCTGCGCGTAGGCGACCTGCTGCGAGCCGTCGCCTGTCTCGGCCCGATCGGCCGCGTCTATGCGGCCTCA
Source organism: Esteya vermicola (assembly GCA_002778215.1). Lineage (NCBI taxonomy): Eukaryota > Fungi > Ascomycota > Sordariomycetes > Ophiostomatales > Ophiostomataceae > Esteya > Esteya vermicola. Next base: position 262,578 of record PCDM01000020.1, read on the forward strand.
GTCTGTCCGCCCGACCCGGCCCGAGGCCACCGGCTGGCGGCAGCCAAGATTTCCTTTTTTACGCGCGCCGGAGCCGAGGCGCTGAGGGCGTCCATGGGGGTGCTGGCCGGGCTGTTTGCGGCAGCGGCAGCGGCAGCAGCAGCAGCAGCAAAAACAGAGACCGAGGCAGACGTCACAGACGTCCATTCTCTGCCGTCGCCCCTCGCCGTCTGGAACCGCGACAAGAAGCCGCCGCGGGCGTGCGTGCAGGCCGACGAGTGCCGCGTCCTGCGCATCCGTGGGCCCGCCGAGGTGGTCAACTATGCGGCGCTGACGGCCTTTTTCGGGCAAAAGTTTTACTATGAGCTCGAGGCCGTGCGCATCGTCAAGGAAGGGCTGTCGTCGCCATTGTCGCCCTTGTCGCCCCTGTCACATCTGTCCGTGCCGCCTGTCGCCGAGACGGCCGAGACGGTCATGGAGTGGCGGTTCGCCAGCTTCCAGAGCCAGGCCATTGCGGCCAAGATGGCGCTGAACCAGGAACGAAAAGACGTTGTGCGCGTTGATTATGGACTGGACCCCTGTGAGACGGGCGAGGCATCACGGCTTGAAGATGGATGGGTGTGTATGTAAAGAGGACAGGAAATGTGTTTTGATTAGGTTGGTCAGGGTTGGGATATGGAAAGTGAATGAAAAAAAAAGACGGGTGATATGTGTGATTTTATATTCATATTTATATTCCATTAATTTTGTCACTTTTATTTGTCACTATTTTTTCTGCTCTTGCTTACTCTCTCTTCCCCCCCTCTCCCTCTTCACACCTCTCCTCTCTCCTCTCACCACCACCACCACCCCTCCTGCCATGGCTCGCTCCGATGAGGCAGAGTCCTTCTTCTTCGCAGTCTACTCTGCCGTCTGCGAGATTCCTGCCGGCAGAGTCACTACGTACGGCCACATTGCCGCCCTGATCGGAACACGTGAGTGCACGTTGGACTCTGGACTTTTTGGAAGAGGCGGCTGCGGACGGCTACTGACTCTTGACTCCCGCAGCCCAACGTCCCCGCCAGGTCGGCGTCTGCCTCAAACACCTGCCCGCGGCCACGGCCCGAGTCGACACTCCCAACGGACCTCGCACTCCGCGCTTCCACAGCGACAATGTGCCCTGGCAGCGCGTCCTCAACGCCAAAGGACTCATCTCGCCGCGCGGGGACGGCGGTGAGGGCCGCAGACTCCAGGCCGAGGCTCTGCGGGCAGAGGGCGTCGCGGTCACAGACAATGCAAACGGTCTGGGCGAGATGTCTGTTGACCTGGCCGAGTATGGCTGGTTTCCCGACCAGCTGCCTTCAGAAGAGGCAGAGCAGTGATATTTTAGAAGACGAGTCAATGAGAATGATAGTAACTAGGTTTTATTCAACTTGCTACAGCTACATCTACGTGGAATCGTTTCTCGTAAAGATGTCTGTCCATAGTTAGTGCTTGTGCTTCAAACAGGCAGAAAAGTGAAAAAAAAAGAGTAAAAGAAATGCATAATCAGATAGCGGTTGGACTAAATGTATCCACATGATATTTCAGAACAGGTCTGTGAACAATAGTGTTTATCATCATAGAATGCATTGGGCAGGTGCAAAAAGAAGCAAACAGCAATGTAGCTCACCCTTTTCAGTTCTTGGGCTGCTTGGAAGCTGCTGGCCCAAAGAACGACTCCATCGTCTTCTGCTTCGCGTCGTGGGCGGCACTGCCAATCCCACCCCGCGTCTTCTTGAGCCCTTGCAGGTGCTCGACACTGTTGACGGCCACGACCGACAGGGACACGGCCAGGCCGCGGCTGCTCTCCTTGGAGGCGACATGCGTGCAAGCCATTTCCAGGTAGCCAGTGTTGCGCCAGCTGACAGTCGCACTCGGCCGCTGCTGGCCCGGTCTTCTTCCTCTGGCAGAGGCAGCCGAAGCCAGCCTCGACAATTCCGCAGCCTCGGAAGGGTGTGCCCAGCGCTGCATCAGCGAAGATAGCAGAATATTGAGAAACATGCCGTGAGAGACAATCACGACAGCCGTGTCGGCAGTCGCGTCTTGTCGGGCCAGCAGTGGCCCCAGCTGTCCGTCGACAAACCGCTCCGCACGAACACGCATCTCCTCCCTCGTCTCGGCCTCATCCATCACAGACAGGCTCTCAGGCCCAAACACGCGCTTCCCCTCGCCCGATCGGAAATCCCGCTCACGCAGGTCGACCGACTGGACCACGATGACCTTGTCTCTCTCCTCTTCTTCTTCTTCCTCCCTCTCCTGTCTCCGCGGATCCTGCGCTTCCACAATGGCAGCTGCCGTCAAATAGGCACGCTGCAGATCCGACGAGAACACATGGGTCACCGCCGTCTTTGCTGCCAGATGGCTTCCCAGACGACGAGCCTGCAGCACGCCGTGGGCCGTCAAGGCCGAATCACGCGATCCCGCACTGGACAGGAGAGATGGAGTGTGAGCCCTTTACTTCCCAGAGAGAGAAAGAAAGAGAAAGAGGAGAGGCAAAGAGTGTCATTTTTCTTGTCTGAAAAGAAAAGACTGACTAGAGATTGGCGACGTTGTCCACAGACTCGCCGTGGCGGACGAGAAGAAGACGCATGGTAAAAAAAACTCTGCACGATGCTATCGTGAAACACAAAATCTGCTCATCACATCCTTAGCGACGAGTTGGAGTGGTGATGGGAAAGCAAAAGCTCTTGCTGGAAGAAGAGGAAAGAAAAAATGAACTGTTGCAAAAAATTTTCAATTTTTAAAGTACAGTGTACTTCAAAGGCGGTGAAGGAATGTTTCGGTTCTCCGCTTTACTGCCAGTTCTATTAATCATCTCTAATATTATGAGCACTGTATTAAAATGGGTATGTAGAGAAATTTTCTCGTTGCAAAATAGCTTCAAAAGTTGAAAGAACTAACACGGACCAGGTACGTTCTAGTTCCTCTAGCTTGTTATTTTTTCCATTTCCGTTGTGCTTTGTTCTCCTAATACACACTTTTCTCTATGATGTTCCTATACTTGCCCTCCTCTGCAGTCCTCTTGGGACAATGTAGAACCAGCTTTCAAGCTGAATTTTATACGCATTTCTGAAGAGACTCTTTTATCTCCTAAATGATACAATTACGGAGTACTTTTCTCCTCAAAATTACTCTGCTAACTGGTAAATAAGCTATAGGTCTGGCGTGGGCAGCTTGCCCCATCGTGCTACGATTTCACTAGAGGGAACAGCTCTTGCGGATACTCACGAATAGACCGAGAATTGATCCACTTCTTCCAGAACGTGTTTACGCTGTGTACGGATATCTGTCGTCGGAGCCCTGTCAATCATACTGTACGAGTATTCTTGAACTGCCGTCTCCGCTTCCGTCTCATCCAAGGAACAATGGCTTCCCATGATCCTCCTTTCAAGTACAGTTGTTTGGATTATATAATCTATGTACATGATGCCCTTACAGTTCCAGACCAACTCGTCATGATCCATGGTCTTTTGAGTGGTCCACAGTCTCTTTGTGGGTGTCGGCTCGGTCTGATTGTATCTTTGTAGACTTTCAGTGTCGAGCTGATGACCGTGTATGAGCGACCAGTGCTCATGTATGGGAGAGGCTGGCAGAGTCTTGACTGGACTCGCCCTCTGTGACTGACGTAGACGTGTGTTCATTTGTATCCCCCCCCCTCTTCACTTGACCGAATCCTTGTTCAGCTCCTTCTCGGACAACGTCTTGCGTGGCCAGTCGGGGCAAATGTCGATCCGGTCCCGCGGCCACCAGAACTCGCAAAAGAGAAAGAGCAGATAGTCAATCACCACACAGAGACAAAAGAGCTTGCCGGCCCAGATGCCGCAGCCGTAGTAGCGCTTGAGCCGGTCGATGAGAGCAAAGCTCTGGATGCCAGAGCGGCCGCGCGTCGCGCTCCAGCCACCACCACCGCCGCCGCCATTGGAGTCGTAGCCGTAGAATTCGGCCTCGCTAATGGTGCCGGTGATGCCGTTGTAGACCCGCTCCGTGCGGGCGGCGACATTGGTCCACGAGTACATGGACTTGACGTGCTCGTGGAAGCGCTCCGTGCGGACCTTGTTGGCACGCAGGGCGGCGATGGCGCGGCCGGTAGCGGCGACGAGGTCGTCCTCTTCGGGGCGGGCAAAGACGGTCATGTGCGACGGCAGGACCTCGGGGATGCCGCCGACCTGGGTGCAGACGACATAGAGGCCGCAGCTGGCGGCCTCGACAATGACGGTGCCAAAGGCCTCCGTCAGGGACGGGTGCAGGTAAATGTGGCCGCGCACCATGACGTCACGGACCTCTTCGTGGCGGACGGGGCCGAGCATCTCGACGCGGTCCTGCAGCACATTCTGCTCAATCATCTGCTTGAGATCAATGGCCTTGGGCCCGGAGCCGGCAATGATGAAGCGCGTGTTGGGGTGGTTCTTGAGGATGGGCGGGATGGCGGCCACGAGCAGGTCGGTGCCCTTGTTGTAAAAGAGGCGCGAGATGACGACAATGACAATCGGGTCATTGGGTCCGAGCAGGTGCGCAGGCGGCGGCAGGCGGCTCGTCTGGGCAGCCTTGCCTGCCGCGCTGCCGCTGGCAGCAGCACTGCTGCTGTTCTTCTTCTTGCCGCCGCTGCCGCTGCCGCCACCGCCGCTGCCGCCCTTGCCGGTGTCGTTGTGGCCGCTGCTCGTGTTGTTGCCGTGCCCCTTGTACTTTTCTCTCTCCTTTTCCTTCGGGTCCGTATAGGATCGTGGCATAAAGTTCTCGGCAACGACGGCATTGGGTATGACAGAGACCATGAGGGGGTCGAGTGAGGCGCGGAGGACAGTGTTTTCCTTGCTATAGCGCGTCAGATAACAGAGGTCAAGGACAAGGACAAAAAAGCAACTCACCAGGTATGGCTGACGCAGATGACGTGGTCCACGTCGCTGAGAGAGAACTTGAGCAGCTTGTTGGCCAGGATGCTGGTGGCGTCGGCAAAGCCAAAGAGGGAGTGGTCGGTGAAGACGGTGCGCAGGCCCATGGAGCGCGCATGCAGGATGGCCTCGTGGCAGAGGTTGCTGAGGCTGCCGTGGCCGTGGACAATGTCAATCTGCTCGCGGATGACAATGTTGCGAAACATGGGAAAGAAGGAGAAGACGGTGGGAAAGGTCGTCGAGCGGTAGATGACAAAAAAGGGCACGTAGTACACCTTTATGCCGTTGGTCAGGTAGCGCACGCCTTTGCGGTCGGGGTATTCGTGCGTGATGATGACCACCTTGTGGCCGCGGTCGACCAGCTTGCTCGAGACCTGGTAGATGTGGCTCTCCACGCCGCCTGGCTGCGGGAAGAAAAAGTCGCTGACCATGGCAATGTTGTACGTGCGGCGCGCCATCGTGGCGGTTGGGGGGTGGAAGTGGCAGCCAGAGTGGCAGGCGCCGCAGGTGGGAAGAAGTGACAAAATGTCGTGAGATGGAGATGAATGCAAAGACGAGACGAGAGCTAGCATTGGATCTACGATTACGTAGTACGTGTTGGGATGACGCACAGGCCACCTGATGTAAGCGCTATATTAGAGCTGTACATCCACTATATTACATAAACTGGGTAGACTACCTCGCTCTGCGCATCTCCTCGTTCGCCTCCTCGCCCAGCTGCGCCAGCACTCTCTCGTACATGGCCGTCCGCTCCTTGTTGGCCGGTTCCTGGTCCATCGGCGCGGCCACATTGTCCACCTTGCCTAGGCGACGAATGGCACTACTGCTGTTCTTATTGCTGCTGCTACTACTAATACTCTTTGTGCTCCGCTGCCCGGCCACCTCTGGCCAGAACCAGCCAGCCTCCCGCTTCGTGTAGAATGTCCAGGCATGGCCAGGACGCCCAGCACGGGCCGTGCGGCCGACGCGGTGGACATAAAACTCGACGCTTGGTGGCATATCGTAGTTGATCACGTGATCCAGCTGGGGCAGGTCGAGACCGCGAGCCGCGAGATCCGTCGCGAAGAGGATGCGCAGCTTGCCCTGGGCAAAGGCTCGCAGCGTGCGGCGCCGGTCAGCCGTGCGCGTAGTCGACGTTATGGTGCCAACAAGTGGGCCCAGTGTCTCGGGCGACATGAGGCAGAGCAGGCGAGAGAGGCGGAGGGCATTCTCGTTGGAGCGAGTAAAGATGAGGGCAGTGGAGCGGAAGGCGATGCTGGTCTTGGACTTTTTGCCATCCTCTCTCTCCTCGTCTTCGCTCGAGCTGTCGTCGCTGCTGTCGTTGCTACTCTCATCGCTACTCTCGTCACTGCTGCTGCTGCTATCCGAATCGACCATGTTCTCGTCTTTCGATTCTTCCAGTCTCACCTCTGCATAGTTGAGCGGCTTCATCAGGTCAGGCCTGCTTAGCAGATCAAGTAGATACAGCGGCTTCTGCGCCTCCTCCCGGACCTTGACGGCAGATTCTTGCAGCAGTCGTGGCAGGGCGTATTCGCCCGTTTCGCCCACGGACATGTCGGCATCACCGCCTGCGCCATCCTGTGGCCGTGCACCCTCGAGCACAATGTGCTGCGGCCGGCTCAGCTGCAGGCTGTTGATCAGGCTCAGATTGCGCGCCATCGTCGCCATCGTTGCACTCAGGATGACCTTGCGCACGCCGCTCTCACAGGAGTCGGCAAAGTCGCGAGCACCCAGAGGAACAGACGTCTGCGTCGGCCTCGACGGCTTCGACAGCTTCCCCATGACAATCTCGAGCCACTGCTGGTAGCTCTGGCCGAGCAGCTTGTCGGCCTCATCGACGACCAGCCAGCGCACATAGTCCAGCGTGAACCCCGGTGTCGACTGCAGATGCTCGACGAGACGGCCAGGCGTCGTCACGAGCAGGTCCACGCTCGAGACGTGGCGTACGACGTGGTCTGGCAGCGGCAGCGGCGTGCTCGCCTTGGCCGCAGTCCCAAACGGCCCTCCATCTCCCTTTTCTGTCGTCTCTTCCGCCTCGCTATCAGACTCGCCCTCCTCGTCAAAGGGCCACCGCTGCCGCCGCTGCAGCTCGGCCCGGTAGCCTGCTGGATCGTAGACCTGCTCTTCCTCTACCAGGGCGGCCTGCTCCCGCTGGAACGACTGGCTACCCATGGCGATGCCGAGGCGCACACCGCTGGCTGGGCGCCCGCTGGCCGAGACTACGGAAGCCGGGTAGGCCGCCGTAAATGCGCGCGCACACGTCTCGCAGACGTCCTGCACCTGCTGCACGAGCTCACGAGTGGGTACCACGATGACGGCACGCAGGCGGGAAAAGGGCGGGACTCTGCTGCCACTCTTGCCATGGCCCCGGCTGCTGCCGCTCGTTCCCCCAAATATGCCGGCCGTGAGATCCCGCATAATAGGCATTACATAAGCCAGCGTCTTGCCGGATCCCGTGGCGGCTGAGATGACTAGGTCTCCGCGGCGAGCCAGTGACTGGCTCTGCTGCAGTGTGTTTGTAGTCGAAGGTGTCGGTGGTAAAAGTCTGGGAATGACGGCCGTCTGGACAGCAAAGGCCTCTGTCCATCCCCGCTCAGCCTGCAACACGTCTAGAACTCGCGCCTCGGCCTCGGCCTCTGTCTCGCCGTCCACACCCTTTCGAGCACGGCCGCCCATGAGCCGCAGGCGGGCAAAGGGTGTCCGCGTATCCGAGGCAACACGCACCGGCTCTGCCAGCCACCTTGGCAGCGTGTCATAGGCCAGCTTGGTGGTGCCCTGGGCGACTGGATCCGGCTGTGGCAGCGGCTCGAGGCCGTGGAGTTCTGCAGGCTCCCTTTCTTCGTCTTCCTGCTCCTGCGCCTCTGCGGCCGCCTTCTCGGCCTGCTCTCGCGCCTTCTTGAGCGACTTTTCCTTCTTCTCCATCAGCGCTCGCAGGCGGGGGGGCAGCTCCTCGTCGTCTTCGGGGGGAGGCGGCGCATCTGCTGCTTGCTTCTCTCTTGCTTCCTCGGCCTCTCTCTCCTTTTGCTTCTTCTTTTTCTCCTTCTTCACTGGCTCGTCCTTGACCTCCTCGGGCACCTGGGCCTTGTCTTTATCAGTTGTCTCTTCCTTGTCCGCTTCCTTGACTGCTTCCTTGGCTGCTTCCTTGTCCTCCTCGTCCGCAACCTCCTTGCCCGCACTCTTTGATTTGCGCTTCCGCTTCCGCTTCTTTTCCGTCTTTTCTTCTGGTGGTGGTGTTGTCATGGCGGTGTCCTCTGTAGCAGCAAGTTCGGGTTCCGTATCTTTTGTTTCTTTCGTCTTGTTCTTGACTGCCGCTTCCTTCTCTGTGTCCTTGTCATCTTCGTCTTCGTTGTCCTTTCCGGCTCGCTTGTGCTTCCGCTTCCGCTTGCGCTTCTTCTTCTCACCATCTCCGTCGTCCTCGCCATCCGCGTTGCCTCCGCCGTCCTCATGTTTCTCATCTACTACAGCCTTCTTCTCCGTCTCTTCCTCAGCCTTCTTGGGACGCTTGGCTGCTCGTTTTGCTGCCTTGTCACTCGTATCTTCAGCAGCCGGCTTTTGGACAGCAGGCACACTTGAAGTTCCCTCGTCTCCATCATCGTCGAACACAATCTTGCGTTTCTTGGGTGGCAGGGACGGAGTCTGAGTGGCTGGTGGCGGTTGCTGTACAGGAGGACGTCGTGGTGGTGGTGGTAGTGCTGCTGCTGCTACCGGAGCAGCTGCCGGTGCAGCAGTCTTCTTAGAGGGTATGTATCTAGCATACATATTCTCGAAACTGCGTCCTTTAGTATTCCAGCAGAAAAAAGAGGCAACTTTCCCTCTACGATCGGCCAGTTTAGTTACGGAAACTTTTTTTTTTGGCGGCAGAAAAGAAGAGCTTCTAATGCCAGACTTGACCGCCTTCTTTATTCGTGAGAGAATCCACACAAACTAGCCAATCAGAGATCAGACCTTGCCTACTCGTAAAGTCTCCTACGTGGAATTTACGTGCTTCAGTCAAGTCATAACATTTCTAAATCATAGCATTCCCTCTCCATCCCAGAGATGCGTGGTCTCATACATGTACTCTTTATCCCATAATCGTTTCCCAGCCGTTCTCAATCATAACGTCCATCCAGTAGACATCCGCCTCGTTCTCCGCCGACACCCTCCCCCGTCCAGAGCCGTACCCGCCGCCACTGGCTCCTCCCATGGCGCCTCCAGATCGGCTGTTACTCAGCGCCACTTCTCGAGCCGCTGCCTGCCGGTCCATCTGCGCCCACGTCGCCTGCACAATATTCAGACAGACCATCATCGGCTTCGGCGGCAGATTGTGCATGAACATCTGAAGCCGGCCGCGCACGAAGCCACGGGCCCGCGACACCTCGATTGCCTCGCGGTCCACGTTGAGAAACTGCGCACCGCTGCCACTACCTCCACTTCCACCACTTCCACCATGGCCGCTTCCGCTACTGCCGCCACCGCTGCTATTACTGCTGCCACCGCTACCGCTACCGCCATTTCCGCCTCTGCTGCCGTCCCGCCGCTGCGGGCTAGTGATGCGCAGCTCGCTCGACAGCGCGACCAGGATAAACGGCTGGAAGACGCGCGTGCCCGACTCGACCGGCAGCGTCCGCACCATGTCGAGCGTGCGCAGCGCGTACGTCGTCAGCCAGCGGCGGCACATCTCAGGCGTCGTGTCGGCACAAAATGTATTGTCGTAGGGGGCGCCGCCGCAGTTGAAAATACCGCCGGCCCGCTCGCGGCTGAGTCGCGCACTCAGTAGGTCGGGGAACACGTGGTAGAGCTGGATCAGGCCCATGTGACGACTGACCTCGGCCAGAGTCAGCAGGTGCCACGTGGGCGTGATGTAGTCCTCCGTGTCCTTGACGGTGTGCTCGGCCGGGTGGGCAATGCTCCGGAGGTGTGCCTCGAGTGCCCGGGCCGTCTCCATGTCGTTTTGCAGCTGGGCGATGTGGGCCACCGAGGCAAAGCGGTGCGCAGAGTCGTATTTCCGCTGTTTGCGCAGCAGTCTGCCCACCTTTTGCACGGCTCGCTGTGTCTCGCGGCCGAAGCCTGTCCACGGATGCGGCGCGGCCGGAAGACCGGGAAGTGGTGCCTCGTCGAGAACCTGAGGATGACCACGGCCGGTAGGCGCGTCATCATCGACCTCGTAGTCGCTTCCAGCATCGCCACCACCGCTTGCTATGCTGTCCATGCTGCTGGCTCCCCGCATGTGGTGAGGACGATTGTTTCGACCCCGATGAGACCGAGTAGAGTCACTCTGGCCTGCCCGTCTCCGCTTCTTCTGATGTGGTGCATAGGGCGTGTAGACACGGTCAGATAGCCGGTGTGTCTCGGGTGTCTTGGGGAGGTTCTCGCTGTCGGTCATAAAGGCCAGCTGCATCTCCCAATACTGCATAGATTCGTAAAAGAAGCGGTAGTTGTTATGCTCGCCGACTCCCTCGCCGACTCCCTCGCGAAAGACGGAAGGCGGTGCCTTGGCAAGATGCTCGGAAATCTGGTGGAAGAAAGGCAGGCCAAGATCGGAGCTATCGTGCCAGCTAGCCGTGCCACCCAACATGAGCACGGCAAGCATGATGTTGGTATCCCATACTTTAGTCTTGGCAAGAAGGCGTGTGGCTTCCTGCCGCAGCTGGCGGCCGACGGGTGCAAATTGAGGAAAGTCCTGGATAAGACAGGCGGCGGCCATGCTCTGTGCGGTGTAGTTGATGATCTCCGACGAGCCCCATAGGTGGACGACGGCCGTGCGAAAGGGGTTCATGCGGCCGTCATAGCACGAGTAAATCTTGGCCGTCTCCTTAAAGTAGAACTCGACCAGGACGCTGCCAATGTCATTGATGGACGGCAGCAGAGGAGCCGAGGAGCCTCCAGAGCCCCCAGCCACGGTCACCTCGAGAGAAGAAGGGGTGTCATCCGTGGAGTTTAAATCCTCGTCGTAGAGGGGAGCAGGTTTAGGCCGCCGCCGAGTGTTGTACAGCAGGTCTACAGCATCATCTTCCTGTTCGATATCGTCGTGGGCGGTCATATTTGCGGCCCGCCGGGTGGTACCTGTGAGGCCAGCGGGCTGTGAGGTGACGGGATTGTTTTGATTGTTTTGATTGTTTGGGTTCCGCATGAATGGAGGCTTGGGAGACCAGCAGTTACGCCAGAGGTCGTCCAAGTGTGTGTCTGAGATGGGTGCAAAAGCAGAGGACACCAGAGCGGGTTGGGCTGGTATGGACTCTACGGTGGGTGCAGCAGCCGATGACGCTCCAGATGCGACAATGTCTTCGAGAAGACCAGACTGCGTTGGCATTGTCACCGCGTTGGCCGTGTTGACTGTGGTAGAAGAGGGTGGCATAAAGGCACTCAGAAACATTGCCGTGCTTGGAGATCGGCGGTCGGCCAGGAGGGCGCTGTCAAGTCCCACGAGCAGATCCGGGACGTCCGTGGCGTTCACTGTTGCCAGCTGGCTGAGGAGATCGAGACAGCCGGGGTCCCAAGGTGCACCGCTGCTTGTGTTGATGGAACCCTGAATACTGCCCTGAACACTGCCTTGAATACTTGCACTGATATTGCCAATGTTTCCACTGATACTGCCGTAATTGCCAGTCAAAAGATGTGTATTGTTTCCAGGAGCAGAAGACTCTTCTGTCATCAACAAGAGAGGGTTGGAAGAGCCGAATCTGCCAGAAGACACGGGGACAATCTCGACCGAAGATGTGTGAGAAGACGGTGACGTATCCGGCTCGACCGCTGGAGGAGACGGTGATCTAGATGGCAGAGGCTGCTTCTGTAGCAGCTGGGGTTGTTGTGGTTGTTGTGGCTGTTGTGGCTGCTGTGGTTGCTGAATAAGCTTGCGTGATGGCGCCGAGACTGGCTGGGTGTGCTGTCCGGGATCGACAGTCACAATCTGGATCTCTGTCGGGGCCGGCTGTGAGACCTGTTTAGAAGCCGCGGGCACGGCCGAGAGAGTAGAGAGAGCAGCAGGAGCAGTCGCGGAGGTTGCAGAAGAAGAAGGGGCAGCAGGGAGAAACGGCGGGTTCTGGTCACCCTGTGCACTTTTACTCTGCAGGCCGGCAGAGAAGGAGGCTGGGGTGGTGCCACGAAAGACTTCGTGCTTTGCAGACCACCGTAGCTTCTGCTCATAGCCTGGACACTTTGCACCTACACGCACGCAGCGGTCACATTCTGGGTGGCGCTCATCACAGCGAACCTTGATGAGTCAGCATAAACAGGGAAGAGGGTGAAAAAAAGAGAAAGAAATCAGAAAAAGGAAAAAAGGAAAAAGGGGAAAAAAGGAAAAGACAGAAACAGAAATAAGAAACACGAAACAGATAAGACAGAGATCGACTTACCCGCTGCTGCTTGCATCTGGCACACCCATTTCGCGAATAGCCGTGGTATGCACGAGCTCGAAGGGTTCCATCGGGCTTGATACGAGCTGCCAAGTTGGTGTCGGCCATGTGTGTGTCGGGTCCTCGCCCCAGAGTGACAAGATGTTACCCAAAAAGGAAAGGAAATAGAAAGAGGGACTTTCTTTCCCGCCCAATCCTGCCAAAAAGGCTAAGAATTCCAAAAAGGTACCAAACCGCAATGCAATAAACCTGGCAGACCTCTAATATGACGAGCTCAATACCGGGGTGCTTTGCGTAGTGTGGAACAGATTGGCAATGACGAAATTTGATAAAATAGGAAAAAAAAAGAGGGATAAAAAGGAAAAACAGGAAAAAAAAGGAAATAAACAGAGAAGAATGCGAGGATGGGCTGAGCGGAGGAAAGAGTTACAGACGAAAGAGGAAAGGGTAACCGGTCTGAGAAGGAAAAAGAAAACAATTGTCCAATACTCGTCTCGTATAATACTGCGTAATACGCAGTATTGGCGAGAGAGCGATCAGGAAAAAAAGCAATAGGCAGGAACGATCCAGTCAGTGGGTCAATGCACTTTAGCACTTTAGCACTTTTGCAGCGCTTTTGCAGCACTTTTGCCGCGACGTTTTTGCGGAACTTTCTCGAGTTTCTCTTACGTCTTCGCTTCTGAAAAAAACCCCCTCTGGCGTAGTGCGGCGGAATGATGCACACGTACAGAGTAGCAAGACGTACTCGTAGTCAATAGACCAAAGTAGCGGAGCTCTTGTCTGCGCTGCTAGGTTTTGCCAGCTGCATCGATCCCAGATCCTCCCCAAGTTCAGGCCGGCGGCAGGGAGAGATGTCACGAAGAATTCGCTGAAAGTGAGACGAGAATCTGCAGAAGAGTACAAAAGGAGGAAAAAAAAACGAGGGAGGGGGGAAAAAGTCAAAGCAAGGAAATAATTGCTCTTTAAGGGTCTGATAGCCGGGTGTTCGGAAAGCCCTCTCTTCTCTCGCCAGATAAGACTACTATGTAATACGCCGGATTATTACTAGATTCTAGGCGAACGTACGTATACATAACGGAAGTGGAGACACGTGATGATAACTCTGCGGGAACGAGGGGCATGGTATCTGCAAGCCGCTTGGTCCGTGCATGGGTGATGAGCCGAAAGTTTTCTCCTAAAGAGGCAGGGCAATTCGATTGAGAGTGGGGAAGCCTTGTGATGGATGGGCAGAGTGAAAAAAGCCCAGAATCAGCAGTTAAGCTCACACATGCATAGAGATATTGTCCTATTTCTCACTGATACTAATCCTACTACTCCTATGTAACTGCCAGACGCCGCTGATGCTCGTCGTATGCCATACCAGTCCAAATGCAATGCGGCCAAATAACACCTATCCATGCAGTCATACATTAACTCGTGTACTCATTCCTTCCTCAATGCTCAATGCTCAATGCTCATTCCTTCGATGAGCCCCCAGATTCTCCTCAGCCTGGCCCAGATCAGACACTGGGTCCAAGAGCTTCTGGGCATAGCCTGACTGGATGTCCTCCTCTGCGTATGCGTTGGGCCACTGCTCCAAAAGACGCACCAACAGACGGCACACCAGTATCATAGAACTCCGCTCCTCGTTGTATTCTTTGTCCCCTTCGAAGGCCTTGAGAGCGGCTGCATTCGTCGCCTTTAAGCAGGGATATACCGTCGCATTCAGCCCAAACACCATGCCCAGCAGTTGCGCTGACTCAAAAGGCTCCACATTGCCCTCTTTCTGTTTCTCTTTCTCTTTCACATTCACGTTCCTCTCCTTTCCCTTGCTCTTTGCTGTGTGAGGTGCAAGAGGACCAGCGACACCAGAAGTCAGTGGCGAAGTTGAAAAAGTCGACGAAGTCGAAAAAGTCATTCCAGCGCTCGCACCACTCGGACCCCCGGCAGACTTGCCACTGCTCTGGCTTCTCGTCTTGCGCCCCTTTATAACCGGCACAATGGGGGAAAACTGAGCGTCGCCAGAGGTGCGCAGACACAGAACGAGACCCACGATACCGTACAGCTGTCCCTTGAGATTCAGCTCAGCCTCGGCCTTTCGGAGTCCTTCGTTCATGTAGAGCTTGAGGCCGGGCGTAAAGCTGTCATACTTACGATTCTTGACCTGAATTAGCAGCAGGGCCATGCGGCCGTTCGGAACACGCACCGGAATGGCAATATCCATCCCGGGAAAGTTGCTATGCAGAAAGAGAGCGGCACCGCGCTTGTACGTGACCTCGAGCGTGGCAAGGGTCGGCGTGTTGGACAGGCGGATAAAGTGGTTGAAAAACACTAAACCGCTGTTAAGAATGTCTAGAGTTGTCGAGTTGTGGTGGTAGGACAGCACCTGCTGCCACGCACTGTCACCTAGGAGGGCAGACAAGAAGCTCCGAAGTGTAATAGCCTGGGGTGCCACAGGTTTAGGAAGCTTATAGTTCCTCGACAAATCGGCTTTAGGAAAGACACGCCCCGGCTCAGAAGCATAGTCCGACGCGAAAAGGAGGACGAGAGAGGCAACCTGTTCACCAATGTCGCCGGGGTTGACGGATCCAGAGTGCAGTCCACGGATCCACGACTGGATGCATGAGTGCCTCACAGACGGATCCTGCAGCAGACACGCCGATATCAAGGCCAACACAGGCTCACTAGGCTGTGCTGTCACCATACTGTCTCGGCTGGGTGACACTGAGATGAGAAACCTGAGGGACGATGCCACCATGGCCTCTGCGAGGACGGGCGAGCAAATGTAGAAGTTCATACGGAACGTCAGCAGGGACAGGTCGTACGCCAGGCGGTCCTTCTGGGTGGAGATTCGATCTTTGGCCAGAATCAGCAGCTCGTTCCACGAGCTTCCGGCTTCAAGAAAGGCGCCCCAGAGGGGTCGGCCGTGGGCAAACAGCTGCTCTACTGCATTGTCGGTGCCTGTCGGGTCTTCCAGGGCGGTCGCCAGCGGTGTGAATAGGTTAAAGGAGTCGATCTGGAAGATGGGCTGGAAGACTTGCCAGTGCATAATCCAACCTTTATAGCCGTACTGCGTGGGCGTTAAGTTTGAAATTCTCGAGGTCGTGTCGAGAAGGATGATGAAAAAGGGGACAGTATCCCTCTTCTGCTTCTTCATCTTTTGACCGCCTTTGCCGTCTCTGGTGCCAATCGCCTTCTCTCGAGCCGCAATGCGCAAAGTCTCAAATTCGTGGTTCCTGCCGTCGTCAAGCAGCGCCCGGGCCTCGTCGAGACAAATAATGACAGGCACCTTAGTATCCTGCAGCGGAGACACTGGGTGTGGGTTCAACCCCAACGCATCGAGGTTGTCCTTGACTGGGACGAGCAGCTTGCAGAGGGACTCGGCATTGACCTTGACTTCGCCAAAGTAGCCTTGGAGATCTGTACGCATCTGGTGCGTCTCGTTGCTAGTAAGCAACTCAAAGAGGCCGCCAGCCGTGATGCCGACAATCTTGCAGCAGTCGGCCAGCTGCATCTGGTTCTCTAGGTAGGTCTTCCACACCTCTTCAGCATACTGTTTCTTATTATCTAAAGGCGTCTGTCCCATTACGACAGGACGCGGATATACTGAGGCGTCTTCCGGTGCCAAGTTAGCGTAGGACACGTAGACCCCGTATCGAAGGGCCATCTGCCGAACTGAAAAAGTCTTCCCTATACCGGAGGGACCCACAATTGTCGTATAGGGTGCCAGATGGTGGGAAGAAAACTGGGCATGCTGGTTCATCAACATGTTGAGGACGCCCTGGCTGGCATGGTCCCCTCTCATACTGGGCTTCTCTACACGCCCAAATGCCGTGGCCGCTTTCTGGAACCGCTGAGGATTTAGGTCCCTGACAGGAAACAGAGACTTGGCCAGACGAGCAGCATCTACCTGGCTAGAGATTGGAGAGTACTGCTCGTCGTATTCACGCCTCAGGACAATCCAGACCTTGATAAACTGGTCCAGATCTTTATTGCGTGCTGCCGCCAGAGAAGATGGAATCTGGGAATCCATAAAGAGATTATGAACACTCCGTTGTGCGCATCTCGTAATAGTCTCCACGTTGAAGCTCCCCAGACAGTCAATGCTTTCCTCCACAAATTTTGTTGTGATTGGCCCAAAACCGGCCTTGCTGCAGAAATCTGCAACAGAGGTAAGCTCGCGCCACCACTTAAGATCTTCGGGGTAGTCGGCCATCGTAAATGAGGTTAGCCGATCAGGAGGTGGGAATGTTAAGGATGGAAGCTAAACTTAATTCTTGGACGGGAAAATTCTTCTGCTATTATTACTCCATATTAATCCACAATAAACAAAGAATACGCGTAAAAATTACCGAAATGTGTGGTCACGTGATGAAAAGTAAACAAAAGAGCGTACAAGTACGCGTTCAATAAAAGTGAGGCTTTGCACGAGTAAGTACGGAGTATGGACAGTATTATGTAGGAGTACGCAGACTCAATCCAAATCGAATATTTAGACTGCATTTACACTCATACTTGTACAAAGTACTCCGTACTACTCTATGTACATAGTATGTACACACTTCTTACAAGGGTGTATATATTACAAGTAAGTTTGACACCTGCATGTATGCTACTATGTAGATATGACCGGAAGGTACATAGTACTCGTAGATAGTCAGCAAGCCTAAATCTGAACCCATGTAGGCGGCGTAACCATAGCCCGACTAGGGTTGATGTAATGATAAGTCTGGCTGATGTGCCGTCCATCACGTGTGGATGCACGTGTGTGCGACCTCCCTCGACAGTTCGACTGGCAAAAAGACGGCATTTCTTTAAAATACACCCCCTGCTACTTCTGACACTCCGTAGTAGTGCATACTCCGTAGTACGTACGGAGTAACAAATCTACCTACTGTTCTTCACCAGTCTGTCCAACTGTTTAACGACGAGTAGGGTTTCTGTTCCATCTTTCAGGCATCCAAGGATTAGTAATTTTCTGTCCATGTATGACTACTTGATGCAAGGCATCTGCATGTTGCCATTAACGTAATAGCGAGTGCCACCTATACAAGGATGAATAGCACAAGAATAGAAAGTATAAACATGCTTCCTCTGTACACACGCCCCTAACAAGTCCACGGCCAAGAATACAGAAAGCGGTATGGCCCACACAGACCTTGGCCCTGCCTACTGTCCACGCGTCACGCGTCGTCGCTTGATCGTCCCAGTACCAGCACCTTCTGCCGCACCGTCCTCCTCGGCTGCCGGGCCACTGCTCTTCTTGTCCTTCTTGTCCTTCTTGTCCTTTCTGTCCTTCTTGTCCTTTTCATGCCGCCCCCCGCCACTCTCCGTAACCGGCTCCGACTCTGGCCCTCCTTCGTCTTCCTCGGCACGGTCCCCGTCCTGTTCAGTGCCGGCCTTGGGATCCTGAATCGGAATTCCCAGACCCCGGGCATTCGGCGGCGGAGGCGGTACGCCGCGCTGTCTCTCGGCAGAACGCATCTCACTAAGTAGCTTCTCCACCTCAATGTACATGCCACGCGTGTCATTGACGACGCCGTCCTCGTCCACCTTGTAGCGCGCGCTGTTGCTACCACCTGACGCGTCCATGAGAGAGCTGTCGTCGTCGCCGCCCTCCGACTCGATAAACGCCGGGCCCGGTCCGCGGTGCGAGTCGGGATTGTACATGATCGCGTTGGCAAACATGTGCACCAGCTCGCTCTCTAGCTGGCTGCTGTTGATGATGCCCCGTGGTGGCACGAGGTCCTCGCTGATCGGCAGCCATACGCTACTACTCGACGTCTGCTCAGATTCTGGCAGGGCTGCCGCTGCTGCTCCGGCTGCCTTGTTTCCCGCCATGATCGCCATCCGGACCATCTTCAGGTCGACGGGGTGCCGCACAATGCTGTCGTAGCCAGGGGCGTCACGGTCCCGGATCTTGTGTGCAAACATGTTCGCGTTACGATGGCTGCTGATCTGGTCCAGTGCCGACGCGCTGATCTTGGGAAACCCGCGCATCCACAGCACGTGCGTGGGAGGCACCGCCGGACCCAACTGTCGCCGGCGGGCTTCGACCGATTCAGACTTGCCGCGCGGAGACGGAAAGTCCACAGACTCCTCACGCTTTCTCTTACGCGGCCGAGACGACGGGCCATTGGGCGAATTTTCTAGTGCTTCGTCGCCCAGGCCGCCCTCCTCTGCTGTTGACGCTGTCGTCGCATCGCGGAGACTCACGTCGTCGAGGGCCCGTGGCGTTGATACCTCATTCTTAATGCGTGGGTGGCCGATAGCCGTGCTTTGGACAGGAGGCTCCGCCTGGGAACGGGATGATCGGGGTGGCCGGCCCCGCGGCCGTGGAGCAACGCCAGCTTGCTGCTGCTTCTTTGGTCCCCGCTGGCCTCGAAGCGTGGCCTCCCTGCCAACAAAGCGAGCCCGACCAGCAGCGTCCATTACGGGACTCAGAGGTTCATAAGCCGGGCTGGCTATGCCGGCCATATCTGGACCCGGAGTAGAAGGCGTAGGCTCACTAGGCTTCCATCGCGTGCCACTTCCACGCGGTAGAAACCCATTTCCTGCAGACAATGGCACCGGTGTCTGTGGGGCAAAAGGACGGGGAGACTGCGTTGAGGTTGGCGACAGAGAGCCAGCAGGTGTCCGCACATGTTCAGGCAATCTGGGGTGCTTGTTGTGAGGGGCACTATCTTGAGACGATGCAGAAACGGAAGCCCGGGAAGTACTCGTAGACATTTGCTGGCCACCCGTAGCAGGTACATTCTGTAGCTGCCCATGCGCGGGAAGGATAGCCTGTGGCTGCAATGGTCGCTGGTCCGATTTGACAACAGGCGCCACCGAGGGTGTAGGGCGGTGTGTGTTCGCAGCGGAGGATGCTGTAGCAGGTGCGGCATGTGGCGCTGGCTGAAGCGGTCGCTGAAGAGTAGACGTGGGGGCAGAGACAGGTGTTGGCACGCTTGTGCTCGTCTGCAGAGTTGGACCTCTTGTCTGAGCCGGCTGGCTGAGCTGGATCTGCAGCGGAGGGTGTTGCGGAAAGGGTTGTGGAGTTTTTCCGGGTACGGGCTGTCTTGCCGCAACTGGGGCCAGGTGTGCTTGGACGGCAGGGGTAGCAGTGACGGTAGGGACAGCAGGGACAGATGTTGCTGCCAAAGGAGGTGGTATTGGTTTTGGTGGGTGTGCGGCAGGAGCAGCTGCAGCTGCAGCTGCAGTCTGTGGAATGCGTGAAGGAGCGGCACTGTCGGGCTGCGTTGCAGGCGGGGGGGGCTTATGTTGAGGTGGTACAGACACCGGTACAGGCACCGGCGCTGACACGGGAGCAGGGACGGCGGTACCGGAGGTGGATTTGTTGGAGGCATGCAGCGGCGCTTGCTGTTTTGTATTCGTAGGAATCAAAGGTGCTAGGGGCGTAGACGGGACGGGAGGCAGAATCTTGGTAGGTGGTGCGGGCTGCGAGCTGGCAGCAGTCTTTTGCACTTTCTCAACAGCCGGTGGGTGTCCCTTTTGGCCAGCTGCTGCAGGTGTCTGTCTTTGCTGCTCGGCCTGTCGGGCGCTTGCCTCCCTGCTCTTCCTCTCCTCCTCGGCTTCCTCCTGCTCGAGGACGCGGATCTCGTCTTGTAGTTGGGCAAACCGGCGCTCGTCTTCCCGGATAGCAGAGACCATGTGGTCGCGGTAGCGGGCGTATAGACGCTCGACAAGCCGCGGCAGCTTCTCGACATGGGCGCGCACATCGTTCAAGGTCAGGAGGGGCGGGCTGGAGAGCTTGCGCTTCTTGGAGCTGGGAGAGAGGGGGGTGCTGGGCGCCAGAGTGTTGGCATGGGCAGCGACAGTTCCCGGATCAGCAGCAGCTGTAGGAGGTACGAGATGGGGTGCGCCGCCGCCGTTTGTTCGTGGAGCATGTTCTTCGGCCTTGAGCTCGTCCCGCAGCAAGTGCAGGAAGAGCTGTTGGAGCGACTCGGAGCTTAGGCGGTCGGCATCGTAGCTGGCGTCGTCTCGGATGAAAGCGTTGTTTCGAAGGAGGGTGGAGATGTGGGAAAACGCCTGGCCGTCGATGCCGTACTTGAGGATGGACTGGAACAGCAGCAGAGACTCAAGAGGCGTAAAAGAGGAGGCAGTGGGATTCATGCCCCGGAATCCTCCTCGCCAGCAATCGAGGGGAGCTTCGCGTCTCGGTAGGAGTAGGGGCGCCACGGTCTAGAAGCCGGCAGCGGATTAGCAACGGAAGACGAGGTTTTGAATAGGCAGGTGGATGGGCAGGCGGCTGGGTTGACAGAAAAAAGGATGCTGGGATGATGCTGGGATGATGCTGAAATGATGCCGAAATGATGCCAAAATAATATGGTCCAAACGCGCCCGACTGATGCTGCTGTGGAAAAAATAAAAGAAATGGACAAAAAAAGACAATGCCACCAGTATCAGTGCAGACGAGCCGGAACACGATGGATGCGACACAAGGAATGGTTGATAAAAGGAAACAGCTGTTTGGATTTCTCGATTTCTCGACTGGGGAAAACACGAGCACGACAAGGAAAAACGCGTACCGATGGTCTTCGTGCGCGGCGTCACGGGGTAACTGGTGGAGACTCGATGAAAATACAAAAGGGCAACAGCGAAAGGCTGTGATGAAAGAGACAGAGGCGCGTGCTGCTCTTGATTCGCAATGGGCGTGCTCGAATGGCCGTCAAATGAAGTCGGCAGTAATGCGAAAAGGGAAGGGATGCCCGAAAAAAAGTCTGCTTTGCTGTACCAAAATCACGTGATGGTATGTGATGAAGAAGGAAGAGCGAGGTTGGAGCTTGGCCAGAGCAGACCATGCACTTTCTCTTGTGTTGTGTATTATGTAAGCAGAGAAGCACGACTACGCCGCACGAGGGATGCTATGATTACAGAGTACATCTGTCTGGACTGTTGACTACAAAATCGTTCGCTCACAGTACAAACTAGAGTAGAGTACGAGTACGAGTACGTACGGCACAGTGTGGAAAGCCCATCAGGGGTCCTGTGATATCACGTGAACCATCCTTTATACCCATGGGATCATGGGGTCAATAAATCAATAGATCATGGTCCAGAGCCATCTGGCAAGGGATTCATGACCAGACAGTCGGATTAAAAGACCGACGGTCCGATGATCTTACACGGGACGGTGATATTTTCAAAGAGCAAGATCTCAAACTCCCTGACAGACACGGCACGAGTCATATGACTGAGAATGATTTGGGTCATACGCAGGACACAACGTTCCTGGGTTTCCAGAGGTGGACTGCCGTCGCAAAGGACGTGGTGAAAACGAGAACAGAAGAGAAAATAAAAACAGGAAGAGAAACGGAAGAGAAAAGGAAGAGAAGAGTACGAGGCAGTACAAGCCGTCTGAGTACGGGACAAGCAGTCACGTATATTTACACGTATATCTACTCCGTACTCCGTAAACCGACAGGGCCGAACGCGATGCCGTCGAGCTAAGACGCCAGCTGGTCCGTATATTACTTGATTCCTCAGAGTACGCGCCACAGGCAGGCTCGTTCCTCAACGCACAGTCTCTCACTGCCTGCTGGCACAGAAAATATTCCGCTGAATTCCTGCGTCTCTTACTTGGTCTCGGTAGCTGAAACTGGATCGACGCGGGTGGGAAAATGTCGAATGTCATAGCCAGACTGGTGGACGTGAGACATGTGCTCGAGTGCTCATCTGCCTTACGTATAGTTGTCTATTTGGAGTATTACGAGTACTCGTGCAAACTGTGCGTGAGGGTTTGCGACGAGGATCTCTGTCGTGGGTTGTGGTTGCGAGAGAAGACGGGACAGGGGGCCGAGGATCCATCGCAAGGTCAGGCGAGACGAGCGAATGATGAGAACAGGGCATGTCCTATATGGAGTACGGAGTACGTACTTTGAAGGGAAAAGGAGAACCCTGCAACTCTTCATCAAAGGACCGTATTTTCATGCGATTGGTACGCCGTGACTTGATTGAGTACGGGGAAATTGACAGGAATGACAAGGGTGGATGGGTGTGCCGGATTGGGCAAAGTGTGGCCTCTGCGACGATCCACGAGGACAAAAGTACGAGGACGAGAGACGGACGAGATTACAGGTAAGTGAAAGGAAGAGACAGCAGGCGAGACAGGAGACGAGAGACGAGAGACACTGAAGAAACAGGCAGGCGGCGCATGGCGAGAAGCACAGGAAACTGGAAGTTGGGAATTGGAAATTGGCTTCCCTCGCATGTCCAAATGCAAGGAAATCATAGGAGCCAATGCAAAGCAACGGAGGCCATCTGCGCATGAAATACGCATCTGGAGTGGGTACGAGTACATCGTACATAGTAGGAGGGAGCAGGAACTGGTACTGGCTGAAGAGCCCTAAAAATACCAGCGGCGGCGAGGTTCATGCCTATTATGCAGCAGTGACCAGCAAACTCCAGGGCGACCCCAGGGAGTTTCTTTGTTCGTGTTTCAGCGCTCCCCTTCAAAATCATCAGCAACACAAAATTGTCCTCTCTCTTCTTTCTTCTGCCTCCCTCTCGCCTCCCTCTCTTCCTCCTCTTCCCTCTTTTCCTCTTTCTTCACACCCTGGTCCTCTCTGACTGATTTCCGTCTGTCCTTTTTGTCTTTCTGTCTCTCGACTGTCGCTGCTGTCTCTGTCTGCTGTGGCTCCTGTCATTAAAAAAGTACTGCATCTGTCACTTGTCAGCCAGCCAACAGCGCTACTAGCACACCCGGCCAGCACTAACCACCACTAAGCCGCCCAGCACGCCAGCAACGCCGGCAACGCCAGCAACTCTCCTCCTACTCGTACTCGTACTCCTCCTCTCCTGCGCTGCAAGCTCTCCGCCAGAGCTTCTGCTGCACGATCTATCGAGGCTGCTTGTCGGTCCCCTTTCTTAGCGCGAACAGCTAACAACGGCTCAGTGGAGTCCCCCTCTCCTTAGACCGTTATCCATTTAATTATTGCTTGTCCTCTGGCAATTCTACTTTTTGTATGGCTCCTCCTTTCCTTTCCTTTTTGGTGCACTCGACCTTGCTTGTCTTCTTTTGATCTTCTCCATAATCTCTTTTTTTCCCTCGTCCCTTTTTCCAGTGACTTTGCATCCATTGCTTTTTTCTTCTTCTTCTTCTTTTTCGTCTCTCCTCTCTTTTTTTCTCTCTCTTTCTCTCTCCTCTCTCTCTCTTCCACCTTTCTCTAATCCCAACAGCTCAGCCACGTCTGCCATCTCAGCTGCAGCTAAATCAGAATCTCCACCGAATCCTCTTCTTACATCCTTCCTACTCTCCTTCCCCCCGCCTTGCTAGCCCGACCGCCAGTTGGGACCCTCACCTCGACTCGACTCCTCGACTCTTGGACTCCTCTCGACACCCGCCTCCCGCCTTCTCTCGTCTGTCTCGCTTCTCGATTCAGCAGCAAAAACACTCTAGACTCTTCAATCAAGCCAACATGACTCTCACAGACGAAGAGCTCGACCGCGACTGGAAGCCCAATGGCCGCCGGCCTCAATCGTACGTGTTTTTTGTCCTCGTTTTCTCGTCTTTTCGTGTCCTGTCTTTTTTCTCGGCCAGCACTGACCCTCCAGAACCATTGCCCGTTCCTTTTCGGCAGAGCTGATGGACATTTTCCGCATCGAGAACAGCGTGGCCGACCTTGACGAGCAGGTGGACAAGCGGTGAGTGTTTTCCTGCCGAGTTTCTCGTCTAGTTCTGTTCTCTGCCGTCCTACAGCAAGCTAAACAGACCTAGGAAGCAGCAGGTCACCAGCCAGACGAGCGAGCTCGAGGCTCTCGAGGCACGGATCCGCGAGATGGAGGCCATACTAAAGAGCGGCGGTCAGCCCGCGTCCGCTGCCGAGAGTGCAAAGCCACCCACCAGCCCCCATGCTCGGCCACCCATCAGCGGCGTCTTTGCCGACCAGCCGGGGCGGCCACTCGAGCATCGTCAGCACCAGCAGCAGCACCAGCAGCAACAGCAGCAGCAACAACAGCAGCAAGGCGATGTCGCCGCCCAAAAGTATGCTGGCAGCCGGCCAGGAACAGCGCGGACAAGCCAACAGGCAGTGCCAGGAGCGCTGCCGCCCACGCCCGTGGGCAGTGAGGGTGAGTGAAGACGTCCAGACGTGAAGACGGGAGGCGGCTGTGGCTGGAGGACGGAAGAGTATATCGAGAGAACGGGAAGCACTATACAAGGATGAGATCTGGAAGCTGGACACGGAGGCGGGAGTGGCAGTCTGTCTTGGTACGGGGACCATTCTGACTTTTTTCTCTTTTTTCTCTTGAGCTTTAGATGGCGATGGCGAGCGCACTGCTGCCTGAGCGACAGCCGAGAGTCCATGGCTCAGCCAGAAATACGTCCATGCGTTTTATATCCCCCTTTTCCCATACATACCCCCCTTTTTTTCAACGCCGTCTTGACGAGAACAACCACTGCATACTATCATCTTTTGCCTGCTCGGCAACAAAGCGATTCCCCTATATAATTAGACCAGCAAACGCCATTTTTTTCTCTTGTCCTGGTTTGTTTCCTTTTTTGGGGGCCTTCTGGCTTGGGATCTAGACCCCAGTTCCCAGTTCCCATGCCATGATCCGTCCATGTTCCGTTTCTCATCCTCGGGTTCCCTGTGTATTTCTGTCTTTTTTTTTTGCTATATAGGACAAGACAATGCAAGCTCAAAGCGCTCTGTGGTGGATGAAACTGGCTGGGACGAGGCGAGTTGTTGTATTTTTTTTTTCTTTTTGCTCTGCTCTATCTGCATCGCATCGTTCTGTCTTTCCATATTGTCATGTTACTTTTTGGTTTCTTTACAGTGTTCTCATCGAGTGGCAATGGAATATTCTCTCTACTTTGCTTTTGTAATGACTTTGCCAATGACTTCAGATTCTCCCTACATGTTCTCGTCTCGACAGACCACAGGAGAGGCAAGGGGAAATGAGGATAAACGCAGAAAGCAGAAATGTCAAATGAAATCCTGGCCATGCTCGGGCCAATACGAGTACATTGCACGCAAAATCCCCCACCCTAACCGTTCATCCACAGTACGCCCTACCTACAGTGTACGTAGAGTGGTATGGTCTCTCCCCTTTCCTCCTCTCCCATGACGAGTAAGAGATGCCTCGCTCACCCGTCCCCCTTTTCACTCAACATCGAGATTCTTCTTGGCAATTCCGACGCGCGTGTTGGCGACATCAAAGACGAAATAGAGCGCTTTGAGAAAGACGTCGCCGAGAATGCCAAACTCTTCCATGCTCTCCTGGATGCCGCCATAGCACAGGTGGGACGAGATGTTTTGAAAGTTGAGGTAGCGGCCGGGGATCGTGGCGTTCCAGCCATTGTCAAAGCCAAAGTCAAAGTCGGGCAGCGTCGCGTTGCAGGGAAAGACCCAGCCGAGCAGGAATTCGCTGAGGTAGGCACCCGGCACCTGTTCCCAGTACAGCCGCACGAGGTCGATCGGCAGCAGCATCAGCGTCGTGCCCGTGTCGGCCACCATGGGCCAGTCGTGCATGCGCCAGACGGAGTCGCCGCCAATGTGGATGGACTGCAGGTGGAACTCCCAGAAGAGGGAGCGCGGCAGCACGTCGCGCCAGACCATCTCGCCCGTGTAGGCGGACGCGTTGACGTAGCCAAAGTGGTACGCGCCGGGGGCGTTGTAGCGCAGGTCGACGGCAAAGAGGTACTCGTCGAGCGCGGGCGGCGCCAAATTCTCCAGCAGCGTCGGCTGCCGCGGGTAGGCCGTGCTCGGGTGGTTCAGCGAGAGGCCGAGGATGCCCGACATGACGGGGTCGTTTGTCAGGCTCTGCGAGACCGAGGTCGCCGACTCCACCGTCACGTTGAACAGCGTCACGTTGCTGCTGCTGCTGTTGCTATTGCCGTTGATATAAATGTCGCCGAGGACGACGGTGTCCCGGTAGACGGCACCGCCCGCATAGCTGCCGTCCCCGTATCCGATGGACCAGGTCGCGTTGGGCACCGTCTGGGCCGTCCGCGAGAGTTCGGGGTAGTAGATGCGCTGTCCGGCCAGGAGGGATGTCGGCGTGTCGGAGCTGAACACCCACAAGTCGCCCGAGCCCGTGTCGAGGTCCATCCAGCAGAGCTGGCCAGGCGTGCCCACGTACACGGGGCTGAGGTATTCGCGGTCGTACGACTGGTTCCACGCCAGCACCTGGCTGCCCTTGCCGTCGACAGGCGTCAGTCGCATCTCGACAAACTGGGCCTTCATATGGGCCGACAGGCTGCGGCCGTACTTGGCATGGGCCCGGGCGTACTCGGCCGGACCATTGCGCTTGTACGCGCGGTTGCGCACCAGATCCACAGAGAACTGGCTGGCACTGCCAAATGACTGTCCTCCTTGTCCTCCTCCCTGCCCTCCGTGGTTTCCCTGTCCTCCTGCCGGCTCGATGGTGGGATACGGCATGTCCCCCGCGCGGACGGCGACCGGGTTGGCCGAAGCCACGCCTGCAGCCAAGAGAAGAGACGCAACGACACGCATCTTGGAGAGTATCATCTTTTCGGTATCTCCTCTTCTCTGTTGCAAAAAGACAAGAGTCTTTTTAAGCTTCCAAAGCTTCAGATATTGGCTCCCAAAGTGTGTCTCGGACAGTAATGGCAGAGGCAAATAAAGGGACGATAACGATCAATGAATATGGCTGATTGAGAAAAAGAATAGTCTCGACAGATCACAATGGAAGATGGAAGCATGAGAGAAAGAGAATGGAGACGGCAAAAGAGTTAAAAAGAAAAAAGATGTAGGAGATGGAAAGGAGCAGACTCAAGTCTGCTTTTTAGTTATCGTGATATTGCGTCCAGCGAGATGTTTGGCAGAGATTGACGAGAAACAAATCGGTGACACAGAGGGTGAGAAGAGTCACAAGTGAGAGATGAATGATTCAAGAAAGATTAAAAGAGTAAAAGGAAAAAGAAAGGACGGAATAATAGTCGATCAGCATCTGGCAAGATGGGAAGGAGGCATCCTGCATGGCTCCTTCCTTTTGTAGGAACACATCTTTTCAATTTATTCATTCATATTTTATTTTTATTTATTGAATTCTGATTTGTTTACTTATTTTAAAAGGGAAAACACGAAAAAAAGACAAAATTGACGAAATCGAAGAGAACGACAGCAAAAAACCTGCTTCCTCTGTGCCTCCTATGAGCTGCCGCGACGAGGAGGACAAGGGATTCTATATGCCAAGAGATTTGCCGTTCGTGTCTGTCCAGTATAATGGGACACGGGCTTGTGAGAGGCCTCTGCTGCTGAACTTTTCGGCATAGTCTTTTTCTCTCTCTCGCCTCCTGCTGCTGATTATCGTCTTCTGCAGACCAATAAAGCACGGCGCCTCCTCTGCAGTACGCTTTTACCTTCTTCGACCTAGTAATCTGCCCGAATCAAGAATCATATAAAGAAGTTGGACAGAAACGAGTAAAAAGGAATGAAGGTCAGAGGGGCAGAGGACGGAAGGCAGAGGGCAGAGGACGGAGTAGATCTTCCCAAAAGTTGATCAACAGAGTACGAACTCTGCTGGCAACCCGGGAAGACACATGCTAGCTATTGTACGACGGGCAATGCAGAGGCAGACTTGTATACTTGAAACGCTACGGCATGGCAAGATGGAGATCATAAAGACAGGAAAAAAAAAGGATGATCCCGGCAGGACAATAGAAAGAACATTCAGCGAGGCAACAGAGGGTCGCCACCAGCAATACCTCGCACAGATCAGAGCCGTGCAACACGAGGCAGACGTGTACAAAAGGGGCGGAGAGGCTGTGAAACAAATGACAGCGTATGCAGTGACCATACTAGCCAGGCACAGAGAGGTGCTGGCAGCATGGAGTGAATGTGCTCCAGTGTCATGATGAGACGGAAATGTCAGCAAACACGATGCCGTCTCCATGTGCTTCAAGAGTCTCCAAGCGTCTCCACGGACCCAAGACAGGTGCACAGCATTTGTCTCGCCACGAGTGAGGCGAAATTACATTCAACAATCAAGCAGAAAGAGAGACATGCTTTATGTTTCCAAGTTTTTACTGTAAAAGGGGTCAAGACCCAACCTCGTATGCACATTATCGTCCTTTATATGGCAATGATCATTGATGAGTAGACAAGACTATACTATTTTCTGACATAAAAACACACGCTATTCCCGCTGTGCTCTCTCACTCCTTTTTTTTTCGTTCTATTTCTTTGCAAGATTGAATAAAGCAAGAAAAGATTTTGATAGATGCTATTTTCAGATCCTCTCCATCTACAGCTCTTCGTGCTTGACCGTGTTACCGTCCGTCGGTAATGGCTCGGCCGTCTCGGCCGTCTCAGCCGTCTCAGTCGTAGCCGTCTTGACCGTCTTGGCCTTGACTGTCTTGGTCTTGCTCGACTTGCTCGCCTTGCCCGCCTTACCACCCTTCTTCTTCTTTCCTGTCCGGTTCTCAAAATCACGCACTGCCTTGAGTGCCAGGTCCAGGCTCACCTTTTCCACCTCCGCTCGCCTCTCCTCCAGATCCTGGATCTTGAGAACCGGGTTCTCCTTGACATCCAGCTTCGCCTGTGCGGCCTCCTTCTCGGCCAGCCACGCCGAGACCGACGCATAGAGCTCCTCCGGCTTCTTGAGGTCCTCGATCGCGTACAGCGGCGCCACCAGCTCGACCTCTTCCGAGTCAGGCACGGCAGCGGCCGCTGCTTCGTCGTCCTCGAGCCCGGCAAAATCGCCGCCCTCGGAAGACGGCGCGGCCGACGACGAAGACGACGAAGATGAGGCGTCGGCAGTCGACGACGTAGATGCCGACTTGGCGGCCAAGAGCTGCTCGTACTCTTCAATGTGCTTCCGTGTCTGCTCGGTAAAAGACCGGCTCTGCTCCAGCGCCTCCTTCAGCTTGGAGATGAGTGCTGGCCGCTTCGCGTGCTCGGTAATGCGGCCCTCTATCGGATCGGCCAGCTCATGCAGCGCCGTGTGCTTGATCTTGAGCTCCTCGCGCGTCGCCTCGGCACCCTCGCCGTACAGCCACTCACTCGTCTCGACGCCCAGCTCCCGCAGAGTAGCCCGCTCGGCCTCGGTCGACACGGCCACAAACTCCTCGTTGTCGAGCATCTCCCGTACATGGTACGTAAACGCTTCCAGCTGGTTGAGCGTCTCCTCTCGGAGCTGGCGTGCACGGTCCGACCCCTCAAAAGCCTTGAGCCGGTCCTTGAGCTTCTGCATGTCTGTCTTGGAAAGCTGCTGAATGCCCGCCTTCTCCACGACATACTGCACGGGGATGCTGACAATGACCTTTTTGGTGCCCGCAGCGGCAGCCGACGGCGCGGCTGACGAGGCTGTTGACGTGGCTGCCGAAGAGGCCGAAGAAGAGGCCGACGAGCTGCTCGTCTGAGAGGACTCTGTAGAGGAGGACGAGGAGGCCGCGCTCGACGCGGAGGACGAAGAGTCGGCCTCAGACTCCAGGACCACTTCGATGCCGTCGTCGCCGTCCTTCAATGGCTGCTGGTCCTTGTTCTTGCCAAAGCCAAAGAGGTTCTTCACACCGTCCATGATGCTCTCCTTCTCCGGCTCTTCCGTCTCACACTCGGCAAATGCCTTGAGAATGTCCACCTCACCGTTGTCTCGGTTGAGCTGCACAGACACCTTGAAGTGGACAGCGCTCGACTCGCACTGGTACTGCTCGGCGAGCTTGGCTACGGTGTCTGTCAAGTTCTTGGTGGTAAAGACCTTGGTCGGTGCCAGCGTCGCCTTTTCGTCTCCGCCAGAGGGTATGGCCTGGTAGAACTCGAGAGAAAAGTCTTCTCGCTGGTTGAGGGTCAGGTTCTTGGCGGCAGCACCCAGAAATGAGGTCGGTGTCCAGATCAGCTGGCGCTGCGTCTTTTGCGTCCTGCTGTTGGTCCACTGCATGCCGGCGGCGTACGCGGCGCCTTCGGAGAGCTGGATCTCCTTGACACGGAAGCTGGGGCTAATCTGGGCGGCGCGGAAGCCGGCGCCAAAGACGGCGGCCTCGTCCGAGTTGACATTGCTGCGCAGCTTGTCGGTGCTACCAAAGATCTGCTCGAGCTGCTTCTGGACAAAAGGCGTGCGCGTCGCACCGCCATGGAGAATGATCGAGTTGAGGTCAGACGCCTGGAGCTGGGCGGCGTCGAGGGCCTGCTGCACGACGGCAGACACACGCTCGACGTAGCCGGCGTCCTCGGCCATCTTTTCAAAGTCGGCGCGGACGACCTGGTAGCGGAAATCGATGTCGGCAAAGAGCCCCTCAAAGTTGGTCGAGATCTTGGTGTTGGCGCTGAGCACGTGACGGAGCCGCTCGGCATCCTTGGTGAGCTTGGCGACGGCCCGGCCGTGGGCGATGACATCGTCGGCGCGGACAGAGGCGGCCTTGGCAGGGGACGAGCCGACGAACTGGGCGACCATGTCGTCAATGATGATATTGTTGAGCGTGTCGCCGCCGAGGGTGCGGTCCCAGCCGGTGCCGAGAACCTGGACCTCCTGGACGGTCTTGTTGAACTTGCCGACGTCCTTGACCTTGCGGCTCTGGAACTTGAGGATGGTTGCCTTTGTGTTGCCGGCGCCCATGTCAAAGACCATGTTGATCTCAGGCTTCCCGCCCTCGTTAATGGCGGGAAATTGGCGGCTCGTGGCGTAGTTGAGGCCGACAGCGAGCCCGTCGCTGATCAGGGAGAGCACGCGGAGACCGGATAGTTCAGCGGCCATCTCGACGGCCCGCTTCTCCTCGGTCGTGTAAAAGGGCGGCACTGTCAGGACGGCAGACCGCACCGACGTGTCCGCGCCTGCCATGGCCTCGGCGTTGCGCCGGACGCTCTGCAGCTCCATGGCCAGCAGCTCCTCGACCAGCCAGGCCTCCTCGGTGGCGGTAAAGGCCCCACTGCTCTTAAAGGCGGCCGTCTGGCGGATGCTGTGGGCCTCTAGCTGGAGAGCGGGGTGGCGAGCGGCGTATTCTTGGACGACCGGGCTGTCGATGGGCAGACCCAGGAGTTTCTTGAGATTCGGGTAGACATCGCCGGGGAAGCGGGCGGTGAGGGCGAGGGCGTCGGAGCCATAGGCACGTTCGGGGTAGGAGCCGGCCTTGGGTCCGCCCCTTGGCGGCTTGAAGGCGACGGCCGAGCTCTCTTTTCGTCGAGAGTCTTTTGTCAGCACGATATCGAGAGGGATGCCCGGCTTGACGAGGGCGGCCTTGATGTACTCGGTGCCGAGATCGACGCCCAGGACAGCGGCAGCACCAGACACCTGTCCACAAAAGAAGACGAGGCTGCAGAGCAGCAGGGAGAGCGGGGATACTGTCCGCCTGGCCATCATTACTGGGCTGGCATGTATGACTTTTTTTGACTGTTTGTGACTTTCTCGACTGTTTTGACTCGGAAGAGGGGTCGGCAAGAGGAGGGAGGGCGATCGAGCGGATGTGGAGAGCAGACAAAGAAATGACGCACACTGAGAGAATGTGATGGCCGGAAACGGAAATAGGGAAATGAGTAAAAAAAGAGGAGACGGGAATGAAGCAAGGAAAAGAGGAAACGTGAAAATGAGAAAATGAAGAAAAATGGTTGGAATGTGCGAGGCAATCGAGACACCAAATACCCAGGGTGGCACTATGTCAACGTCGGTAGAAGTAGAGAGAGAGAAGGAGAAAGAAACAGGACCCCGATCTGCCAGAGAGGAAAAGAGAGGCAGGCGGGAAGGGAGGGGGCCGTTGGTGATGCTTTGAAAAGGACAGCTTGGAAAGTTGCGGTAGGCTTGGAGTTAGGACGCTATTGTGGCGTCAGAGCTTGGGAACACTGATATACACGTGATTGGTCCGATAAGCGGATCTCCCCACTCTTATCAGCTGCTACCAGCTGTCTGCTTAGTCATATCTAAGCCAGTCTCAGGTCGTCGACAGATGCAGTCTGGGCATTTGAGCTAACACACTAGAACGGTAGGAACAGAAACGACTAGTAGAAATGCTCTTGGTCCATCGATTGCATTCTCTAGGCAGCTATTCTGTAGGTTTGACTCTTACGAGTAGTATTCCTCGTGGTGAGCTGGGCGCATCAATAGTGTGCGAGGTAGTGTTAGCGTGGGGTGAAGTACATTCTGTAGTACGGCGGCTGCCCCGCCTCTAAAATTTGCTGGTGAGAGCGATGGTGCCGATGCTCGGCGAATGGGGTGGGCGAATGAGCGACGGCGTTTTACTCGTTAGCGGGCAAAACAAGAAAAATGCTTCGACACTTTCGGCCGCCGAAAGTGTCATAACAGCCCCCTTTTTTCCCCTCGCAGGCTCTGACGCAACTCGACCTCGACTGGATCACCGACCCGTGAAGCCTCTTTGAAGCCTCCAGCCTCCCACGAGCACCCAATTGACCTCCCCACCAGCGGATATGAGTCTCTCCAACGGTACCTCGGCGGCCGCGACCGGCGAGAAGACGCATACTTTGCCGCAGCGTTACCTGTCGACGCGCGGCGAAGATGATGATGTGCGTGAACAGAGAAGGAGAGGGAGCGACTACAAGAAAAGAGACGAGCGAGAACTGACTGTTTAGCTGTCGTTTGAAGAGGTCGTGTTAAAAGGCCTCGCCTCCGATGGCGGCCTCTTCATCCCGCAAGAGATTCCGGCCGCCGCAGACTGGAAGACGTGGAGCGATCTCTCCTTCTCCGAACTCGCCTTCCGTATCATGTCCCTCTACATCTCGTCCTCTGAGATCCCCCCCGCCGACCTCAGAGCCATCATCGACCGCAGCTACGCCACCTTCCGCGCCGAGGAGGTCACTCCCCTCGTCCACCTCAAGGACAACCTCTACCTCTTGGAGCTGTTCCACGGGCCGACCTTTGCCTTTAAAGATGTAGGCCTCTTGCCTGATCTGGTCGTGGGGAGAGGTCGTCAACTGACTTTCTAGGTGGCTCTGCAGTTCCTCGGCAATCTGTTTGAATACTTTCTCGTCCGGAGGAATGAGGGAAAGTCTGACAAAGGTGGGTTTCTCTCTGAGCACACGGCAGCAGAGATGGGTGCTGACCGGCAGACCGCCACCACCTGACCGTCGTCGGTGCCACCTCGGGCGACACGGGCAGCGCTGCCATCTACGGCCTCCGCGGCAAGAAGGACGTCTCCGTCTTCATCATGCACCCCAAGGGCCGGGTCAGCCCCATCCAGGAGGCCCAGATGACGACGGTCCTCGACGACAACGTCCACAACATTGCCGTCACGGGCACTTTTGACGACTGCCAGGACATTCTCAAGTCGCTGCTCGCCGACCGCGAGACCAACGAGGCCCTCCGGCTCGGCGCCGTCAACTCCATCAACTTTGCCCGCATCCTCGCCCAGATCACCTACTACTTCCACGCCTACTTTGCGCTCGCCAAGCAGTCGTCGGCGGCGGCCGCCGGCTTCCACGTCGGCGACAAGCTGCGCTTCGTCGTGCCCACGGGCAACTTTGGCGACGTCCTTGCCGGCTACTTTGCCCACCGCATGGGCCTACCCGTCGACAAGCTGGTCATTGCCACCAACGAGAACGACATCCTCGACCGGTTCTGGAAGACGGGCCGGTATGAGAAGAAGCAGACGGCCGAGGACGGCGCCGAGGCAGGCGCCGACGGAAAAGCCGATTCTGCTGACAAAGCAGATCCGGCTGACAAAGCAGAGGCTGATCCGGCTGCCATTGGCGGCGACGCCGTCAAGGAGACGCTGAGCCCGGCCATGGACGTCCTCGTGTCGAGCAACTTTGAGCGCCTGCTGTGGTACCTCGCCTACGAGTTCGCCTCCACGGCCGGCATGGACGACGCCTGGAACAAGAAGCAGGCCGCCCAGGAGGTCTCTGTCTGGCTGCGGGACCTCAAGACCAAGGGCGGCTTCGGGCCCGTCTACAAGGACGTGCTCGAGGCTGCACGGCGCACCTTTGAGAGCGAGCGCGTCAGCGACGCGCAGACGCTCGCGACGATCAAGAGCACCTACGGTGCCACTGCTAACAGGAGCGGCTACGTGCTCGACCCCCATACGGCTGTTGGCATCACGGCTGCCGAGCGGTCCGTGGCCCGCACAGACGCTGCTCTTCCGCATATCTCGCTGGCCACGGCGCACCCAGCCAAGTTCTCGAGTGCCGTCGTGACGGCGCTGCAGGGCGAGAGCGGGTTCGACTTTGAGGCCAAGGTGCGGCCGACCGAGTTCATTGGGCTCGAAGACAAGGAGCGGCGCGTGACCCAGGCCGCCAACGACTGGAAGGCAGTGGGCGCCCTGATCAAGCAGCAGGTCCAAGAGGAGCTGGCCGCGGCGAGGCAGTAGAAGTGGATTGTCAACAGGGAGTTTATGCATGCATTGGTCTTTTTTCTTTAATTTCATAGACTGAACAAATAAAAGAAGAAATGTGATTGGGCTTGTCAATGGAGAAGATGAAAATGCTTTTGAACACAATGGCCGAAAAGACGGCCCCGTCATGAATTCCCACAGACGAGCTCGATGCTGCTAATGGCATACTCGGCTTCCGTCTTGTTAAAGGTGGAAAAGGTCAGCGACGTGACGGCGCCAAGGTTCGCGTCCGAAAAATCAGACAGCGAAATGGTCACGACACCGCCGCTGCTGTCTGTGGGCACCGACACGTTGCGGTATGAGCTCTTGTGGTTGGCGTCGCGGCAGTCGGGCTTGGTCTGGACCTCGAGCAGCAGAGACGTCTCGGAGGGGCCGCGGATGTGGAAGCGGACGGCCTTGTAGCCGCTGGCGGTGGCGTTTTCGCACGGCAGGTTCTCGTAAAAGTAGGACGAGGCCTTGGGCTTGAACGTGAGCGTCTCGTTGGCCACGGACAGCGATTCCATGGTGTTGTCGTCTATTTGGTTAGTGGAGAGAGACGGCGGAAAGGAGAGAAGGCAAAAATAAAAAATACCTCCAGACTTGGCTCCTAGGTTGTTGGTCTTATTGTTCCATGTGGAAAAGTTGTCGATGCCCTTGTTACCGGAGCAGGCATTGGCAAAGCGAGGCGAGACGGACAAGGCTTTGGCTGAGCCAGCCAGGAGGAGCCAGCCCCAGAGAAGCAATGGAAGAATCATGGCTTCGACTGGTGGCTATGTCTCGTGGTCCTCGGTGTACTTTTTATGGGCTTTGTTGAGTTTTGTAGGGCTAAGTAAAAAAAACACATTCTTTTCTCCGTGACAGGGTGGTCGGAAGATGTTTATATATATACGTACACACATACATTAGCTTGTACATGTGCGGAGGCTGCCAAAAGGACTGAATGGACAACAGGGGAAAAAAGGCATAGGCTGTATAATATATGTGAGGGGATTTAGCAAGAACACATAGTACAATAGCTTGAATCTGGGGTTCTATTCGTTCAGTCTCCCGGTCTGATATATTCCTTCAACGTATAGCTAGAAATTGAAAGATAGTCTAAGAGAGTTGACGTCTAGTTAACGCACATCAAATAGAAGAATCGCTTGGCATTCCTGTCTCTTGATGAAGGGATCACTTGTCAGCTGTCTAGGGCTCTCTTGGCTTGTGAAGACTTTTTTTTTTCAAAAATTGGTGGGTACGAGGACAAGAAGGCAGCCTCTCAATCGCTTCTTTAACCATAGTAGCATTGTTTTAAAGATATTGCTTGCTGTCTCTTCCCCTTAGCCGGCACGACTACCGATTATCCGGCTTCGTTAACCTTTTTTCTCCGCATTCTGTCTACTTTCAAAGTAGGAATGGGTGGATTGTGATGAGTAAACCAAATAAAGACATGAGGGAAGTAAATAAGAGGTAGAATAGAACCTGAAAGAGACGAAATCAAAGAATGAACAGGACTGCTGACATTCTAACAAATCACTCTACTTTGATGACGACTTTTCCAAAGTGCCGTCCATGATACATGTACTCCAGCGCCTCTCTTGCTTCGGTAAACTGGAATACGCGATCCACCACAGGATGGATCTGCCCGCCCTCGTAGACGGCTCGCAGCATCTCTTCGGCACGGTCGCGGGGCCCGACATTGATCCCTTTCAGCGTGGCATTGCGCCGAATGAGAGATAGACCGATTGCCTGAGCGGGAGAGGACTTGCCATGGTCCGCAACGCCCGTCAGAATGCCAATGGCACTGATCGTCCCCCCCTCGGCGACGGCCAGCAGACTCTGGCCCATGGTCCCAGGACCGCCCGTCTCCAGGATGATATCTGCCCCCTGGTTGTCTGTGAGACGGAGGACCTCGGCAGCCCAGTCGGGGTGCGTCTTGTAGTTGATCGTGTGGTCCACGCCCAGGTCTCGTGCGCGCTGCAGCTTGGCATCAGACGAGGACGTGAGGATGGCTGCATACAACAGGTCAGACGGGAAAGGAATGCAGCAGAGTGCCTACGTACTGGTGAGGCCGAGTGCCTTGGCCTGCTGCAGTCCTGCCATGGACACGCCGCCCGTGCCCTGCAGCAACACGACGGTATCCTTGCCCCTTCTCGGATCGCCCATCGGCCGGTCCCAGTTGAGCGCCATCCATGCCGTGACAGCGGCCGTGGGCAGCGTGCATGCCTCGGCGCTGGTCAGGCAGTCTGGCACAGCAATGAGACCCGAGGCTGAGAAGACCCGGTACTCGGCCAGCACTCCCGGCTGGGGAATGCCTATCCCCGCGGCGTGGTGTTGGGCCCTCGTCGGCCCTGTCAGCTGTGTCGGCCGGAGCATTGTCATCACACGGCTGCCTATTTTCCATCTGGCAGCAGCGACATCACCACCCAGTCGGATGACCGTGCCGCTCGCATCCGAGACGGGAACAATGGGCTGCAGAGACGTCCCATATGCTTCCTGGAAGTCGCCATTGATTACTGTACAATGGTATTGTCAGCAAACAATTTCAAGAAGCAATTGGACCAGACCTACTTTTTGCATCTCGATAGTTCAAGGACACGCAGTCAATTTTGACGAGAACTTCTTCATCCCTCAACTCTTCTGGTTGGGGTGTATTAGTGGTAAGCTGAAGATGGTCGATGCCATTCATCAAAGTCGTCCATTGCTTCATCTCGACGGAGAAAGATGTAACGTCGTACAATTGCAATGTATTGTGATTACAGAAACGGAATCATTACAACAGTGAGAACAGAGACTGATTTATAAGCATCATATATTCTTATCTCGTCCTGTCTTCCGCGGCCTTTCGGAGTTTATAATTAATAATCAAGTTGTATTCTGAAGCACCTGCCTTTCCTCGATAACTATATAGCATAATGCCCTGCATGCGTTTCTCATGACGATATCCGTGCATCAAACAGCTAGACGTGCTCCCGTGGAACCACTGGGGGGCCTACGAGATTCACTAGATCGTCGTCGGAATCTACTTGGTAGACGTTGGAACTCATACGGTCGCCATGGAGAACGGCTCCGACAGATGCCGGATGAACTGGAGGACTGGCAGGACTGACAGGACTAACAGAACTGCTGGGACTACCGGCAACTTTTCTGCTTCCATCGTTGAGCTCCCAACTGCCAACCCGCTCATGACGCACACCCGTTTTCGACACGGCCACATCATTGTCGTCTGGCTTCTTCTCGACACCCTTGAAGCCGCCGCCGCTGGTGCGTTTTCCGGCTTCTTCAGCAGCAGCCAATTCGGTTGCTTTGCCCTTTCTGTAGAAGCGGAAGCCACCAAACAGCATGGCTGCTGTACCGGCCAGCAAGATCACGGCCAGGGTAACGGCAGCTCCGATAACCCCACCCACGGCCGGGGTGACACTGCTGCTTGCTCTGCTGGATCCCGAGCTGCCGCTGCCGCTGCCGCCACTACTGCCGCTGCCACCGTTGCTATTGTCCTCTAGCGCATTGCAGAAAATGCTGATGCTGTTGCACATGGTGCACCATTGGGTCACGCTCGAGATGCCAATGGCGCTCATGGCGGTGGAAAAGTCCGTAAAGGACATGCTGGCGGAGGATGAGCCGTTGAAAAGGCTGTACTCTGTCAAGGCAGAGCCATTGTCCGTGTTGGGCCGGTACAGGAAGCGGACATAGAGGTCACTGGTGCTCGGGTAGTCGCTGGTGTTGTCCGACTTGCTGTAGAGCTCCCAGACCATGGCGGCGCCGGCACCCGGTAGGTCGGTAAAGTTGCCTGACGTGTTGCTGTACAAGCCGGTGAGGCGGAAATAGGCAAGAAACGGCTCAAACGAGCCGAACAAGAGACTGATCTTGTCGCTAGAGCCGCTAGAGGTGATGCTGGACCGGAGGAGCCGGGCCACATAGGTGGCGAGCATGCGGCCAGAGACGGCGCGGATCATGTCACCCTCCTGCTCGCCCGACGCATAGAGGTCGGCATTGAGGTTGGTCTGCTGGGCCGTGGCAAAGTAGCGCAGAGCGGTGACGACGCTCTCCGTGATGGCGTTGGCCGTCTGGGGATTGTGGGCGTATTCGTAAGCGGCGTAGTCGTAGAGGTCGTAGGCGTAGTAAAAGTTGGTCATGGAGGAGCTAAAGGTCGTCTGGAAGAGCGAGGCCCAGAGGCCCTTGTAAAAGGCAAGAGACTCGTTGTAGAGAGCGACGGCCGTGGCTTCTTGGCGGAAGTCGTAGGTGGACATTTGGTAGGCAGAGCAGCTACTGTGGCCTTCGAGCCACGGGGAGGCCATGTCGTTGTCCGAAAAGGTCTGGAGCAGCGGGTACTGGTAGCCGTTGAGGGGAAAGTTGATGAGTGTGTTGTTGGACAGCACTGCTGCATCTCGGCCACCGTTTCCCGAGGCAAAGAAGCTCGTCTGGGGGGGATAGAGGCCCTGCAGAAAGGCCAGGGCACCGGCGGCCACATAGGAGTCGTCTGTGCTGCGTGCCGTCACCTGGATGGCGTCGAGAGCATCGGTCTCGATGTTGGCAATGGGCGCGTGGGTAGTGATGCGGTTCATGTCGTCGGAAAAGGTCGTGTTGCCCTCGAGGTAGCGAGCACGGAAGACGGAGCCCTGGGCATACATTTGCTGAGCACCGAGGGGTGTCAGCTGGGGCACGTTGCCGCCGTGCAGTGGTGTTCGTTCACCGTTCATGAGAAAGATGACAGAGGACCAGACGGTCTCTTGGGCTGCTGCTGGCAGGGCAGCAGCTGCCGCCAGGGCCAGGAGCCATGCTGGGACAGCCGAGGGCATTTTGAGCAGAGCCGTCAGAGTTTAGCAGGAGCTCGACAGACAATGAGAAGGGGTTGTCAGGGAGAGAGGAGAGAGAGAGAAAGACGGAGAGAGAGAAAGATGGAGAGAGGAGAGGCAAGGTGTGAGAAGAGGTGGAAGAGAGAGGAAGAGAGAGGAGAGGAGGGAGGAGAGGACGAAGAGAGGGAAACCCCTCGGACGAGCTGCATATTTCACTCTCAGATCTGCAGCTTCATGCATGCTCTGTAGGAATGGCAGATAAACCAGCTGTAGATTGCCCGACCAGCCTGCATTGTGGTGGGCAGTCGACGGAAAAGACGGAAAAGGAGGGTGGGCGAGTGATTCGATTCGTCATGGCCAAAAAGCCTTGCTGCCGATTGGGATTAGCGGATGTTGGAGGAAGAATGACCACAGCGGCTTACACCAGATAAAGGTGCAATTGTGTCATGGCCAGCAGGCCAGAGTGGGATGCCAGGATGATGGTATCTTTCTTCGCTTCTGGTCTCTTTGTCTCTTTGAAAAGAGGGGTAGCTCGGGATAGCTTGAGGGTTTTCGTGGTTTTCGTGGTTTTCGTCCTAGGCTGTCTTGGTACGTCACTTCGCTTCGTTTGGGCAACTACCCGCTAGATATAGCAGCACACGGCGTGATTCGCTCTTTCCCTCGGCGAACACATCTGGATAGCACCACACAGGATTATGCTTTTCGTCGATAACTATAATCACCTGGTCGCGCCTTCCCCCATGACCGCCCCGCCAACCTCTTATCAATGCTACCCACTATCTGCTAGACTGCATGGGGGACGTTCACCGCTCATACGTAGTACTGTAAAGGCTGTCCAGATTTGTGAGAGAGATAACAAAGTTGAATCTAACAGTCACGTGCAAGCAAGATCATAGCCTCGTTCGGGTTTCGTTCCGTCATCCCATTTTTTCAGAGCACCGAGAAAGTTGAGCTTCATTTTTCTGAAGCATAATTGCATGTAAAGATGGATGATTCAACTGTAGACGGAAATGAGTAGAAGAATAGAGGAATACATTTACTGTTTCATCATATAGTTCTCAGTCTCTGTAAAAAGAGAGAAATGGAAATAGAAATACTGGACCCACTATGGAATCTATGAGGCACTTTGCATTTTCCACCAAAGTCAGCCACTTTTTCATCCCACCAGACAATAGACAACATGGGCAACCTCGTGATTGAATTCCTGCCTCCGCCCACTTTGGACGGGTACGACCCCTTCCGGCCGCCGCACGAACAATTTGATGTGGCGCCTCCCCTCTTTGCCGCCGCCATGGCTGTCCGTCAAGAGGTCTTTGTCCAGGAGCAGAACATCCCACCAGACGGCGAGCTGGACGACGAGGATGTCCGGTCCTGCCACTGGGTGGCCTTTCTTCAGTCTGCCGATGAAGACAAGGACAGAGATCCCGCCACGAGCAATAGCAAATGGCCGGGCGAGGTCGTTGGCACGCTTCGCATTGTGCCCTACCCCCGCCCGCCTCACCCTGGACCCGGCTACGTGTATGCCACCGTGGACGGTGCCTTTACACTGTGCGGCCGACAGACGGTGACAGCGTCCGGCGAGGTCGAGATCGTGCCGCTGAGTGAGGCTGAGATGGCAAAGAACCAGGTGACGTCCTTGCACGACGGAAAGGAACTGTACGTCAACCTGGGCCGCATGGCCGTGCGCAAAAAGTTCCGCGGCCTCGGCTATGCTCAGGAGCTGGTCAAGGCCGCTCTCGACTGGATGGCTGCCCACCCAAACTATTTTGATGCCAAGGAGGCCTCGGAGGGCAAGGGGGACAAGGAAAACGAGGAAGACAAGGAAGAAAAGTTCCGAGGCCTGATTTGCGTCCATGGGCAGATCCAGGCCCTCCGGTTCTGGAAGGGGGTGGGATTTGTCGTGGACGAGGCCATGGGCGAATGGATAGACGAAGGCATACGGCACGTCGGCATGTTTCGGCGGCTCGATGTGGCAGAGTCTGGAGTAGACACAAAATCAAAATAGACAATAGACATTGAACGGAGCATTACACTACACATCCATCCGAGCTCCTTAATTTTGAATCTTTTGATTTCCTTGCCTCTGTACTAGAAACATTTCGTCCTCATATCTCCTGCCGTTTGTCCCTTGAATCCATGCACAAAAAAGACAAGGCGGCCTATCGTAATCGTTTTTAACCTCGTTGATGCCAAAGAAAGCAGAGGCAACCAAAAAGAGGAAGAGACAAGAGAAAACAGAAAGTCACACAAAAACACCATGTCCTTCCTGAATTTGATGTAAAAAAATTGTGGATATTCTTTGGTTGTTTTTTTTGTAGTGTGCTCCAGGGTCCCCCATCTCCCATCCCTCCACAATGAGAAATGTTCTCCCTTTTGTAATTCTCTGCTTTTGTAGTGGCAAGAGAATGTGCCTCCCGTCCCATGCATCCATCCCACACCGCTTTCCTCGCTTTTCTCGCTCCCCGCTCTCCGCCAGCCCTCTGGGCAAAATGTCCCACACTTTACCGGTTGCTCTTGGCGACACGCTCCAGCTCGTCCTTCTTCTTGATGGCGTACGAGTTGCTGCTGCCCTTGGCGGCGTTGATCAGCTCCTCAGCCAGGCACTCGGCAATCGTCTTGACGTTGCGGAAAGCGGCCTCGCGGGCACCCGTGGTCAGCAGAGAGATGGCCTGGTTGACGCGGCGCAGAGGGGACACATCGACAGCCTGTCTCCGGACGGTACCGGCAGAGCCGATGCGGGTAGAGTCTTCGCGGGGACCGCAGTTGACAATGGCGTCAACGGCAATCTGGATAGGGTTCTGGTCGGTCATGAGGTGGATCTGGATTCGACAAGTCAGCACGAGACTCGCTGCCAATGTCTCTAGGCGTCTCCCATACGTACAATCTCAAACGAGTGGGCAACAATGCGGACGGCCTTGAGCTTCTTGCCGTTGTTGCGGCCGTGCATCATGAGAGAGTTGGTCAGACGCTCA
The DNA here is from genome assembly GCA_002778215.1 of Esteya vermicola. NCBI lineage: Eukaryota > Fungi > Ascomycota > Sordariomycetes > Ophiostomatales > Ophiostomataceae > Esteya > Esteya vermicola. The sequence continues at coordinate 304,740 of PCDM01000020.1, forward strand.
ATGATGGGGCAGTTAGCCTTCCGGAACCGCTTGGCAGCATACCGGCCAGCAGAGTGCGGCAGGTAGACGGGCGACCGAATCTGGATGTAGTCGCTGAGCGCTGTTAGTATGCGGACCTTGCCATTCCTCTTTCGCCTCGCTCGTCTTCCTCCTATCTTTCCAAGATTGCAGAAATACTTACGTCAGGGAAATGTCCCGAATCTCGACATCATCGTAGGACCACTTGTTGCTAAAAAAAAACGGTCAGAATCCAGATTGGCACACATCGCCACAGACCAGAGATCACCGGCCGAGAGAGACATCCATACAAGAGCTTAATCGTGCCGACCTCCTCGACGACGTCCTTGGGGAGGAACTTGTAAGAGATCGCATCGACCTCGATCTCGCCGCTGTCAGACATGTTGGCTGGATTAGGGAATCGACCGGGACTGGAAGAGAAAAAAAGGGTGCTCGGAAAGGGGTGTCGATAGGTTGCGGGATTGGGTGTCGCGAGAGATGGAGATGGATTTATTTTCTGGTCACCAGTAATTTTTTTTCTGCGGTCCTCGCTTTAGGGCGTAGGTGGAGGGACTCTGCGGCTAGAAGCAGACGAGGGCTTTTGGTGGGCGAAAAAAAATTCAAGACGGTGGAGCCCCGCTTTATCCGTCCCATGGCCAATGAGACTGGCTAAAATTAGGGCTCGAACGTGGCTAGTGAGCAGAGGGTGGGAAATTTACTGCTAGCCCCGCCTGACTTTCCAAAATTATACGAAACCAACTCAGGAAAAATAGGTGCCTCTTTTTTTCCTTCCTCTTCTTCTCTCGTGCGTTCTTGCAAGTTCAATCGATCCATCACCAAACAATAGCAATCATGGCGCCCGCAGCATCTGGTGCGAAGAAGCAGAAGAAGAAGTGGTCGAAGGGCAAGGGTAAGTTTTTGAGAGTTCTTTTCGAGAGACGGGGGACATGAGGCGAGGGAAGGCGAGAGAAGGCGACATCTGCATGTTGGCAATGCCGTTTTTCCAGGGGAGAACTGGATTGTTGTTTGCGGATGTGGTGTTGAGCTCGGAGGAGGCAAGAGAGGCAAGAGGAGATGAGTGGTGGTTTCTCTTCAACGTACTGACCTTTTCTAGTCAAGGACAAGGCCCAGCACGCCGTCATTCTCGACAAGACCACCACGGAGAAGCTGTACAAGGATGTCCAGTCTTACCGCCTCGTCACCGTTGCCACGCTCGTGGACCGTCTCAAGATCAACGGCTCTCTAGCACGGACGTGCCTGAAGGACCTGGAGGAGAAGGGTCAGATCAAGCAGGTTGTCAGCCACAGCAAGATGAAGATTTACAGTATGTTTTGGACAGCCCTTACTTCTCTTGCTCTTCATTCTTCTAGTCTTCTTGTCTAACATGGGCAGCTCGTGCCGTTGGCGGCACGGACTAAATGTCTGTCTCCTTCCGATTTATACCATACACAAAAACACACAACCCATTCTGCTCGCGGGAGGGACAACCAAGTCTTGGACATGAATTGCGCTTGATGGAGTTGTGACTAGGGTTCGGCATAGGGTTTTACAAAAATTCACGGCAGATGTAGATGTGGGCATGACTTTGTGTTTTTTTTTCTGAGCTGGAACATGCACTCTCCAGAGCGGGAGCTGTACGAAAGGAACAGAATGTCGAATATGAAAAGTCGGTGCTAGACCCGACGAATGACAAGAATTCAAAGTAACGGCAGTGTCTCATGGCCTCGTGTCCGTGTGTCTGTGTGTCCGTGTGTCCTCGCGTGTCCTAGTATATGCCCGTAATAGACCGTGGACGAAAAGTGAATCTGTAGTCGAGCCTCGTTCTATGGAATACACAAAATACGAGAGCATGTGCGCATATTCTACAAAGTAGTACGGGTCCTATATAGCCTCGACTAGCGAGGCTCTGGAAGAACCCAACTTGCCGAGGCAGCCGGCGTATTTCACGGAAGCAACGAGGAAAACAGCCTAGCTCTCAGCGATAGCCGGTCATCCGAAACCGAGCGCCGTCTATTTGCAGGCACAGGACCCGAAGCCCAAACACGTACGGTTTCCGCGGTCTTGGACCTCCTCGGGTATCTGTTAGACCTGTGAGGTCGTTTACTATGTAGAGATGCTACCACATACTCGTACGCGCACACGTACACTGTATTCAGTGCACTTTGTCTTGCCTCTCGGATCGAACCGGCAGTTGGCCAGATACAAGAGGAACGGAAGTGGTTGCCTCAGGCCGCCGCTGAGCGAATTCTTTTGCTCGTAGGTAACACGCGCCCCCGAAAATGCGAGTAGTACGGAGTACGCTGTCACTGTGGGTTGCTGTGGGCGACCGTGGCCGCACAGGGTCAGCATCGGATTTTGTGTGCTCGACCTCTGAAAAATAGATAAAAGTGGATCCAGAGTCTGAGATTAGCGCGACTGCCCGGAAAGAATCGCTGAAAAGAAGACCGTTTTGGCAGCCACAGAGGTCCAGAGGTCCACTTGCAGTGCAATTTTTTTCCCCCTTCTTCCCTACTTTTCCATAATAAATTCGCAGCCGAGGATTTTTTTTCCCGTCCTCTTATTTTTCTTTCCCTTCCCCTTTTTTTTCCCTTCTCTCTCTTGCTTTCCTTTTCTTTCGCATCAGGATCGCTCTGCCTCTCCCTTTTGCATCTCCACTCCGTCTTTTTTCAAAGCCTGGTCTTTGATTCTTGTCACAATGGCTTCCAAGGACGATATCCGCATCTGGGGCATGCCCGTAAGTTTTTTACCCTGTTCCCTCCAGACCGACAATTGATATATCTGGCTCTTCCCCGAATCCCCTCACTATCACGATGGCGAAAAATGCACAAAAACAGCCCCCCTGAAAGGGTCCCCCCAAACAAACCCCCAGAAACCCCCCAGAAAACACTGAAAACTCCCAAATATCCAGTCGCTATTCATTTTTTTGGCTTGTGTCAAAATATGCCATGGGCGATTTCAGACTTTCAAGCGAAACGTCTCGAGAGCTATGACCATCTCGTTTGGACACTTGGCAGAAGCGCAACAACTTGTCTAGCGCTATATCAATCAGCCCTGCACGCGGGAGCGAGGTCTTTGAACTGTGGGAACCATTGCTAACATGTTCTAGCCCTTCGTCGTCGACTTCTTGAGTAGGTTGCAATTCGCCTAGGCTCTGATCTACGCGTCTACAAAAGAGCCCGAGAGTGTTGGATACACAGGACTGACAATTTGACAGTGGGCGGTGTCTCTGCCGCCGTCTCGAAGACCGCTGCCGCTCCCATTGAGCGTGTCAAGCTTCTGGTGCAGAACCAGGTTTGTGCCTCTCTTTCTGTTTCGGCGCGACTGGAGGCTGACAAGAACAACAGGATGAGATGATCAAGCAGGGCCGTCTGGACCGCCGCTACAATGGCATTGTCGACTGCTTCAAGCGCACGACCGCCGATGAGGGTGTCATGTCCCTGTGGCGTGGCAACACGGCCAACGTCATTCGGTACTTCCCGACCCAGGCTCTGAACTTTGCCTTCCGCGACAAGTTCAAGAAGCTCTTCGGCTACAAGAAGGACCGTGACGGCTATGCCCTGTGGATGGCTGGTAACCTGGCCTCTGGTGGTGTATGTTTTCTCTCTCTCTCTCTCCCATCTCTCTTTATTTTTTTTTCCGTCTTTCCACCCGAGTATAGGTGCTGACTGTCAGGCTGCCGGTGCTACCTCGTTGCTGTTCGTCTACTCCCTGGACTACGCCCGTACCCGTCTGGCCAACGACGCCAAGTCTGCCAAGAAGGGTGGCGAGCGCCAGTTCAACGGCCTGGTCGATGTCTACCGCAAGACTCTGGCTTCTGACGGTGTTGCTGGTCTGTACCGTGGTTTCGGTCCTTCTGTCCTGGGTATTGTCGTCTACCGTGGTCTGTACTTTGGTCTGTACGACTCCATCAAGCCCGTCCTCCTCGTTGGCAACCTGGCCGACAACTTCCTGGCCTCGTTCCTGCTCGGTTGGTGCGTCACCACGGGTGCCGGCATTGCCTCGTACCCGCTTGACACTGTCCGTCGTCGCATGATGATGACCTCTGGCGAGGCCGTCAAGTACAGCAGCTCTCTGGACGCCTTCCGGCAGATTGTCGCCAACGAGGGCGTCAAGTCGCTCTTCAAGGGTGCCGGTGCCAACATTCTGCGTGGTGTTGCCGGTGCTGGTGTGCTGTCCATCTACGACCAGCTCCAGGTCCTTGTCTTTGGCAAGGCCTTCAAGGGCGGCTCTGGCTAAATGCCTTTTCCTCCCTTCCACTCTTCTGTACCAAAAAGTATGGGGCGTTGTGGATGCTGTCGGCCTCTCTGGCCGGTGGCGGGCGGTCAAGGGTGTTTTGAGCTAGACAGATGCTAGACGACGGGAGAGCGAGAAGAAGCTAGAAAGAGCTGGGTTGGCTGCTCATGGGCTGGCTGGCACAAGGAAGCTGCGAATTCGTGGTTTGACGGATTGGGATGGATTTGTGACTGGCGGGAAGCGGTGTTGCGTTGATGTGTCTCGGTGCGGAGCGCAGAGCATTTTATGCGCCGATACCATTCTGGCTGCGCATGGCCATCTTTGTCGTTGTAATTTATGAAGAATCAAGACAGGTTCCCCGATGCAGTCGTGTAAACAAGAACTCTATTTTGTGATTTTTGTGATTTTTACTGTAAAGCCAGTTCACGTGACTTCTCGCGTCACGCTTAATTGCAACGCGCCAGAATTTTAGTAAAGCAACTGCTTTCACCTTTCGACGACACAAACCACGACAAGCCTCTCTTCCATGCCTCCACAAATAGCATCTGCTCGGCCGTCGACGGGGGCGCGAGGCATGCCCTCTTTCAAGACGGCGGGATCGGGCGGTCGCGTGGGCGGCCAAGCCGCCTTCAAGCCGCCGCGGCCACAGACCAAGACCGGGAGTCGGAAAGCAGCCCCGGCAGATAAGATGGAGGTGGATGGGGATGAGGATGGGGACGAGGAGGCAGGAGAGGAGGCAGGAGCGAAGAGGGTTACGGCCGAGAGCTCGACGCGAGGCGGTCAGAAACGGAAGACCGGCACAGACAGCCGAGCACCCGTCATTCTCGACGACGACGATGACGAGAACAACGACAACAACAACCTCAACGACGACGACGACGACGACGATAGTGACAACAGTGACAATGACGACACCCTGCCTCCCATCCCACCGGAGCTGCTGACGCGGCTGCTGCACCACTTCTTTAGCAAGTCGAATACGCGCGTCACGCAAGACGCCAATGCGAGTGTCTGCAAGTACATGGAGATTTTTATACGAGAAGCCATTGCGCGGTCTGTGGCCGAGAAGCGTGACGGCGGTTTCTTGGACGTGCGTTCTTTTCTTTTCCTTTTCCTCTTTCTTTTCCTCTTTTTTTTTCCTCTTTTGTCTTCTTGTCCTCCCCCTCTTGAGTGCCCTACTAACGTCTCAGGTGGACATCTTGCAAAAGGTGGCGACGCAGCTGATCCTGGACATGTAATGAGCAGCAGGTGTGTGTGAACAAGGATGCAAGTCTTTTCAAGAGAGGTCAAGGGAGACCAGAGGAACCTTGTCTGGACAGTCAGCCTGGTCGATGGCAGATGGAAGGCGGCATGCTTCATGCTTCATGCTGCTCTAGCTTACAGGGCCGCTTGACTGCCGATTCAAGAATGGGCAGAGCGAGTGCTCAGAATAGATGCAGCGACAGTCACCACCAATGCTGCGTCTTTCAAGTGAGGACCAGGCAAGTATAGGAAGTGTATTCTGAATTATAATTATACTATGGAGTGGCTGAGCCTCATAGAGGGAAAAGGGCAGAATGAAACAGGGATGACAACATGTAAGATGCAAGATGCAAAACCAGGGGCCTTTCTGGCCTCTTTCTTGTAGCTGCTTTCCACCGAGACACGACACTAGACTGTCGGTCCTTTAGCCTCTCCTCGCGTCCTCACAGCAAAACCACGGCACCGACGGCAGCGCCGACGAGAGCACCAAACAGACCAGAATTGTCCCGGCCCACCTTGCCAGCCGCGGCACTGAAAGCCGGCGTAGAGGTCGTCGGTTCTAGGGTCGTGGACGACGGAGGCGTCAGGGGCGTCACCGTGGTTCCCTGGCTGGTGGTGAGAGTGGTGCCGTTGCTAAAGGCCGGAGTGGAAGAGGGCAGGATGGGTGTCGGCGTGATGCCCGTCCCCGGAAGAGAGACGGTCGAGGAGCCAGAGGTGGGCGAGCTGTCTGAGAAGGTCGTGTTGACAGGAGGAGGGACCGTTTCCGTGCTGCTGCTGCTGACGACGGGCGTCAGCGGGAGGGACGGGGTCGTGGCCGTGGATGACAGGAGGGTCGGTGTGATGCTGTCTGGAGTGGCTGTGGCCGACTCTCCTTCGGTGCAGGTCGTGACGGTCATCGTCTCGGTTCTGTTCAGTCAGTCAGGAGGGGGAGAGGCGTCTGGGAAGAAGTAGAGGGAGGACGGCTCACTCTTCATTGGCAAGAGCAAAACCAGAAGAAGCCGAGACGAGGGCAGCGGCGAGGAGGATGCTGATGGTCTTCATGATGTATGTACAGATTTAAGAATATAGGGTTTTGTAGTGTTGTGGTGTTTGTAGTGATTGTTTTGTATGATTCTGTGGTCTATGTGCGTGATCTAGTGAAGAGCGAGTGGAAGTGTGAAGAAGACTGTTTCTTGAGAGGTGTGTTTTTTGTTTTCTTCAGAGACGGCCTTCTCTCCTCTTTTATAGACGAAGGAACAGGATCAGGCCATTCCGGATCTTGTACTTGCCTCGTTTTTTTTTTTTTTTGCCTCTTTCTCTTTCCTCTCTCCTGCCTCTCTCCGGTGGGCTCATCCTTTCTGTTTGGTGGTACAAACACTCTATCTGCGAAAGGGACAACCCACAGTTCATCCTGGCCACTCACCCACCTGCTTTCCACCCTTGTCTCAGCAGAGAACCATGTCTCTACGGAGAGACGGGGAGACGGAGAGACGACGGGCCACAGGGCCAAAGGGCCACAGAGCCATCCAACCCACTTATCGCCCTCGCCGTCTATTGCTGAGGAGACCGGACAAGCCTGTGCGAGTACTACTCGTATATAGTACGTGCTGCACCATCCTTGCTCCTCTCATCCATTTTTTTCACCTCCGCCATGCGGCCGACCCATCCTCGTCCATTACACAACAGAGCACAATACGAGCACAATACGAGAACGTCCAGGATGAGACTGCAGTCCACGGCGGCATGGCTGTTGGCTGTTTTTGTTGGCATGGCTGCCGGTTGGTGGTTGGTGGCTGGTGGCTTGTTGGCTGGCAGCTCATGAGGACACTCACCTCGGCGGATCCCTGCTGTACTCTTTGTGAAACCAACCCATTCAACAAAAAAAAAAGGCCGGGACGATATGTGATTGCCCTCTGGATGCAGCCGTGCCTTGATTCTTGGACCGTACATGCATGTCCGAATCCAGTCACACACACACACACACACAGGGCATGCCCTGCACGATCCTTTCTCTGCACCATGCTGGCGAACCAGCCAGAGGCGGTCGGCATGATATTTCCTGGTTTTGCGTGTGCAGTTCTCCTCTCATTTCCCTCGTTTCTGTGTCCTGCTGCCTTGTGTCCTGCTTTCCTGTGTCTGGTGACTCCTGCTTCCAGGTTCCGGTCCAGGTTCCGGTGATTCTCGTCTATTTATATCTCTTCTCCTTTCGTCTGTGACATGCGTCGACACTTTCATTTCCCTTTCCCTCCAATGTCCCTTCCAATTTCCGTTCCATCTCCCTTTCTATTTCAGTTCACTCTCTACACTCGATGCCACAGCAACAGCCTCTCTGATACGAAAACGCCAGCTCCAGTGCCCCTCTGGACGCGCCACCAGCTCCTGCATACTGCGCACAAACGGCTGCCGGGGTCCTCGGATGCGCAGGCCCCAGGACAGACACCGCCGGGCCGCCTGCACCGCACGCACCCCCTCGCCCACGCCATTCCACTCGAGGGCCAGCCGATAGTGGGCTTCGTGCAGGCGGGCGTGCAGGCCCTCCAGCTCGAGCAGCTCGACGAGCAGCTCGGCCTCGCCTGTCTTGTCCGCCTTGGTGGCGTAGTCGTCGAGATCCCTCCACAGCGCCTGGATGGACAAGACGCGGCTGTCGGACTCGCTGACCATGTGCCCGAGATCGGCACAGCGGGCACAGGCACACTGGAAGCCCCAGTGGCGGCGGATGTTGGCCTGGCGGGCCTCTCGTATCTGCACGGGGCTTGCCGGGTTGATGTCAGGTTAGCAGGAGAGGGACGAGAGACACGTGACGGCCTTACTCTATATAGCTGACGGTCAGCTCTTCTCCGGGCGCAATGTCGACGGCCGCAAAGACGGTCAGGGCGAGGGTTGTCGGGTCAAAGTAGTAGGCGCTGTTGGGCTGGCAGGCATGGTTGATGCGCGAGACTACTGGTCAGCGGACAGAGGGCAGAAGGCAGAAGGGGGGGACAAAAGACAGAGGGGGGGCAAAAGACTGAAAAGGAAGGGCAGGACCGACCATCACGAAAGACGGAATGGAGGTCGCCCTGGTTGTCGACGCCTGTGCGAAAGGCATTGGCGGCAAAGACGCGGTAGGCGGGCGCATCGACCTCTCGAGAGAGCGCCGAGAGCATCGTCAGATGGGCGTAGGTGTCCGCGTGTCTCGTCGGCAGCAGCGAGAGGGCGCTCTCGAGCAGGGCAGCATAGTCGGGCACGGCGAGGTGGTCAATGGCCTTGCCGTCGGCCATGACGGCGGGTGTCCGCGACAGGACGACCGAGCCTGCACGGATCGACCGAGCTGCCACGAGGCCGATGCCCTTGCCCGGGATTGCCGTCTCTATCCAGGACGGAGAAGAAGCAGAAGACTCGGACGACTCGGACGACTCGGACGACGCTGCGGAAGGACGCCAAAAGACAGTATGAGAGGCCAGGCTCTCCATGCGAGCGGCCGAGGTGATGATGGAGGTCCCCCATCCGGCATGGAAGCGAGGGTGGCCAAACGCACAGAACTCGGTGCCGTCTGTGGCGTTTCGGCAGGCGCCTTGCACCCAGGGACCAAGGTGGCTGTGGCTATAGGCTCTGGCCGGACAGACCGGCTGCTCCGAGGTCAAGGGTGGCTGAACAGGGCATGTCGGTGGCGGCGATGCAGAGGCAGCAGCACTCATAGCTGCTGGAAGCCATAGCCAGAGGATTTGCCAGGCGTAAACGCTGTACCGTTGGCATGTCATTGTGTTCATGTCTGGACGGGACACTCATTATGTGAATTCACTGTGGACAGACAATATGTACTCGTACCTGGGGCGTTTCAGGTGTGCTTGGCGAGTCTGCAAATCATTCATCCGTCATGTACACACAGCCTTGTTCACTGTACACACGCAGAAAAGTCTCTCGCCAAGGCGCAGAGGTCATGGGAATGGGTATTTCATTGCTTGCCCATGACAGCAGTCAGGCCTAGAGGCATTACTTATATACAAAAAATCAACATTTTCTTCCGTTCCTCCAAACAAGAGGGTGGTACAAAACACGTTTACAACGAAGTCACATCCGACTCGATAATGGGGCCGTTGTAGTCTCTGCGGGCCCGTGCAAAGTAATAGACGACACTGAAAATGACGAGGCCGCCCACGACGACGACGGTATAGTTCATCGTGTCCGGGGCCGGGTTCATGACCGAGGGCCAGTAGCTGAAAAAGGAGATGATGACGAGGTAGCAAATGGCCAGGACGTTGTTGGCGATGCCAAAGGCGCCACGGAGACGGAACGGGCCCCAGATGAGGCGGGCGCCCGAGGTGTTGGCCAGCGCCGGCATGCTGGCCGAGTCGGGCAGGGAGAAGCCCGAGGTGGTGCGGCGGTAGAGCAGCAGGACGGCCGCGATGAGGTAGGAGGCGTAGAGACAGGCGATGGAGAGGCCGGTCACGTTCTGGAAGGCGACGGGCGAGCCGATGTTGATGAGGGAGAGCAGGACGGAGATGACGGAGGTGATGCCGACGGCCCAGACGGGCACGCTGGTGCGGGGGTGGACGCGGGAGAGCACGCGCCAGAAGGGCAGGCCGTGGTCGCGCGAAAAGGACCAGAAGACGCGCGAGGTGGAGGCGAGCATGCCGACGGTGGCGCAGGAGGCGAGCACGATGATGATGGCCACCATGACGGAGGCGCCGGCGGTCGAGCCGACGGCCTGCTCAAAGATGGACATGAAGGGGAAGCCGAGCTGGCCGGGGCCGGTGGCAAAGGCAGCGTCGACGTCGCCGAGGCAGAAGACCATGGCGACGGTCATGGCAAAGCCGGCCGAGCCGTTGATGCAGAGGCTGAGGAGGATCGACCGGGGGACGACGACGCCGGGGTTGACCGTCTCCTCGGACATCTGGACGTCAGAATCAAAAAAGAGTCAAGATAATAGTGTTCTCTGCCAGGGGACCCACGTGAAAGGCGGCATCCGTGCCGACAAAAGCAAAGGCATTGCCCATCATGCCCACCATAAAGGAGAGGCCGGTCGAGGCAAAGCCGCCGCCGTTGGTAAAGACGGTAAAGACGTCGTGAGCGTTGCTGTGCGGGCCGAGGACGACAAGCGGGATGAGAATGGCAAAGAAGCCGACGACGTGCAGGATGAGGATGAAGCCTTCAAACTTGGGCAGCGTCGAGCTGACAAGGACGTTGATGAAGACGGCAAAGCCAAAGATGGCCCAGAAGAGGAGGGTGCCCTGCCAGAGCTGCGGCTGGAAGTTGGCATTGTTCATGGAGGCGAGGCCGAGGACCATATTGCCGGTGAGCAGCGAGCTCGAGGCAACCGAGCCCTGCCAGCCGCCGACGGTCAGCATGCCCGTCATATAGCTGAGGAACTTGGCACAGGACCGGGGGGCCAGCATGGCGACCCAGTGGTACTGGCCGCCCGAGGTGGGCGCCATGGACACGAGCTCGCACATGGTGGCAAAGACGCTAAAGTTGCCGATCCAGATGAAGAGGAAGCCGTAGATGAGGCCGGCCGTGCCGCCGTTGGTGAGGCCCTGCACGATGAGGCCGTTGACAGCCTCCCACGTGATCAGGATGGTGCAGCTAAAGCCGAGGATGGACATGAAGCCAAAATTGCGCTAGACGTATTAGTCAGACATTGCGGACTCTGTGCCGGCGGTGCATGTGCATGCATACGGAGTAGTGCACTGGCCGAGGTGGGTGCCATGGTTAGGGGGGGCATGTGGGGGAGATGACCGAGCCACAGAGGAGGAAAGAGCACCAGAGAGCAGGAAAAAAGAAGGGAAAAGGAGAGGCAAAAAACAGGAAAACAGAGAGAGCGTGAAAGAGAGAGAGAGAGAGCGGCATGGGACAAAGAGACGGCATGAATGTTCAAGAGGTGGGAGAGAGAGCATACCTTGAGAACCTGCTTGTGGCCCATGCGGGCGAGCTCGTCTCTGTCAGATGATTTGGACATGGCGCGGACGTTGGACACCGGCTCGTCGACGACGGCACGCTCGCCGAGAGTGATGCCTTTCTTTGGAAGGACTTCCATTTCGTGGCTTGTGTCGCTGGCAGCCATGGTGGGAGGGGAGGAGGACGGACAAAAGAGAGGAAGAGAAAGAAAGGAAGAAAAGAAGGAAGGAAGAAAAGAAAGGAAGAAAAGAGAGCAGGACAAGATAAAGTAATGATATGCACAAAAAGCACGCGCGATCTACTATGTAGAGCAGATCAGTTGAGGCAGGAAACGATCAGAGAGGACGATCACGATAAAGGGAGAAGCGGGGAGTCGCACAGAAGGAAGGACGGGGGCAGAGGGACGAGGGGACGAGGAACGAGGGGACGAGGGAACGAGGGGACGAGGGAACGAGAAGAAGAGGGCATTAAAGGAGAAGAGAGAGAAAAACAGCTCATCTGCCATGGATGCCGTTAGCTTGCACTATACGGCTTATACGAGCCCCCCGAAGGATCACTACGACACCCAGTAGTTTCATATACAACCGTGCTTTGCCACGCAGCTATGGAGACGAGGGTCATGTACAGCATTCGATTCCTCGGACGTGGTAGCCAACGAGATTGTATTATGAAATAAGAACCAGGGAGACGGAAAAAGGAGAGAAAAAGGAGAAAAAGCACGAGAGAGTGAGACCTTTTTCTCCCTTGCCTGTGAGGGCGCCCATGGTCGGGACCATCTGTAGCCGAGACTCTTGATCCTGTTGTGTGTTTGTATGTATATACGAGTGCGAGTATGGGCAGGGAGAGACGAGCATTCTCCTGTTTCTTCTTTCCTTTCTCCTTTTTCCTTTTTCCTTCCTTTCTCCTTCTCCAGCCTTTCCCTGTAGTGCTGCAGCTGTCAAGAGAACATGCCAGACATGTGGGCACTCGATGCCCAGCTACTGCAAACACCAAAAGTACGTCCTGTGTACCCGTACGCGCATGCATGTCTAGCTCTGTACGATTTCCGTCTACGTACAGAGTACAGGGCCGGCGTGGGTGGCAGACGTTGAATTTACGTACAGCTGTGAGTGGACGTCCACCCGGCTTTGTTTTCTTATTTAATTTTATTCTTTATTTAATTCTTTATTTACGGAGTACTACCCTGTTTGCTCCCTACGACTAAGTCGAGTTCCATGGTTTTGTGCTACAAGTGTCAAGTACCGTGCAGGGATCTAGACGGGTTTAGTGGGAGTGTGCCAGGCTGAACAGTGCTGAAAAGCGAAATGCTACTCCCCACAGCACCACAACGACCCACCCCTTGCGCCATTTAGCACGCTACCTCTCAAGCGCCATACGGAGTACGGAGTACGGAGTAGCTTACATAGTATGAAGTGAAAAAAGAAATGAAAAAAGAAAGTGAAAATGAAAATGAAAATGCAAAAAAAAAAAAGAAAACAAAAAACAATTTCCAAATCCTATTAATTGTGTGATGAAACCAACGTAACCAAATCCCTCTCATCTACTAGCTTCCCGTTCCTGACATATTTGGCTAGGTGACGACTGTAAATTTCATTAAACGTGCATCGCCAAGACGTCTCTGTCAGTGGCTGGCATGATTTGTTCTTTCATTTGCCTCCAGTTTTCTTTGTAGAGGCACACATAATACACACAGTTGTACTTGGTGTATCGAGTTTGTATTATAAAAAATTTTCATCTACTCCACAGCTGCTTGACAGCTTCCTGTTTCGATGAGTGTTCCCATGCAAAAAAATTTCAAATTGGATATTCCAGGATACGCTGAAAGAGCAAGAATCAGACAAAGCAGACCCATTCAGCAGATGGACACGAAATAAAAGATGAAAAATGCATACATAGTAGAAAATAGAAATACGTATCAGACAAAAAGAAACAAGAAAAATAAAAGCAAGGGATAGTGGGTATTATTACGGGACTCCAAAAACGCCCTGGTAACTACAACGGCAAAACTCGACCTGTCTGGTCCTCTCTCTCTCTCATATGGCTACCCCACCCATACCTACAGCCACGCCTATGCCATGAACGCCATGGCTGTCACCATGGGTATGGCTAGCACCGTTAGCGCCCGCTGGTCTCACTGATCCTCCCCCTCCTGGACCTCCTAGTCCTCCTGCTGACCCGGCCTCAGCTTCCCCGGCGCTCTGCGTATCGACGCGCCAGCTCTGGTGGATGAGGATCGTCTGGCTCGTCTGGCTCGTCTGGTCCCAGGCGGTGTTGCCGTCGCTGCTGCCACCATGGCGGTGGCCTCCTGGAGATGCGGCTGTAGCGGCTGTCCCTCTTCCTGTTGCGGTTCCTGCTCCACCTCCTCCTCCTCCTCCTGCTGCTGCTGCTACAGCTGCTGCTGTGGAGGTGGCAGCCGGGCTCGGGGATGCCCTCCCCCCTGCTGCCCTCGAAAAGGTCGTCAGCTCGTGCTCCTCGCTCTGTGACTGCAGCGTCAGATCGAGGTCGGTCCCCCGCTTGCCGTGGCCCTTGCTGAGGGCACTGCTCATGCTGACCTTGCTGTTCTGGACGTGGTTGCGGCTGTTGTTCTTGCTGTTGTTCTTGCTGCGGCCGGCCGACCGCTTGGCGCCCTCGCTGTCGTGCGAGTGGCTGCCGCTGTAGTGGTAGTAGCCGTTGCTGCCCGAGGTCGAGCGGCCTTGGCGGCGCAGGTCGTCAATGCGAATCTGGCCCGACTCGAGCGTGTCGAGCAAGAACTTGAAGTTGGGCATGCACACCGAGGCGATGGCGAGAAAGGGCACAATGATGACGGCAATGCTCGCTTCCCAGAGGGCAAAGGTGATGTCGTCGTTGTTGAAAGCGCGGTTGGAGTAGATGATTTGCATAATGACGGCCGGAATCATTCTAATGGTCAGAGAAAGAAAAGGGGAGAGAGAAGGAGAAAAATCTTACAAGATGCGGCTGCCAAAGACACACATGACCAAGGACTTGTTGGACCAAGAGGCCTGCAGCTGGCTGACACTCCAGCACATGACGACAATGGCAGCAAGGTCAGAGAGCATGTTGAAGACGGAAAAGTAGGTGTAAAAGGCGGTACGGTTGATGCACTGAGACGAGGGCAAGGTCTGCCAGGGCGAGGGCATGTGGCACTGGAAGAAGACGACAATGACAGAGGTGACACCCCAGACGATGGAGATGATCTCGCATCCAAAGACGAGCGGCAGCAAGTTCTTCTTGGCCAGCAGGCGCATGCCGTTGGCATAGGCGACCTTGCAGATGGCGAGTGTGAGGACGAGAAAGATGTCGGCTACATATTGGCTCTGATTTGTTAGGGAGGGAGGGAGAGAGGGAGAGAGGGAAAAGACAGCGCATACCTTGAAAAAAGAATTTTGTTGTGAGACACTGAGTAAATCAAAGTGCTTTCCGAGTCCGTACTCGCTGGCTTCATACAGTGCCACCGATTGTGCCACCGACGTCAACTAGAGAGGTATGAGACGAGAGAAGAAACAAGAAAGAAAAGAAAAGAAAAAAAGAAAGAAAAAAAGAAAGAAAAAAAGAAAGAAAAAAACGTACAGTCCCAACAATGGTGAGAATATCGTCGAGCTTGAGAGCCTTGAAAATGTAGAGCTTGGCCCCTACACGGACAAAGCAGGTGAGAATGTTGACGCAGAGAAAGAAGAGGGCGAGCACTTGTATGAGTGCCGACTTGTCATTGTCGGTAATGACTTTTCGTGAAGGGTCCATCTCGAAGCAACAGCGAGGTGGCCTGTTGGCTGTTGGCTGTCGTGATGAGAGAGAGAGAGATGCTCTCTTTTTGCCGTTTTGCGTCCTTTGATCTTTAAGACGGTCTCTCTGGGTGGATATAATAATAGTACGAGTACTTGCGTGTATGCGTAGGTGGAGAGAGAGAGAGAGGCTGGTGGGTTGGGAACGGCGGCAGTTCCGTATACTGCGTACTATGGACGGATATACGAGCACATCTGCACAGCGATGATCCCTTCCTTCAGGTACCGAGCGAGGGGACAGACGTGGTGTTTTGGGAATGAAAGGAAGAGAGAAAAAGGAAAAAAAAGAAAAGGTGGCTAGCGTTGATAGGGATTTGTGTGAATCGTACGGAGTATGCTGCTGAATATACAAAGACAGAGCCACGGCAGGGAATATATGGAAAAAGAAAGAACAACAGGCGAGTAAAACAGTCAGGACTAGATCGAGTTGTAAAGCTGTGGGCAATGAGCTGTGAGTGGTTCGTTTCTGCGCTTAAGCTACTCGTATTTCTGATTTTTGTCACTTTTGTCACTTTTGTCGCTTTTGCTCTCCTGTTTCTCCTGTTTCTCCTATTTCTTTTCTTTTTCTGTCATTTCCCTCTAGATCCTGCAAGTGTCAAGTAGGGTGTCAAGTACGGGGGGTGCAAGCTAATACGAGATACGCATGCGACGAGGGAAAGATAGAGAGATACAAGGGAGAGAGAGAGAGGGGGGGCATTTTGCCTCTGGCCGTGAGTGGTCGAGGCACAGGCACCGTACACAGTAGGCCAGAAATATTGGCATGCCTACGAGTAATTGGGCTTTCTCGCTTGGAGGCTTTCTGAGACAATGATTTTGTGGTGGTTGGTGGATAACGATGAGGCAGCTTACACGGTAGGAGAGCTGTGAGGAGGGGGAGAGCTAGGAGGAGAGCTGGGACTCTGTTGCGGGTACCTCTACAAGAACGTGTGTGTAGAGACAGGACCTTTTGAGAAGTACCGGTACCTTTTTGAGCAAGGAGGTGGGCTGTAGTCCCTTGCTTGTACGAGTATGCAGTATGCAGTATGCAGTAAGTATAGCAGTGCCAGGACACAAAAGACACAAGAGCACACGAGCAAGAGCACAAGCAAGAGCACAAGAGTATGGAGTACACTACTCGTACTCGTACTCTTGCTAGTCAACTGACGTTGGCACCGGCGCAACGTCTTCGGGAAGTACGGGCAAGTCGTTGAAAGTACGAAGAGCCCTCTCCCCAACCCGGCTTAGGGGCTAGGGGGGGGCTGGACTGAGAGGTTTTGAGAAGCTGGAATGAAGCGGAACTGGAAACTAGGCAGGGCTTGGCTTCCCTTTCAGGCTTCCTCTTCTGGCAGCGTCATCATGCTCTCCTCTTCGCCTGTCCTTGCTGCTCGACCGAGTACCGTGGAAAGTCCTGCACCGAACAGGCAGGTTTCATGGCTCCACGCATCCACGCATCCACTCGCAACGTAATATCCTCTATTCTCTCTCTACTCTGTCTCCATTTCACATCCATTTCGTACTTTTTTTTTACGCTTCCCGCGTGGAGCCATACGAGTACGGAGTACGGGTATTCAAACAAATTCCTCTTTGGGCGTCGAGTATACTCATGCACAAGACAAACGAGAAAATTCTTTTTTTTCCCTTCTATTCTTTTCCCCGTCTGTGCCTCGGCGACCAGATGGGCGGCGATGAGCGACCCACTCTGCTGAGAGGAAAGAAAAGCAAAAATAAAAAAATAAAAAACTATCACGGCGATCACTGGGGCACTGGGTCACTCCACTGGCCCGACTAGGACCGCTGACTGGCGCATCCTTCTTCCCATCCCAGCCTAGCTGTGCTGCCAGTGCAACGCCACAAGCTGGACCAGACAAGAGAAAACCCGACGAGGGCGTGATGGACGAATCCGAGACCGAAGCACCATACTCTGTATATACTCGTGCGTCTTCTCTCCACCCACACACTCTCACGGCCATCTTGACCTACGAGAGAGAATACGCAGTATGAGTGGATGACGGCAGGCTCACTTTAGCAGTTCATCTCCACTCACCCACCATCCTCTGCCGTGGCCAATATACCCTACCTATACGTAGTATCAGCGAGCTGACAGCTGCATCTCGCCGAGCGGAGTGGGCGGCGGTACTGATCGAAGACGAGCCGCGCAGCTTGCGGTTGCAGCTTTCCGACAAAGGCAAGAGAAGGACGATTGACTCCGTGCGGGCGGCCAGGTCACTCTGTCGGAACTGTCATGCAAGGACGTTGCCATGCAAGGAGCAGGTCGTGTGTCTCGAACCCTGGGCTCATGTCCAGATCTAGACGTACTTTTTGTTTGACTTCATCGGCCTCGTCTCGAGTCTGGCTGTCTTGTCCACATCTCTCCTCGTACTCGTACTCGTATTTCGATATTCATGATCACTGCTCACGGAAATCCACTGATTTCCACGGATTCCAAGAGATCTCCCAGATCTCACTGTCGAGAGAGATGACCTGCTCGTAGGATCTGACATGTTCTTTTGCACAGTACTCTTGTATTTTGGCCCCTTTTTGATTTTCTCTCTTTTTGCTTTTCTCTTCTTTTCTGCTTTCTTTTCCCGTATTCTTTTTCTGCATTCTTGTTCTACACTGCTCTCACCAACATGCCTTCTTTCGCGCTTCTCAACGTCGACGAAGCCGCCGACTTTTCCGAGCTCATCGAGTGCGAGTGGCTCTCCTACGAGAGCCCGGCCCAGAGCTTCTTCCGCCTCTTCTGTCCCGTCTTCCACAATGACCGCGTCGCCTCCATGAAAGAGTCTACGGAGCGCCAGCTCGCCTGGTACCAGGCCGAGGCCGAGAGCCAGTGGATCAAGGTCGTCGACAATGACAGCGGTGGCAAGATTGTCGGCTCCGCTCTCTGGAAGTTTTATGCGGCCAACCCCTTTGCCCACCCTCCCGAGGAAGAGGCCGACTGGTACCCCGAGGGCGAGACTCGCGAGTACGTGACCAAGGCGCTGGAGCTCTTTGACGGGCCCCGCCACCGCATGGCCACGCGGCCGCACGCATGTATGTGAGACAGGAGGGGAGAGAGAGAAATACAGACAGAAAGAGAGACTGACTTGCAGTCCTCAATATCATCTTCACGCACCCAGAGTATCGCGGCAAAGGCGTGGCAGACTTGCTGCTCAAGTGGGGACTCGGCAAGGCAGACGAGCAGGGCGTCGAGACCTGGCTCGACGCCACCTACATGGGCCGACCGGTCTATGAGCGATACGGCTTTACTGTCGTCCAGGTGAACGAGGTACGGCCGACCAAGAGCGCGCCAGGCGAGGCGTGGACCCAGCTCGACGAGGAGCTGCAGCCCCTGCGCTTCTGGGTGATGTGGCGACCGCCGCAGGGCGATGTCGACCGATACAAGGATAGCACGGTGCCCCGGCCGTGGGAGGATGAAAAGGGAGAGTAGAAGGCGAGTGGAAGGATGGAAAGAAGGTGGGAAGATTAGAAAGGTCCGGAAAGGAGGATGCCGTTTAGCCCAAGACACGGCAACTGAAACCAGAGGGGGGAAAGGGGGAGGAGGAGCATGGATCAGAAAGTACTCGGTGGCCAATCCAGTGTGGTCAGTGGTCAGTGGCCAGTGATGAGCCGTTTCTCTTTTTTGTTTCTCCCCCTCTTCTTTTTTCTTTCTTTTTTGTTCTTTATCTTTTTCCATTTCCAGTCTTTGTTTCACTCAGCTCCCTTCAGGTCTCACTACGGCATCAAAGCCGGCCAGGTCTTTTTGTGATCTGTGCTCCTGAGCTGTCATGAGATTTTATATATCGATTTTCTTTATTCTATCCAGGTACTTGGACAGGGGAAGAAGAAGAAAAAAAAGTCCCGACCCCTGCACTCTCGTCCAAATTGCCCCAGTTTCTGCATCTCACTCTCGGAGAATTTTAAAGTACAAATTTCAAATTCAAAATGTCCCTATTGCTACTCCGTATGCTCCGTATTACATTACCAAAACCTAGAACCACCCCCCCAGCCAAAAAAAACAAGATGCTGACGCCAAAATCCAAACGAGACCCCTGAATATTAGAAAAAAATTTCGACTGAAACTCCCCCTTTCATACTGCCTATGCTCATGGCCAGATGCCGGAAATGAACGGGTCGACATAGGGATAGTCTCTGGCCATGCCCATGATGACGCTGAGCTCGTCGCGCAGCAGATCGGAGCCCTCGTTGGCATAGGCATCGTAGCGGCTCAGCTCGTGCCGCCGCAGCGCCACCGTCCACGGAAAGCTCGAGTGGGCCACGCCCATGAAGACGCTCGCCTTGAAGAGCACCAGAAAGTCCACGAGGGCCTGCTGGTCAAAGGTCAGGCTGTCCAGCAGCCTGCGGTCTGGGCTGTCTTCTGGCAGCAGATCCCTCTTTGTCAGCACGGCCACCTTTGGTTTGGCCATGGACCTCTTCTTGTTGGACCTCTTTCTTTTCTGTCTCTCTTCTCTCCGTCGTCTCCTGGGCGTCGCATCCCAGTCCCAGTCCTCCTCCTCCTCGTCCTCCTGCTCGTCTTCCTCTTCCTCGTACTGCTCCGCCTCTGCCTGGAGCTCGGCCTCGGCTTCGGCCTCCTCGGCCTCCTCGTCGATCCGCTGCTTCAGGTAGTCCGAAAACATGTCCACCACCGTGTCGTTGCCCGACGCCACATACACGATGCTGAGGTTGCCCGTGCGCTGCCAGTTGCGGTACTGCGCGTCAAACTGCTCGCTCATCCGCGAGTACCGCCACTCCTCTGGCGGCCACGCCGCGATCGCGTCCGCCTCCAGTCGCAGATGGGCTCCGTAGTAGCCAAAGGACGAGCTGATGGCCGCGCTCGGGTCCAGTGCCTGGGCCTGGACCGGGAAGCCGGCGTCTCTGCTCGGCTGGCCGCCCGGCCCGCCAATCTCTCCCCGGATCTCGCCGCTGGCCCGCTTCTCCTCCGTCAGCCGCTCGTTGAGCGCCCAGAGCACGCGGGCCGCCAGCGCCCGCGCGTCCTCGCGGAACGACAAGATCTTGCCAAACTCGCGCACAAACGGCTCGCCGTCGGCGTGCACGGGATACTCGAGGAAGGACTGGCCGACACGCACGTGCACCGGGTGGGCCTCGGTGTCGACGAGGCCGAGGAAGCCCACGTTCTGCAGCAGCCAGTCGTCAAAGTTGAGCCGCCAGTCGGCGAGCAAGGCCAGCGGCTGGCCGGGCTGGCGGCCGGGCTCGAACTGGTCGCCGGCCATGGCCAGCGAGCCGTCGAGGTTGACGGACCCGACGAGGGCCTCGGACGCGTCCGCAGACGCCTCGGGAGGGGCCCGCAGCGCGTCGAGGACCTCGGGCGAAGGCTGCCACCGCTGGTGGTAGTAGGGAAAGTCCTCGACGCGGTCGTACAGCAAGAAGCCGGGACAGCCGCGCGCGAGGTGCTGGATAAAGGCGCGGCGGTCCAGCATGTGGTCGAGCGGCACCTCGTGGGCCGTCTCAATGTCGACAATGTCGGCGGCGTTGCGCAGCTGCATGCGCGGCACGACGAGCGCGGCGCCGGCCATGATGGCATAGCGCACGCATTTCAAGATCTGGTTGCGGACCATGCCGATGCCGCCGTGCTGCTCTTCGCAGGTAAAGATGAGGCCGGGACGCTGGCTGGCGTGCGCGCAGACCTCTCGGATGGGGCCGTAGTCGATCGGCTCGGGGAACTCGACGCTCATGGCCTGCTCGAAAAAGGCGCTCTGGGCCGCAGACGTTGGCGGCAGCAGTGCCAGGGGCGGCTTGGCCGGGGTGTAGAAGAGCGAGACGACGTCATCGCGCAGGCCAAAGAGCCGGAAGAACCAGGCAAAGACGAGGATGGTCGTCAGTGGCAGCACCACTTTTCGTACGCGGCTGTCGGATGTCTTCATGTCTATCAAGGGTTCTCAGGAAGAGGATGAGAGGAGGAGAGAGGAGAGAAGAGAGAGGGGAGAGGGGAGGAGATAGGAGAGAGGGAAAGAGGGAAAGAGGGCATGATTAAACAAAACATGGAGAAATAAGAAGAAGAATGGAGACGGAGTATATGGAGACATACGGAGCACGGTAGAATGGAAAAGGGAGAATGGAGAAAGGAGGCGGAGAGAAAAAGAGACAGGAGAAGAGCCCCATCTGACCAGAATCAAACAGACGCATTCAACCGATTCCCATCTTCATCCATAAGCACTAGACGAAGAGAGCGAACCAAGCTTTCATGATCAACGGATTTCCTTGGCAGCTCTGGAACCTGGGGCGGATCAAAAGCTTCATTGCCGTTTCACAACGCCTCTCGGTGCAACACAGGGGTCTGTTCGTCTGGGATGCGACACAGACGATGGGGGTGTTTGATAGCGATGGAGACCCTTTACGTGATTACACGTGATTACACGTGGTTGCACGTGATTCCAGATATCACAGTGTTCCAGGCTTTTTCCTTTCGGCATTGTTTCGGACAGGACAATTGTCTCCGTCTGACCGCTCTATTTCATGCAAAGTTTACATAGACCCGACCTTCCCATCCGGCGAGCGTCGGGTGTCCGTTCTCCAGCTCGCTCGTCCCTGCTCCCTCCCGGACGTCTGGCGGTGTTCTTGTCTGGACGAGCAGCCGCACATTCTCGGCCGGACAGCCGAGGGCCTCGCAGACATTGAGACCGCGCTTGGTCTGCTGAGACATGTTGAGGACGACAATGGCCTTTCGCTTGACCGACTCTGGTGCGCCCGCCGTGGCCGGGTCGACTGGCTCGGCACTGACCTTGCTGTAGGTAAACAGCTGCTCGTCGGCCGGGTCGAGCAGGCAAAAGGCGCCAAAGACAAAGACGTCCCGATGCGTCTTGCGCACCTGCAGCATGTGTCGGTAAAAGTGAAAGACGGAGTCGGGGTCGGCGAGCTGGCGGGCCGCATTGATGTCGCGATAGTTGTCGTGGACGCGCATCCACGGCCGGGCGGCACCCTCGCCGGCTTCCATGAAGCCGGCCTGCGGCGAGTCGTCCCAGGGAAACGGCAGGCGCGCATGGTCGCGGGCCATGAGCTGCAGGCCGGCAAAGGTCTTGTCCCGGCGGTCCGCATCGCCCGAGGCGGCGGCTTCGGCATAAAAGTTGGTGCTCTCCACGTCCTTGTACTCCTCGATGCCCCAGGACCGCGGCATGTTAGTCATGGCCAGCTCCTGGCCCTGGTAGAGAAAGAGCGTGCCCGTGAGGGTCGTCTGCCAGAGGGCGAGCGTCTTGGCGGAGCGCTGCCACCAGTCGGCCGACGAGACGTCGCCAAAGCGGTCGACGGCGCGGCCGTTGTCGTGGTTCTCGCAAAAGACGGTGGACCAGGCATCGGTGCCCTCGATAAACGTCTGCCACGTGTGCACGAGGCCCTTGAGGCGCGACAGGCCAAAGGGCGCATAGATGTACTTGGCGCCGAAGCCGTCGCCGTTGCCGAGGCGGATCGTGGAGAATTCAAAGACCATGTCGAGCTCGCCGCGCGCCCGCGAGACGTACGGCACGACCTGCTCCGGCCTCGGCGTCAGCGAGAGCTCGCCGACCGAGACGGCGCCGTAGGGGGCCAGCACGGACGTGTACATTTCGTGGATGAACTCGTGGATGCGCGGCCCGTTGCACCACATCTCGGGGGCCGGCTGGTGGGGCGCTCCGGGGTCGGTGACGGGGGCGTCGACAAAGTCGCGGCGCTTCGAGTACTTGTTCACGGTGTCGATGCGGAAGCCGTCGACGCCGCGGTCGAGCCAGAAGCGCATCGTGTTGTCGTAGATGGCGGCGCGGCAGTCGTCATTGTCCCAGTTGAGGTCCGGCTGGTCGGGGGCGTAGAGGTGCAGGTAGTACTCTTCTGTCTGCTCGTCCCACGTCCAGGTGGAGCAGGCAAAGTAGCCGCGCCAGTTGGTCGGCGGCTGGCGGCGGCCGGCGGCGTCGTAGCGGGCCGGCTTCCAGATGTACCAGTCGCGCTTCGGGCTGTCCTTGGACGCCCGGGATTCGCGGAACCAGGCGTGCTCGACGCTCGTGTGGTTGACGACGAGGTCGAGGATGATCTTGAGGCCGCGCTGGTGGGCCTCGGCCACGAGCAGATCGACGTCGGCCACGGTGCCGTAGGGTGCGTAGATCTTTTGATAGTCCGACACGTCGTAGCCCATGTCCTTCTGGGGGCTGTCAAAGATGGGCGAGACCCAGATGACGTCGACGCCGAGGCGGCCGAGGTAGTCGAGCTTGGAAATGAGGCCGGGCAGGTCGCCCCAGCCGTCGCCGTTGGAGTCCTTGAAGCTGGCCGGGTAGACCTGGTAGAAAGAGGCGGCCTTCCACCACGGCTCTTGGCCCTCTCTGCCAACATATTGGCGGTTCTCGTCCCAGACGACGGAGCCCATGGTGAAAATAGAAGAAAACAAAAAGAGAGTAACAGCTGCCGTCCAGGTATGGGTGATGGGGGAGGATTCTATTACTGTATATCTTTATAAATTGGTCTTTTATAGTCTCGTCGGAGATGACGATATCTCAAGGGTGACCGGCGGAGACTCCGCATCGCCTATACGGCGTACTGTATTCTCGTAAGCGAATCCGATGCTTCGTCTGCATGTCCCTCTGCACCCACTTTTTTGCTCGCCGCCAAGCCCAATATTGAAGGCGGAGTCTCCGCATCTTGGCAGGCTTGCGGAGTCTCCTGTCCATGAAAAGATCCTTCTTATACTCGTAGACGCTCTAGCTTCTGCCGCCTCTCCTTCCCCGGTCACCTCACCCCACAACGTCTTCATTCCCGGCCCCTGACCTCCAGACTCGACTACCCCAGGCTCTTCTCGTGGCACATGGCGTGCAGAGCAGACTAAACGGACTAAGAGAGAGGAGACTATGGGGATTGGCGTGTAATGTGAAGCCTCTCTTTTATAACGTCTATAAAACCCCTGAAGAACCATTCCACTCTGTCTTTTGCTCTCCTCTCCTTTTCCTCTCATCTCTTTTCCTCTTTTCCTCTCCTCTCTCTCTCTCCCTCTCCTCTCCCATCGCAATGTCTTCGGAGACATCCGAAAAGAAGAATGCCCGCGATGCTGAGCAAGAGGCAGCCCCGGCCGAGGCCCTGACACACGGGGCCAAGGTCGCCGCCGAGGCTGAGCATCATATGACGCTCTGGGAGGCTGTGCGCATGTACCCCAAGGCCATTGGGTGGTCTATGCTGCTGTCGTCGACGCTCATCATGGAAGGCTACGACCTGGCCCTGCTGGGCAACCTGTACGCCTCGCCCGTCTTCAACCGCAAGTTTGGCGTCTACAGCGAGGCCACCAAGAGCTATGCCATCTCGGCCGCGTGGCAGTCGGGCCTGTCCAACGGCGCACGTGCAGGCGAGATCATTGGTCTCGTCGCCGCCGGCTGGACGGCCGATCGGTACGGCTACAAGATGACGACGATCGGCGCTCTCGTGGCCATGATTGGCTTTATCTTTGTGCTCTTTTTTGCGCCCAATATCGAGGTGCTCGTCGTCGGCGAGGTTCTCTGTGGTGAGTCATTTTGGAGAAGAAGAAAAAAAGGAACAAAACGAAAAAAAAAAAAAAACTGACGGGCAGGCATCCCTTGGGGCGCTTTCCAGAGCGTCACGCCCGCCTACGCGTCCGAAGTGGCCCCCGTCGTGCTGCGGCCCTACCTGACGACCTACATCAACATGTGCTGGGTCATTGGCCAGTTCTTTGCCGCCGCTGTCAACAAGGGCTCTGTCTACCGCACCGACGAATGGGCCTACCGCATTCCCTACGGCATCCAGTGGGTCTGGCCGGTGCCCATCCTGGCCGGCCTCCTCTTTGCTCCCGAGTATGTCTCTCTCTCCTTCTGTCTTCTTCCCCATTCTGTCTTCTTTTTGTCGTCTCGCTGACAGCCAGATCCCCCTGGTGGCACATTCGTAAAAACAACCGAGCCGCCGCCAAGACGTCGCTCCTCCGGCTCACCTCGCGCGCCACCTCCACCGCCGCCACCGTCGACGAGACCCTCGCCATGATCGAGCACACCAACGAGCTCGAGAAGCGGCTGCGGGCCGGCACGACCTACGGCGACTGCTTCCGCGGCGTCGACCTGCGGCGCACCGAGATCGTCGTCGGCGTCTGGCTCGTGCAGACGCTCGGCGGCCAGAACCTCATGGGCTACTTTTCCTACTTTCTCAAGCAGGCCGGCATGGACCCCAGCAACTCCTTCTCGCTGTCCATGGGCCAGTATGCCCTCGGCATGGTCGGCACCTTTGGCTCCTGGTTCCTCATGGCCCGTCTCGGCCGCCGCACCATCCACTTTGCCGGCCTCTGCTGCCAGCTGCTGCTGCTCATCATTGTCGGCTCGCTCTCGTTTGCCGACAGCACCGCTTCCAAGGCGCCCGTCTGGGCCATTGGCGCCATGCTCATCGTCTTTACGTTTGTCTACGACTTCACCGTCGGCCCCGTCACCTACTCGCTCATCTCGGAGCTGTCCTCGACCCGCCTCAAGGCCAAGACCATTGTGCTCGCCCGCTCGGCCTATAATGCGAGCAACATCTTTGTCAACGTCATGACCAACTACCAGCTCTCCTCGACCGCCTGGAACTGGGGCGCCCGGTCCGCCTACTTCTGGGCCGGCTCTTGCCTCCTCTCGGCCGTCTGGGTCTACTTTCGGCTGCCCGAGCCCAAGGGCCGGTCCTATGCCGAGCTCGACCTGCTCTTTGAGCACCGCGTGTCTGCCCGCAAGTTTGCCTCGACGCACATGGATCCGTACGAGCTGGCATCGGAAAAGGCCGACAAGTGAATCCAGCAAAAGATGTATTGCATTCCGCTAGTCTAACCTTTATAATTTCAATGGTATCATCTCGTATCTTCCCATATCCTCGTAATATCCTGCATCCTCTTGTCACCCAGATCCTCCTCCTCCCAGATCCTCAGGCAGCGCCTGCTGAATGTGCTTTTCCAGGAGCGGCTCGTAAATGGTCTTGCCCCCTGGCAGCTCTGCCATGAGAGCCCGAATGTAGGCGAGATCCTTGTACGGCGACGACGTGCCCATGGCGAAGCTGTGTAGGCTCTGTAGGCCGTGTGTGTGTGGAGACAAGCCGACGTTGTCGACATTGTCGTCGGCAGACAGGACAGAAGAGTAGACGACCGGCACGCGGGCGAGGACGTCGACGACGACCGAGACAATGTCGTAGAGCTTCTCCGTGAGGCCGACGCCGTGGACCTGGATGCTGCGGCGGGCCAGGTCGCGCGTCGACAGCGTCAGCTCGCGGGCCATCTCGAGGGGATACTGGAGGGTGAGGCTGCGGCGCGGGGGCGGCGGGCCGGTGTCGTCACGCAAGAGGCCGAGCCGGAGCCGCAGCTTCCAGAGGATGACGCGCAGCCAGAGCTGCGTGACGCGGAGGTTGGCCTTTTGCGTCTCGTCCAGGGACGGGTGCTGCTGCCAGTCGGTGGGGACGGCCGTCAGGATGGCCGTCTCGACATGGTCGAGGGAGGCGGCAAGGTGGGGGAGCAGCGAGGGGGGAGAGGTAGACGAGGAAAAGGAAGAGGAAGAAAAGGAAGAGAGAAGATTGGGCATGGGCAGGCCGATGACCGTCGCTTCCTGGTTCAGCAGGGCCATGAAGCTGCTGTCGAGCGGCCGGAAGAGGGCGGCGAGGCTCCAGAAGCCGACGAGGGAGACGTCTGGCTCGCCGTGGCCGGTGTGGCTGGTGTGGCTCTGTCGCCCGAGGGTCGGCGTCTCGCTCGTGATCTGCAGCGTGATCGGCCGCCGGTACCGGATCGCATGCGAGCGTTCGGAGACGAGCACAATCCAAAAGAGGCGGCCTGCCAGCACCGCCAGCGCCTGCGTAGAGGGCGAGCGGACGCCGTCCTCTCTGTCCTCTCTGTCCTCTCTGTCCTCTCCGTCTTGTCCGCCCTCTCCGTCTCTGTCTCTGCCGTCTCTGCCGTCTCTGCCGTCTCTGCCGTCTCTGCCGTCTCTGTCGTCCTCGCCTCCACCGTCTCCGCCCTCTCTTTCCTCGCCCCGGTCGAGCCGCAGCAGACAGACGAGCGTGGTGGCCTCGCGCAGAAACAGAAAGGCCTGGCTGTGGTGCGACAGCCAGGCGTGGCAGGCATAGAGGAAAAAGGCAAAGAGGCACTGGTCGAGGCTGGTGGGCCGCACGGGGCGGACGAGGATGAGGAGCTGGCGGTGCATGCCCATGGCCTTTTCCAGCATCGTCCGGCCGAGGGGCGTCGTGACGGTCGTCGCCGTCGTCGCCGTCGTCGCCGTCGTGCTGCTACGACTACTGCTACTCATACGGCCGGCCGCTTCTGGGCTGCTCCTCCTCTCCTCCTCCTCTTGCCCCTCCTTCTCCAGCAGCACCTGCGCGCACACGGCCGTCAGGACCGCCTGCGCCTCCACCCCTGCGTGTGTCGTCGTCGCCAACGTCGCCGTAGTCATCGTCGTCGTAGCTCCTCCTCCCAGAGCCACCGCCCGCAGATGCCGCACATAGTCGCGCGTCAGGATGGGAATCGTCGGGTAGAGCCGCACAAAAAACGTCTCGAGGCAAAAGTCGAGAATCTGGCTGGGCACGAGGTCCGAGAGCAGCGTGCAGGGCGGCGTCCCTGGCCAGGGACCTGCGTCGTCCCGCGTCTCTCCTCCTTGTCCTCCCACTGGTCCTCCTCCTCCCACCGGTCCCCCGAACCCCATGCACTGCTGACCAAGCCCCGCATCCACACACCGTCGACACGGCCGGAACTCACTGCAGCCGCGCCGCAGTGACCTACATCGCGGGCAGGCCCGTGGCGCCTGGATCCGCTTCGTCGGTGTCGGTGTCGGTGTCGAAGTCGATCGGGTCGGCGTATCGGACATGTTGTGCAGGAGGCAGAAGAGGGACGCTAGCAAAGCTAACAAAATCTGGGGTATCCCTGAATGTCACATGCTTAGATCACGTGTTATATATATCCACTTTATAATTCACTATTTAGACAGAAGAAAAGATCAGATTCAGGCTATGTGGTATCAGAGTTCATGGTCATAATCAAAGACACAGAAGAGAAAATATCAGAAATAGAAAACAGGAAAAAGGAAAAAGGAAAAAGGAAAAAGGAAAAAGGAAAAAGGAAAAAGGAAAAAGGAAAAAGGAAAAAGGAAAAAGGAAAGCGAAAAAAGACAAAAAAAAAAACTACGCTTCAAATGCTGCCCGGCTCTTCCGCCGTCCTCCACGCAGCAGCTGCGAGTACTCGGACCGCCGACGGATGATAAAGGCCAGCGCCAACATATAGTCTGTGCTGCGGCGACTCGTCGCCAACGGTGCGTGGATCAGCGGCCGCAGCACGCTCGCCGCCAGCCGCTCGGCCGTCATGTTGGTCGTGTCGGCGGCGTCGGCAATATCGCCCCAGAGATTGAGCAGCAGCTTGAGCAGGTTGCGCGAGGCCGCGGCTGTCGAGACATTGTTCTTCTTGCCGCCGCCACCAAAGCCAAAGCCGAGCCCGAGCCCGCCGACACCCTGCAGGGCCTCGGCCCAAAAGTCGAGACCCTCGTCGTGCTTCATGCGGCCAGCGTCGCCGGCCTGGGTGGCCTGGCGCGACAGCGTGATCCAGCGCTTCATGACAGACTCGGACACGAGCGGGCGAGGCAGCTCTTCGAGGAACTGCAGGATGAGCGCGGCCGCATCGTGCGGCGTGTAGCCGTGCACGGCCAGGTCGACGTCGAGGTCGGCGCCGTACTGGGGCCCGGTAGAAAAGGCCGTCCGCAGGCGCTGCAGCTGCCGCCCATCGACGAGCGGCAGTCCCTCGTCGTTCTCGGTGCCAAAGAGGTCTGGCGTGTTCACGTTCTCGGACAAGAACTGGTAGCAGCGGAAGATGCACAGCGGGAACCGCCGCGACGAGGATCCCCCGCCGCTGCCCCCGCCGCCGTCGCTGCTGCCCTGACCGCCGCTCTGGCCCTGGCCCTGACCGCCATGGCGCGTGCGTGCCGTCGTGCCGGCAACGCGGATACTCTTGCGCAGGGCGACGCCAAAGACGGCGTCCACGACCGCTCCGTCCTCGGGAATATCGCTCTCACCGCCGCCGCCACCAACAGCACGAGCGCCAGCACCGCCAGCAGGTACTCGCTCTTCTTCCTCGTCGTCCTCGTCGTCCTCGTCATTGACGACGGCGTTCTCCACCGCCACACCGCTGGCGCGGCTGCTGCTTCGATCAAGGCTCGCCGTTCCCGACGTCCACGTCGACAGGGCGCGCAGAGAGGCCGAGAGCCGGCGCGATGGTGCGCGGGACACGGGCGGTGTGAGGCCGACAGCGGCAGACAGGGCAGCCGAGCTCGCCTCGACGGCAGCCATGTTCTTCTTCTTGAAAGGCCAGAATGCGCGCGTGCCACGGCCGGCGCTGCCGCCCCCACTGCCGCCTGCACTGCCACTGCCACTGCCACCGCCACCGCTGCCACCACCACTTCCGCCCGTGCTGCCGATGCTGCTCATGGTGACGGGCGTGTCAAACGACTTGGTCCTGTTGCTGCGAACGCTGTGGTTGCTTCGATGGCTCTGGCTGCTGCTGCTCCTACCGCTGCTGTCTGTCGTGGTGGTAACGGTCGTGTTGAGAGCGAGGGCGTTGGCGTTGGCGTTGGTCCGGGTCGTGCTTGCCGTGTCAACGCTGTTGGCCGTGACGATGTTGGTCATGCTGTAGGTGCTGCCGAGATGGGGAGAGCTGCTGACGCTGATGGTGCCAAAAGCCTGCGTCATGCGTCGGGTGAGTGGTCCTTGTGTCTCTCTGTATGCGTCTGCGTCTGTTTCTGCGTCTGCTTCTGCTTCTGCTGCCAGTGCCTCTGGTGCCGCTCTCTTTCCGTCGTCCTGTCTCCCCAGTCCTTCTTCCGGCTTCATGGACGGAAACGGTTCCGTGTCGTCGAGGTCGAGCAGCGGCTCGTGGGCACTGGCGCTGAGGCTGCTGGAGCCATGGTGGTGCGAGCGGAGGGGACGAGAATGGGGAGACTGGGGATACTGCAGAGACTGGGGAGAGCGGGGAGAGCAAGGAGAGGAGCGCGCGGCCGAGCGTGGGGGCGGTGTGGGCGGGCGGTCGTCGACGCTGTAGTCATGCAAGTCATTCGAGTCTTTGTAGTCATGGCGGTGGTCGAGGACGTCATCGAGGACGTGGTCGAGCTCGTGGATGGGTGGACAGGCGCTAGAGGTGGTCGTCTGGAGGCTGCCGCTGCTGCGGTAGCTGTGGAGTCTCCGAGTGGCGGCGAGCCTGTCGGCCGTGTAGTCGTCGTCGTCGTCGAGGTGCTGGCTGTTGCCCGGGATGAGGCGGTGTACGATGGAGGGTTCGGGGGGTCGTTCGAGAGAGGAGGCGGCGAGGCGCTGGAGGAGGTCGAGGTAGGCCTGGAGGACGGCGACGGTCTGGGTGTCGCGGCAGGCAGCGCGGATGCGGAGGCGGAGGTGGCTGATTTCGGCGAGGATGCGGGAGATGTCTGGCTCGAAAGCGGAGACGGGTGTATCCAAGTTGGTTCTATTTGTCAGCGGGGAGACGAGAGGGAGAGACGAGAGAAGAGGAAAACGAACAGAGAAGAGAGGTCGAGAGAGAGGCCGAGAGCGAGGCGATAGATTTCAAGGCCTGGGCGCAGTTCCGCCACGAACTTTTTGACGACGGGCCAGGATTCCGAGGCAAAGGACTCTGCGGGTTCGGGAGAGACGGCGGCAGAGCTGGCGGCGGTGGCGGCGGTGGCGGCGGCGGTCGAGGCGGTCGAGGCGGCAGCCGAGCTGGCAGGGTCCGAAGCGTGTTTCTTGCCGTACTTGTGGAAGAGCAGCTCGAGAGCGCCGACGAGGACACCGCTGGCGCTGACGACGACGGGAGTGAGGCGGGCGATGTCGCCGACGAGGCTGGGGTCTTCGGCCGGAGGAGGACGGGCGTCGTCGGCGTAGGGAGAGGCGTAGATGGCGGCGTCCTCTCGCAGCATAGTGACGATGCCATCGAGGGCGTAGAGTTCAGCCGAGAGGTTGGCGAGGCTGCTGCGAGACTCGCGGGCATGGCGGACGAAGCGGAAGATGGCCGAAGTGGTGCGGGCGACGGCGCTGTTGACAGCGACGCAGGCGCTTATACTGAAGAGAATTATGAGGAAAGAAAGATGAGGAAAAGAAGGAAGAGAAGAAGGAAGAGAGGAAGAGAGGATGAAAGACTTACCAGTCCATGTTGGCTGCCATGACAAGAGGCAAAAGAAAAGACAAGAGTGCAGATTCTGCACGTCTCTTGTTTTTCTGTTTTCCTTTCTGATTTTATCTTGTCTTTTCTCTTTTTCTTGTTTTTATCTTGTTTTTATCTTTCTCTTCTTTTTTTCTCTTCTTTTTCTCTTCGTTCTCTTTTCCTCTTCTTTATTCAGTCTCCCTCCCCTTGTCCGAGGCAACGGCCAGCTGCCACTGCATGTTGTACGACAACGAGTAATTTAATCTTTTCTGGCAGACAGACAGGGAGGGTGAGGGTCATCCTCTGGTGACCTGGTCCTCGGCGGACAAAGAAGCGTGGGCGTGCAACCTTCAGCCCTGACGACGAACCAGGACGCTATCTGGGTTTCCCTTCTTTGGCCTGTTTCGTCCTTTCCGCTTCGGGCAGTCGCAGTGGGTCGCAGACTTTTTGTCTCTGCAACAAGCACAGCAAGCACTACGAGTACATACGAGTAGCACCGAGCACAGCGCAGAGCGCAGAGCACACAGCGCCCAGCGCATCCTAGAGCACGGCAAACACTCCGTACGGCACAGCACAGCAGGCACAAGCACCGTAACAGACTAGCATGTACGAACCCTGAAAATCGCTCGGTAGGTCGGACTAGCGTCTTCTAGCGCCCTGCAAGAGCTCCGTAATCTTCTTTGCCCTGTCTGTTCCTTCCCTGTTCTTTGCTGCAGAAATGCTCCCCAGCACATACGTATACCAAAAGTACGAGTACGCAGTATACACAGTACACAGTATATGCTGTGCCGCTCCTAGTCCGTAGTCCGTAAAACGAGACACAAACTAGCAGACGGAACACCAAACGGCAGGCTGTCGCACGGCACAATGTCTCTAGAGACAAAGAGAGCGAGGGAGGCAGAGGAGGCAGTGAGGAGGCAGTGGAGGCAGAGAGAAGAGCTTCGTTTCGCATTTGGTACAATATACATTGTACCTGCCGTGCGGTGAAGAGATCTCCAGTCCTTTTTGCCGGTTACGAAATGGTCCATTCTTCTTTTGTCGGGCAATGCTACCGTTTCCTCGACGGAGCAGACAGCCGGTCTGGGAGCCTCCGCAATCTCGGAAGGGCGCTACTGATTACTCGTATTGGCATTGGAGATTGGTCATTTACGGGGGGGAACGAGAGAGAAAACGAAAAAGCGAAAAAAGAGAAGGAAAAAAAAAAGGAGGGAAAAATAGAGGGAAAAATAGAGGGAAAAAAGAGAGAAACAGAAAAAGGAGGAATACGAAAATAAAATTGCAAAAGACGCAAGTGCTTCCCAAGTGCCTCTCTGCGTTCTTTCCTCACAGGCACAGGCACGACTGCCAGTGCTGAAAGAAAGGAGAGAGGGAGACTAGCCGCTTTGGGAGAGCTGATGGTCCTAGAAGGGTCTAGGGTACACGCAAAGCACAGCTGGACAGGGAAAGCGTCTCTTGTTTCGTAGTGGCAATGTCGATCGAGACGGGACGGAAGGAAGGAGGAGGAAGGAGGGGAGAAGAGGAGAAGAGGAAGGAGAGAGGAGGAAGGAGAGAGGATGGAGGATGGAGGGAAGGAGGAGAGTGAGGGGAGGAAAGAGGAAGGAACAGGAAAGCACAAAGACGGAAGGAGCTTTCTGGAGATCTCCAAGTACTGCGTATTCACAAGACGGAGTACGAGTAACGAGAGTAGTAGCAGTGGACCCAACGACTCCAGGCACCAATGTAACCAACCCATTTCCCTCATTGTCCTCTCGTCGCATTGTCGCCGTCGTCCTCCATACGAGTAAAGTGACTGCATGGCGACAGACGCCGTGCGACGGCTGCTACGTATGTCGGCTGAGCATCATTTTCGTGCGGAGCGTTGCATTGTGTGGATGGCGCTCTTCCGAGTCGAGAGTGAGTCCACCGAGACCAGAGTCCACCGAGTCTGAGACGGTAAGCAATAATGCTCCGGCATGCTGTGCAGTGATCATCCCGAACGCGTACGGAGTACGAGAGCGTAAAAGCACGAGTAGTACGCGACTACAGACGTGTTTTCTTACGTCAGCGGCCAGGTGTCCTGTACTACGCGCGACAGCTCGTAAAACAGCGTATGACTACGTTGTACTGCGTTATCCTGTCAGCCTGAGCAGCTTGGAGTTAGTCTGTGAGCTTATTTTCTTACCCACACAAGCTTTTTTTTCGTTCAGCCTTGCCTGCTCTTTTCGTCAGTTTTTGTCAGCCACTTTATCGACAGACAACAGAGACGACAGACAACAGACCCAGACAAACTACAGACACAGACAACCATGGAAATGGATCTCGATGAAGAAGACTGGCCGCAGTCCAGTCTCGCCTCTTCCTCTCTGCCCGTGAGTTTTTTCTGATGCCCCTCGCAAGTCGCCCGTCAGCTGACCAGAAAACAGCCAACCGCCGACGACGAAATCGAGGATCCAGGTAGGCATGACGCGTCCACCCCGTCTCTCTCTCCTCTTTTTTCCCTCTTTTTTTCGCGCTGATCATGGCAGAATCCGCATGGGCCGCCCCTCCCCTGCTGCATTCCCTCCCCAGCGACATGCCCGCCGCCCCCCGAAGCGACGTTGACGGCTGGATCGAGACGCTCAAGCGCTGCCAACCGCTGTCCGAGACGGACGTCGAGCGCCTGTGTGTGAGCGCCCGCGAGGTTCTGCAGCGGGAAAGCAACGTGCAGGATGTGGTGGGTCTCTTGTCCTCTTGTCCTCTGGCCCTCTGGCCCTCTGGCCCTCTGACCCTCTGGACCTCTGGCCTCTCCACTGGACTTTGGTCTCTCTTCTGCCGGGTCTAACATGCACAGAAAAGTCCTGTCACCGTCTGTGGCGATATCCACGGCCAGTTCCACGACCTCTTGGAGCTCTTTCGTATGGCCGGCCACTGTCCTGATACCAACTTTTTGTTCATGGGTGTGCTCTCCTCTGCCCTCTTTCTCCCTTCTTCTCTCCCCCTCTTCCCCCCCTCTTACCTCCTCTTCCCTCCCCTCTAACCTCTTCCAGGCGACTATGTCGACCGCGGCTACTACTCGGTCGAGACTGTCTGCCTCCTGCTCGCCTTCAAGGTGCGCTTCCCCCAACGCATCACCATCCTCCGCGGCAACCACGAATCCCGCCAAATCACCCAGGTCTACGGCTTCTACGACGAGTGTCTGCGCAAGTACGGCACCGCCCGCGCCTGGTCCTTCCTCACCGACCTCTTTGACTACCTCCCCCCCACGGCCCTCATCGACGGCCAGGTCTTTTGCCTCCACGGCGGACTCTCCCCCAACATTGACGGGCTCGACGGCGTCCGCGCCCTCGACCGCATCCAGGAAGTGCCCCACGACGGCGCCCTCTGCGACCTGCTCTGGTCCGACCCCGACGAACGCAACGGCTGGGGCATCTCGGCCCGCGGTGCTGGCTACACCTTTGGTCCCGATATCTCCGCGGCCTTTAACCACCACAACGGGCTCAGCTTTATTGCACGTGCACACCAGATGGTCATGACGGGCTTTGAGTGGTCTCACGAGACGAGTGTCATTACCATCTTTTCGGGTTGGTCTTGTCTCTTTTCTCTCCTCTCGTTTTCCGTCTCTTGTCTCTTGTCTCTTTTCTGACAGCACAGCTCCAAACTACTGCTATCGGTGTGGTAACCAGGCTGCCATTATGGAGATTGACGAGCATCTCGAATTTGAACTGTGAGATTTCTATTCTTCTGTCCTTCTTCTGTCCTTCTGTCCTTCTCTTGTTCTGTCTCTCACCCCTCTAGTCTACAATTCGATCCCTCGCCTCGGACAGAGATGCCCATGCATACAAAACGTCAGTATCCCGTCGAGATCGTCTGCATGGCAAGCTTCACGTCTAACAAGCACAGGAACACCCGACTACTTTCTCTAGTCTGCGGAACGTCTACGAGTAGGCAAGGTAGGACAAGAAGGACGAGGTCAGGAAAAGGTCAGGAAAAGGTCAAGGACAGGACAGGACAGTCGAGGATGGACAAGGTAGGTCTGGTCCACGGCGGACTAGTGGCGTCACGGTTGATACTTGAAAATTTCAGCTTCCATCTAGTTCTCATCAGCTATAAAAGTCCGATCTAGGGATGGGTTAGGTTCACAATTCAGGACAGGAAAACGGAATAAATACATGTCCGTCTGTAAAAGGGTATATCCTGTACTCGTACAGACAGGCTCGTACAGACGCTCGTACAGACTCAGTGGCACGGTGATCCCTAGCGAGGCCAAGGGAGAGGAAAACCGGATGGACTGAATCCATCGGACGAACAGGTTTCGTTCAGTGAGGAATGCTCACAACCAGCCTTGATGTCTCTGAAAGTTGGCAGGCCCGACCATCCCTGTCTCGTTTCCTTTCTCAGTCTCAGGCTGACAGGGCTGATGACTACTACGAGTATGTATAGAGTACACTACTCGGACTGCTCGGACCTGCAGCAGCTCTACATTTCTTGGCTTGAAAAGGGGGTTGAGGCATAAAAGAGCTGGGCGCCATCGTGTGCTCTGTGACTCTGTGGCTCTGTGGCCCTGTGACTCTGACTCTCTTGTACTGCGTAGTACTCGTACGCAGTCGTTAAAAAGGCGCAGCAGCGAGGATTCATGCACAAATGACGTGCTGCTAA
The DNA here is from genome assembly GCA_002778215.1 of Esteya vermicola. NCBI lineage: Eukaryota > Fungi > Ascomycota > Sordariomycetes > Ophiostomatales > Ophiostomataceae > Esteya > Esteya vermicola. Next base: position 340,485 of record PCDM01000020.1, read on the forward strand.
AAAAAGTACTTTAAGTGGGGAATACAAGCTGACTTGTTCGCCTACGCCGTACGGAGTATTCTCTGCAAAAGTACGAGTATACCTACAGACAGAGCATTTTGTTTCTCAAACTGGACCTCTGTTTCTCGTTTCTGTTGCTTTCCCCGGTCTCATTCATAGTCCGGACTCGTAGTACTCGTAGGTGTTCATCCCTTTCTCCTTTTCTGTACAGACGAAGCGGTGTCCATCAATGCTACGCAGAGGCGCATTAAAGATACGAAAATCGAAAAATCGAAAAATCAAAAAAGGATCGCCCCGTTACGGAGTACTCCGTAACCTCTTGTCAAGCAAGGATGCTCGTATTCGGCAACGCGTAGCTCCGTCGCGCATTTCCCTATCCTGGTCCAGCGGTCCAGAAGCCAGACGTGCCAGAAGAGCCAGAAGAGCAAGATCAGCGAGAACAAGCACGACGGGGCACGATGCGATTACGCAGTACTTGTACTCCCTTTTTGCGTGCCCATCTGCCCGTCTGCCCGCCTGCCCGCCCGTACTGAGAATTACGAGTGCTCGTACGTCAGTCTGGTCTTTTTCGGAAACAGTCGTGCGACTAGCGGCTATGAGGAACGCGTGTCTGTGGGCTCGCAGCTTGTGTCTTGAATGTAAAATAAAATATACAGAATTGTGAGAATATATGAATATGTGACAGAGTTTGTGAAAATGAAATACGAGTATAAATTCACCAATGAACAGACTGCTACTACTCCGTAAAAGCTGAGATTTGGAATGAGGATCTAAAAAGACGGGGCTATGAGTTGCTAATTTGAAAATACTTCACTCGCAGCTTTTTTTCCTGATTTCTTCTCCCTTTGTTCTCCAGAGAAAATTCTGCAGAAATGAAAGCGAGACAGGAGCAAGACAATCTCCCGACGTTTGAGATGGTGCTGAGACTTTTTGCCATATTCTTGTTTTTTTTTTTGCCTCCTTTTCATTTTTTTCTTCATCTTGTTTTCTTCTTCTCATCCTCCTCTTCTTCCTCTCCCTCCCTCTTTCTGCCAAGCTCTTAGCCACTCGTACGATGGCTCATTCAGAAGATCAATACGAGTGTGCTCATGCAGAGGGTGGGGGAGTGACATTGGTAGCGTAGGATTCCTTATCAAACCCGGCAAGCAGCCGGATGCTGATTCGTCCAATCATCTTACAGAGTACCTTTTTGATTCCATTTTCTACTTCTGACTTTTTCTCTTCTACTTTGTCCTCTCTTAAATTTTCTCGCTTCAAGATAGGGCTAAGCAGAGGGTCCCGATGGCGCGGTACGTGCTCTCATACATACTCGTACTATGTACATACGTATAGTACTATGGATCTACTTTATAAGAAGTATTACGGATGTACAGGCTTGCGTGGCAGAGACTGCCAGAGCTTGAGCACGGGCAGCTGTCTATCGTAGACCCTATACTCTTTCTCTCATAGTCTCTCATAGTCGCCCCCGTCCACATGCCGACACGTCTGCCTGAGCCTCTTCTTTCCACTTTTCCTGCATTTGTTTTTCAAACAGTCTACTCGTACTCTGTACTCGTGGGCGAACTCGTGGCTGGACTCGTATAGCAGCCAGGGGGGGGAGGGCGAAGGATTCGTGCATATGAGTACGGAGTCCTATACGTACGTACTCCTGTAGCAATCCGTCAGAACACGGCCTTTCCTCTTTGGCTTCTTACACGCATTTTTAGTATTCTCACCTTTTCTCTTCCACTCTCGCCTCATGCCACCCACCCCCCCGTTCCCTCTCCTGCTATCCTCTTTTCTCTCCTAGTGTCCCTCTCAACTCTATTATTTTCCTCCTCCCCTCTTCTTCATTTCCTTTCTCACCCTTTTCACAAGGCTTCTTCTCGTCCCCCCCCAATCCGCTTGACCAGGGGATCCCGTCATGATCCTTGTGCCCAGACGCCCCTAATCTTCCTAGCCAAGGATTCCATGCGCAGTACTCCGTACTCCATACACCGTACACAGTACCCGTGCTCGTTACTCATATATACTTGTCCTACACTCGCTGAATTAATTACCCGCATCGACCACCCTGAGATCTGGGATATGCCTCCTTGCTGTCTCTCCCCGTCTCATTTCTGATATCCCTCTGTCTCGGCATTCCTGTTTGATTCTGCGTCGGCCGCTGGCTACACACTCGTTTTCCCTCGTCTTTCTTGTCTTTTCTTATCCCTCTTCTTCTCTCGTCTCTCCTTTGATCCCATTCCCTGCTCTCTTGTCCCTCATTTTCGTTCCCTCCTACACCATGGCCTACACCGTCTCCCAGCCCTACCGCTTCTTCTCGGCACCCCCGGTCTGGCGGTTCCTCCTCATCGGCGCCACCGCCGCCCTCGGTCTCATCTGGATCACCTGCAACCTCTCCACCGTCCGGGATGGCGTCTCGGCCGCCGCCGCCTTGGTCCCCGGTTCCACGTCCACGTCGGCCTCCCACTCGGCGCCCGCCATCGGCCAGCTCCGGCCCGACAAGAAGCGCCCCCTCGTCCTCTACGCCTACCACGAGTCCGACACGGCCCGCAAGGACCTCGAGTTCTTTGTCCGCAACGGCCTCCACCACCGCGCCGACTTTGTCTTTATCTTCAACGGCGAGACCGAGGACGTCCACATCATCCCCGACGACCTGTCCAATGTCTGGAAGGTCCAGCGCGAGAACACCTGCTTCGACATGGGCGCCCTCGGCGAGGTCCTCCGCGCCGACGACCTCTGGAAACGCTACAAGCGCTTCATCACCATGAATGCCAGTCTCCGCGGTCCTTTCCTGCCCATGTACTCGAGTGCCTGCTGGACGGATCTCTTTCTCGATCGCGTCACGGATCAGAACAAGGTATGTCTTTATTCTTTCCTCGCTTCGCTCGCTCTCTTTCCCTCTTCTCCTCGCTTCGCTCGCTCTCGCTCACACCTCAGCTCGTCGGCATCACCATGAACTGCTTCCCCCGCCCACACATCCAGTCCATGATCTTCGCCACCGACGACATTGGCATGGGCATCCTGCTCAACCCCGACCTCGCCACCTCCGTCGGCAAGACCGACATGTTTGGCAACGCCACCGACCCCGTCGGCCTCAGCGGCTGCTACGACAACTGGAACCGGGCCGTCCATGCCGAGGTCGGCACGACCGAGCTCATCACCTCGCAGGGCTACGGCATCGACGTCCTCATGACCTCTTACCACGGCCAGCCCGACCGCAGCCAGACGTACTGCCAAAACACCCACGACCCCATGGACCACTTCCACGAGAACGCCTACTTTGGCTTCAACATCCACCCCTACGAGACCGTCTTTATGAAGGCCAACCGCAAGGTCGGCCAGGAGCTGCTCGACAAGCTGACCGACTGGCACATGAACATGGAGCGGACCTCGTGGGATATGTGCAAGGAGTAGACGATGTGGAAAGGATGGCGTTTCTCTTTTTCTCTTTTCTCTTGTCTTTTTTTTTCACTTTTTTCACTTTTTTTTCTTCATTTCTTCTTTGTCTCATTCTTGACTTATTGTCTTTATTTTGGGTTGCATTTCAGGCGCTGGTTGGGAAGGGATACTCGAGTATACGGTTTGCTCGGGGGCGTGAATACCTACAAGGAACCGGTAATCAAAGATTTTACTTTTTTTTTCTCTCTCCTTTCTCCTCTTTTTGCTCCTTCCCTCCTTTGCTCGTTCTTAGCACCTCCCTTCCATGTCCGGCACCGTCCCGTTGACGGCCACGAGGTCTGGCCCACCACAGTCGGCTCCCTGCGCAATGGCCACCTCCCGATGGTCCCAGTCAAATACGACTATCTTGGTTAGCAGAGGAAGCGAAAGATGGAACGAGAACGGGAACGGCAAGGTCTCACCATAGGCTGACTTGAAGAAATTGGCTACACGTCATTGTCAGCGTTTCAGTTCTTTATGTTCTAGTCTCTGGTTTTCTGGCCTCTTTCCTGTCTCAGCCCCTCTTGCACTTACCGCCCAGAATCGGCCACAGATCTCCGTGATCATACGCGTCACCCCCCGAGCTCAGCGCCAGGAAGCACTGGCCCGACGCCGGCTCTGGCTCCGGCACCACCAGCGACGCAAAAGGCACGCGGACCGTCGCCGGTGCGGTGCCCGGAGGGCCGACGACGGTGCCAAACGTAAAGACGAGGGCGCCGGTAGCGGGGGACGAGGCGGACGAGGACAAGGATGAGGACGAGTTGCCAGGCCGCTCTCGGCCAAAATCACAGTCCACCGACGGAAAGCCTTCGGGGTGCCGCGTCCCTCGCGTCAGGTTGAGCTCGCTCAGGACGGCGTCCAGCACGGCCCGCTCGACGTAGATGCCCGTCGTGCCGCTGTCCAGCAGGTACGTCGTCGTCGACCCAAACCCGACAGCCGCCGTCTGGTTGCCTGTCCCTCCTCCGCTCGCCCTCCCCACGCCGACACCGCCCACCCAGTACCGCCACCCGTCGAGCCGCCCATCCTCTTCGGGCGAGACGACGGGCGTCCGCCGCAGGGGGCCCCGGAACCGGCGCCGGTCGAGCCCGCCAAAGACGAGACTGCCCACATGTGGTGCTCTGATTTTGTTTCTTTTGTTTCTGTTGTTTCGGTTTCTGTCTGGCGCGCCGCCCACGTCCTCCCGCTTGGCCGCTCCCCGGCCAAACGAGAGCGAAAAGACACGGCTGCCAATCACCTGGCGCGCCGCCATCGTCGCCACGACGCTGCTGTTGCTGACGGCCGAGTCGAAACCGTCGCGGCCGTCGGGCGCGAGACCGAGCACGCCCGTGCTGAGGCCGATGGAGTAGTTGGCCACGGCAAACGGCTGGCTGCGGACCACGGCTCCCGTGCCGCCCGTGTCGTTCCTGTAGCCGCCCGACGGCGAGGTGGCATTCGTCGAACCCCAGACAAACACGTCCTCGTACCCCTCGAGAGAGGCCCCTTGGCTATAGCCGTACTGCACGATCTGGTCGAGCGTGTGCACGTGACGCGGCGACGGACGCGAGGCGGCCGGGTTATAGCGGGGCAGCGCTAGGCAGGCGGCCGGACGCAGGGCGTGGCCGCAGTCGGGGTTGACCCACGTGACCCAGCCGCTCGTGTCGACGAGGACGGCCATGGGCTGCGGCGGCGTGCCAATGGCAAAGTCGGCCAGGTAGTACTCGGCCTGGTCGACGAGGGGCTGGTGAGGAGGACCAGAGACGGAAGACACGGAAGACACGGAGGAGACGGCAAGACTGCTGTCTATGCGCTGTCGAAAGAGCCGCCGCGAAGAGATGCTAGGCCCGGTGGCCGGGCGCAGAGGAAGACTGACGACGGCAGCTGCCGTCGCAGCGGAGGCCACCAGGGGCAGAAATCGGGACAGAGACCACATGGTTGGATGAGGAAGAGAAAGGAAAGCGGCCATCCTCTTCTTTTTACGTCCTTCTTTTACATACTCTTATTTCACGTTCTCGACATACGTCTTGCCAGGACCTTGTCGCCAAGGACGCAATTATCCGCTGGCTATATATCTACAGTGCTCGTGCTAAACGCTCGTCCCGGCGGCAGATGTCTTGAGAGAAATGAGAAATCCAATATGATATACATTAGGGGTCCTCTGCTCTATACCCACTCGTGCCACGGCGCACCGTCCCGGTAGACGACGCCGTCTCGCTCAAACTGCGGCCCTTCGGCATCGACAAGATAACCCAGCTCGCAGCGGTCAAACGCCACCTGCGGCTGCTCCCTCTCGTAAAAGTGGTCAAACGTGCTCGCCAGAGCGTCCTGTAGGCTGTCCACGTTGCCGGCCGGGTGCAGCTGTTCCCACGGCCGCACGCAGGCCCGGCCGCGGCACGACTTGAGGACCAGCAGCAGCGCGTCGAGGCGCGCGACGACCCGTCGGAGCGGGTGGCCGAGCAGAGACAGGTGCGGGGAGTCGCGCCTCTCGTCTGCCAGCAGATTGTCCAGCTGGTACGGGTCCCTCTCCAGGTTGTAGAGCTCGTGCTCGCCGCTGCACCACACGGCATAGTAGAGGTTGTACGAGGGCCCGACGATGCGCACGGCCTTGTACGTGTTGTTGGGCACCGTTCGGCTGCCGATGCTGTCGCCGCTTTCGGCAAAGTACTGGTGGGCGCCCTCGGCAATGGCCACGCCCCAAAACTCCACCGTCACATGCTCGTGTCTCTTTCTCTCTTTCCCAGCCTCGCTGGCTCCTCGGCCGAGAGGCAGAGCTTCGCCGTCAAAATCGGCCCGCGCCGGCACCCCGGCCAGCTGCAGCAGCGTCGGCGCCAGGTCGACATGGGTCGTCACCTGGTGCGATACGTGGCCGGCCGCGACGCCGGGGCCACGCACCACGAGGGGAATGTTAATGTCCTCCTCGTAGCCGCACTCCTTGCCGGGCTGCAGGCGGTGCTGGCCCATGTGGAAGCCGTTGTCGGACGTGTAAAAGACGTACGTGTTGTCGAGCAGGCCGTAGGCTGCGAGCCGTGCAAACAGCCCGTCCACGAGCTCGTCGACGGACTGCAGAGCGCGCAGTCGCTGGCGGTAAAAGTGGTCGTTGTCGGCGACGTTGGCGGCGCTGAGGCGGGGCAGTCGGCGCACCCAGGCCGCGCCAGACGACCGGTCGGGGTTGAAGTGCGGCGTGCGCGGCACCTGGGCGTCCGAGAAGAGGTGGGCGTGGCGGGCGGCCGCAATGGGGGCCGAAAAGTTGGTGCGGCGGCCGCTGCTCGACTCGGAAATCTCCACGTTGCTGTGGGGAGCGACGGGGGCGATGCCGAGAAAGAAGGGGCGGGCGGGGTCGCGGACGGCGTCGTCGAGGAAGCCAAAGGCCTTGGCGGCGAGCACGTCGACCGAGTACTGGCCCTCGTAGCTGACGGGCGGCTCGCCGTTGCGCTGAAAGGTGGCGTTGAGGTAGCGGTAGGTGTAGGGGTCGAGCAGGAAGTCGGAGCCGGTCCAGCCGGCGGGCGGCGGGCTGTCGTAGTTGTCGACGGAGTGGGCGTTGAAGAGCTTGCCGGTGTAGAAGGTGTTGTAGCCGGCGGCCTGGAGCCAGACGGGCAGGTAGTGATCGTTGAGGCCCTGCTGGACAAACTTGGGGTAGCCGCCGTAGGGGGGGTGGACGTCGGTAACGTTGGTGTTGTGGGCCTGCTTGCCGGTCCAGAGGGAGACGCGCGAGGGGCAGCAAATGGCGGTGGTGCAGAAGTGGCGGCGGAACTCGGTGCCCTGGTCACGCAGGTGCCGCTGGACGAGGGGGAGGTAATCGAGGGAGTCCAGATGGAGGTCCTGGTCGTCTGTGAGGATAAAGACAATGTTGGGGCGGGAGGAGTCAGTGTCGGTGCCAAGACGGAGACGGGCCTGCTCCGTCGCCGCGGCCACGGCCGCCAAGAGAAGAAGGCCAATTTTCATGCCGGCTGAGAGAGGTGGACGAGGCTGAAGAGCGAAAAAGAGGCTGAAGAAAGGAAGAAAAGGAAGAAGAGAAAAGATGAGACGGATGGTCCAGAGGGCTAGAGTCGCATGCAGCCTGGCGTGGCAGATGGCGTAAAGCTAAGCTAGATGTCGCCATATTGCGTCACAGATGCCCGTCTCGTCGTCAAATCTCTTGGATGTCAAAAAAAGAGGCAAGAAAAGTGGAAAACAAATGAGAATAAACAATAAAAATACAAGGATAAAAGACGGTATCCTGTTCTCCGTTTCGGGAAGGTGCCATACAGCATGCGGATGTCCGAGAGAAGGAGCGGGCCAGTTTCTTACTCATCCGATCTCCAATATCTGTATGCGCAATTTCCATTTTTTTGAGATTTTTTGAGATTTTATTTATTTATTTGTTATTTTTGTTTTTATCATCTTCCCCCTTTTTCCTTGTTCTCCTTCTTCATAAGCATCATTATTCTTAGACATTTCTTACGCCTCCCTATACTTCTTCTCTCCGCTCCTACGTTAGGATGACCATTCCTTCCCCCGCCAATGAGCAGTCTCCATTGCTGGCCAGCCATGACACCGCCGACGTCGAGGCAGCTCCTGACTCTGCCTCGAGCTCGCCATCGAGGAGCACAAGAATGGAAAATGTCTCCAAGACGTCTGTCGTGCAGGCCGTGCTCGTGCTCACCATTGGCGTCTTTGTGGCCAGCGTAGACGGCACGCTCATCCTCGCCACGCACCCCATTATTGCCTCTACATTCAACGACCTCGGCAGCTCCATCTGGCTGTTTGCCGGCTTTATGTTGGCCTCGGCAGCAACACAGACTATGGTATGTCCACGATAGAACGGGATGCGGGAGACGGGCTGACTTTGCAGTACGGCAGACTCAGTGACATTTATGGCCGCAAGAAAATGGTTCTCATATCCTATGCCCTCTTTACCGGAGGATGGTATGTATAGTCCATTGTTATTGTTTTATACTCTTCAAAAATAGTCAACATCAAACAGGACACAGGACTCGGCTAACCACTCTACTATGTAGTTCTCTCGTGTAAGTCTCCTGAGAGCCTCGCAGACCTCTCTGCTGACCTGCCAGCGGTGTCGGCCAGTCCATGTTTCAGGTCATCCTCGGCCGTGCCATTTCGGGTGCTGGAGGCGCCGGCATGACATCCCTCGTCTCCATTATCATTTCTGGTCAGTCACATCTCTCGTCTTTGGTCTTCTGGACAGTCTCTCACACGACAGACCTGCTGCCCATCCGCGATGTCGCCGTCTGGCGTTCCTACATCAACATGGCCGCTACCACCGGCCGCAGCATTAGCGGTCCTCTCGGCGGATGGCTCGTCGATATGGTCGGCTGGCGCTGGTCCTTTATTGGCCAGGTCCCCTTTATGCTGCTCGCCACCTTTCTCGTCATGCTCCTTCTCCCCGAAACAAAGGTGGCAACCACCTCCCGGTCCTCTTCTTCCGCACCCTCGATCGCGTCTGCCACCAACTGGGATCGTCTTCGGCGCATCGACTTTGCCGGCTCTCTCCTGCTGGCCGGCACGCTGCTGGCGTTCCTCCTGCATATGGAGATTGGAGGCGTCAAGATCCGCTGGTCCCACCCCGCCATTCCCGGCCTCTTTGTCTCGTCTGCCGTGCTCCTGGCCCTCTTTCTGCGCACCGAGAGGCGTGCCACCGAACCGATTATGCCCCTCGGCATTTTCTCCATCCGCGACGCCAACCTGTCACTTCTCGTCCAGATGTGCCAGGCGTCTGCCCAGCTTGGTGTAAGAGAAAAAGAAAAAGAAGACGGAAGAGAAGGAAAAAAAAAGAAAAACAAAAGAAAAAAAAAGATATTTCTACTAACTCGCCCAGCTCATGTTTTCTGTTCCTCTCTATTTCCAAGTGTCCCAGAATGCTTCCAACACCATTGCCGGAGCTCATCTCTTTCCAGCCGTGGCCGGCAATGCTGTGGGCGGCATCTTGAGTGGCATGTACATCAAGAGGTGAGTGGACCACACAGCCTCTCCTGGGCAGACAACCAACATCTCCTCTGTATAGAACTGGCCACTACCGGAAGATGATTATTCTCGCCACCATATCGTCCAGCCTATCGTACTCTCTGCTGCTGCTGCGCTGGCACGGAAATACCAACTGGTTGGAGTCCCTGTACATCACGCCGGGCGGCTTTGGCACAGGCATCGCTCTGAGCGCCGTCTTCATTTCGATGCAGGCCGTGGTCGATCCTGACCATCTGGCCCCGGCCATTACGATTCTCTACCTGTCGAGTACCTGTGCCAGCGTCATTGGCATGGCCTGTATAAGCACCATTATGCAGCTGACTGTAAAGATAGACCTGGCGCGGCGTCTTTTGGACTTGGGTCTCGATGCTAGTCGGCGAGCAGAGGTGCGTTTTGATTTATTTCCCTTTTCCCCTTTTTTTTTTTCTTTTTCTTTTCCTTCCTTCTTCTTTCCTCTTACTGACCCGGCCAGATCTTGTCAAAGTCCCTCTCCAATATAGAATATGTGGCTGGCCTGACGGGCGCTGTCAAGGCGGCTGCTGTCAGCGCCTTTGTCGATGGCATCTGGTGGAGTCATAGTACGTCCACTCTCTCCCCTTCTCACTCGCACTCACACTCACACTCACCGACAGCCGTGTCTCTATTCTTGTCGCTCTCGGCCCTGGTCTGCGCTCTCAGCATGGGCGAGAAGCCCCTACATAAGATGGAAACAGAGTCTGAAGACGCCGAGGCATGAAAAGTATGAATTAAAGCGGTTTCTATCCAGCATCTAGCCTCTAGCCTCTAGCCACGAACAAAAAGAGATACAGCTCATCATTCATCATTCATAAATGGTGCCGTCCAGGTCGGCGCCGCTGTGGGGGTCCTTCAGCGTCCAGTTGCCGAAGCAGGCAAAGTCGTAATTGGCGAGGGCCGAGGCGTTCTGCTGGCTCTCGAGAAAGGCGTCGAGGGGGCAGAGGCCGTCGGTGCGGTTGTCCTGGGCACAGGCACCGCCGCGGATGGTGTGCAGTGGCAGGATGCCGTTGTTGAGGCGCATGCGGACAAACTTGTGGGTGGCGTTGGCGGCGTCGTAGCCGGTGTCGGTGCGGCGGTAGAGGGTGCGGTGGGCGGTGACGGGCTCGGGGTCGGGCTCGGCGCAGCCAAAGACCTCAGTCACGAGGTGGGCGCCAAAGGGCGTGAGGTGGGAGAGCACAAAGGCGCGGTTGGGGTTGGGGGGCCACTGGGTCAGCGAGGGCGGGTCGCGCAGGGCGTCAAGCGACATGGCCGTCAGGACGGAGAGGATGATGTCGTCGTGGGTAAAGTCCATGTAGAGGGGCTGGCCGAGGGGGAAGTCGCGGTCGTTGTCGGTCAGCGACGAGTTGACGCTCGAGTTGCTGACGGTGATGTGCTGGTTGGTGAGGCGAGCGAGCAGCTCCTGCAGGTAGCCGAGGCCCTGGGCGCGGCCGGTGGGGTTGCCGTAGGTGTAGTCGTAGTAGTACTCGATGTCGAGCGTGTTCTCGAAGCCGGCCCACTCGTCGAGCGTGAAGAGGCGGCAAAAGGGAGAGGCGCCGAGGTAGGCCGTCTCGTAGGCGCAGATGCTCTGCATGGCGTACGTGTCGTTGACGGTGAGGGCGCCGAAGCCGGCGGGCACGTGCTTCTGCAGGCGCTTGGTGGCCGCCGCCAGGTAGATGGACAGGTAGCCCCAGAGGTCCTGGTCGCCGAGGTCGTAGATGGGCAGCGTGCTGGCGCTCTGGCAGCTGTCGTAGGCGGCGAGCGTGTTGTTCTCGGTGCCGCCCTCGGCAATGACGACGACGTCAAAGGCGTCGGTCCAGTTGGCGAGCGTGGGGTTGGGCGTGGCGGCAAAGCTCGGCCCAAAGTAGCCGAGGGCCCAGCTGATCTGCGAGTTCCACATGCGGCTCTGGCTCGTCGTCCGCAGCACGGGCTTGGGCCGGGCGGCGAGGCGGCCGTCGGCTGTCGTGTAGCTCGCATTATAGGCGAGCTGGCCGGGCACGGCATCGAGCAGGAGGCGGCCGTACTGGTTCCAAAAGTCGACGCCGAGGGCAAACTCGGTGGATGCGCCGATGCCCGTGAGCAGGCCCTCTTTCATGGTGGGTACGTGTTGAGAAAGGCGAGGGGGCCGGAAAAGGAGGCCGACGGGTTCGCAGCCGTCCAGTTCATGACGCGGGCGCCAAACGTCTCGTCGTTGGGGCCGTCGTCAAACTCGCTCGTGGCAAACCGCTCGGCATGCCGCTGCAGCAGGTGTGCCTGCTCGAGCGCACACCCGTCGGGCACGCCGACGTCATGGACGCAAAAGAAGTCCTCGTCGTTGTCGGCATAGGGTGACAGCTGGCCGAGGTAGCGCGAGTATACGCTATAGTCCTCGACGAGGTCGATCTTGGCGAGGCAGGGAGCGACGACCAGAGCAGCAGCCGCCACCACGGCGAGAGATTGGTCGGCTTTCATGATGAGAGCTGTTGTCCAAGGTGAAGACCAGAGAGCCAATCCTCAGGGGGGGAGGGGGGAAGAGGAGAAAAGAAGAAGAGGGGGAGAGTGAGAGAAGAGGGAGGAGAGGAGAAGAGGGAGGAGAGGAGGAGGGAAGAAGAAGAGGGACAAGAAGAGAGACAGAAAAGACAGAAAAGACCGCATCTTCATCTTAACAAACATCGTCACTTGCGTAGTAGTAAGCTTAGCTCGGGAATAGCTCCAAAAAGGACCAACAGACGAAAAAGTTGAATAGGTGAAAGTCGAAAATCGCTAGAGCCGGAGCTCCACTATCGCGGAAAAGCTTGTTATCCGCCATGGAATGAGTGCCGAATGCGGAAGAAAATGGCGCTTGCCGGTAGGCAGATGCTTCTTTGCGTTAGTCTAGTGTCGGCGGACGGTAGGCGACCAACAGCTACTCGCTGTAAAGGACTTCACGTGGGGTAGCATTGGCTATCTCATTCGGCGCCTTGGCTTACGTGTACAGGTTTTCCGCTCTCTCGCCCTTGTCGCTCTTCTCTACGTAGGCGTACTTTACATACTCCGTAGTATTGACCGAAGGAAAGCACGCTGGACCTTGCGGATAGCACGTTCCTTCCCGATGCGGACAAAGTCTTGGCACGTGGCATGGGAAAAGAAGAGGGGACTGATGCTGACAAGCCATGTCTGGTAAGTCTGGTAAGACAGGCTCGCCTAGAACACAAGGGCGTAAGCATGGTCTCTCGTCTCTCGTTTCTTGTCTCTCGTCTGTCTCTTGTTCTGCCGGTCTGGGCTGACTGATCTGCCTGGATAAAGTTTGATTTCATGCCTCTCCTGGTCCCAATGCAAAGATTCCTACAAGGAATTCCGTCTTGTCAGGGGTCGGGGTGATGATATGGAAGAAGATGCCGGTGATGATCCTGGAGAAGATGCTGGGGAAGATCCTTGGATAAGTCCCCGAGACCATCCCTGAGACATTTCTCCGGCTTGTCTGCGAGCCCTGCATGAAACAGTCTATCCACAAAGAGTAGACTCTCATATGCCGGCAGGGGGATGGGACGGAAGAAATCAAAAAGAAAACAGAATCGTAGAGAATGGACTGTTCCTTTCTTTTTTAATACCAGAGACATCCCTAGGACGCCCTGGAACTCCTGGAACACTCTGACATTTGTCTCTCCTCTCCCAGGCTCATACCACCTCTCGCTCAGACTCTGCGTACATCTGGGCCATGACCTGTCTGACAGCCCGTCTTTTTACTGCTGCTGCTGCCGCCGCCTCCTTTGCCGTCCTTGCCACCGCAGACACCCAGTGCTACGGCGTCAACGGCCAGAAGAGCACGGGAACCGCCTGCAATGCCACGGCCGACGGCCAGCCAGGCTCCCATGCGGCCTGCTGCAACGCCGGCAAGCAGGATGCCTGTCTGGCCACCGGGCTCTGCTATGCCTCCCAGCGCCGCGACAACCACACCTTCCGAGCCGAGGGCTGCACCGATCCCACCGGCATGGACCCGGCCTGTCCACAGTACTGCGGCATGACGAGCCAGGCCATTTCGGGTGTGTTTGAATTTCGCTTCTCCATCATCTCACGCTCTCGTGCGCTTTCTGACAGACAGCCCCCATCCAGTCAAAGTACAGCCTCGTCTTTTGCGGCTCGGATGCCTGGTGCTGCTGCTCGGGCGGCAACAAGTGCAACCAGACCGACTGCTGCACCCGTAACTTTACCCTCTCCCGTGGCCTCGGCACCGTCGTCAGACAGCTGTCTCCCATTGACAATGCCACCCTGTCCGCATCCGATCCTCTGGCTGCAAGCTCTTGCAGCCGCAACAGCACCGGCGGCAATGGCGGCAATGACGGCAATGGCGGCAGCAACCGAGACAAGAATAACGACAACGACAATGGCAAGAACCACAACAACCGCAACATGAAGCTCATCACGGCCATCTTTGCCGGCGCCCTCGGCTGTCTGCTCTTGGCCTCTCTCATCGCCCTCGGCTTCACCATTGGCCGAGCCCGCCAGCTGCGTCGCGAGGCCAACCATCTCCGGCAGCTCCTCATGCAGCGGCAGGACACGGCGGCCCGCAAGTTGTCGGTGGTGAGCAGCATGACGGGCCGCGGCAACGGCGGCAGCAGTAGTGCCATGGACGAGTCGCCGTCTGACCTCTTCTCGCCCGTCGTCTACAGTCGCCCCGACGGCGGGCTGCCACCGCAGCCCGTCCTCCAGAGAGCAGCGACGGCCCAGACGGCGCCAAGGAGTCTACTCTGGCAAGCAGCACCGCCGTCCTACCCGGAAACGCAGCCACCGCCCACGCCCACCTGGACGACAACAGCCACGAACCAGAGCATCAGCCGCAGCCTTACAGGCAGCATTACCGACAACATAGTCAGCACAGGCACCACAGGCACCACAGGCACCACAGGCACCAGCACCAGCAGACACAGCACGGCAGAGCTGGCTGGACAGACGCCCGTGGTGGAGCTGCCGGCTGAAAAGTGGCCAGACTAAGAACATCTTATCATTTATTAGAATAGGAGTAATCTTGGGGACGTCGGTGGGATTTCAAAAGGTGTATGGTGTAATTTTGATTTCAGACAATTCTATACTATACATTTATGCATATCACGACGGGAAACGGCTGCAGGCGATCGCCCTCGCCTAAATGCCAGCCGCCTGCCTCCTTCATGGCTGTCTGACACATTCAACGTGTCTGACGTCTGACAGGCCGTCCTGCACATCAAACAGAGCGTGCCCATTCACAGAACGTGCCCATTCACAGCCGGGCCCCCTCACCGGCTCATGAGCTCACAGCCGCTGCGGATGACGCCCACGAGAGCGCCCGTCTGGACGGTCTCGCTGGCTCCGGCAGCCACGCGGTGCTCAATGTCCGCGAGGCCGCTCAGCCACGTGATCATGACGGGGGCGGCGACCTCGACCTTGGTGACCTCCTCGGCGAGCGCCGTGATAATGTCGGCCAGCGCGAGACCACGGGCCACCTTGAGGCTGTGGATGGTGCCGAGGCAGGACGTCACGTCGCTCGTCTTGAGCAGCGTGTGCAAGATCTCGCGGATGGCATCCGGCGGAGGCGCAGCGATGCAGTTGTAAATGGTCTCGGTAGTGATGGTCTCCCGCCCTTTTTCTTCAGCGTCCTTCTCTCCCTTCTCTTCATTCTCTCCCTTCTCTCCCTTCTTGCCGTCCTTCCTCTCCAACGGCATGCTGGAAGCGTGGCAGGCCTGCAGCACGTTGAGGGCGCGGCGCATGTCGCCCCGGCTGAGCGTGATGAGCGCGTCGGCAGCCTCGGGCATAATGTGCACGTCCTCCTCGGCAATGACGCGCGTGACGAGCACGCGAATGTCGGCCTCGCGCAGCGGGCTGAAGCGGAACCGCGTGCAGCGCGACAGCAGCGCCGGCGACAGCTTGTGCGCATAGTTGGCAATGATGCAGAAGCGCGTGTTGGCCGTGTACTTTTCCATGATGCGGCGCAGTGCCATCTGCGCCGTGTTGGTCATGGCGTCGGCCTCGTCCAGCACGATCAGCTTGAAGCGAGCCAGGTTGCCTCCGCCGCTGCCTCCGCCGCCTGCGCCTCCTCCTCCTCCGCCTCCGCCGCCACCAAAAATCTGCTTCGTCGAGGCAAACGTCTTGATCTGCTCCCGCACAACGTCGATGCCGCGGTCGTCGGACGCGTTCAGCTCCAGCACCATCTGCCGCGTGTTGTGTGCTCCGTAGATGCGCCGCGCCAGAGCTAGGATCGTCGACGTCTTGCCCGTTCCCGGCGGTCCGTAGAGCAGCAGATGCGGCAGCCGGTTCGAGTCGACAAACTTGTTGATCGTGGCCAGAATGTCCTGGTGTCCCGACACGTCGTCCAGCGACACGGGCCGGTATTTCTCAACCCTGCCAGTCAGCCCTCTCTTCTTTCTGTCTCTTCTCTTCGTCTCTTCTTTTTGTCTCTTCTTCTGTCTCTCACCATGGTAGTGTGTCTTCTGCCTCGACTGGCAGGTTGGCTGCTGTGCTGCGCTTGCCTTTGGAGACCTCGGCCGAAAAGGTAATATCCTTTTGTGGCGGGTCCACTTCCATCTCCTCGACGTCCGACATGGTTGAGCTCGTCTGTGGTTGAGATGTAGAGGCAACGACAGAGTTTCCTAGTTTTTGAACGCGTCGCGCTCACCGCGTAAAGTGGTGACATGGATAGATCACGTGACTATTAATAAATGTCTCCACTTCTCCACAAAGACCATTGTAGCACGGCAGCTTCTGTTTGTTGCCAGCGCGAGATGATCTTTCGGGGAGACAAGGCACAGCAGGGTGCATGACATGAAGGACGTCTTTATGTTCAATAAAGAGAGTAGAATTGTGAAAGATTTTTTTTTTGAAAAAAGTCTTGACGTGGATGCTGGCCACGAATATAAATACCCAGTCTGGAGCTCTTGTCTCGAACTCAATCTGTCCAGCACTTTACTTGTTACAAACAATCACACCCGTAGCATCCATGTCTTTCCAAACCTCTACCATTCAAAAGGAAATGGAGCGTCGTGCAGACGACTTCGCAGACAAGGACAGCGACGCATCTTACGAAGCAGTGGAGCTCCCAGAGACGGAATCTTGCTTTCAGGACCCCGTCTACCTCGAGAGTGACACTCCTGACGATGTCTCGGACGACGACCTGCCCCCTTGGGCGGCCTTTCCATGGATCCCGTGGATTTCGGCTGTTTCGAGCCCCGACAGCGTCAGTGTCCAAGGCTCTTGGCACAGCGCTCGCAGCACCCGTAGCCTATCTGAGAGGGGTGACGATGCTGATAGCAAGGACTGTGACGATCGTGTCAGCAGTGTCCATGTCAGCGACAGTAACACGTATTCTAGTAATAGCCCCAGCCCCTCGGATTTTAGCCTTGTTGCCAAAGAGGATATCTGGGACGAAGAGGAAGGCATCTTTGTGAGTGCCAAGGACAATGGCCAGCCCGTCCTCGTAAACAAGAGCTTTGCTTTTGATGCCGGCGAGCGGCGCTGCGTCCGCGGCGAGAGGGAGGTCAGGCGACTGAGACGGGCGAGGCGGCTGCGAAAAGCCAGACAGCCGAAGCCCGTGCTCTTCCGCCGCAAGGGCCAGTTCAAGCCTGCCCGCCCCGGAAAGCATGGCATGCACGAGTAAGTGTATACCAGGAACATGACGATACCCATACAAATATACAAATATACAAATATACAAATTGATTTGATCTATATATACGAGTGTAAAAAATGTTTAATGTTCAGCGTGATTTGACAATGTTTCTTCTTCAGCAGTTCTTTCGAGAGTCTACTGAAAGTCGTAGCCGGCCGGCGGGTTGAGGCCGTCATTGTTCTCAATCGTGTCCGCATAGTAGGTTGGGTGGTCACTGCCCTTCCAGGTCTCGCGGACAAGGGGAGACACGTGGCGCTCGTTGTGGATGAGGCAGAGGTTCGGCTTCGGGTAGACGGGGAAGACGGGATCCTTGTTCATGACGCCGTCGTACGACTGGTTGAAGAAGCGGCCGCTAAAGTCGGTCTCGTTCCAGGCGCGGATGGTGTCGCCCGTGTGCTGGGCGACGAGATCAAAGATGTTGGCGCCCACGTCCCAGCGGCCGAGGGTGGGCAGGTCCCAGTTGGCCTGGACGGTGGCGAGCCCGCTGTAGTGGTTGTAGTAGTTGCTGTCCGAGGTGCCGACGAGGGCGGGCGGGACGACGTCGCCGAGCAGCAGGGCGAGGATGCGGTTGCGCAGGCTGTAGGTGGAGTTCTCGTCAAAGGTGACGAGCACGAGCGTGTTGTTGATGAAGCGGTCGTCGGTCAGCAGCGGCTCGAGGAAGCGGCGGGTCCAGGCGCCGGCGACGGTGACGGAGGAGTCGTGGCCGTCCGAGGTCATGTTGGGCGTGATGAACATCCACTGGGGCAGCGTGCCCTGCTCGAGGTCCTGGTAGAAGGAGGTGAGGTTCTTGATCTGGGCGGCGCGCTCGGCGAAGCGGGTGACGTTGTTGTAGAGGACGGCCGGGTTGTGCTTGCGGACGTAGTCGTTGGCGCCGTTTTGCTGGTTGACATAGCCGACACCCTCGAAGCCGCTGTAGGGCATGTCTTCCTGGTACTCGCCCCAGCTGATGCCGCGGTCGTCGAGCAGGTCCATGAGGGTGGTGATGTTCTGGTCAAAAAAGAGAAAGTTGTCATTGTCCATGCCAAAGTAGTCGCCTGAGATGGAGGCGGCGTAGTTGGGCTGGCTGGGATGGGTCACGGCGTAGTAGTTGGAGAGCGTGAGGCCCTTTTTGGCGAGGAAGGCGAGGTTTGCTAATGGTCAGGAGGAGGAGCAGGAGAGAGAGAGAGAGAGACGTACGATCATTGACGGCCATGTCATAGTCCGTGTTCTCGAGCCAGACAATGGCGATGCGGTCAAAAGCCTTGCCCTTGACGTTGCTGACGGGGCTCCGCGAGATGGCCGTGGCCTGGGCAGCCTTGACATCAGACACGCTCGTGGCCGTGTGCTCGTACTGGGCGAGGACAGCCACAGCTGCCGTGGCAGCCGTGGCGAGCAGAGACAGGGCAGAAGGCATCTTGGCGGGTGGGAGGACAGTACAGAGAAGAAAGACAAGAGGACAAGAGACGGGAGGGAGGATCGACAGGTCTAGCATTATTATACTCCGTCCTCGTCCTTCTTCTCTCGTCCTTCTTCTCTCCGAGCTGTGGATACGACCAGCCGAATGCGACAAGGCACTGCACATGGGCCAGCTTCCAGCTACTACGTACAGGAAAGATTGGCCATGAAAGTCCTGGGCATGTGGAATAATCACGCCGCTGATTGGCTGTGGCCTCGAGTCCAGAAAGCTTAGTCGGGAGAAGAAGCTTCTTCGTGTGGAGTTCCCGGGGACCTAGCCGGACGCTGTCGAGGTACCAGTACGTTCACGGCAAGTAGACACGCACACGATTTCAGTGCCCTGGTGCTGCTGGACAGGTTCCGTGTACGGGTGAGACGGCCTGCTACTGACCTACCTATTCGAGCAACGATCCACCTCAGCTGCAGGCTGAGTGAGAGACGCGAGCAGGTCCTGTCTTCTCTGCCGACACTCGCAGTCTGCCTACTTGTACGACCGAGAGCAGAGCCTGCAGGAACAGCCAGAATATCAAAGAATAAGAAAAAAATTAAATAATCGAAAAAAATCACAAGCTTTTTAGTGGCCGACAGCACCATGAGGTACCCGGACAATGAAGAGAATGCATTGTTTGTAGTGGAGCATTGTGACCACACGTGCCGCTGCGGCTTGGCAGGATTGGTCACATGCCATTCAGAGTTAGTGGCCAGTCCACATCACCCCAGGGGATACGGCGCTAGAACACATAGTACGAGAACAATAGCTTTTTGTGAGAAGTAAGAAGAGAACACTCTCGATGGATTCTGGAACGCTTACAAAGTCTATGATCCTCATTCGACAATCGAACATGCACGTGGGCGAAGGAAGCTATAACGAGGCTGGTCTTTATACGGAGTATTAATGGATTGGGAGTCTAGTGCGGTCGCTCGTCCAATGACCATTTATTGAAACAGGTTCGAGGCGGGAAATGAATGCGAGAGCCGAAAGGACTCGGATGGCGGAATCCTGCCATGCGCAGGACTTGTGAAGTCATACAAGGAGGATGACGTGCACTGATATGCAAGGGCTTTTTGACAACCCTGGCACTGCGTACTGCATACTGCGTAATGCGTAGTACTTGTGCGCTGAAGATTGGTGTTTAAGAGTATTGACAGCCTCGGGACTGCAGACATGCAGATGAGCATCTCTCTACTTGTAGTTCTCAATGGATCTCAGAGGGTCAGAAGCCATCTTGTAAGGAAAGATGACCACGTGATAGGGTCACGTGGAAGAGATGGACGTGAATATTGACCGACTTCTCTAATAGGGAATAGATTTCGGAAATACAGATCTACGAATGTCTTATCAGTGGACAATAACGCAATCTCATATTATCCCTGTCCCTAGTTTAATAATTAAAGATTAGCTTTTTCTTTTTCTTTTTCCTTTTTCTTTTTTCCTTTTTCTGATTTCCTCGTCTTCTATTCATACCATCTCTGCCTTGCCACCTCTTGCTTGACCCTCCCTGTGTCCTCTAGTCCAGGCTCTTGAGATGAGAGAGACTACAAAGTACGGCGTGCTCGTGGAAATGTAAATAATCTATAGATAGATACGCCCAGACACTACGAGTTCTGTAGGCACTACGCCGCAGCCGCAGAGGCTGCGCATCTGCCCTTTCTCGTATTGGAGACACGTCCTTAGACCATGAAGGGAAAATAGCGGGTCGTAAGCCAAATGACAAGCCTGGAAAGCCCAACTCTCGGGCGCACGAACCAGAAGCTAAGCAGATGTCACTGTCGTGCCAGTTGTCTCTTGTTGTCTCTTGTTGTCGCTTGTTGCCTCTTTGTCCCCCCCCTCTCGTCTCCTGTCGTTTGGCGTCTGGAGTACACAATGCTCTTTCACTCGTCAGGATGCCATCATCTGTCCTGAGACACGGTGACCGTCAGACTGTTTCTGCTTTCCGCTAAGCCATCTGAATCTGGGCTGTACGAGTACATTGTAGTTTTTTTCTTATCATTTTTTTCTCTTTTGATCATTTTTAATCTCATTTCCCCTTACTCCTCCGAAGCCCTTTGAACCATTCTCATAATAGTCAAGACGCCGCTTGGCAGGAGGGCAAAGAGGGCATACTCCGTAGAGGCAAAGACAAAAAAAAAGGCACAGGGCAAGGCATAGAGAGCAACACAAACTATAGAGTACAATTGGCTCCGTATCGAATACTACGGGTGAGCTTCGTATAACTGGAAGGATGTCCTTCAAATGTTTCTTCGTACTCGTATACGGAGTAGCGACAACACTGCCAACGACTCGTATTCCATCCTTTACTTTTGCTGGCTAGTGCGTGACATTTACTCTCCTTCTCTCTTCACTCTTCTCACTTCACTCTTCTCATTCTCCTCTCGTTCTTCTCTTCTTCTTCTCTTCTTATTCTCTCGCTTTGCCTCTTTCTCTTCTACATTGTCTTGCCTGTCTCATTGTTGTCTTGTCCTCTTTCTCAGTTTCTCGGTTCTTTCTTGCTTTTCAGTTTCTCATCCCAATCCACAAATCCTTCTCCCCCCCTTTTCTTGTCAGACTCGCTGACTCTCCCCGACTCACCTCACCCATTCACGACTCACCGCTGTCTTTCCTCGTTTCTTGTCTCTTATGCGTCTGTCGTGGGAGCTGTCTGGAGGATTCCTGTTTTAATTGTCTTGCCTATTCCTTTTACCTCTATTAATTCTTTCCGATCATTGCGCTGCATCCCGGATTCTCTCATTCTCTTCTTTCCATTTTCGTGTATTCTCCGACTTCTTCACCATGCGACCCATCCTTTCATCTCTGCTGCTGGGGCTGACCGCTCTCTGCGAGGCTCGGCTCAAATACGTGGTAAGCAGTTCTCCCCCCCAAAACAGGACTCTATTTTTCGATGCTAATCGGTCACCAGGGTGTGGCCATTTCGGGCATCGACTTTGACTGTGACATTCAAGTGAGTTTCTTTACTTTTTTTTTGCCCCATTTCCTTTCTTTTTCCTCTGCAAAAGTCCCCAGAGGCGGGCTAAAATGCTGGCCACCGCCCCCGGCAACAACGGCAACTACGGACAACGGCCTTTTGCCCCCCTGCCCCTGCGCCCCATGCTGTCATGCTGACTAAGCACAGGGGACATGTCCGTTCAGCGACGTCCAGGTGCCTCTCAAGTCGCTCGGCGGTGCCGACAGCGCCGGGCAGATGCAGCACTTTGTCGACGATGACAATGTCAACATTTTCAGACTCCGTATGTTGTCCCCCCCTCCTAGGCTCCAGACTCAGACTGACCAGTCAAACAAGCCACCACATGGCAGTTTCTGCTGGCCGGCCGGACCGTCGGCAAGCTCAACAGCGACCGGCTGCAGAACTACGAGGACCTCGTCTCGGCCTGTCTGGCCACGGGGGCCTACTGCATGCTGGAGATCCACAACTTTGCCCACTTTGAGGGCAAGATCATCGGCCAGGGCGGCCCCTCCAACGCCGATTTTGCCAGCCTCTGGTCGATCCTCGCGACCAAGTACAAGGACGAGGACAAGGTCATCTTTGAGCTGATGAACGAGCCGCACGACCTCGACATTGGCCTGTGGGCTGACACCTGCCAGGCGGCTGTCACGGCTATCCGCAAGGCGGGCGCCAACCAGATGATTCTGCTGCCGGGCACCAACTTTGCCAGCGCCGCCACCATCACGTCCGACGGCAGCGCCGACAAGCTGTTTGCCATTACCAACCCCGACGGGTCCTACGACAACCTCGTGCTCGACGTCCACAAGTACCTCGACACGAGCAACTCGGGCACCGAGAAGGAGTGCACGACGGACAACGTCGGCAACTTTACAAAGGTCGCCGACTACCTGCGCGAGAACAAGCGCACCGCCCTCATCAGCGAGACGGGCGCCTCGAGCAGCGACTCGTGCCTGACCGCCTTCAAGGCCCAGAACGAGTACATTGCCGATAACGACGACGTCTTCCTTGGCTACGTCGCCTGGGCCGCCGGCGGCTTCGACCAGACCTACCTGCTCAGCCTGACGCCGACGCTCGTCAATGGCAAGTACGTCAACAATAAGGTCATGTCCGACTGCGTCCTCGCGCCCTGGGGCAACGCACCCACGACCACGTCGTCGTCATCGTCGACCAAGACCAAGACGACCTCGTCTTCCTCCTCCTCTACCAAGGCCACCACCACCACGGCCTCTTCTTCCTCCTCCTCCTCCACCACATCCGCAACATCGACGGCCATTACCAGTCTGCCCGAGAATGCCGGCTCGTCGCTGAGCTCTCCGACGCCGAGCCAGAATGCCGGCCCCGGGTCGCGGGGGCTGGCGGCTTCCGGGGCCGTGTGTGGTCTCCTGATCGGCGGCCTCTCGTCGGCCGTGCTGCTGCTCTCGTCGGCGGCCATTCTGCTGTACTAGGCGAACAGGCAATTTTTTGTTAAAAAAAAAAAAAAGAAAAAAAAAAGAGGCTTTTCAGGTTCTCAGCGGAGCATTTATAGACGTCCGTCGGATTGGAGAGGAGAGTACATTTTGTGATTTTCTTGTTCATTTTCTGTATCTTCTTTTGCCGTCTTTAGCATTCTGTGCATAGCGCTGTAGTCTTGTGTAGTCTTGCATTTGTATATAATACGCAGCGGCAGAGGGAAAAAGGGAGTGGGAAGCTCACTTTTCCACGTATAGTTCAGGCTGATTCCATAGAGCAAGAATTCCAAGAAACCCACAAGCAAACAAGCGAAAACCGGAAAGACATGAGAGCTCTGGACGCCATCGAGGTCCTAGTGCAGGGAGACTACTATGGATCTACAAAGAGGAACTCGGCCAGGAACTCGATGACTTTGTGTCTCTGGACAAGCGTGTTTCGAGTTGACCATACCTGGCCACGCTCTTATTTAGCCGTCTTGTTAGACCACTATCGGGACTTGCCCCGGTCAGGATACGACATTCATCTACGAGTGCCGAGTCTCTCGACAGCGAATTGCCTATTGTGCCTGCTTCTAGAGCGGGTAAAGGTGGAGATGAAAGATGAAATGAAATCAAGCAGGAGATGACGCCATGGTCCGAGCAAATAGGCGACGTTTTCGGGTATCTTGGTATGGGATGGAGTGTCTGATTTTGTCGATGCTGTCCTGTGCATCGAGTACAATTAGTATTCCTAGCAAGATGTCGACAGTTGACGACCATTGGAGTCCAGAGTCCAGAGTGTTTCACCACAGACATGCGGCAAGCAAGAGGCAGTCTTTTTTTCTATCCTGCCCTGTCCCTCCTGTCCCTCCTGTCCCTCCTGTCTGTCTTGTGGACAGTCTCGGCCATGCCGTCGCCCTCCATCGAGCACCGTGATCCGGCCCAGTTTCCACGGCCCAAACCCGAGCCGGTCTCGCAGCGGTTCCCCCAGAAGCTCTCGCGCGTGCCGCTCCCCCAAGGCAGCTTGCGTGCGGAAGCGGAGGGGGTGGCAGCGGCGCCGTTTTCGTGGACGGCCAGCGTGCGGTCCGTCGTGGGGTACGGGTTTGTGCAGGTGCCGCTGCAGCAGGCGAGCACCAGAGGGAAGTTGTCATCGTCGTCGTCGTCGTCGTCGTCACCGCTCGTCTTCCCGGCAGAGCCACGGCCAGACAGGGCCGGCACGCCGCTGACAGCGGACGTGGAGCCTGGCTCGGGATACGGATGGGGGTCAGTGCGGCTGTCTGATTTTCGAGGCGGACAGGGCTACATGATGCCGAGTGAGTGGGCGTGTATACGTATTTCCTATTCTCAGCGAGCACGACAGCTCATGCCCGTTCTCTAGTCTATATTGGATCTCCGGCACAGACGGTCTACCTGACGGTGGACACGGCCTCCCGACAGCTGTGGGTGAACCCCAATTGCGGGTACACGACGCGGCCGACGGCGTGCTCGCAGACGGGCAAGTACAACCCGATTGTGTCCAACACATCGCAGCAGCTGCACATGGACTTTTCGCAGGTCTACGGCAGCGGGGCCGTGCAGGGCAGCTTCTACGAGGACATGATGGTTGTGTCGAGTGAGTTTTTTTGCCAGGTTGACATTGTCAGAGACAGAAGAAGGGCTGACGACAAGACTTTTATGTTCCCAACTACTCATTTGGCGTGGCCAACGACTCGCGGACCATGGACGCCGGCGTCATGGGTCTCGCGCCGTCGACGCAGTATTTTACCATGGTATCGAAGCTCTACATGCTGGGCTACATCTACCAGCCCATCTTTAGTCTGGGACTGGGCGGCGACAGTGACGGCGACGACTACAGTATGTATCGTTTGATTTTTTTGAAATTTTTCTTTTTTCCTTCTGTCATTCTCACATCTAGGCGAGCTCGTCTTTGGCGGCGTCAACCGGTTCCGGTACTCGGGGGCCCTGCAGCCCGTCCTCCTGAATGCCCGAGCCAGCAGCCAGTCCCCTGAATGGATGTTGTACGTCCCCCCCTTCTTTCTTCTTTTCCGCCCTCTCATCTTCTCTTTTCGTCCCTGACTGCCAGCTACTCCATCAACGTCACGTCCATCGGCATGACCGAGCCCGACACGCCGTCACGGGACTTTCTCTTCTTTGAGCTGCCGATGGTCGTCGACGCCGGCTCGACGCTGTCGTACGTCCACGAGGAGATTGCCAGCGTCATTGGCGAGCGGCTGAACGCGACGCGCGGACCCCAGAACGACCTCTTTGTCGACTGCCGTCTGCGTCAGCTCAACGGCACCGTCGACGTCGGCTTCAACCGCAACGGCCGCATCACCCTCACCCGCAACAGCACCACCACCACCAGCGAGGGCCTGCACATCCACATTCCCTACCGCGACTTTATCTTTGAAAACACGCCCGGCGAGTGCTATCTGGGCTTCCAGCCGGCGGACCCCGACGATGTCGTCTACGTTCTCGGCCTCACCTTTTTGCGTGGAGCCTATCGTGCGTCTCTTTTCCCTTCTCTCTCTTTCTCTCTCCCTCCCCTTCTCTCTCTTTCTCTCTATCTCTCACACACAACCAGTCGTATTTGATCAGCAGCTGCCTGCCATCTGGATGGCCGACTACTACAACTGCGGCGACGGCGTGACGGCCGTCGGACTCTCCCTGGCCGACATTGGCGACAAGATTGGCCAGTGCTGAGCCCCCCATCTCAGTGCAGACGCGTCTCCCGCGTCCAAATGTTCATGCCCATCTTGTGGCCGCGCACAACAGGCAGGCCGGCGTGCAGCGTCCGCGGGTCGCCCACGCGGACACCCGACCCCGGCAGCATATTGTCCCAGTAGACGGCATTGCCCTCGATGGGCCGGAAGGTGACACCGCGGTCCCAGGGCTCGTCGCAGTCGATCCAGGTGCACCAGTCGGCCGAGAGGTGGTCGGGCGGGTCGAGCAGCGGAAAGTTGGTGCCGCCGCCCCGGAGCCTTGACTCGCTTGTTTCAGTTTCTGTCTCTCCCTCTGCGTCGCCCGACGCCTGGACATACGCGAAGAAGCTCGAGACGCGGTTCCCCCCGAGAGGCAGCGTCGCATGGACAGGGTCTGTGAACCAGTCGGTGTGGTAAAAGTAGTGCTCGCCGACGCCATACTTGACCAGCTGCAGGGGTTCGAGTGAGGACGACGACGACGACGACGACGACGAGAGACCCTGGAAGCGCAGGGCTCGCTCCTCGATGCAGCGAACGACAGGATCGGGCTCGCCGTTCTCGTCCTCGCGGGGCACGCTCGTCGACTGCGAGGTGCGGATGGTGTCGTGGACGCGGCGGCCGTCGGCAGAGCCGCGCTGGGCGACGGCCGAGCGGGAGAAGGAGTCGCTGGTGATGCGGCGGAGGTGAGCACGCTCGGCGGGCGTGACGAAGCCGGCAAGGTAGAGCACGAGGGGAGACGAGGAGACGAGGTGGATGTCGTAGGGGGGGTGCTCGCAGGAGGAGTTGGCAGCGGCGGCCACGGACAAGAAGAAGAGGAGAGGAAGCATTGTGATATGAGTGAAAAGAAGAGATGAGAAGATGAGAGAAAATGAGAAAATGAGAAAATGAGAGGAAAAAAATGAAGTGAGCTCTGAGCTATGAGCTACTATGAGCTACCATGTATGAGCGATGAGATGAAACACTCTTGATGCGCCAGGAGCTGCGATCAGGTCTTCTGTCGGAAGAATCAGACGATCATGCAGCCCCGTCAGACAAGCTTTCCGCGCTCTTTAAGCTCTTTCGTCTCTTGCGTTCTCTTGAGGCTTCCTCATCTTGTCCATCGTCATCATGAAATCCTCACGTCTAGCTTCCCTGGCTTCCCTGGCTTCCCTGTCTTCACTGACTTCCCTGGCTCTGGCCTGGGACCACGCCCACAGCACGTCGCTGCAGCCTCTCCAGCAAGACACCTTTGTTGCCTGTGAGTTGCTCTCTCATAATCTGCTATTCTGCTGTCCTGTTTTCATTTGCTGACCCTCACGCAGTCCTCGATGCAAGTCTCTCACTCTCTCTCTCTCTCTCTCACTCCCACTCTCAATCTCACTGACAGCCAGGCTTCTCTCACCAGCTCTCTGCACGCCCTCGAGCCTGAATGGTCACTGCTTCTCCAGGACCCCTCTCGCACCACCCCCCTCGCCAGCATCGACTGCGCCGTCGACTCGGCGTTCTGTGAGCATCTCGACGTCGCCTCCTACCCGGCTCTCCGTCTGCTGCACCCCGACGGCCACACCACTAGATACCGCGGTCCCCGTCGTGCTCACGAGTACGTCGTCTCTTTTTCCGTCTTTTTCCGTCTCTCTCTCACACATTTAGAATGGCCGCCTTTCTTCGCCGCTCTCGTCGGCCCGTCCTCTCCGTCGTGGACGCCTCCAACCGCTCGGCCTTTGCCGCCTCGGACGACGTCGTCCTCGTTGCCGCTCTGCCCGAGACGAGAGATTTCGGCCTCTTGCGCAGCCACTATACCGACCTCGCCCACCGCTACTGCGACCGCTACTCCTTCGCCCTCGATGTCTCGGCCGCGGCCTCGGCCTCTCCGGGCATCCACTGCTACCCCCTCGGCCTCGCCGCCTCGGCCCAGGATCTCCTCGCCGCTGCCGGTGCGCTCGACGACCTCCTCCGCCGCTGTGCCGTGCCTGCCGTTGCCGAGGTGACCCGTCGGAGCGAGCTCTCCCTCCTCAACGTCTGTCTTTCTCTTCTTTGCTGTCTCTTTCTTGTCTCTTCTTCGTTCTCCTCTCACGCATCTGCAGTCGGGAAAGAGCCTCGTCCACTACTTTTACCGCGACAACCAGCTGCGTCGCGCCTACGTCGACGCCATGACACCGCTGGCCCGCCAGTACGCCGAGTACCTCGGCTTCACCACGATTGACCTGCGCGAGTACGGCGACATGCTCGACGGACTCGGGCTGGCCGGCCACGATACCGAGTCGTCCGTCTTCATTCTCGCCGTCCACAACCCCAGCACGGGCGACGTCTATCCGTACGGCGGCGGCTTTGATGCCACGGCGCCAGGAGGCGTCTCCGTCGACGCCGTAGGCAACTTTCTCGTGGGCATCATTCAGGGAGAGGTGGCGCCGCTGGGAGCAGCGCCTCGTCACGATGAGCTGTAGGAGGCAGAGGATATGAAAATAGAACATTATATTACGAGTAAATAGTCATAAAAAGAACCTCTGTCCTCTGTCCTTCTTCTCTCCTTCTTCTTCTCTCCTTCTTTTTCTCTCCTACGCCAACTCGTGCATTCGGCCGCGGTGGTTGTCGGCCTCGCCACCCACAATGTTGCTGCTGGCTTCGTGGATCGTCGGCGGAATGCCGGGCGTCGACGGCGTCGTCGCGCCCAGCAGATGGCTCTCGGAGCCGATGCTCAGCGTCTTGCCGCCTGTCGTCTGCGGGCTGATGGGCGACACGGACGACGAGAAGCTGCCGTTGCTGACGACGCGGCCGCTGTACTCGGGGGCCAGGGGGCTCGTCGAGCCGGTGCGGTCCGGCAGGCCGCCATTCGAGCTCGGCTGGCTGAAGACGGACGCCGGCTGCTGCGGCGGGCTGACGTTGGCCGGTGCTGTCGGCACGGCGGCTGCGGCTGCGTACTCCTTGTTCATGGAGGGGTCATAGGCGCCGGGGGACAGCGGCTGCGGCTGCGACTGCGGCGGCATCTGATACTGCGGCTGCTGGTACGGCTGGGGCATCTGAGGCTGCTGAGGCATCTGCTGAGGCTGAGGCGGCTGGGGAGGATAGGCCATGGGTGCCATGCCGCCTGCGCCTCCGCTTCCGCCTCCGCCTCCAGGAGCCACACCCGGACCAGCATAGCCGCCGGGGCTCTGGTAGTTTTGCTGCATCTGCATCTGTGGCTGCTGGCGGGCCTTGCGCCGGCTGCGGATGAGGAAAAAGGCAATCAGACCGGCAATCAGGGCGAGACCGGCCACGCCGCCGACGACGCCGCCGGCAATGGCGCCGACATTGGTCTTGCTCGACGAGCCCGACGAGCCGCCGCCGCCGTTGGTGATGGGCGTCATGGTGCTCGACGTGGACGTGGTGGTGCGCGTGCTTGTGGACGACGACGACGATGACGACGTGAAAAAGTCGTAGGTCGTGTCCGAGGAGATGGTGCCGCCAAAGGTCTGAGCGTCGGTGGCAGCAGCACCGGTCATGACGGAGAGGCTAAAGGAGCGGTACTTTTCGCCGGAATAGGACGTCTGGAGGATCTGGATGGTGGCGGTGTAGTAGGACGCGCAGTAGGGGGCGTTGACGGTCAGGGTGTCGCCGCCGTTGATGCGGACCGAGTTGCAGTAGGGGCGGTCCGAGTTTGTGCTGGAGGTCAGCAGGCGAGCGAGGAGGAAGAGAGACGAGCGAGGACAAAAGAAAGACGTACCACTTGAGAGTAAGGGGATCAAGCATGCAGTCAAGCAGACAGGCACTGGGCGATGAGTAGTACTCATTATAGTCGACGCAGGTCGTCACAAAAGAGCCACAGGTCGTCGAGCAGCAGCCCAGATAGCCAATGGAGCCCAGAGTGCTAATGGCACACTGGGCCGCGTCGTTGACGCAGCTGAATCCATTGTCTAGGTTGTTAGGCGAGAGGGAAGAGAGAGAGAGAGAGAGAGAAAGGAAAAGAAAACTCACCCAAGCTTCCGCTAATATATCCGCAGGTATTGTCAGAGGCAAAGTACATGGTGGTGGATGCCAGCCGACGAGCCAGCTCGGCTGGGTGCGGAGGTGTCGTCGGCACGGGTGTGATGCCATTCACAGCCGGCTTGGAGGTGCCGGTGGCCTGGACGGCCCGGAAGTGGACGGCGGCCTGGGCAGCCGAGCCGAAGAGGAGGGCCGCAAGCAAGGTGGCCATGATGGTGGGAGAGAACTCTACGGAGTAAAGAGAAGGAGAGTCTCTGAAAAAAAGAAAAAAAAACCAGTCTGAGCTTATAAGAATGTGTATCTCTCAGGAGCACGTCCAGATCATCAGATGAAGAAGAGAGGCAAGGAGGGGGAAAAGAAGAAGAAAGGAAGAAGGGAAGAAGGGAAGAAAAACAGAAACAAGACAAACGGAACAAACCCATCGAGAAAAGACGGGCTTTATTGAAAAGAGGCATGGGCTTCTAGACCCATCCAACCTCTCCCCCTCCCCTCTACGCCATACGATCCATGCGAGTTATCGTACAGGTCGCGCTCATTTCCAGAGAACAGAGTACCACTAGACCACGAGCATGTACTCGTCGTACCAATATACGAGGACGGCGACGGTGACGGGTACACTAGACATAAACAAGCTTACACCCATGCTGGTTCTTTTCTTAGTGCTGGCCTGTTTTTTTTTTTTTTTTTGGTTTTTGAAAAAGGAAAAGGAATATACGGAGCTCAAAATCAAGCTATGATGAAAAAGACTGACCGATCATCCAGTCAGAAGAGAGGAGATATCCACAGCCAGTCAGCCCAACGGTCTTGGCAGCCAGATAGATGAGGAGAAGTGAAAGAACAGACGAGGCACATGAGGCACATGAGATGAGGCCGATGGAAAAAAGCAAGAGACTACTGCAGAGTGGCGCGTTGGCTGCAGGGATCCATTTTGAATTCTCTGCTCTTTTCTGTCAGATAGTACTCGAACGTATATAGTAGTAGAATACATGAGAGGCACGTCCGAGTAAAGAGAGTACTCAAAGAGTACTCGTACTTCCTATCGGAAATTGGCATGCCAGTGACAGCCATGACCACAATCTCACATCGTATTCATCGTACTCCCCCTGTATGGCGTCTGAATACATAGTATAGAGGATCAAGGCCATTCAACTAGAATGGGTCGTCCCAACCCTCTTTGGTCACTTCTCAACAGTCAACAGTGAATCCACTCCTTTTCTTTTCATTTCGTTTCCTTCGTCTTTTTTCTCTCTTCTCTCCCCCTCCCCAAATCTGCCTCGCTTTAAGCTTGTCCTCTGGTGGACCGCTCGCCAAAGATCCCTGCAAGTTATAATACTCGTAGTCCTTTTTCGGAATAATGTGGGGCTCTCTGTCCTAACCCACTTCAGCCTCACTGCACCCTTGAACCTCATCCGAAGGGTCTCGGTTGGCGTCTCTCGAGTTGCTCTCGTATTCCTCTACTCCTCTACGCTCTCTTGTCCTTTTTCCTCTCTCCAGCTCCACCGACGACCAAAGTCGCTAGCCGCAATCCTTCACCCGAAAGTCTTGGCATGCCAACACATTTCAACAGACGTCATCATCGCAGAGTTGCTCCGTCTGTTCTCTGGTCCTTTCACCTAGCAGACTACGGAGTACTCACTCATTCCTGTATTCGATACATACTCCGTACTATCTAGGCTCAAATAACTCAGTGTACCAAGACCATCTCCAAACTCCTCTATTGTCATAATCATATCCCAGTTTCGTACCGTCCAATGCTGTCCGATGCTGCCACTCTAGTCAGAAACCAGACTCCGTACCTGTGCTTGCATGTCCTGCTTCTCAACGCCAATATGCAGGAAAGAATAAAAATAAAATAAAAAAAACGTAGAGAATCACCACTCAAAACACGAGTGATGCAGAGGAGCGCGTGCGGCGACGCTTACTCCGTAGCGACTGAGAAAACTCGGGCATGTGGCCCTGGCCCTGGCCATGGCCTTGTCGGTCCTCTCGTGCAATGTCCCGCCCTCCGTCTAGTCGGGTCCCGCAGACAGAATCGGAGAGCGACCGCTCGTGGCCGGCAGCTCGCTTCCGCTTGCGGCTGCTGGGCGCTTCCCTCTCTCTCGGCGCCAGTGTCGGCGGGGGCGTCGCCAGGGGGCGTGGAGAAGCGAGGGGCGTCGTCTGCGCCCGTGCGAGCGGTGGAGTGGTCGGCGGAGTGTGCGTCGGCGTCGGCGGCTGTGAGCTGGATAGCATCGACGGACGCGGCGCCTTGTGCGTCTCGACAGGCGTCTCGACAGGCACCTCAGCAGGCGTCTCAGCAGCCGCCTCAGCAGCCGCCTTCTGCTCTGGCTTGTCCTCGTCCGGAATCTCTTGCGTCTCCAGGGTCGCAATCGACGTCGCATCGTCAAAGGTGCGGCCAAACAGATTGTCGTCGTCCTGCAGGTCTCGGCCGACCAGGTCGGCGCCCAGAGCCGTGCCCAGCCGCTCTCGGAGGCCGAGGATCGGCCACATGGGCACGCGCGTCATGATGATGTGCATCCCGGCATCGCGCGCCACGGCGACAGAGTGCAGGAAATCCAGAGGCAGGGCCGGCGTCGTGGCCGGCGCGGCAAAGCGCTCCAGGAAAGATGCCTTGACCGTCGTCCGGTAGACGACAAACTCGCTCGTCTCGTCGTCGTGCGAGAGGATGCGCAGCGGCACGTCGTGGAACGGCAGAGGAGCCGCAAAAGAAGGCGGCCTGCGATCCTGGGGAGGGCCGGCCGGCTTGCCCCTGTTCTTGGCGCCCTGGCTCGGCAGGACGGCCGGGCGCTCGTAGAAATGGGCTTGGGCCATGGTGAGAAAGACACCGATCAGAAAGGGGTCGCGGTCGAGGTCGGAGGGCATGAACCGCTTGGATCGCAGAATCTGCAGCCGCCGCACCGGCCCGTTCTCTCGGTCGCCCGATACCGGGTCCGGCACGATGCGGTACATGGTCTGGCGGATCCGGAGCAGCTGGGCCCGGTTCAGGTAGGCCACCATGGGGCCGTCCTTGCGGGGCGAGCCGTCGAGGGAATCCAGCGACGACAGCAGGTTGGCGCGCGTGCTCTCTAGACCGGCCAGGCCGCTCGGACCACTCGGGCCACTCTGATTGCCCTGGCTGCCCTGGCTACTCTGAAAGAGGTCGGCCTCGGCCGCCCTCCAGACGAGGGGCACGCGCACGGCGCAGCGGAAGAAGCGCCTGCCAAAGTGCAGGTCAAACTCGGCCGCGCCTCGCGGCCGGGAGAAGACGCTGGGAAACAGCGTGGAGAGCACGCTCTTCAAGGCGCGCGCCTTGAAGTACTGGCTCGAGGTCTCTCGCGACAGGAGAGAGGACAGGTCGGTGCTGAGGGCCTGGGCCACGGCAGACGGGCCCGTCTGCGAGCGGCTCCCTGCCGAGAAGGAGCCGCGCGTAGCAGCAGCGGTCGGAGCGGACTGCTGCTGCTGGACAAAGTCG
Source organism: Esteya vermicola (assembly GCA_002778215.1). Lineage (NCBI taxonomy): Eukaryota > Fungi > Ascomycota > Sordariomycetes > Ophiostomatales > Ophiostomataceae > Esteya > Esteya vermicola. Next base: position 373,325 of record PCDM01000020.1, read on the forward strand.
ACGTGCAGCAGTCGACGGTGGGACTCGGTCCAGACGATGGGCAGCGCAAAGAGCGACTCGCCCGAGTGGCGACGGATGACGTCGTAGAGGGAGCCGGGATCGGGGCAGGTGGCGGGCAGCGGCCGCAGGCGTCGCTTGGGCGGCGACGCGAGCGAGTCGCCCGGCCTCTTTCGGCTCGTCATGGCAGGATTCGAGGATTCGAGGATTCGAGGAGGACAAAGAGTGGCGTGGCTGCAGGAGAAGAAGGAAAAGGAGAAAAGGAAAAGGAGAGGATCGAGGAGGAGGAGAGAAAAGAGACGAGTATGCTGAGGGAAAATGTGAGAAACTAGACGTCGACAATCAAACAGGAAAAATCAAAGAAATCAGAGAAAAATCAAAGAGAATAAAGAAATATATGCAGAGAAGCTCCACATATCAAATGCATAGATTGTCGCGTCGGCGCGCGGCGGGCAATGTAACCCCGGCTGGGGTCTCGTAGAAATGAGTGAGGAGGAGAGAGAAAAATAAAGAGAGAGAAAGAGAGAGACGGAGAGAAAAAAAAAGAGGTAAAGAAGAGAGAAAAGGAAATGAAGAGCAAGGGAAAAAGATGGTATTGAATAGTCTCCTCAAAGCGGAGAGAGGGAGAATGTCAATTTAAGCGGCAAGGGAGCATCGTTTGTTGCCTGCAAAGAGCGAAAACTACGCGCTGACACGTGACTCACTCCATGAGTAGAGGAAGTGAAGTGGAGCCAGGGACGCCAGTGAATACGGAGTACTCCGCCCATTCACATTATAGACTATAGAGTGACTCAGCCACAGTTAGGCAGCCACGACTTCAGACCAGAAGAGGTAGCGCAAATGGATGCCTGGCTTTTCAGGTACCATATCCAGAGACCCAGTACGGAGTAGTGGGGCAGAGCTTCACTTTCTGGGCGATTTGACGATTTGACGATTTGACGATTTGGCGATTGACGATTCCTCGGTCCTCTGAAAGCTACTCGAGGCGGCCTTGCTCTTCTACTCTCCCTGCCTCTTGCTTCCGCCATCGACCAAGGAGCGACCATGCCGGTACGCCCCTTTCTTCTTCCCCCTCTCCTTCCTCCACCCCCCCTCCCCCCCTCTCTTCTCCTCCCTCTCTGCTTTCTCTTCCTCCTCTCTGACGCTCTCTTTCCTCCTAGGCATACAACTCCGTCTTCAACAATGACCCGGCCGTCGCCGAGGGTCGGCTGATTGGCAACTTTCCCCTGCTGCCCCTGCGCACAAAGACCCGCGGTCCCGCCTACACCCTGCCCGCCCCCGTCCCCCCCTTGCCCGCCAACGAGGCCCCCGACCCCGACAGCGAGAGCTACGACATCCTGGACGAAGTGCTGGCGCTCTTCCGGGCCAACACCTTTTTCCGCAACTTTGAGATCCAGGGCCCTGCCGACCGCCTGCTCGTCTACGGCATCTGGTTCGTCAGCGACTGCCTCTCCAAGATCAAGCCCACCGCCACCGTCCGCGATGCCACCAAGGACGTCACCAATCTTGCTCTCGATACCAACTTTGCCATTCCAGGCGATCCGGCGTGGCCCCTCAACCAGGTACGTTTTTTTTCCCTTTCTTCCTCGCTTCGCTCGCCTCTCTTTTTCCTCGCTTTGCTCGTCTCTCCTCGCTCCGCTCGTCTCACAGACTCAGATGTATGAACCACCCCGCGACCGGCAAGAGTCCGAGATCCTCCGCCAGTACATGGCACAGGTCCGCCAGGAACTGGCCCAGCGGCTGCTCGCACGCGTCTACGAAGATGGCAGCGACGCAAAGCCCAGCAAGTGGTGGCTGAGCTTCACCAAGAGAAAGTTTATGGGCAAGGCGCTGTGAGCGCGAGGACAAGAGCAAAACGTATATAGAGCAAGACTGCTGTTTTTTTTCTCGTGACTCGTGCCAGATGCATTACTATATGAAGATGAGAACAATCTTGCAGACGCCTCTTATGCCATCCGTGTTCTGCCGCGTCCTCTATATTCCTATCCTATCCTGTCCTACCGAGTACCGAGAATCCAGAACCCCCTCTTATTCCAGGCACGCCTCCTCACCACCACCCGTCCTCCGCTTCTTGAACCGCCCTCGCGCCGTGACCCGGCCCTCGGCTGGCCGCGCCTTCCATCCCGTAAAAATAAAGCCCTCCGGCCCGCCCCGCTGCGTCATCAGCGGATGCGTCCGCCCCGGCAGCACCTGCCACTTGCATGCCCGGCTCGTCTGCACCGTCGCCCCCAGCAGCAGCATCGGATTCAGCGGGAACGCCTCCGTGCCCGGCCAGTTCTCCTCCGCCGTCTGGCTCGGAGACGGCCCGCCCTCGTCTACCTCGCCCGACATCCACGCCGTCCGCCGGCCCACGCTGAAGCAGTCGGCCAGCGCCGCCAGCGGTTCCACCGTCTGCGAGTACACCGCCACCGGAGCACCGCCCGCCAGCAGCGGCAGGGCGTGGCGCACAATCGACACGACGTCCATCGTCGCCGCCGCCGCCACAACGAGCCCCGAAAACCCGCCGATCCGCGTGGCGTCAATCACGTGACGCGTGCGTGCCCACCGCCGCCGCTTGCGGAAGTAGTTGCCGCGCCGCGCCGGCTTCCAGGAGGCAACGACGTCGGCCGGGCTGTAGGGCGGCGGCGAGGCATACAGCGAGTCGCTCTCCGGGTCGAGCAGCTGCAGCCACGACAGGCACAGCAGGTGGTCGGACAGCGGGTGGGGGCGCCTCTCTCGTTCGGGGCCCGGGTCGGCTGCGTGATCGAAGCCAAAGTAGCGCAGATAGGCGAGGTTGGGCTGCGTGTTGGTGTGGAGGAGCGTCAGCGTGTTGGCCAGCGAGAAGGGCGCCTGCAGATCGTCAGACGGGCGCTTCCGCGTGCGACGGCGCGCAGCCAGCTGGGTTTCTGGTATCGCTGCGTCGGCAGCACCCTCGGCAGCACCCTCGGCAGCACCTTCGACAGCATCAAAAGGCGCCGGCCTTGCCGGTAGATCCGATTCTGCTGCAGGAGCATCTGCCATCTCACAGTCGTCGGCCTTCTTGCCTCGCTCGTCCACGCCGTCTTCGTCTTCTTCTCTATACAGAATGCCCATCCGCTCAGCCATGGCGGCCACCAGCAGACCGCCCGAATCGTCCACGACCAGCCAGCGTCCACCTCTGAGCTGTGCTGCTAAATCTGGCGACAGCTCTGTTTCTGTCGGGTCTACAGGCCCTGCTGGCTCTGTCGATACACCCTCTCCTGCCTCTCCTGCCTCTCCTGCCTCTCCTGCCTCTCCCGCCTCTCCTGCTTCTCCTGCTTCTGCTTCCTCGTCCCTCGCACCCATCGGCTCCCCTCTCACCCCCGGCAAGTGCCGGTCCGGCCCTCCGTAATGCACATTCCCCCAGCAACCCAGCAGCGCCACCATCTCGTCACGCATGCCCAGGATCTTGGTGCCCACGTCCTTGTCGTCCAGCAGCCAGTTGCCCAGCGAGACCGGGTCCAGCGGCACCACCGTGAAGCGCCGTATATACTTTTTCGTCTTGAGCAGCTTGTACTTGGCCAGCGAAAAGGCCGTCTTCTCGTCCAGCGCCACGTGCGACAGCAGCAGCTTCGCAATCAGGTCGCGTCCAGCGCCCGTGCCCGCCCGCTTGAGCTCCTCAATCTCCTCCGTCGTCAGCGTCTGCCGCGCATGCCGCTCGTCGCGCAGGGCCGTCGCCACCGCCGCCCGGGCGGCGGCCTCTGCGGCGGCCTCTGTGGCGGCCTCCTCCTCGTCGTCTTGAAGATCTTGAGGGTCCTGAGGGTCTTGGGGATCTTGGAGATCCGGAGAGAGGCCTTCGTCGTCTCCGCCGGCACCCCCTCCGCCCTCGCTGCCCTGCGCCTTGGCCTCGTCGGCGAGAATGTCGGTATAGAGCTCGGCAGGGGGGATGACGCGCAGCCGGCAAAAGGACTCGTCGGGCAGCTTGTCCTGGAGCTCATAGGTCAGGTGGAAGGGACGGTGGATGATGAGGTTGCTAGGGAAGCTGCCATACTTTCCCAAGGAAATTGTTCTGCAGACGTCAGCAAGTATCTTTTTTTCTCTTGTTCTCTCTCTTTTTAGGCTATTTTGGCCCTATTCTTGTACATACGTATTTGGCGTCACCTGCAGGAAACGAACATGTTCAGACGGCAGCTTGAGACCGACCCAGGCATTCGGCTGGACCACAGAAGCCATGGCGACAACTCCAGAGCACGTGGTTGCGTATAGGAAGGCTGATTCCAAGGAGGAGAGAGAGAAACCTTCCAAAAAGATGAAAAAAGATTTAGTTCCTTTAGCTCTACGATTAGCTAATAGCGGCGTTGATTGGACGAGCTCGGGGCTGTCCTAGCGCTCAGAGCCTCAGCCTCGTCTCCCGTCTCTCTGCTCTCTCTTTTACAAAGTACATTTACATTGGCACTAGTACGGCGTAACAATTTCATTCCCATGGGATATTTGAAAGCATCCTCCCGAACTGAAAAACGAGCACCTCCTCTCGGCAGGTGAAGGGGTAATGAACTCCAGAGCAAAGAGCAATGTAAAATAAAATCACGAAATGGGTGGATAGAGAATGAAAGGAAAGAGCAGAGAGCAAACATAAGAATACGACGAACAGGAATAAGAAAGAAAAATAGCAGAACGGAAGAGCAGCAGGAAAAGCAGAGCAAGGCAGAAAAGCAGACAAAAAAGCAGAGACGCAAGAACAGAAAAAGAGAAAAGCAGGCTATGCGAATAACACTGGCCCTTCCTTTTTTGACCTTCCACATTACCCATCCTCCATTTTCCCTCCCCCTTTTTTGCCTCCGTCCGACGAAATACACGCCCACCACCCATCGCTAGTCTCGGTACGTCAGGCATTGACAGCATCCACAATCCGGTTGATGATGGAGATCAGCTGCGTCATCATCTTCGCGCTGGGGTCGGCGCCTGGCAGCTTGCTCATGGCATCTTCTAGTCGAGCCCGGATGTGCAGCAGCACAGACGGCGTGATCTCGCGCGTTTGGTCGTCCTGTTTGGTTAGCATACATGCACGCTTAGAAAAGAGAAGGACCCCCCAAAAAAAGCAAAAAGAAAAAACTCACCAACTGCCCTGTGACCTGGTACAGATTCAGAATCACCATCTCTACCCATGCCAGTTTCTGCGGCAGCAGCGGACCTTCGAGCACCTGCGTCACCGTCGTGCCCACCGACAAGAGCAGCAGCGGCTGCAGGCTGCTGAGCATGTCCGGCTGCCGGTTCATCAGAACCATCTGGAACAGCTTCTCCTCCTTTTCGCTGCTCTGCAGCCACCGCATCATCGCGTCGTCGTACTTGCCGCTGTCCAGCAGCTGCTCAATCGACGCTGCCGTCTGCTCCAGCTCAACCCGCTCGCGTTCCTCTTGTGGCCGCGGCGCATAGAGCATCCGTGGCTGCTGCTGCTGCTGTTGGAGTTGAGCCTGTTGCTGGGCCTGTTGCTGTTGCTGCAGCAGCTGCTGGTGCTGAGCGTTCGACTGCTGGGCCGGCGGGGCCACCATGGGGTGCTGCTGCGGCTGGCTACCGCTAGACATTTGCGATGGCGACGTGCCCGCTATCAGCTGGCTGTTGGCCTGGCCTACTCGGTTGGCTGCGTTGTTAATGTACATGCCGCCCTCGTAGCTCCGGTGCTGCGGCGGAGGCAGTTGCTGGTAGTGCTGCGGCGGAGGCTGCGCCGGCTGCTGAGCCTGCTGCTGGAGCTGCGCCTGTGAGGGGTACGCCTGCGGGTATGCCTGCGGAGGCATCGGACCCGACGGCTGACCCTGACCCTGACCTTGGCCGTGGCCGTGGCCATGGCCGTGACCGCGAAGAAGAGCACCCTGGCTCCCCTGGCTGCCCTGACTGCCCTGCATCGGGCTATGGTTCTGATTCTGGCCCGGGCTCTGGCTCTGCAGCTGCATCTGCATCTGGCCCTGCATATGAATCCGGTCTTGCAGCTTCAGCAGCTGGCTCTGGTACTGCGTCTGCGACGTCGCCATCGTAGACACCGTCTCCGACAGGCGCGTGACGAGCGACGTCAGCGCGTCAATCTTGCTGCTCTGTGCCAGCATAATGTCCTCCATGCGCTCCATGCGCTCCGACGTGCCCTGGTAAATGTTGTGGCCGACGTCACGCACCGCCTGCGCCGACACGTTCGACAGCGCCGGGATCACCTGGTTGGTCACGGCCGCGCCGATCTGCTCGTCCACCTCGCCCATGACGGCCGCCACCACCTTGTCACTGATCGCCTTGGACACCTCTTGGCTGCGCAGGCTGTTGGTCACGTGCATAGGCAGCGATCGCTGCAGCTCCCTCTGCAGCACCGTCGACACCTGGCTGTTAATCTTGCCGCTGAGGCTCTCGGCCACTGTGGGCGCCACGTTCTCCCGCAGCGACGGCACCACGCGCTTCTCAAACTCTTCCCGCACAATCTTGCTCAGCACGTGCTCCGTGTTCTTGTTCAGCACCTCGGACACGAGCTCCAGCAGCTTGCGCTGTCTCTGCTCAAAGTCGGCATCCCGCGTCCGGAACTGCTGGTTCACGTGCTTCTTCACCTCGTCAAAACCCGCGTGCATCGAGCTCGACACCAGCTCACAGACTCGCGTCTCCATCGCGTGCACCCGCGCATCCATGGCCTCGCTGCTCATCACGCTGCTGCTGCTGCTGCCGCCCACCCCTGCCACAGTCGAGGTCAGTCCCACCTTGGAAGCCGCTGCCGATTCGCTGTTGGTACTGGCCATGTTTCGCGCCAGCACGGATCCCATAATCATGGACGACGAGGGCGACATGGTCTGCGCCAAACCTTGGCCAGCTGAGCCTGTCGTCCCGTCGCGATCCGCAATCGAGCTGGGGCCACCTGCCGGCGACTTCTTCTTGCGCGTCTTCTTCTCGGGCCGGTTGTGCGCAGCCGCATTCGAGCCGCCCGCACCGTTCACCACTGAATCGTCGTCCCGGTTGGCATCCGAAGCGCTCAGAGTCTTGCTCTCGAATGTGCCCGCTGCTGTCGGTGGCGTAAAGGCATGGCTGCCGTCCGTGTGCTGCTTGCGCGGCGAGGGCGACGACAGCAGCTCCTGCGGCTGCGGTGATGGGCCGTTGCTATGCTGCAGCAGCTGGCGCGCAGTGGCACGCGACGCAATCACGCGCGGTGTCTGCTGCTGCTGGGCCGAGGGCGTCGGTGTCGTGGACTCGATCGCGGTGCCGTTCACGACGGCCTCGTGTGGCACGGCGGCCGGCGGCTGCTGGGGTGACTTGAGCTTCCCAATCTTGACCTTGCCAGAGTCGACGGCATCGATGGGGTTCATGACCTTGTTGTCCTTCGTCCAGCCCAGCTCGCCCTGGCGAATGCAGACACAGCACACGCCCTTGGAGTGCATGGCATAGAGCTCAAACAACGTCGGGTTGTCGCCGTCAGCATTGGACGCCGGGTTATGGAGAATGTCGAGGCTGCGGAGCGAGCCGCGGCTGGCAAACGAGTACTCCCGCAGCCCGCTGATGACGGCAGTGGACTCGGGTGCCGGGACGGCCACGTCCTGCGCCGTCAAGCGCTGAATATAGTCCACCTGAGACCAGCTGCGCATGGCGTACTTGGGCGCGGAGAGGTGCAGGCAGTAGACCGAGTTGCGCGTCGGATGGCCGACCACGATCATACCGGTGGCCGGGTGGTACATGACGCTGCACACGGCATCCGACTCCTTGCTGTGCGGCAAATTAAACTCTTGCACAGGCTTCGCCAGTGCCAGGTCCCACAGCTGCAGCGTGTGGTTCTGCTTCATGCCCACAATCATGTAGCGCAGCGCGCAGCCCTTTTGGTACGGCCGCAGCTTGTCGAGCAGCAGGACAGACGTGGGCCAGGCCTTTTCGCCCTCGGGCGTCGTCGTCAGCGTCATCAGGGGTTCCGAGACCTCGAGCGACGTGTGCGCCGGCAGCGGGTTGCGCGGGTCTGAGCCTTCGCGCGCGGCCGTCAGCTTGCGCACATCCCAAAACTTGACCTTGCCAGACTTGTCGAGCGAGACGACGACGGTGTCATCCTGGCTAAAGGTAAAGTCCTTGCCGGCCTTGCCGGTGTTGATCTTGAGCGAGCACTGCCGCGCCAGCTTCTCCGTGTCGACGACGCGGTCGTGGCCCGGCTTGAAGAGGTTGTTCTTGAGAATGAAGCTCGGCCACACAATGTTGATGGACTTGCCGCGGCCAACGGCGAAGTACTCTGGATGGGTAGTGGACGTGCGGGCCCGCGTCTTGAGCACGCCGCCCGGCGCATCGCCCTCGAGAGCGGCAATTGGCGGCAGAGCAAAGCCATGCAGTTCCGGGTGGCCGTACTCGAGGTGGTCCCGGTCGCCGTCGCGCACCTGCACCCAGTAGACGGTGCCGCTGATGCCGGTGCCGATGATGGAGTCCTTGGGCACAGCGCCCTCGTCCGTGTTGCTCGACGACATGGCCACATTAAAGATGCGGTCCTTGGTCTCTGTGAAGAGCTTGGCATCGCGGCCGTCGGACTGGCGGATGACGCGCAGGCCGCCTGCCTTGGACATGCCAAAGACCATGTAGTTCTCCGAGGCGGCAACCAGGTTGCGATCAATCTGGTCAAAGTCCTTTTTGAGCCGCGCAATGTCGATGATCGAGCTATCCTGGAAGACGGGGCGCGACTCCTTGTCATCGTCCTGCACGTCGATCGAGATCCACGGCTTCATGGGAAAGTTGTACACCTGCACGAGGGACGGGGACTCCTCCAACGGAGCCGCGTCGTCAGCGTCGGCGTCGGCATCAGCGCTCTCCCAGCTGTCGGCCACGGCGGCTTGCCCAAGCTCATTCTCGGCATCGGCATCGGCGCCCGCATCCACATCGGCGCGGTCGGCGCCTTCAGAAGACGTGTCAGCATCGGCGCCCATGTCTGGATGCGCCGCCGACTTGGAGTCCTGGCCGGCCTGCTGCTCACTGTTGACAAACTTGTCGCCCTCGTCGTCCGAATACGGCTGCTTCTGCTCCCGGTGCGGGTCCTGGCCAAAGATGCGGGCAGTGTCTACCTTGGCGTCGCTGAGGGGACTGTCGTACGACTCCTCGTGCCCGTGTTCTTGCTCATGCACCGGCTCTTCTGGCACGTGCTCTTCCTGCTTCAGCTGCACGGGTTTTTTCAAGATCTGCATGACAGCAGCCGGCGGGGCAGCAGACACGACCGGCGCAGAAGACACGGCCGGCGCAGCAGACGCAGCAGACGCGGGAGCCATGCCACTGGGCGTGGCGGGCGATCGGGGGGTGTGGTTCACCGGAGAAGCCGAGGCCACGCCGAGGCCATCAAAAGGGTCGTGGTGGCTGAAGAGGGGCGTAGAGGACTTGGACAGCGTGTGCTTGGATCCGATGCTGTCGGGCGCCTTGGGAGGAATGCCAAACTCCAAGTTCTCGGTCAGCTGGCTGCTCTGCATGTCGCGGCCAGAGGGCGGCGACACGCTGGTGGACTTGTAGGACTCGGTGGAAAAGGCGTCGCCAGACTGGCTGGGCTTGGGGCGGTTGAGCAAGTTGAGCAGGTACTGCTGGGTCTCGTTGGTCTGGGATGTGGTGGCCCAGGAAGCCGAGACGGGCGGCGACGGCTCTGGCTTGGCCGGCTCGTCCTTCAGGGTGCCCTGCATAAGAGCGGCCAGAAGGCCGGAGGGGTCCGAGGGGGCCGGGGCCGGGGCGTGAATGGGCGCCATGGAGACGGAGACGGCGGCGTGCTGGACAGCCTCGGGCTCGATGTGGTCCATGGAGGGCAAGGTCGAGAGGGCAGGCGCGGTGACGGGCGGGTGCGAGAGGTTGCTGGTGGTGGTGGGGGCGCTGTGCTGGCCGCTAAACTTGAGCAGGTTGAGCAGGTGAGAGCTGGTAGCCCGCTCGTTATTGCCGTTACCGCCGACGTTGCCGCCGTTGCCGATGCTGCCAATGCTGCCAATGCTGCCAATATTGCCGAGGCCATTGCTGCCGTTGGTATGGCTGTTGTTGAGGGGACGGCCCGACCCGATGGAAGCCATAAACGGGGGGTACTGCGCATTGGGAAAGCCGCTGGAGACGGGGGGCGTGGGAGCGGAGGGCATCAGAGAGGAGGAGATGCCGGGCGGCAGGTGCATGGGAGCCTGCTGCTGGATGGCAAAAGACGGGGGCACGCTTGGCGAGTCGGACCGCTCCTGGGCATAGTATGGATCGAAGGAGAGGGGTTGGTGGACGACGTCGTGAGACTGCGGGCTGCCGCCGGCCGATTCCTGATTGGACTTGCGGCGCAGTTGAGCTATGAGAGACTCGAAATCGGAGCCCTCTGTGGCCTGGCCATTGCTGTTGGCCGCCGACATGGCAAAGGAGGAAGATGAAAAAGGTAGAGATGAATTCAAAAAGTAAAAACAAGAACAAAAAGACAAGTGAAACTGAAGAAAAAGTGACGAAAAAAATAGAAAACAAAAAGAAAACTGAAAGAAGAAGGAAATCAGAAATCAGAATCCAGTGAAATCAGAATCAGAAATCAGAAATCGATCTGTCGGTCAGGATCCAGAGAGGCAATGAGTCTGTGCGAAAGAGACAAAAAAAAAAGAGGCGCAGTGACGGACCACTAACAGGGGGATTCAGATGAAAGAGAAGGGGGAAAAAAAAGAAGAAAAAAACGCGGATCAGGGCAAACGAAACGCTGGGAGACGGCCAGACCCACGCAAGAGCGCAAGGCCTGGTTCTTTAGTATTGTGCGTCGTGATCGATGATCGATGATCGATGAGCAAAAGTCTCTCCCGCTCGCAAAAGCAGATAGGATGGCAGCTCTGCTCGTGGACGCGCAAAAAAAAAATAAAAAAGACAGTGTGAGGTCAAAAAAAGTACGGGACAAAAAAAGGTTCTGCCGTGTTCTCAAATTCTTAGCCTCCGCTTATTTTTTTTTGGCCTAATTTTGCTACGTCTCCCCGTCAGGCTAAGACATGGTTGGGCTCTTATCGTGTACGGGACAGTTATCGCCTTGTATTCATACTGTTCTGTCAGGCGTCATCCAACTGGTCGAGGGCGTCGACGCCGCCGCTCCATCGCGACCGGTGCAGGCCTTTTGCTGATAGCAGCTGCTCATCGTATGGCCGGACGTCGTTATAAGCACGAGAGCGAGTGCGGGAGTGAGACTGGATGCCGGCTCAGACAGCTTCTGGCTGGCTGGAGAGAATATCCATGGGCACTGTGCACACTGTCTCACTTATGTAATGCATCCAGCCGCGATTTTGCATGCTCACGACTTCTGAAAGACTGTCATCTCCACAGTCTACGAGCAACGACCAACGACCACACAACGACTCGACCACGCGACCACGCGACCTCACCATTGGTCGTCACCAAGGACCGACAACAGCGGACAGACACCCATCACTGCGGGCGCCTCTCCTTTTTTGCTGGGCGATTCCGACCGCAGCCGCATCGTCGCCATCGTCGCTGCCGGTGGCCAACAATTCTTTTTGGACCAAAATGTTTTGTCTCCGGAGGTGGGCCAGACTCGCCATGCATAGGCCTACTTTTGGCTGGATTTGACTGAACTTGACTGACAAGACAGCTGGCTTCCGCTCCTCTTCATCCCGACCAATGCCTCGCCCACCTTCATCTTCCTATTCTTCGTCTGCACCTACTTTTTGAACCGGCCATGCGTCTACTGCTCCTTTCTCCTGCTCATCCTCTTCCTCACCAGCTGCAACTGGTCCGACCGCTGCTTCTTTGACTTTAGCAGCAATTGGTTCGAGCCACGCAGCACGTCGTTTCTGCCGGCCGCTTCCTTTACCGGGGTGGGCAGCAGTGGCAGCAGCAGCAGCAGCAGCCCGAATTACTGCAGCCACTGCCACAGCGGACATGCCTCGAACAACGGCACGGCCGATGCGTGGCTGAGCGACGGCCTAAGTGCGACGGCGGCGCTCGCTCTCGACATGGTCAACACGACAGCTTCCGCGCTGGCTGCCGCCACGGCCCAGCAGCTGTCGCAGCATACAAGGACAGAGTGGACCGGGATCGGCATCGAGTGGCTGCGCAGTCTGCTAGGACGTCGCGAGTGGAGGATAGAGTGTCTGGATGTCTACATCCGGTTGTGAAGGGGGAGGACACGAGGACACACACGAGGACAGACATGAGGACACCAGGATATCAGGACACGCGCGAACACGGACAGGAGCATGTCCCTTGGATTAGATTAGATTCGGCAGTGTCTTCTTTTTGATTTCTGTTTGACAGTCAGCATTGTATAGGCAGCAGGACTTTCTTTTTTCAGCACGGCAGTCTGTAGAATCTGTGTACGAGAGCATGATCATCACAACCTACTCTATTCTTCATTTGTCCAAGTGTCCCTTTCTCAACTTTTCGCGTCTCGCTTCTTGTTTCTCGCTTCTCGTCTTCTCGTCTTCTTCTACTTCTGCACCAGCCAGCCAAGCCTCACTTGTTCAGCTTGTTTTCGAGACAGGCTCCAAAAAAGTTGTCCGCCAAGTCCGGGTACGCTAAAGCAAATCCTGCAGCGTCTTCGTATTTCTGCTTCTACAACATATTTCCTCTTCCTTGTTTTTCCCGACCGCAAGAGATCAGCGGAAATGCGGAAATGCCCCGGGATTCCGCTCTTGCCCAGCATCAGTACGACTCGGCTCCTCATTCTCGCGGTCTAGATTTCGGGCACATGATCGGACCAACGAGTACTCACTCGTACAGCATGGACGAGTTCTGTGAGAGGCAGCCATGGCTATCTTGCAGGTGGCAAAGAGAAAGGGTACGAGTACGAGGACGAGACGAAGATAGCCATGACAGGCACTGCCTGTTCCGGTCGTCAATAGACAATAGTAGCAAGTGCGGGTGTCCAGACGATGACGTAGAGGATCGCCACAAACTAGAGGTTCTATTAAAAGAAAACTCCCTGGTGGCGTTTTTTGTTTTCTCTACTTTGTCTACTTTGTCTACAATGTCTACTACGAGAACTCGTACGTCGTACATCTTTTTGAATATCGGGTCTTTCAGTCTTACATGCATCAGGCTCGGGTGCTCAGGCTCGAGTGCTCAGGCTCGGGTGCTTTTTTCGTGTGCACAATGTGAAATGAGCATGAATAGAATACGAGATGCGTACAAGAATACGTTACACGGCCCATGCCCCTGCCCATGCCCAGAACAATGGCCAGGCCTCTTCCTTTTCTTCTTCCCTTGTCAGAGTGCCACCTACGTAATGTCCTCGTCCCAGGACCGCGCAGGATTGGACGGGATAAAAGCCGTCAGAAAAGCCGTCTAGTGGTCACGCAAGGACCTTTAGCCTCTGGTAGCACGTGTGTGACGTCTTGTGTACGAGACGAGCTGTCCAAGTCGACGAGCACAGGCAAGAGAACAGGTATTCGTGCCTATTCGTGCAGACGGCCGAGTCTAGATTCACTCGATCGTGATCGCCTACATCGAGTCTCAGAGTCACTCGACCGTCGTCAGCCACGGACAGCCACTCGTACGAGAACAACTTGTTTTTCAGCCAAAAAAAAAATGCAAAATAAAATACAAGATACAAGATAAAAACAGGAAACAGGGTTTCTGAAGAGAAGGCCGGTCAAAAAGGGGCACCTGAGCGACTGACCGGTAGAGGTACCGCGCTAGGTGATTTAGGCGTGCAAGTACAAGGGCTGCACAGCGAGCACTCCCAGCAGTAGTACATACAGCGGAACGCCCACCCAGAAGTGGGGTCTGGCCAGGTCGTGTTGCCACTAGAACGATCCAGGCCCGGGTCTATGGTCTGAGATGGCCAAGATTCGAATGCCGGCTTTCCAACATTTTGCATTCCACAGGTCATTGCCAGCAGTGGCTGCGGCGCTATGATGCTTTGGGACCTCGACGCGCCCTGGACGGCGCCGTCTCCTTTTTTTTTTTTCAGTTCTCTTCCGTTCCGTTTAGTCCTTTTTTTCAGTCCTGATCCGTTCTGGTTCCGTTCTGCTTTTGTTTTTTTCCGCTTTTCTTCTGGTTTTTTCCGCCAGGGTAGCTAGCTATCTTCCGCAAGCATGCAGAGTACTTTGTACTGCTCGTGCAGGTCATTCGAATTGCCTAAAGAAGCAATGGCTGCAAGGTCGCACGGGGTAGGCAGTAGCACGGGGTAGCACTGGCATCGTGCATGCCCGAGAAGCAGGAATGTTCCGGAGCCCAATGGACCCAAAAAGCCATGGACGATAATAGGCCAATGGTACTTCAGACGAAGAGGAATTCCAGCTCAGTACGTTGTACCACTGGCTTTCTCGCCGTCTCACTTTTCCGGTGGACACGAAAAAAAAGTTTAAAAAAAATTGCAAGACCGGGACAAGTCCGGGAAGACGAAGGACAAAAGGGACAAGAAGACAAAAAAAGGGACCAGACAGAAAGGGCGCCGTCGCCAATGACGTTGTCTGTAGCGCCTCGGTAGTCTCGAGTCCATTCTTGTTCTAGACCTTTTCCCCCCTCCTTTCTGTCTTAATCCTCTTTGATTGTTTGGGGGGGTAAAATCGATTAGCGCTGCCCTCTACGATCTATTTCTTTTGTTTCTATTCACCGTCTCTTGGCCGGCGCGCCGTTGGCAGAATATAGGGGTACTATTTTCCGGTTTTTTTGGCGAGAGGATAAAGAGAGAGAGAGCGAGAGGGCGGTCGGGAGAAACGGCGGCAGCGGCTCACCAGTGCGGAGAGCAGAAGCGAGGCCAGGTTCTAGAAAGTACTCTTCTAACCTGTCGGATAATTCATAGAGGTACTACTAATAATAATACGTTCTTTTTTGGTAGAACCGATCGTAATTATGACCGCATGTCAGCTGACCTCTGCGAGGCACTTTCCCCTTGGCGGCTTCTGTCTGCAGCTTATGACGACATACCCGCATAGTCTGCACCTGGTGCCGCCAAGCGCTACGCAGACATGCCGCCCCGTTACATGGTACTTTGAGGCACGCAGGAAATGGGAACACTGTACTATGTAATGAAGACGGAAATGAGCAGTTCAGGCGATCAAGGTAGAAACATTTTGTACATCTACAAAGTAGAAAACGATAAAAGAATATGACGAAAAGAGGAAGGAATAAAAAAAGGAAACAGGAAGGAAAAAAAGGACAAAAAAGATAAAAAAAGAAAAAGGGGCGAGGGGGGGGCAAGAGCCCACAGCAAGTACGGAGTGCGTCGCACTTTCCCTCTTGGTCAATTACACTGTTACTCACAACTCGGAGTGTTGTACTACGGAGTATGTAAAAGAGCCAGAGTCAGCCGGAATGCAGGGTCTCGCTGCTGCCCTGTTTGCCTCTTGGCAAAAAAAGACTTGTCGATCACACTGCACCAGAAGCCAGAACTACGAGTACAAGTATCCTTCAGTGCTGGAAAGTCCCACTGTTCTCTTCTTTTTTTGTGCAATCCTTGCATCTCCACTCCTTCCTTTTTCAACGCTTCTCTCTTTTTCTCTTTTTTTCTCTCTTCTCCTGCATCTCTCTCTACTCTTCCTATTCACTTGCTCTTGCTCTTGCTTGTCTACCTGCTTGTCGATTCCCATTCACCTCTGCTCTCCCCGTCTTCTTCTCCGTACCCTTCTCTGGTCCATTTCGCCCATTCTCGTCCTCCTTCTACTTTTCGACTTTCTTCTTCCCCTTTTCCGTCACAAATCGGTTCCATCCTGGCGGGTCTCCTTTCTCTCTCGACTTGCCAATTGTCTCGTCAGCCTCTCGACACTCTTGGTACTCGAACGCGAGCACAAACAAAATTCAGGGAGAATAATCCACCTGCAAACAAGATGTCGACCTGATCACCTCTCGAGTCCAATTCTCCGTCCTTTTATTTTCCCTCGTTTCTCTTCTCACCTCTCCGTCTTTTCTTCCTTTTGACTCTCTCACTCTCCTCTCTCTCGCCTCCTCTGGCCCTCTCTATACCTCACTGCTCTACCTCACTGCTCTCACCATGCATTCCGAAGCTAGAAGCACGGAGCATACCTTGCATCTCACCATGAAGACGGCTCGGCCAACTCCACCTCTCACCCTCGCTCACGCCAACCCGCACGCGACGGCCTACCAACACCGCACATCCAAGCCGAACACCCCCCTGTCTTCACCCAAGGCCATCCACCCTGTTGGCCAGGCCTACCCGGCCAAGCTCTCTCCCGCATCGCGGCCCTCTTCCGTCACCACCACCCAAGAGCACGCGTCTGCCAGCACGGGCTACTTTGGCCTCCTTGTCGAGCAGTCCATGGACACGCGCGAGTCTGTCTCTACGGCGCCTCTAGAACACCGCGGCTCCGGCAGTCTGGGCGCATCGTCCACGGCTCCCACCGCCACCATCACGGCCTATTCTGCCGCCATTCCGAAATCCTCCTTCCTCCCCCTCGACGCCAACCCGGCCTACGATACCTTCCGACTCCAGGCTGAAGCGAACCAGTCGGGCAAGATGTTTGCCCTCGGTGGCTTCCAGTTGGGAAAGACGGCCGCCAGCAGGCCGCTGCAGCCGAGCGCCGACTCTGCGTCGTCTCCCTTTAAGCGCCCGAGACCGCTGAGAACGGCCAGCCAGCAGCTGATTACCAAGCTGGACTTGAAGCTGGACACCCAGTCGGATGCGGCCATGTCCCCAGGGACCAAGACTGGGGCCACGACTGTTCCTGTTTTGCTGGCGCCCTCTTCGGTACCACAGGCAGAGAGTACAGACAGCGAAATGACAGACGCCGGCGCCCTTGCCACCGACACCTCCACTACCGCCACCACTAGCTCCTCGTCTTCCGTCTTTCCAGTCTTTCCAGAACTGCCCCGATACGAGTCCCCGACAGACCTGGGTCCGGCTGATCCTGCACAGACCATTTCTCCCATTGAAGATCGCCACCCACGCCTCTCTCTCACTCTCGGAAAGATTTCGCCCCCCAGCAGTGCATGCGCTCCCGTATGCGCCCGGGCAGACTCTGTCCCGTCCATGCTCGAAGAGGGACCAAAGATGATGGAACCGGCACAGTTGCGGGATATTCTGGCGACCCAGGGAACTGATAGCCCGACCCCGCTTCTCCTGCTCGACGTCCGGGTGTCCACGTACTTTGCCGCGTCGCGCATCCGGGGCGCATTGAATCTCTGCATCCCGACGACCCTGCTCAAGCGCGCCACATTCAATTTGCAAAAGATGCAGCTCACCTTTGCGCGCAACCAGGACCAAGAGACCTTTTCTGCCTGGAAGGAAACGCGCTATCTCGTCGTCTACGATTCCAGCTCGGTCGAGAAGAGGGACGCCACCGGGGCTCTCAACATGCTGCGCAAATTCACCGCCGAAGGTTACAAGGGCGAGGCCTGTGTGCTGCGTGGCGGCTTCCGGGCCTTTGAGGGCGCCTACCCCGACTATATCAACGACGAGCCCCCTCTGCCTGCCGACGACGAGGCCGCAGCGTCGGGTTCCGGATGCACCTCTCTGTCGCTCGGGCCGTCGAACAAGCGGCCTCTGCCGATTGCGCCCATAATTGGCGGTGTCATGCTGCCCGCAGCGGCTTCGAGCCCGGATCCCTTCTTTTCCAATATCCGCCAAAACATGGATCTGGCCGACGGTGTCGGGCGTATTCACATTGCCATCCCCGCGAACCTTGACCCTGCCATCCTCCCGCTCTGGCTGCGAGAGGCAACGGACCCGCTCGACGAAGGGGACCGGGTGTCGCAGCGGTTTCTGAGCATCGAAGTGGCCGAGCAGTCGCGTATGAAGCAGGCCTACTCGGCCTTCAACACCAAAGGCCTAAAGACGACGCTGTCCGAAAAAGTGGTTCTCTCCGGCATTGAAAAGGGCACCAAGAATCGGTACAAGGATATTCTGCCCTTTGACCACGCGCGTGTGCGCCTGCTGGACCGTCCACAAGGTGCCTGTGACTATATCAACGCGAGTCACTTGCAGGCCAGCCGCAGCCTGAAGCGGTATATTGCCAGCCAGGGACCGCTACCCTCGACGTTTAATGTGCGTACCTGCCGTCTCTCTCTCTTCTTCTTCTTCTTCTTCTTCTTCTAACCCGTCGAATAGGACTTTTGGTCGGTCGTCTGGGATCAGGACGTGCGGGTCATTGTCATGCTCACGGCCGAGTCCGAAGGGGGCCAACTGAAGTGCCACCCGTACTGGACAGCCAGCGAATACGGCCCGATTCGACTGCGGCTGGTGAGCGAGCAAAAGGTGTCTCTGGACGCAGAGAAGCCCCGCCGAGGTGGTCCGGATGCTGCCGGCAACGGCATTGCCGATTTCCGACGACAGCGAGCATCGACTCTAGCGTTTGTGGGTGGCCTGGGATCTGCCGGCCTGATGCGGTCGGACCAGCAGCCGAACGGGGTGGGCGCGGAAGACGGCCCGTATGTGACGGTGCGCAAGTTTGCCCTGAGCAACACGAAGCATGCGTGTGCGGGCACGCGAGAAGTGACGCAGGTGCACTATGCGTCGTGGCCCGACTTTGGAGCGCCGGCCAAGCCTAGCCATTTGCTGGCGATTGTGGATGTTGCCAACAGCCTGCAGAACGCAGCAGCGACGCCGGGGACGAGCGGCAACAGCATGAACGGCATGAACGGCATGAACGGCACGAACAGCACCAACGGCACGGCATCTAGGGCAGTCATGCCGCCGTACATGTTCCGGGCACCAGGGGGCAGCGAGATTGGCCGTATGAGCTACTTTGCGCGGCTGGGGGGGTCTCTGGACGGGCCGGAGACGGACACGGAGGCGAGGCCGATGCTGGTGCACTGCTCGGCAGGCTGTGGACGGACGGGCACCTTTTGCACGGTGGATGCGGTGCTGGACATGCTCAAGCGACAGCGGCAGGGCGGAGAGGGTGGAGGTGGGTCGGAGACGCGCAACAGCACGCTCGGGTGGCTGAGCGGCGACGCGATGGACCTGGTGGCCAAGACGGTGGAGGACTTTCGCAGCCAGCGGCTGAGCATGGTGCAGTCTCTGCGGCAGTTTGTGCTCTGCTATGAGACGGTGACGGAGTGGGTGGTGAAGAGGCAGGAGCGGCAAGAGAACCGGGCCAGAGGGCCGGGCCATGGACGCAGCGAGAGTGTCCAAGTGCCGTTCTTTCGGTGAGGATCTTATCTTTTTGTGGTCTTTTTCATGATTTTGGCGTTGGAGGCTTTCAGACGGACAGGGACTAGAAAGGACAGGGCGGATACACGAGGAAGAGAGGCTAAAAGAGGACCTCGGCGGTACACACAAGTGGGCAGCGGCAAGCTCCGGCGCACAGGGACTTTTTTTTTGGTTTTGCCGTCATTTCTTTTGTGCAGTCCACACTGGACAGGGATCAGGATGGGCGTCCATACGGAGTGCACGTACTACAGGTACGACAGCGTACCTCTGGAGAGCATCCGAGAAAGTAAAAGGACTGCTTGGTATGACATTTTAGAAAGGACAGGTTGCAACAGCAAAAGGAAACATGAATACATGAAATACAAGAAATGCATGAAAGATTCTAGTCCGATCGATGGCAAGCTGTCTGCAGGCAGATGCATGCAGATAGTGGAGACGGCCGATGGTGCATCTGCTGACCATTCGAATCCAGGGCGTTTGTCATCGATGGGCGAACGTATTGGTCACTCCGTAAAGTGCTTGCACAATACCGTCAGCTGCTTGTAGAATCGTCGTTTGGATATTTGTGATTTCCCTACTTGTTTTCTGTTTCATTCATTCTTCTTCCTTCTATTTTTTACTTTTTTTCTTTCATTTCTTTTTTTTCCTTCCCTCTTCTCTCCCTCCTCTTGTCTCATCTCCCTCTCCCCAGAGTCCTTGAACCCCGTCTTTGTCTTGCAAGTCTTATCTGCAAAGAGCAGATCGGCGTACGAGTGAGTTGTTCGTAGTAAAAAAAAAAAAAAAAAAAGGCATGCATAGTAGGCAGCAAGCACAGCGTAGAAGGGCCCCGCTTTAGTCCGGCGCTATCTTTCCCGTTGTAGTTATCTCCCTCACCACAAGCTTTATTTGTTTTCCTCCCTACGCAGCACTCCGTACGCAGCAGGCTACCTCTCGCTAGAGGATTTAGTGGTCCCCTCCCGCCAGTCCACCCGACCAAGACCACCAGACCAGAGAGAATACGGAGTAAACAGTACCACTGAATTCCCCAGGCAAACAAAACAATGCAGACTGTTTGAGACAAGGAGCTGTCACTTTTTTTTTCTTTTCGTGTTCCCTCTCGCTTCCTTGTTCCCTCTTTTTTCGTCTGTAGGCTGTTGGCCGTTTCTGTTCTTGTTCTTGTTCTTGTATTCTCTCGTCTGTTGATTCTCATTCTCATTTTCATTTCTCAACTTTCTCTCTTTTCTTTTTGTTTTCTTTTTCTTTTTTTTCTCTCTCTCTCTTTCTCTTTCTCTCCCTCTCTCCTTCTCTCTTTCTTATTCCTCCTCATCCCATCTCATGGCCACCTCGATCTGATCCCTCTCCGAGTCTCATCTCGTCTCTTCTTTGTCTCCAAAACGCGACTCTTTCTCATCATGCCCGACGATCACGACGATCCTGTCGTCTCGCCCACAGAGACGAGAGCGCCCGTCCTGCCCGGCGACGGTCTCTCTGAGAGCTTCCAGTCCACCGATACTGTCCGTCGACTTGGCTACGGTTCGTCTTTTTCTTCTCTTCTCTCCCCCTCCTCTTCCTCTCCTCCTGACTGACCTCTAGGCACCGTCTCCTCGCAAGCGCCGTCCTACTTTTCCGACATCACCAGCCCCACGACCGACCGCACCCAGCACAGACCGCCTGCTCCCCCCCTCTCCGGCAGTACGCGCTCTCCCCTGCTCGGCCCCAGCGACCGTGGCCGCGGACGTCCTCGCAAGCCGACCCTCTCGCGACGCCCTTCCAGCACCGCCCAGACCCGCCGCGGCATTTTTTCCATCGACGACGCCGCCAGCGAGGTCGAGGCCGACGAGGCCGAGCGCCACCTCGTGTCGGGCTCCCGTCGTCGCGCCCCCGGCGGCCAGAGCCTGCGCGGCCTGCACATCAGCCAGACGAGCGACTTTGACGACGTCGACAACGACAACGACAACAGCGGCCTCATGCCCACGCCCGCCTCCCTCCGGCCTCTCGGCACGCCCCGGGACGCGCCGGCCGGCATGGCCGAGGTGGACCGCGACGAGCGAGACGATCTCAACCAGCTCGACCCGCTGGACGACGACATCCACGTCGGTCTAGCGGGCGGCATCGACGGCGACAACGACGACGACGATGTCGACGACATGGACGCGCGTGGACGTCTCGACAGCAGCGACAACAACCAGCCTGACGGTGACGACGACGACGACGACGACGGCGACCTCAGCGACGCCGAGAGCTTCACGCTCAAGGACCGGCAGCAGGCCATCAACCAGACCCACCCGTTTGGCATCCGGCTGTGGAAGCCGGCGCTCTACAAGAAGGACCGCTCCGTGCAGAAGACGGCCGAGGGCGACATCCACTCCACGCCGGGCGGCCACGTCAGCAACTGGGTCCTCTTTTTCAATGTCGTCTGGACCGTCTGCTTCGGCTCCTGGCTCGCCCTCCTCGCCTTTTCGGGCGCCGTCGTCTGTCTGCTCTTTGCCGCCGCCCCCAGTGGCCGCCAGTACGGCCGCGTCCTCTGGGGCCTCTCGCGCTACCTCTTTTATCCCTTTGGCAAGTTTGTCCGCCTCGAGCAGCAGGAGCCGTACCTGGACGAGGACCAGGGCGAGGGCCGCAGCATCAGCGAGTACGAGCAGTGGCAGAACGGCGACCTCGAGTACGGCCGTCTCTTTTTTGGCCCCGAGAGCAGCCGCTCCATTGTCGGCCGATCGCGGCGCAGCCTCGACTCGGAGCCCGACGAGACCGACAGCCTCCTTGACCGCCGCACGGGCGGCCCCGGGCCCAGTCGCCGACCGTACCGCGACAGCCGTCACGGCGGCCACGGCGGCCACGGCGACAACGACATGGACGACGACATGGACAACGACGACAACGACTCGGACGGCGACCTGCCGCGCATGAAGCGCCGCCTCTTTGGCCGCGGCAAGTGGAACATTGGACGCGTCATCTTTTTTCTCTTTTTCTACCTGCTCATCACGCCCTCGCTCTTTGTCGTCTCCGGCATCTGCTGGTTCCTCGTCTTCTGGATCCCCATGGGCCGCGTCACCATGCTGCTCTTTGACCACCTGCGCCGCCACCCCCTCGCCCTGCTCTTCGAGTCGGACATTGCCTCGGCCCGCGCTCCCGCCGCCCCCCAGTCCTCCATCATCGTCTGCACCTACCGCTCCGTCGGCCTCAAGTACTGGAAGTACACCGTCGACGGCACCAACATCTTCCTCATCAACCTCATGGCCGTCGTCCTCTTTGTCATTGTCGACTGGCTCGTCCTCGACCGCATCCTGCACGTCGAAAACGTCCTCACCTCGTCCGCCTTTCTCTTCGTCGCCGGC
Organism: Esteya vermicola; assembly: GCA_002778215.1. NCBI lineage: Eukaryota > Fungi > Ascomycota > Sordariomycetes > Ophiostomatales > Ophiostomataceae > Esteya > Esteya vermicola. The sequence continues at coordinate 395,594 of PCDM01000020.1, forward strand.
CTCCTGTCCATCATCCCCCTCGCCTACTTTATCGGCCAGGCCGTCGCCTCCATCTCCGCCCAGTCCTCCATGGGCGTCGGCGCCGCCATCAACGCCTTCTTTTCCACCATTGTCGAGGTCTTTCTGTACTGTGTCGCCCTGCAGCAGGGCAAGGCGCGCCTCGTCGAGGGCAGCATCATTGGCAGCATCTTTGCCGGCGTCCTCTTTCTGCCCGGCCTCTCCATGTGCTTTGGCGCCATCAAGCGCAAGACCCAGCGCTTCAATGCCCGCTCGGCCGGCGTCACCTCCACCATGCTGCTCTTTGCCGTCATTGCCGCCTTTAGCCCCACGCTCTTTTACCAGATTTACGGCACGCACGAGCTCAACTGTCTCGACTGCGTCGAGAGCGTCGGTGGCGGCAGCGGTGGCGGCGGCTTCAACGTCCCCGAAGGCCGCGACTGCCGCCGCTGCTACTTTTCCCAGACGCCCGCCATTGACGATCGCTTCTACATCGAGGCCGTCCGGCCCTACTGCTACTTTGCCGCCACCCTCCTCTTCCTCTCCTACATTATCGGGCTCTGGTTCACCCTGCGGACGCACGCGGCCGTCATCTGGAACAGCGAGGTCGACGAGAAGCGCCACGACGAGCACCCGCACCCACCGCACCAGCCACACCAGCCACACCAGCAAATGACGTCATCCCTCACCGCGCCCTTGTCGGCCCCCCTGTCGGCCCCCCTGTCGGCCTCGCTGGCGCCGCCGACGCCCTCGATGCGCCAGCACGCACAGGCCGACTCAACGGCCGTCGACATTCGCGACTCGCACCTCTACCGCCGCATTCTGGGGCAGTCTCTCAAGCAGGTCGGCCTGCAGCCGCGGCAGGACAGCGGGGCGACGGCCACCACATCGGCATCGACAACTTCGTCCGCCACTCTGCATGCTGTGCCGCCCAAGAACGGCGATGGTGCCGCCAGCATGCGCATCCCCGGCTTCACCGAGGCCGAGAACAACTCGCTCGCCCGGCAGGTCGTCGAGATGGCCGCTACCGCTGCGACGATTGCCGCGCGGGATGCCCGCGAGATGCGCGAGACGGGCCGCGACTACCTACGGCCGGTGCGGCGCGCCTCGGCTCAGACGACACAGACGACGGGTGGAGGCGGCGGCGGCGGTGCGGGGAAGACGCCGACGATGCGGACGGCCACGTCTGTAGGGCCGGTGCTGGTGGAGCACGAGGAAGAGGTCGGCGCATCCGGAGTGGCCTCGGGAGCCGCCGCCGCTGCCGCTGCCGCCGCAGCCACGGCGGCGGCGGCGGCTGGCGACCATGGAGGACACGATGCGCCCAACTGGAGCCGGCTCAAGTCGTCGGTCATTTTGATGGGGGCGACGGCGCTGTATGCGGTGATTGCCGAGATCCTCGTGGACTCGGTCGACTTTGTGCTGGAGGGCTTTTCGGTGAGCGAAAAGTTTCTGGGCATTTCGCTGTTTGCGCTCGTTCCCAACACGACAGAGTTTCTGGTGAGTTTTTTTTTTCTTCTCCTTCTTATCCTTCTTCTCCTTTCCCGCAAAGGGCTGCTGACATGACAGAACGCCATCTCGTTTGCCATGAACGGCAACATTGCGCTGTCCATGGAGATCGGCTCGGCCTACGCCCTGCAGGTCTGCCTGCTGCAGATCCCCGCCCTCGTCCTCTTCTCGGCCGTCTTCCCTCACGTCGGCCCCGATGTCGCCCACCACACCTTCTCGCTGCTCTTTCCCCAGTGGGACATGATCTCGGTCATCCTCTGCGTCTTTCTGCTGAGCTACATGTACGGCGAGGGCAAGAGCAACTACTTCAAGGGCAGCATCTTGCTGCTGAGCTACCTCGTCGTCGTCCTCGGCTTCTGGTTCAGCGGCTACACGGGCGCCATGGATGCCGAGGCCGACGGCGGCGGCTGGGGGATGCGCCGCTTTGACACGCTCGGCCGTGATGGCCAGTACCGGAGCTATGGCAAGTCGTTCAAGACGGTGGGCCAAGGCCGGTCGGGAGCGGCGTTTTCCTAGTTTTTGTCCTCTTTTGTCTTTCTTTGTCTTTTCTTTTGTCTTTCTTTGTCTTTTTGTTCTGTCATATATCCATGTTGTACGCGCTTCGGATATCTCGAATTGTCTGTTTTCTTTCTGCATGAGAGGGATCGGCGAAGAGGCATGCCCAGTGTCTGGTAGGGAAGGAGAACTTGCTATTAATATGAACATGATGCATAAGAAATCCACATTGTCCAGGGAAGAGAGAGATGCGATTGGATGCAGGCCTGCAGTCCTGCAGGTGGCCCTGCCTGCATGCTGGCTGCACATAGTGGCATGTCTTGGGTGGCATCCAATAGACGCCCGACAGGCATCGTCCTGACAGGCATGGTCGGGCGCCCAACGGCGACGAGTAGGAATGGACAGAAGGCGCTCTTGGACCCGGGTATAGGGGCTTCTTGCTGTAAATCATGATTCTTTTCTTCCTATATAACCCCTTGTTGCTCTCCTCTTCCCTCTTACTATATCTTGTCATACGTACTTGATTCACCATATCATGGACTCTCTTGTCTTTGCACAGCTGCTTGCCGTTGGCAACAATGCCAACACGATAGCCGCATTCCGACTGCCAGAGAATAAGCAGTTCTTTCGTGCTTCTTCAAATTCACGAGTGTATCGTGATAGTCGGGAATCGACACCGGTCCTCGGCGTCACGTCGACCGAAGACGGTGACCGACTCGATCTACTCTTTGAGACTCCTATAAAAGAAGCAATGACAGGCTGGCAGTTCGGATACAGCTCACGGTTCACCGACATTACGATATGCATTCCAGATACTCTGGGTGTGAGTAGACGCCACTTTGCCCTCTCCATCACGCCCGAGTTCTGCATCCAGCTTCATCAGCAAACCAAGCAGGCCACGCGAGTATACTACCTTCTTGGTGAGGATCATCAGTGTGTGGTCAAGCCACAGCTGGATGAGAAGATCCTCATCGCCCTGGAGCCCTGGAAGACGCCCTACTGGGACAGTATAGTGATCAACATCTCCGAGGGTCCCCAAGAGGTAGTCTTTCAGATCCGATTCCCCCACCACACGCCGGCCGCCTCTCGAGAATACTACGAGTCCATGCAGCGATGCATACAAGGCCAGGGGTCGCCGGCATCGCAGGCCACCTTGGCTGGTCCTGCCGCTGCCTACAAAAAGGGCAAGGGTGTGGCCCAGCCCTTTGCTCAGTGCTACCAGCGGCAAATCGGCTCGGGCGCCTTTGGGATCGTCGAGCTGCTGGTGGACCTGGCGACGGGCGAGGTGGCGGCGCGCAAGCGGTTCATCGGCTTGGAGCAGGCTGCAGGCAAGCAGAAAGCCGCCGCCGAGCAGAGCCAGGAAATCAAGAGGGTGCGCAACGAAGTCCACCTGATGCAGAAGCATCCCCATGTAAGCCCAAGACGCACATCCCGAGCCAGACAGGCCAGGCCCAGCAGGTGGCTAACTCACTCGGCACAGCCACACATCATGCCCGTCCTGGCCTTCCAGCAACACCCCTGTCCCGCCATCCTCATGCCCTACTACTCCCAGGGCAACATGCGCAGCTGTCCGGGCCTCCAGCCGGCGCAGCACGTCAGCGCCTTCCGGCAGCTGCTCCTCGTCCTCGACTACCTCCACGGCCGCCATGTGGCCCACCGCGACCTGAAGCCCGAAAACATCCTCATCCGCAGCCTCGACCCCCTGAGCATCGTCGTCGCCGACTTTGGCCTGTCCAGGGAGACGACCCCCGACATGCCCATGACCACCTTTTGCGGGACGCGTCTCTACATGGCCCCCGACATGCTCCTCAGCCAGCGCCAGCAGCGGCGCGCGCAGGGCTACTGGGCGTCTGTCGACGTCTGGTCGGCGGGCGTCGTCATGCTCGAGTGGATCCACGGTCTGCCGGGCACCCGCGACATCGTCTGCTCGCAGGTCTCGGAGTGGGTCCACGTCTGGTCTCAGATCCTCGTCAGCACGGTCCAGAGACACGTCGAAGCCGACCGGGACGGCAGAGACCTCGTCATGGACCTTGTCCAGCACATGGTCACTGTGGATCCCACGGACCGCTACTCGGCCCGCGAGTGTCTGCAGCACGGCTGCGCCAGCGGCCTCTTTGCGGTGAGTGGCATCGGCGAGATTGTGGACGCGGCATACGGCGTCGGGGGCGGCGACAGCGTGGGAGGACTGGCCGCCGCGCCGGACTGGCAGGATCCGGTCGTCCCGCAGACGGCGGACTATGGTAGCGCCATGTGGTCGGAAGGGCTTCCTGCGTCTTTCCAATAGACAGCTGGTGAGCCCAGCCTAATCGAGGGGAAGCCGGGCCTCCTCTGAGGACAGATGTATTTGTAGATGGCGAATTGGTCTTGTAAGAATAGTTGACAGTTGAAGAGTGGCTCTTTATACTAAGTAGATTATATTAGTCACGTGATATAAGTTCATATCACGTGCACAGACGCGTTGGCTGCGATTGCCTGCTGGATGTGGGTCCACAAGATTCGTAGGACAGCTTACTACAAATGCATTCTGAATCTCTCCCCCCCAAGCTATACGACTTGCACACCCACTGACACGACAGCGCAAGACGAGAGACGATAGACGATTGACACACTCACGAGTCCAGAACAAGTTTTTGGCATAACACCCGGCAGCCTGTCCCTCCTCGGATTCTCTCCTCCTTCTCCCCCTCTCCCCCCCCTCTCTCTTTCTGTCCGCCTCCCCCCGCCCTAGCTCGCCCAAGATGTCGTTGGATACCTACTACCACAACAAGATCGAGGCGATGAAGCTGGAGATCATCAAGGGCCAGGCAGTATTGCGGCGGCTAGAAGCACAGCGGAACGACTACAACTCGCGAGTACGGCTGCTGCGAGAAGAGCTGGGCCTGCTGCAGCAGCCTGGGTCCTATGTCGGCGAGGTCGTCAAGGTGATGGGCACAAAAAAGGTCTTGGTCAAGGTGCACCCCGAGGGCAAATATGGTGAGTCTCTCTTGTCTCTTGTGTCGTCTCTTGTGTCGTCTCTCGTGTCGTCTCTCGCCTCTCTGACAACCGGCCAGTTGTCGATATCGCCGACAGCGTCGACGTCGCCAAGCTGACCGTCGGCAAGCGCGTCACGCTGCTGTCTGACAGCTACAAGCTCGAAAAGATGCTGCCCTCGTCCGTCGATCCCCTCGTCTCGCTCATGATGGTCGAAAAGGTGCCCGACAGCACCTACGATATGATCGGCGGCCTCGACCAGCAGATCAAGGAGATCAAGGAGGTCATCGAGCTCGGCCTCAAACACCCCGAGCTCTTTGAGAGCCTCGGCATCGCCCAGCCCAAGGGCGTCCTCCTCTACGGACCCCCCGGCACCGGCAAGACCCTCCTCGCCCGCGCCGTCGCCCACCACACCGACTGCAAGTTCATCCGCGTCTCCGGCTCCGAGCTCGTGCAAAAGTACATTGGCGAGGGCAGCCGCATGGTGCGCGAGCTCTTTGTCATGGCCCGCGAGCACGCCCCCTCCATCATCTTCATGGACGAGATCGACTCCATCGGCTCCTCCCGCGTCGAGGGCAGCAGCGGCGGCGACTCCGAGGTCCAGCGCACCATGCTCGAGCTCCTCAACCAGCTCGACGGCTTCGAGCCCACCAAGAACATCAAGGTCATCATGGCCACCAACCGCCTCGACATCCTCGACCCCGCCCTGCTGCGTCCCGGCCGCATCGACCGCAAGATCGAGTTCCCCCCACCCAGCGTCGAGGCCCGCGCCGACATCCTCCGCATCCACTCCCGCAAGATGAACCTCACCCGCGGCATCAACCTCACCAAGATTGCCGACAAGATGGGCGGCTGCTCCGGCGCCGAGCTCAAGGGCGTCTGCACCGAGGCCGGCATGTACGCCCTCCGCGAGCGCCGCGTCCACGTCACCCAGGAAGACTTTGAGCTCGCGACCGCCAAGATTCTCAACAAGCACGACGACAAGGAGGGTGAGTCTGTCTTTTTTGTCTTTTTCTTCTTCTTCTTCTCTTCGTCTAACCAGCATAGTGTCTCTCGGAAAGCTCTGGAAGTAAACCAGTCGGACAGGGCTTGCTTCTTTTTCTACACGGTTCCACGGCGCAAAATGGGGGACGCACTGGTTTCATCTTCTTCCTGTATACTATTCCAATGGAAGAAAGTCACACAGCCTTCTCGTAAGAAACACAGTTTGTAAATCACGTGATATCACTGGTATATACGTCTGATCGCTGGCAAGAGAGTTCTGCTTCGTAAAAAGGAAATCCTAGACTGACAAATCTGACCGCTGATCTTTCCAAACATATCCCTCCTCTACCGTTGCGTAATCGCCAGCCCACTAAACAACCCTGACATTGGGTCAACGCTGTCATTCAGCCGGCGGCTCACATAGTCCATCTCCTGCAGCAGGGCCGAGGCCGCCACCAGCGGAAACGACTGCAGCGCGTCCTTGCGGCTGCCGCTCTGCCAGCTGTCGCCCCGGAGGTGCGCGCACGCCAGACACAGCCTCAGCGCCGCAAACAGGTCCGCGTCATAGTCGCTGCTCCTCTTCTTGGACAGGTGGCGAATCTGGTCCATGATCCAGCCAGCGATGCGGTCAAACTCGTCGTGCAACTTGATCGATCGGTCGCGCTGGCGCGGGTTCTGTGACCCCGTCTTGCTGACGAGCGAGCCGACAAAGACTTCAATCTCGGTAATGGGCTTGAAAGCGTTGTCCGAGTACTCGTGCATCTTGGTCCACACAGCGTCCTCGTAGGCCGAGCGGATGCGCCAGGCCTCGTCTTCACAGTCCTCCCACTCTGTGCAGCCCATGTCCTCGCACTCAACGCGCGCCCAGTCGAGGAGCTGGTCCAGAAAAGTTTCCTTGGCGCCCTCTGACGGAGCGTGCTTCTTCTTGTGCGGTTCCTGCCTCTGATCGCGGATGTCCTCATTCCAGATGGCATACTCGTCCACCGCCCGGTACAACTTGCCCAGGATCTTTTCAGACCTGTAGTAGCGATGTGACGGGCCATCCAAGTCTTCGCCGCCATCGTCCGCTTCGATGACGTACTTTTCCAGCTCCAAATCTTCACGGTCATGTACAGTTGCCAGCGGACTCGGAGACAGGCTGCATGTGTCAGTTTGTAAAAATATCAATACAAAGAAAAATGAAAAAAAAGTAAACATACAAATCAGGTCGGAATTTAATCGGCTTTTTCCGAATCGCATTCAGGTCTGCTGGAATGCCCGTCTTGGAGAAGTCGACCGCCGTCGAGTGCAGCTCGGCCAGCTCGATGCAGTCGGGGTCCAGAGTACCCAGGCTATTTTGGTCGGCCAAGATCATGTGTCGAACGGCAATGATGCCCAGGTGGTCCGTCTTGATAAAGTTGATAAAGAATTCGGCAATGTCCTCATTCCGCACTGCTCGCCCAATGTCGGTCAACTCTGGGCGCGCATACTCGGCCGGAGTGAAGCTCTTGAGATTCGGATCGTGGCACACCGTGCGGTCCCAGATAACATTGAAAATATCGCCATCCAGATCACCGCCGCTCAATTGGCTCGGCAGGTCGCGCATGCCATTCTGACTGAACACGATGCAGTTGCTGAGGCTGCGCAGAGGATGGCCGTCTGGTGGAATCACATTGACGGCCTTTTGGATGTCGCCCGGGTGCAAAGCAGGCGAGCGCGTGACCAGCAGGCGTTCATAGTTTCCGGGTGGCGGCTGGAAGCGGCGCGGCTTGTTGCCGGCCTTGGTCTCGTAGGTGGCGTAGACTTGGCCCTCGGCAAGGAATCCGGTCTCGTCCAAGACGCCGAACAGGGTGATGCCCAGAGGCACGGGAATGCGAGCCTTGTGCTTGAGCAGCCGCAGATCGCGCATAATGACCATTTCCGTGACACGCCGCAAGAAGGGCTCGGTACGGTAGTTGAAGCCCAGCTGGTCGGCTTTGCGCAGGAGTCTGTGCAGCTTGACGGAGGTGGCCACGCCCTGGTGCTTGAGGTAATAGGACATGTTGTAGGCGCTGCGGGCGATATGCTGCAATTCCTTGATGGCCTTGTTCTGCAGCCCCATAAACCATGCATCCGACACGCCCATGTCTTCGAGGATCTTGATCATTTGCCGGTTGAGGCAGAGGGGCATGGCTTTGGCAACGTCGCAGATTTCCAGGTTGGTGACCTCGCTGCTTTCGAATTTTTGCATCGACGGGCGGACGCAGAACTTGGTGCCGGTCAGGGTCGAGTCGAGCGAGAGCATGCCCTTGGATCCGGCAAAGCGAATCTGCAGACAGGTCGGGTGCTGCTTGGAAAAGGGCAGGTCCTTCCAGACTCTGATCAATGCGTCTGTCGATATGATGCCGACACCATCGCTAAACGTGCACCCGGTCAAACGAGACTTGACCTCTGGAATCATCTCTACGCTAATGTTATTCTTGTCTAGCTGGACGGCAAATGGCGTCTCGGAAAAGGCCTGTCCGATGCGAGCAGCACAGCGCGCGGGCGTGCGGATACCGTTAAAGTCACCGAGCCCGCCAATGATCGTCTTGCTGGTTTGCACGCGGCCGGTGTCGTCAAGAAAGGGGGCCGAGAACCACATGGAATGGGCGCGGAGGGAAGAGTGCGACCATCCAAGGAAATTGTATGTGCGGCCGGCAATCTTGATGCCCTGGAGCATAATGTCGATAAATCGTTTGTAAATGTGCTGAGAGTCGACCTGGTTGCTGAGAAATCGTAGACTCTCGTTGTTCTCCTCGCAGAACTGAACGCGAATAAAGTAGTCGCTGTGGTTGGGAAATTTGCGCAGCACGCGGTTCTTGTTCTCGAGTTCGGGGGGATGGAGTAGGATGCGTGTCGGGGTGACAGTCACGCGGCCAATGGGCGTCAGATTGCCGCCGGGTTCAGAGAGACCGTCCCGGATGTGCAGCCCTGCCTTGATTTCCTTGTCCTTCTTGCGCAGATGCTTGATGAGGCCGGCCGCTTCAAAGTCGTCAGTATTGGCGTACTCGGGTGTCGGCCATGGAATGTCGACAAAGAGAGTCTTGATCGCATCGATCGATATGGGCGTGCTCTTTTGCAAGGCGATGAGGTAGTCGGCTAGTTCCACGATCGTGCCGGGGTGCAGATAGGCGTTCCAGGCCAGGGCCTGCAGATAAAAGATGACGGGAAAGGGCAGCAGGGCCTTTCGGTTGGCCAAAGAGAGCGTCTGGTCCAGGCCTTGCAGCCCCGAGAGGATGGAGGGTCCGTAAGAGAGGGTGGGGAGATGGTAGCGCGTAATGTTGAAGATGCCCATAGCATCCAGCCTGTCCATTTCGCGGCGAAAGTGTGTCGGATCCACGTCCACGCCGTAAATCAGACACGTGCCAACAATATCCTCGTGCGAGCTGTCTATGGCCTGCAACCGCAGTCGTGTCTCTCTCTCTCTCTCCGCAGAGTACATGTCCAAAAAAAAGATGGGGACACAGGAGAGAGTAAAGGTCAACGTTCCTCGTGGCGACATGACAATGTCCTGGATGCTATTAATGGGCATGTATATGCTCTGGTGGTCAGAGCTTCCATAGCACTCCTGTAACGTGCTTTGAAAAAGATTCCGTCTGATTACGACATATTTCTTGCCAAACTTGATGATGCCTTCGTCGTTCCAGTGTTGTTCTGGGCAGAACACAAGGTTCTGATATTCGTACTTGTAGTAGCCACAGCGCAGGCCACGGATCGCAAAGGACGGAAGGTCGTCTTTCTTGGCGGCGGCCAGTCTCACTTCGGGTGGACGGTCCATGGCCTTCTGGACCTGCAGCTTCAGCATATTGATGGTGAGGGGGTCGACACTGTTCTTGCTCAGACGGCAGAGGACGCGGGCACCCAGGATGGTGAGCTGCGACAAGGGCCTCTTGCGGCCTCTCTGCGGAATTTCGCCGTGGCTAGCCAAGAACTTGCGGCCGTCGTGTTCGTAGAGGAACGTGATTTTGCCGTGGTTCTTCTTGAGCGGCTTATCGCAGTGGAAGGCCTCCTTGGAGATGTTGATGTCCTCCATGACCGGTATCAGCTGGTTGCGCAGCACTTGGCTGCTGTAGCTTCCCTGCGATGGCAGGTTGGCCAAAAAAACCTCCATGGCGGGTGGACAAGGAAAATGATGAGGAAGAGGATTCGCGGGTCTGACTGCAATCCATAAAAAAGCCCGGGATGAGCGAGCCTATATAAACCTTGTGCAACCTCTCTCCCCTCTCTCCCCCCCCCCCTCTTCCCGCTCTCTTTCCGCTCTCTTCCTCTCTCGCGTTTCTCGGCCACTACCCCTCTATGCACGCCTCTCACCACATTCGCTGTCCTCCTGGTTGGAAGGAGCAGAAGGAGCAGAAGGAGCTGGCACTATAAACGGCACGTTTGGCTGTCGAATGATATCGCTAGCACGAGGCTTTGCATGAGCGCAAGTGCGAGTGGGTGTGTAGTGGATGTGTGAGGGTGTGAAGGTAGGCAGCGTGAGGCCAACTCTGCATTGGACAGCAGATGGAAATTGACGAATGGTGGTGAAAATCTCAGGAGAATTTTTGGGGAAAGAAGGGTTGACAAAGGATTAGCCACCAGGCAGCCACGTAGTCAGTCCCGTGCTCGGTCTCGTCGACGGGGAAACAAGAGGAAGGAACACCCTGCTCTCCGTTCGTGCCTTCCCATTTTGTTTGGTGGTGTCCATCGACAGAAGGCGCGATCCGGCGCAGCTTCCCAAGCCGATAAGGATAAGACGAGTTAGTCGCAGGAAGTACTCTTTCCCGAGAACCCCACCCATGGAGAGCTGCCGAAGCCGCCATCCTTCTCTTTGCAGCATCTCGGCAGGTCCACCGGCAGACAAGAGAGACTGGAAGCCTTTTGTGGATGCAAGAAGATGTCGTTTGTGTGGCCATGGACTAGAGTCTCGCTGACCTTTTCTACTTTGTTCAAGAAACCTAAAAGGTAAACTTTTTTCCTTCTTCTTTCCTCTTTTCTTTCCTCTTTTCTTCTTTCTTTTTTCCCTTTCTTTTCCTCCTTCTTTCCCTCTGTTCGATTCGCCATGGCTTCTCAAGGCATGCTCTACGTCACCATGCAGCCCCAGGAAGGGCTGCTGCTCGACCAGTTCCATGAATGGTACAACAACGAACATGGTCCAACTCGACTGCGGCTGCCCAGCATCTTCTCCAACGGCCTGCGGTACCGCGCAACTGACGGACAGCAGCCGGCCTTCTTGGCTGCCTACGACGTGCGCGACATGGCTCTCCTGGCCACGCCGACGTACACCCAGCTCCGTGCAAACCGCAGTTCCCGCGAGGCCGAGACGATTGGCCAGGTGGCCGTGCAGCGGTCCTTCTTCCGCCTCTTGGAGTCCCAGCAGGCGGCCAGTTTTGTGGCCTCGGAAGACATATCCGATATGTCCGACGGTGCCGACGCTAGCCGGCGCGTGCTTGTGGCTATCGAGCTGACCGTCAAGGCCGAGACCGATGCCGACAAGGCTGCTGCCGTCCACGAACTGCAGCGCTGGAACGCCGAAGAACACTATCCAATGCTCGCCAAGGTGCCTGGCTGGCTGCGCAGCCGCCTCTTCCGGATCGTCTCGGAGGAGGCCGTCGCAGGGACGGCGCCGAATGCGACCAAGGAGCCCGTGCGGCTCGTTTCGCTGCACGAGTATGCGCCCGTCAACGGCCTCGGCGGACCCGAACACAAGGCATCCATGGCCACGCCCTGGCTGGCCGACCTGGCCAGTAAGCACGTCGCCGGCATGGCTCGGCGCACGTACGAGCTCTTTTACGTCTTCGGACCGGCCCCACGTGACCTGACCTCTCTCGGAGCTCTGCCGGCTGTAACCGCGGCAAAGCGAGACTTTTCCTTCTCGGCAGCCGACGGCCGGACAGCAACGACGCCGGGTCCGACCACAGCCGCCATCCGCTCTTTTGTGACCGTTCCGTCTGACGGCCTCGCCATTCCTTACGTGCTCGAGGGCAACACGGCGCCTGACGCGCCGACCATTGCTTTTTGCAACTCTCTGCTGACCTCCCTGCACATGTGGGACGACTTTGTCGCCTTGCTGCGCCAGCACCGTCCCCAGTACCGCATCCTGCGCTACGACGTGCGCGGCCGCCACGAAGGGCTGCCGCAGCCGCCGCAGCCCGCCACCATGGCCATGCTGGCCGACGACCTGCAAGCGCTGCTGCGAGCTCTGCGCATTCCCCGTCTGCACGCGCTTGTCGGCGTGTCCCAGGGCGGCGCCACGGCTCTGCAGTTTGCCCTGCGGTCGTCTCCCGAGCAGCTAGGCCGCGTCATCGCCTGCGACTTTAATGTGGCCAGCAGCGCGGCCAACACGGAGTCGTGGAAGTCTCGTATTGCCATGGCCAAGACACCGGAGACGAATGGAAAGAACGGCAAGAGCGGCATGCAGGAGCTGGCCGAGGCGACGGTGGCGCGCTGGTTTGCGCCCGAGACGGCCGAGCTGCAGCCTGCGCGGACCCAGCAGATGGTGGACATGGTGGCAGCCAACGCCGTCGAGGGTTTTGAATATGGCTGCCAGGCGCTGTGGAACTACGACATGAGCACAGAGGCGCCGGGTCTGACAGTACCGGCGCTGCTCGTCGCAGGCGAGGGCGACGGCAGGGGGGCGCTGGTCCGAGCCATTGATGGGTTCCGGGGCAAGGTCGGACCCAAGGGAGCAGAGCTGCGTGTAGTGCCTGCAGCCGGACATCTGCCCATGTACGAGAACCCCAAAGGCTTCTGGGCAGCTGTCGAGGACATTTTGTGAGATGGTAGCACTGGACAGATTATAGATTCAAACAGTTGGAAGATTTTGTTTTATTGAAGCTTCAAAATACAAAATTAAATGCAAAGAAAACACATAAAAAACATGACCAGAAAGTTCTTTGGGTGTAGCATGTGTACTTTCTCATTTGGCAGATGTCTCCCCAAGTCAATTTTCTGATTGTCGTCATCCTCTCTTTCCGAGTTCGATGGCTTACTCACAGGCAAGCCACGAGTGAATCATCGTTCGTTTCCAAATATACCGCGTAGCATGTTGGAGAAGGAAAAAAAAAAGGGGGGGGGGGGGCGGGGGGGCCAGAATCTTAGTCCCTAGTCACCCAACAATAATATTTCCAGCCATCCGGGCTTAGACGACGGAAATGAAGTTTGCCATAATATGTCCGAGCCACGTCTCCGCCATCTGGTTGAGAAATGGTTCCTTCATCATCCTCGAGGGCACAGCGGGTCGATAGGGTAGACGATTCCTCGTCCTCGCGCTGGCGACGCTGGCGTTAAAGGTGTTGCTGGATCTGCTGGCGCTGCTGGCGCTGGGGCGCTGCGGGTGCGTAATTATTCCGTGGTGCACCCGTTCAGCAATCTAACCGCAGGACTAAATTCAGCTCTCCATTCGACATATAGCATTGCTGGCATCCACCATCTCACGTCGAAGAGCATCAAGCCGTTCACTCTGCCGAGTCACCAAGTCCTGCAGATGCGCAGCCTGACGATTCAGCTCTTCTGTATGCTGGATATACATGTCAAGCATTGGGTGCAGGGTGTCTGGAACAGCAGCTAGGAAGCCAGGCTCAGTACTAGCAATTTCGGTGGTAGTGCCAGAAGGTGTGCCAGTAGGTGTGCCAGTAGGAGTGCCAGTTGGAGTGCCAGTTGGAGTGCCAGTAGGAATGGTGGTGGGAGTGCCAATAGGACTGCCAGTAGGAGTGATAGTGGGACTGATAGTGGGAGTGCCAGTGGGAGTGCTGGTGAGAGAGCCAGTGGGAGTGCTGGTGAGAGAGCTGGTGAGAGAGCTAAGTGGAGTGACAGCAGGAGATCCAAAAGGAGAGTCAAAAGGATTGATAGTGGGAGTGCTAGTAGGAGTGCTGGTGAGAGAGCCAAAAACAGTATCGATGGTAGTACCAAAATGAGTGTTGGGGGGGGTGGTAGGGGGAGTGATGGGGAAAATGTTTATAAAATGGTGAGGGGGAGCGATGGGGGGAGTAAGGGGGGTAAGAGGAATGTACGGAATATCGTTTGTGGGAATATTTGCCATCTTTTCTGATTTTAGAGTCTGTTGTTGTGATTTTGAATAGGAAAATAAATGTAGTTTGAAAATGTAGGGAAAGTAGAATGGTTTGGTAAAGAAGAGTTGTTAAAAGTGATGTGAAGAAGTGATGAAAAGAAGAGAAGAAGAGAAGCATCCTGCTTCTTTCCCTCGGACAAGGCGGCTTTTTATACCCAAAGAAAGCAGTCAGCCCTACCTATAGAAAGCACCTAGCCCTACCCATGGAAAGCAGCCAGCCCTACTCAGTTACAATCCATGGGCTTTCATCCTCACTCATCAATACGTCAAGGCAAACCAGTTGGGCATGTTGTTTTGATATTTGCCTCTGGACGCACCGTTCTGACGATATCAACTGCCAACAGTACAAGATGTGCTCCATTAAATGGACTTTCTTCTCCGATTTTTTCGGATTCCTCGAAAAAGGACTGAAACATCATACGGAAGTGACCATGCTGGTACAGTGTGATGTGAATATTTCCTAATCGGGAAAGATCCAGTCTCTACAACATGAATAATCATGAAAGGCCGTTACCAACAACACCGTTTGCTTACAGATAGTTCCAACATAATTGCTTATTAGCCGAAATCTAAGAATTTTGTAGCACGTATGAGTAGTCAGCATTCTCTCTCTCTCTCTCTCCCCTCTCCCTCTCTTCTCCGTACAGGCTAGTCGAAGCTTTTGGCTTAATTGCTTGGCTTACGGCTGTGGGGATTCTATATATTGAGACTGAGACATGGGCTTTGAAACCTCTCTGCTAGGATTGGCTAGAATGGCTTGAATGGTCCAGCACACGGTCGACTCAAGTCCCGTCCCGCCTTGAAATGCAGGTACTCCATGTCTGATATCGACCAACCTAAATTTATCCTGCCAAGGAGGTTCCCCCCCGTGAGAGAGATCGGCCAATAAAGCCATGGCTAACTCGCACACTCCTTTCCGTATCTTTGTCCTGGCCACTATTTCAGCCGCTTCGTCCTGCTCTCGTATACACTCCCTTTGAAAGAGCCGATGGACGATGCACAGGCCGGTTAATGAACACAATGTGCTTCCAGAAAGAGAGTAGGAGGGGGAAAATAAAGGAATATAAAAAGACAGACACCCCCCCGATGACTGTTTGAAATTTTTTTCGATTCTTCTTTTTCCTCTTCTTTCCGTCTACAATAGCCTCGTCACTCTTTCACGCGAAATTCAGCACAGGAATTCATCCGTACTAGAATCTTCTTGACCCAGCTCGCATATTCAAACATGGGAATCATCCGTCTCACGACGGCCGCCCTGGCCATGGCAACGGCTGTTGTTGCCGCGGCCCTACCCGCCCAAGAAGACGCAGCCACCGAGCGCTCCTCTCAGGCCAAGGTGTGCGACGATACCACCAAGATCTGCTACTCGGAATACGTCTCGTCCAACAGCGTCTCTTTCCGCATTGCCATTCCCGATACGGCCACAGCCGCCAGCCCGTTTGATATCGCTCTCTCCATCGTCGCACCCAAGAGCATTGGCTGGGCAGCCATTGCCTGGGGAGGTGCCATGGCGAACAATCCACTGACGCTGGGCTGGGCAAACGATGCCACGGCCGTCGTGTCCAGTCGACGTGCTACGTAAGTGACTGGAGACAAGCAGAGAGAGCAGAACATGGTATCGATGGACCTGACAGCCAGCTTTTAGTGGCCACACGTTCCCGACTGCCTACACAGATGCATCGTACACCGTCCTGCCGTCCTCCTCGGCAAACACCACCCACTGGAAGCTCGACGTCGTCTGCTCTGGCTGCAGTCACTGGACTGGCAGCAGCGGCAAGGCCAGCATCGACCCTGCCAGCACGGCCGTTGCGTTGGCCTTTGCCTCCTCGGCCACGGCCCCGGCCACGCCGGCCAGCAACACCAGCCGGTTCGGCATCCACAACACCAAAGGCAAATGGACGCACGATTTTAGCAGTGCCAAGCTGGCCGACTTTGGCAGTCTCGTGCAGGCTGCCGAGAAGGCTGCAGCCTAGGCATCCCGCAAAAGAAGCCATATAGTGTGATATCAGATGAAGGAGCAAGCCACAGCACCTCGGTATTTCCGGTTTTTATTCTGCCCTATTCTCTGTACCTATCCTGTTCATTTCCTGTTGGTAGCTGTCCTTGCACAATAGTATGATGTGTCTATCAGAATGCGACATCCTAATTCGGCTAGTTTAAAGGTAGGACTTTGTTGTAGAATGCAGAAAGGGGAAGGTCGTTAGTTCACTACTATCGGGTCACTATCGACACTATCGCATACGCTGTCGCGTGCTTGAAAGCGCCTAGAGTGAACCACTAACGAGTGGAGGCAAATACGACAGTGGCGGTCTTGGCCGCTGGAACGTGCTAGAACGTGTCCTCTTCACCCCCTACAGCTGTCCTCCGAGATTCCGGATCATTAGTACTTCCAGTCTCCGGGGGACCGCATTCGCGCAGAAACCCGTAGTCCCTAGCCTGCATTTTCGCATAATAATAGCAATTTGCCCTGTCACTTTTTTTTTTCCCTCGACTTTTTGGTCGTTTTTTGTGCAGCAGCCGCCATACACATCTCCGCCACTGTCATTGTCGCTCTTTGCTTTATCCTATTCGATCCTGCTGCTCTCCTCTTGTCTGCGCGACTCGCAAGCACAATGGCCGGTCTCAATCCTCAGATGTGAGTCTACTCGATTCTTGTGCTTCCCTTTTGCGTCGTCTTCTCGTCCCACAACTTTCCGGGTCTCTCCTAATGCGAGGTCACACTCTTCAGTACCAACCTGATCATCATTCTCGGAATGATGCAGGTGTCCAAGCGGATCCCTTTTGAGGACCCCAACGTCCTCAACCTCGTCCGCATCGGCTACGTCGCCAGTAATGTCTTCATCATCGGCATCTACCTCTACATCCAGAGCGCCATCAACAAGAAGAAGGGTGAGTTTCTGTGTTTTCCCTCAGTCTTTCGTCCTGTCTCCTTGCCAAGAGACTAATCACGCATGACGTCCGCAGACCAGACGACGCTGAAATATGTCGAACCTGCACCGATGGGCTCCACGGAGGAGGGCAAGCTCGTCACGACGACCGTCCAGGCATACGACAAGGCCCAGCTGAAGCAGCTCATGCGCTCCCAGATGATGGGTGTCGCCATGATGGCCTTTATGCACCTGTACATGAAGTACACCAACCCGCTCCTGATCCAGTCCATCATCCCGCTCAAGGGCGCCTTTGAGTCCAACCTCGCCAAGATCTACATCCTGGGACAGCCGGCCACGGGCGATCTGAAGCGCCCCTTCAAGGCGAGCGGCGGCCTCATGAGCGGCCTCCAGCAGGGCGACTCGCAGAGCAGCAGGAAGGCTGTGGAGGCTGCCGAGCGGTCCGGCCGGGGTGGCGCCAAGGAGGAGTAGAAGAGAAAGGCGTGTCCTTTTTTTCTCTCCCTTCGTGGAGGCTGTCGATACGCGGCACCGAGCGTATGAGACGAACAGCTGTTTTATATGCCGGCATTCATAATTGTTGGCTTAATTTTCTGCCTTTCAAACTGGTCACAATTGTAATGTTTCTTCCTAGTAAATAGACTTGTCACAGAATTCTTATTATAACGGTATCCTTTGTTCTGGCGTGCATCAATGGCGCCATCAAAGGAGCTCCATTAGTCTTTAGACATATTATGTATCGTATTTTCCCAGTAACTGGACTGTCAAAAAAAGTACGAGTATTATATTATACGTACTATGTACCCCACAAATACTATGCTGCCTAGCTTGTATGTATTAGTCAGCATTCTAAATTCCTTTGTACATAGAAGATCCAGAGCATCCATGTCGCATCTTTCCCCTCGCTTTCTATGTAGTATACGCGATTCCTTCTAGGCTTCATGTCTGGCACTATTTCACAGCATGGAGCGGTCATTGCGGTCAAATTCCCGGGCAGATGCCGGGTCAGGCGCCGGGGCAGACGCAGCACAACCCACCACAGCCAAGCAGATTGTAAGCCGCCCGTGGATGACTGAATCATGACGCCACGCCTGTATTAACAAGCCTCCTTTTTGCTGGATAGGAAGAAAGAAGGCTCAAGGCCAAGGCTCTGCGCGAGCAGAGAGAGAACGCAGCAGCTGCACGCTCACGCAACCCGTCCTCGGCAGGCTTTCTTGCTTCCGACGACGTCCACATCGTCTCCGGCGGATCGCCGGGTCAGCGAAAACGCCCTCACGAATCGATCTCTGCTACCGAGCTACCGTCTAGCAACCGCGATGCGAGTAAGAAAGAGGTCGAGATCCGGCCGGCACGCAGTTTCGCAAAGTATGTCGACTACAACTTTAGCGCCATGACCGACACCAAAGGCGGCTTTCTGTCGACCGAGGACGATCCCTTTAACAAGGCGCTGATGGCGGGAAAGAGCGGACAGAATGCCGAGCAGCGGCCGCAGCACATGACGCTTGCAGAGTGGGAGCGACTGCAGACGATCCGGAACCTGAAGCGATTGAAACAGGGACCGTACGAGCCCGGGCTGAGCGTGCTGGCCGACAAGAAGGAGCAGAAAAAGTGCCGTGAGTGTGGCGGCCTGGAAATCGACTTTGTGTGGGAGGAGGTGCTGCACTGCTGCGTCTGCAACGCGTGCAAGGAAAAGTTTCCGGAAAAGTACAGCCTCTTGACAAAGACAGAGTGCAAGGAGGACTATCTCTTGACCGACCGTACGTATCCCATCTCAGATCTACTGG
Source organism: Esteya vermicola (assembly GCA_002778215.1). Lineage (NCBI taxonomy): Eukaryota > Fungi > Ascomycota > Sordariomycetes > Ophiostomatales > Ophiostomataceae > Esteya > Esteya vermicola. The sequence continues at coordinate 414,265 of PCDM01000020.1, forward strand.
GCTACAGTCACACTTTGTCTATCTGTTGCTGACTCAGCTTCTTTCTCACAGCCGAGCTCAAGGATGTTGAGCTGCTGCCTCATCTGTCCAAACCGAATCCACACAAGTCGCACTGGCACGACATGATGCTCTTCTTGCGGTATCAGGTGGAGGCGTATGCGATCAACGAGAAGTGGGGATCGTCCGAAGCGCTGGACGCCGAGTTTGAGAGGCGCGAGGCCGACAAGAAGCGCCGCAAGGAAGCCAAGTTCAAAGAGAAGCTCCTGCAGCTCAAGAAGAAGACGCGGACGGAAGCCTACCGGCGGAATGCGCGCATCGGAGGGACGGGTGAGGCCAAGGCCAAGAATTTTGGGGATTCTGTAGGTGGCGGCGGCAAGCATGTGCATGAATGGGGACGTGCTGTGGAAAATGAGCAAGGCATGTCGGTGAAACGATGTGTCTCTTGTGGCATGGAAGTTGAGGAGCTCGAGTTTTGAGAGACGTGGCCAGATACGCGTGTACGAGTAGAATAGGACGACACACTATGACTGGATATGAATTGCATGTTGCATTGTCACTCGTATTCTTTCTATTGACGAGTGGTTTATATGGAAAAACAATACTACGGAGTATGTATGAACGGTTCCCAACCACCATCACGTGCTCGTATTGTCACACCAATCGCTGGTGGCCCCTGAAATGAGCCCCTGAAGAAGAGGACAAGCTAATACTCTTTATTGATGCCTTGGCGCCTGAGACGCCCGCTAGGCTGTGATTGGGTACCTCTGGAGCGCGAAAACCACATCCCCCATCTGAAAGCTAAGAGAATCTAAATTTTGGCGACGATGGAAGCTTCATGTCAACGAAACAAAGACAATACAAAATAGAGAACACGCCTTTCGTCACCTCCGCCCTCCACAGTACATCTATTTCTATATCACCAAGGCAGGCTGCAACAGGCTGGCAACAGTCTACGCACCTTCATTTTAATCCCCATTTAATCTTCATTCTTGTACCAATACTTGTTCCTTTTTTTTTCCCTCTTATTTCCCTCTTTCTTTATATCTTTTTCTTGTCTTTATTGATACTCTATTGCTACCGTAATCGGGCAAAGAGACACGGATTCTTCTTGCACTCTCAGCCGAGGAGGAGCAGAGGCGAGCACGGAGTCGACTACGAGAATATCGGGACTGTGACGACAGCCTGAACGCGCGTGTCGCGACGAACATCCTCGCGACGGCGCTCCAGCGATACTGCTAGAGCTGTTGGGCCTGTGCTATCAGGGAAAGCCGGCACTCTGATTCTGTTTTGTCTGGCTATCCTTCTTGTGCACGCAGCTGGGGTGGTACACGTTGTTTGGCAGCGAGTGCAGGAAGTGGCATGAGCAGTTTAGGAGGCAACGACATGTCTGCAGGCGTCCAGGGTCTGGGGCCCAACCAGCCCCATGCTACCGAGTATACTCTGCAAGGTAGGCTCTTTCAGTCTCGGTGGACTGGGCTTGTGCGTTGCCGTCTCACTAACGTCTCCTAGGTGTTATGCGATTTCTGCAGACCGAGTGGCATCGACATGAACGTGATCGCAATGCGTGGGAAATTGAGAAGCAGGAGATGAAAGGCCGGATAGCGGCGTTGGAAGGGTCTGTCCGGCGAGCTGATGCGACGCAGAAAGCCCTCAACAAGTATGTGTCCATACTGCAGAAAAAGGTCAAGCAGCAGGCGGCCGAGCTCAAGTCTGGCGGCTCCACGGCAGAAGGTGCCGAGGATGCGGCGCCTTCAGACCGCGCTGCTCGTGTGGCAGAGAAGCTTCAGCGTAAGTTTTCCGTCTAGATGTCTACCCCAAAGTTGTCTCCTTCGCAGTAGACTGACTGCCCTGTAGCGGAAAAGGATGTCCACCCGACCGAGGGCGTCCCCTTTGGTCTGCCCTCGGACGATGATGGCCGGCGATCTGATCTCCGGAGCTTCTTGGACCAGTGTCAGGCCGAGTTTGCCTACCTGATGATCACACCTGCGAATCCTCTACCGCCCCGCGAATCTCCTCCGCTCCCACCCACCGACGACCTTCGAGAAGACGAATATCCCCTCGCCAGTCAGCCGCCAGGAGACCCATACGGACAACAACAGCAGCACCATCAACAGCTGCAGCAACAACAACAGCTGCAACAGCAATTGCGGTCTGTCAGCAACGTACGACTGCCTGCAAATCACATGCCCCCAGCCCCGGCTGCTCCATCCGTGCCCACGAACTATGTCCCTGCCAAGAACATGGAGCTGCAGCCTACACCGATGGTCCGATCCAATGTAGAAAGCGGGTCTTCTAGCTATACGACGAGCTCTCCTTTCGATTGGTCGCCCCAGCCACAGACGCCTGCACAGGCACAAGCACAGACGGCACTGCAGGCACAAGCTCTGGCAACGGCAACGGCACCATCGACCGGCCGCTCAAGCGAGGACGCGTCTGATTTGGGTCGCGCGGCCGCCAAAGAGCAGGCACGCGACAAGGCGGATGCTCCAGACCCTGATGGGTGGGACTTTAACGACGGCTCTTCGTTCGCCGAGTCGGGTGGAGCGTCTCAAGCCGTGGCGACGCGGCCCGATACGGACATCTTCCCGGCGGCAGACAGCGCACCCAAGTCTCCTGGCCGGCTACCTGGATCGCACCGCCGCAAAAGCAGCTCCTCGCGCCGACGCAGCAGTGAGCACGACCTGTCGCTCAATGCGCTGTCCCAGAAGGTCGAGAGCGGCAACTTCAAGTTGCGATTCGGCCTGCGTGGACATTTGAACACGGTGCGGACTGTGATCTTTTCGGGGGGCGGCAGTCCTGGCGAGCCCGAGATTTGCACTGCCGGTGACGACGGCTTGATCAAGCGCTTCCACATCCCACGTGCGGCCAGCTACGCGGGAGCGACTGCTGCGTCCGACCTCGACGTGCAGGCCGACTTTACGCACCGCGGCCACAATGGCGCCGTCCTCTGCCTCGCGTCGTGGTCGTCTTCCCCCAACTTTTCCACGGGCGGGCGTGCGCAGGGTGATGGCTGGATCTTCTCGGGTGGCCAAGACACCTTTGTGCGTGTGTGGGAGCGTGGTCGCGTAGATCCCAAGGCGACCATCGACGGCCACACGGACGCGGTATGGGCACTCTGCGTCTTGCCGGCGACTCTGGGATCCATCTTTGGTCAGTCGAACCCCTACGGCTCGCCCGACCGGATCCTGCTGGCGTCGGGTGCGGCTGATGGCTCCGTGCGCATCTGGGCAGTGAGTGCGCCGCCGCAGATGACGTCTCCACAGCCGGTCCCGGCCGCCGGCCGTCGCGCAGCCGGCGGCGGAGGACGGGTGCGCGGCAACTCGATGAGCTCTGGGTCCGGCTTCCCGAGCAGTCCCCAGCCGACGACGGCGAGCAACAGCCCGTTCCACTACACGCTGGTGCACACGATTACGCGGGCCGGCTCCAAGGCAAGCCCGACGTGCATTGCGTCGCTCAGCAGCAATGGGTCTACGTTTGCGGTGAGCTACTCGGACGCGCAGATTATTGTCTACGACACGCGGCTGGGCGAGGAGATTGGGACAATGGCCAGCCTGGTGACGTACGACGGCACGCCCGGGACGAGCGTCAATGCTGTGGTGGCGACGACGGTGGGTCTGGAGCAGCCGCAGATGGGCGAGGAGGACGCTGGGACGCCTGCAACGGGCGGTCCGACGGGCGGTGGCCGGGGTATGGCAGGATCGGGCGTGGAGGGAGTCATCATCTCGGGTCACGAGGACCGGTTCATCCGCTTCTTTGACGCCAACAGTGGTAAGTCCAAGACTTGCTTTCGTCATTGTCTTACGACTAACTCTATAGGACAATGTACATACGATATGCTGGCACACCCGGCAGCGATTTCGAGCCTGTCCCTGAGCCCGGATGGACAGGAACTGGTCAGTGCAGGCCATGACGCGTCGCTGCGGTTCTGGAGCCTGGAGAAGCGGACATGCACGCAGGAGATCACGTCGCACCGCATCATGAGGGGCGAGGGGGTGTGCTCGGTTGTCTGGAGCCAGGACGGGCGGTGGGTTGTGAGCGGCGGCGGAGACGGGGTCGTCAAAGTGTTTGCGCGCTAGGAGGACAGCAGGTACTTTGTCGACCGGACGACTGCCTTGTCCCGGGAGATTGATCGGCTTGGGACCGCCGGAAGAAGCGGCTTTGACGCGTACGACACAGTGGTGACGGTGCGAGAGATGATGGGGGCAAACTTTGTTATTTTCGGGAAGTGAGGGGAGAGGAGAGAGGCGGAAGACGATAGACGGGAGACAGGAAAGAAAGAGAGAGACAAGGGGGAGGTTCTATTCTGGTTCGGACGGGATTCTTGTGGCTGGTGCCTTTTGTTTGATTTGGCAAAGCCTGTAGACTATTAAGTACGACGAATATTGATTTCCATGAGAAGAATCAAAAGGGCTAGTGCTGTACAGTGAGCGATTAGCCTGCCTCAGTGCTCGTGTTAGTGTGGCGAGGGTGCTTGGCCACTAACCGCACGAGGATTAGGTCACTTTTACAGCGCATTCCTGGAGCCGTCCCGTGGACTCCTGCACAGAGTCATAGTATTCCTGCTGCTTTTGTTTTCTTTTCGGAGGGGTCGCCTAGAGCGCCCTGTTTTCTTTTTTCCCTCTCGTTCTTTCCCTCTTCTTCATCTGACCTCCCGCGCGCCTCTGCAGCCTGTTTTTCTTCCCGCACTCTTCTAGGCGCCCAACGCCACCGTACGCTGTAGCACTGCTCCGTAGAACGCGACCGCTGATTGCATTCCCCTCTGGCCCTCTGGCTCTTTGTATTTGATCAGCGAGACCCCCCCCCCTTCAAAAATAAATACAAATAAAAAATCGCATCGCAATTCTACTCCGTAGGCAGCAACACCCACTATTACATAGTACACCTTGGTTTTTTTTTCTCCTCCCGTAACTAAAGAGGCTGGGGAGAAGATACCAGAACAATTCCAAAACCAAAAAAAAAAGACAAACCACCCCCCTCTCTCCCTCAAAAATCGAAATCGCTCTTTTTTCATTATTTTCAATTTTTTTTTCTTTTTAATTCTTTTTTATTCACTCTCGCCCCCCCTTCCCTCGCGTATTTTCTATCAAGACCTGATCGCATACCTTTCTTATCGGCTTTTTTTTCTCCAACGACAAAACGAAGAGGGAAAAAAAATCTACACAATCGGCCGAGTCAAAAAAAATTGAAAAGAAAATATAAACAACTAGACAACTCTTTTTCGTCTTGCGACTCGAAACTCTTTATCTTTTACCGCCTTTCACTCCCGTTTTTTCATCTAGAAACGCGATCAACAATGGCCGGCGGAAAAGGCAAATCGTCTGGAGGCAAGAGCTCTGGCGGCAAGACGTCTGCGGACGGCCCCAAGAAGCAGCAGAGCCATTCGGCGCGCGCTGGTCTGCAAGTATGTTTTTTGTTGTGTTTTTGTCGATTTTTTCAATTTTTTTTGTTGCTCTCTCTTTTGTTCCTTTTTTCGCTTCGTTTCTTTTTTTTTCTGCTTTCCGGAGTGGCTGGGATACGTCCGCTCTTTCCCTCCGTCTGGGTCGCTGTCGCCGCCACAGACGCGTCTCTCATCCGCCGATTTTTTTTTTTTAAAAATGAATCCACTAGCACGTGTTGTCGGGGTTTCGTGAGAGAGGTCGTCGACAGAGCAAACGCATGAAAAAAGACGGAAACAGACGAAGCGATGGCAAATCACGAGCCGGTCGCTTGCTTCATCCTGACGGCATTGTGCTGTCGCTTGTCTGGATGCGCGCCTCTGCCACCCTCGATCGCTCACTCGGACGCTCATCGCATCTGCACGCCGTCGATGCGCATCCTGTTTATTTGTTTATTTGTTTACTTGTCTACTTGTCTATTCGTTTACCTGTCGGCGCTCTCGGCGCCTATTGTCCCGTGGCCAACACTCTGCGCATCCTGATTTTGTTACTTTGCTCTGCCATACTCTCATATGCTGACTCTGTCTAGTTCCCCTGCGGTCGTGTCAAGCGTTTCCTCAAGCAGAACACGCAGAACAAGATGCGCGTTGGCGCCAAGGCTGCCGTTTATGTCACTGCAGTCCTTGAGTATTTGACAGCCGAAGTCCTAGAGCTGGCAGGCGTAAGCACACTCCCGCCACATTCTCCCCTTTCCCGCTTGCACGTGCATCTACTGACGACGACAGAACGCCGCAAAGGACCTCAAGGTTAAGCGCATCACACCACGACACTTGCAGCTGGCCATCCGCGGCGACGAGGAGCTCGACACACTCATCCGCGCCACGATTGCCTTTGGCGGTGTCCTGCCACACATCAACCGCGCCCTGTTGCTCAAGGTCGAGCAGAAGAAGAAGAAGGGGCTGGCCATTGAGGCATGAACAGGGAATCTACCGTACCCGCAGTGATGTGAAGAGGAAGAGAAGAAAAGAGGCAGAGAGGCAGAGAGGCAGGACGGGAAGAAAAGGGTGCATCACGGAGGTGCACAAGACGTGACAAGGTGCACATGTACGTGCATTCGCATCGCCGCCTGAGCTCGGAAAGCGAGCTCGCCAGCCCTCCCTCTTTTTCTCTTTTTTCTCCCTCTTCTCCCCTCTTCTTTCTCCTCTCTCTCTTTTTCTCTCTAAATCACGCACACGAGCACTCATCACTCCTATCCCTTTCGACCATCACTGCTGTTTTCCATCCCTCTCTCTCTTTTCCCTCTTTTCCGCTTCCTTTCTTTCCTGCTTGGCTTTGCAAATGCTCCGTGTTGGTAATGGGCAAGTATGGTTATGGGGGCGATTCGTGTGACCGTTCCCATCTTTCGTTTTTTTTATTTCTGAAGCTCGGTGGGCGTGGAGATGTGGAGATGTGAAAATGAGAAGAAAAGGAAGAGAAAAGGAAAAGACGCGGGTTACGTTTGTGGGACGACAAAGGTCGCCCTATGTGGATGACATTTTTGTTTCTGTTTTTTTGGTCTCCTTTTTTCTTTCTCGCGCTCTTTCTAAAGGCTCACTTTTCTGCTGCCCGCCCTCGCCATCTCCATTCGCCGAGGTGTGCTACCTGATAGCCTCGGGCTGGTCAGAGAAGGAGGGAGTGTGGGTGTGGGTGTGTGAGGATTTTACGGTGATGTGCTGTCTGCTGGGCGGCATGCTAGTAATCTTTCTCGCCGGGTTGCAGAGAGGCCGTTCCGAACAATGTAAATTAATGATACCAGGGCAGTGGGAAAGGGGTCGGCACTCGTGCACGGAAAGACGCGGGCGATCAGGTGCACGGCAAGGGGTAGTGTTGCTTTTGTCTTTTGCTGTTTTGCTGTTTTGCTGTTTTGCTCTTTTGCTGTTTTTCTTTCCAGACACTTTTCAATGTACAACACTGTTTATACAAAGGCATAGTCTACTCGTAGTGGATGTCCTGTATTCATACTGCATATATGGGCATAAAGTCCTCTTCTGGACTGTTCAAGACTGGATAAACGGCAGCACAACCCGGCACCATGCCTCGTAGCCATCCACAAAGCTGGCGTGCCCGGCCTCGGGGATGACGGCAAACTGCACGTGCTCCTCTGCTGCCGCGTCTCCGGCGGCCGCATAGCTCGCGCGGATCTGGTCGCTGAGCACCTTCATGGTCGTCGGCAGCGGCAGGTCGCGGTCGCCGACGACCAGCAGCACGCGGCCGTCGCGGGGCCGCAGGCTGGCGGCGACGGCGGGGGCGAGGGTGCCGAGGTCAAAGGTGGGCGAGAGAAGGGGGGCAATGCAGGCCTCGTAGCCGGCGAGCGTGGTCTCGGCCATGATGGCTGTCAGCCAGGCGCGCGTGCCGCCATAGGGCGTGGCGGTGCCGTCGTCGTGGGCGGCGAGCCAAGCGTCGCCGAGCCAGCGGGTGCGGGTCTCGGCGAGGATGGTGTCGAGGTTGCCGGCAGCATTGGCGGCCTGGACGCGCGGGGTGAAGACGTCGGGGGTGCCGGCGACGTGGGGCGACTGGCTGACGGTGTCGCAGACGACGAGGTGGCGGAGGAGGCCGGGGTGGCGAGCGGCAAAGACGACGCCGGTGGCGGCGCCGAGAGAGCAGCCGATCCAGGCGTGGAGGAGGGGGGCTGGCGGGGAAGAAGAAGAAGAAGAGGAGGCAGAAGAAGAGAGAAGAGAGGGGAGGAGGCTGGCAATGTCGTCGGTCATGGCCTCAAAGGTGTTTTCAGAAGGGACGTCAGGGGCGGAAGAGGCGCCGTGGCCAGGCGGGTCAATGGCGAGGGTGCGGAAGCCGGCATCGAGGAGGACGTCGACGACGCGGTCCCAGACGGCGCCCTGGGTGGAGAGCATTCCGGCGAGGAGGATGGTGGGACGGCTGGCCTCCTGGGAATGAGTGAGGCGGTAGCCGATGATGCGGCCGTTGGGGAGGCTGGCGGTGGAAGCGGGAGCCATTGTGTAAAGGAGAGGGGGGGGGGCGGCAGAGACTACTTTGGAGAGATGAGCAGAGATCAGCAGAGATGCTGTTGCTTTGTGAGGTTGCAACAAGTGCGTATATGCCGTTGAAGCTTTGTCAGCAGAGAGTTCCCCATGGACTGCCCAGTGGGCTGAGGAAGTGGGGTAAAGCCGTACTATGTACGTACGGACAGTCCGAGGACGTAGGGACACGGCCTTATCATGCACAGTAAAAGGAGTGACGTTGACATGGGCAAAGTTGGGCGTCTGCACATGACGGGATTCTACTACGCACAAAAAAGGGAAAAAAAGAAGAAAAAAGTGACAGAAGAATTCACAATGGAAAAGACGCACGTTTTCCGGAAACTGTTCTAGAAACAACGTCGTACTGTCTTGCCAACATTGCCACCCTGCCAATGTGCATTGCCAGCTTCTCCGTGAGCCAAAACAGTTGTCTCGGATTTTGCATGACCAGGCCAGAGCCGAAATGACGGCAGTGGGTGTGCACACGAGAGCGACACAATAAACAAGAGGCCACTGTTGACCGCTGTGACGCAGTGCAACGGAATCATTGTCGGTCTTTATGCAGGACGGACCTCGCGTTTTCCATCTGAACCCTGGCAAACAGACAACAGACGACAGACGACAGATGATGACGGATGAAGACGACATCCAGAGACGTACGTATACTGTGTGATGCCTCGTGATGGCCTCGCTTGCAGGGGCACATGGACACCGACATGTCATGGGGGAGTGGAGCACAGCCACGCGCCCTCCCTTTGATTCCCGAAGCGAGCAGACGAGGGTGAGGACAAGAACGAAAAGGAGGACGACAAGGAGGACGAGGACGAGGACAGCAATGTTTCTGCCCAAGACGAGCTCGCACAAGCAAGCTGTCTCGCTCGGCACTCGTGCTGCGTCATCGGCATGGTACGGAGTACATAGTACGTTGTTGCATGTCGTCTGTTTACATGGGCCATGGGGTCTGGGGACATGTCTTTCAGTAAGCCGTGCTCGGTTTCTCTGCAGGACTGTCTGTACGAGTAGCTCGTAATTCGTTGGTGCAGGTCGTCTGCAAGACGACGGAGTACAGGACTTCAGGTTGCCTACGATACCTAAGCGTGTACGAGTACACAGTACAGGGGTCTTCTATTGGTAAGGGAGAAATGCACTGTGGGGCGGTGTTCACAGTAACGCCTCGTAGTAACCGACTCATTCCTCCAGGCAGAGAGCACTGTACGGAGTACATACATACGTATAGTACTGCGTATGACAGTGGATGGCTCTACAGCAGTCCGTTTTTAGGGGGCTCTGGTCCCCTAATCTGCGCCTGCCGAGCCCGCCCCCTCCTCCGATTTTAGCCTTTTGGGCTAGCGATCCCGCAGCTGCCTACGCAGTACCAGACGAAATGGGGGGGAGGGATCCAACAAAATTAGCAGTATCGTAAGGGAGTGAATTGGTATTATGTATTAAAAAAATAGGTTTAAAAAAAGGGAGTAAAAAAGGATGAAAAAAAAATAGGGGAGTCAAAAAAAAAGGGATTAATAAAATCGAGAAAAAAAAAGGGAAAAAATTTAAAATAGGAAATAAGAAATAGGAAAAGCCAGTCCAGAAAAAAAAACACCAACCAATACACCTCATCTTTATGACTGTGCCAACCACAGCCGACGCCGGCGACATTCTCCAGCACGCAACGACGCTCGCATTCTCTTCATCTCGTCGACAGCCAGACGCACTCCCCGTCTGTCTGCGCATCGCCTCCGCTCTGCCGTGCGTGCGCCCTCAATAGACAGGTTCGTCCTTCAGCTGCCTCAGCCCCAAATCTCTACGCCTTCCCCCTTTTGCGGTCTGTCCTCGACTTTTTGCCCATCGCACCACACCATCGTCTGTTGGCTGTGTTGTCTGTCGTCTCGTCGTCTGTCCTCCTGTGTCTTTTTGTCCTCTTGTCCTCTTGTCTTGTACTCTTGTCTGGTCCTCTTGTCTGGTCCTCTTGTCCTCTCCCTCTGCTCTCGAGATCCTCATCCTGCATCCTGCCCATCTTTCGTGCTTTCTTCCTCTCCTACTTCTTTTTTGCTTCTCTATTTTGCTTCTTAACTCCTTGTTACCTCTCTGTTACCTCTTTTTCTTCTTTTTTTATCTTGTACAGTCACACTCGCTGCTGTTGGCAGTATACTGCTGTTGGCTGCTGTTGGCTACCGTCGGCTGCTGACTGTCGTCTGCTGGCTGCTGTCCTCTGGTCTGCCTGCTGCTGCGCCAATCTGCAGGAGAACACCGCAGCGATCCCTCCGTCGTGACTGGCTGTCGCGTTCCCTCCACCACCCAACTGTCCCTTCGTGCCCTCTCATTCGCTTACCCCTTATGATCGCATGCCTGTCATCATTCCCATCAGAATCGCCACGATAGTGGCACGGTGCGGTGTATTGAGCTGTTGCTGACTCGCCAACTTCCAACTCTCCAGGCTGAAGAAAACTTTTCAAGAAACGGAACAAATTTTTTTATGACCTTTTGCAACGCATATATATTTTCCTCGGGACATTGAATCATCCATTTTTTCTTTCTTTTTGCACAAAGCAGTCTTTTTTTTTTTCATCCATTAGCATCTAAGACGCGACTTTGGAACTTTGGACTCGATTCTTTTTGACTCGATAACGACGAATCTGATTACAAGCTTGCGGTGACGACTCGACGGCATCGATTCGATACCCTCCTTGTTTTCTCACCCTCGTTTCCTCCCGTCCTCTCGTCTCCCTCTTGATCCACCCCTCTCCATCGACCAATCTCCGGTTCTGCATCGCGCTGATCGCCACGGTTTGCCGTCTTTTCTGCAGCGACTGTCCCGATTCCCGCTTTCCTATCGCTATCCCTATCGCTATTGTCTCTTTTATTTTTTAACTCCTCCTCTCGGTATTGTCCTGGTGTCGTCATCATGAACGCACAACAGCCACAGACCGACTTCTATCCCGCCTACGGAAGCGGTGGGCCCCTGAGTCATTCTCCCAACTCGGCACGGCCGGGCTATGCAACCACAGTAGGCGTGCCGGCAGCCCTCGGAGGCCGCCGGAGTCAGCCCCAGCAGGCCGACGGCATCAGCCAGTCTACCGCCTCTCTCTTTGACGACCGCTTCACTTCTTTTGACGCCGCTACCCAACGCTTCGACCGCGGCACCAGCACCGGCACGCCCTCCTCTCTGCAAAACGCCTTTAGCGTCTTCAACGCACCAAACCAGGCAGCGGCGGCATGGGGCTATAACGGAGCTTCGGCAGCTGCCACCTTGAATGGTCCTATCGGTGACGGTTCACGCATCCGCAACTCGAGCCGCAGACCAGCTCTGCACTCGGTATGCCTTTTTTTTCTCCTTTTTTTTGCTCTCCTTTTCTCCTTTTCTTTTCTCCCTCACCTCCTGCTAACCCATTAGGAATGGACAAACAACAATGATCCCTCTCTGGCCGGCCAAGGCGTGTCCTTTTACCCGCCACAGCAACAGCATATCGGTCAGGCGCTGGGCATACCAAATGCCGGCTCCCCGGACCCCTTCAGTGTCCCTCCCAGCGTCAACGTCCAGTCGTTTGGCCAGCCGGAACTGCGTTCGTTTCAGGACAAGAAGGACATGGGCGACCTCATTCCCACAGCCATTGTCATCAAGAATATCCCCTTCAACGTCCGGAAAGAATACCTCACCAGCGTCATGGTCGACCTCCACTTGCCTCAGCCGTATGCGTTTAATTACCACTTCGACAATGGCATCTTCCGCGGTCTGGCTTTTGCCAACTTTCAAAACGCTCAGGACACCGCACTCGTCATTGACCGCATGAACGGCCTCGACATTCAGGGCCGCAAACTCCGCGTTGAGTACAAGAAGATGCTCCCCGAGCACGAGCGCGAGCGCATCGAGAGGGAAAAGCGCGAGAAGCGCGGCCAGCTCGAGGAGCAGCACCGAGGCCCAGTGCATCAGGTCTCCATTTCGTCCATTGCCACCACGACGTCTGCCCAGCGCACGCCTGTCAACGACCGTATGTTTTTTTTTCTTTTTCTTTTCTCTTCTTTTCTCTTCTTTCCTGCCTTCTCTGTCATCCATGCTAACGGTCCAGGACTAAACAACCGCGTCGACCTCAACGATCCGCGGTCTCTGCAGTTCTATCTTGACCTGTTCGTCTTCGTCAAGGACGAAAACAGAGAAAGGCACATCTTCCCCGCAGACACATCGCCAGAGGACCGTCGTATCATCCACATTCTCGCTCACAACATGGGCCTCGAGCACTCTTCCATGGGCGAGGGCGAGCACCGGCAAGTGCACGTGAGCAAGATTAAGTTCACGGGCCCTCACCAGTCCACCGTCCAACAGCCAGGCGTGACTCTCGAAGGCCATCCACGCGGGCTCAGCCGTGCCGCCACCTATGATTTCAACGACCGGCAGCAGCACTCTGTGCACTCCGTCGCTCGCGGGCCCACACTAGCCATTCCCAACAGCCCAGAGAGCCACCAGCACGGTGGCATGCACGGTCTCCGCGGCGTCAAGAGCCATGCGGACCTGCGCTCCATCAGCCCCAGCCCGGCTCATTCCATGACCAGCAACGGCGGTCTGGCCGCACCCCAGCTCAACGGCGCCGCCGGTGGCGGCAGCATGACCTTCCTGCCCCACTACCCCGGCGACAGCCCTTTTGGTCCCTCGCTGACGACCCCCACGACGCCCGGGTCGGCTCTGAACACACAGCAGACGGGCTCCTCTAATGGAGGCGATGCATCTAGCCTTGTCAACGGCCTCAGCTCTCTGGGGCTCGGCAGCTCTCCTTACGAGAGCAGCTCCAGCTTGTCGGGCCGGCCGCGGGAGACCCCTGGCGCTATTGGCAGCCAGCGGCCCAGTGCCAACGGCAACGGCAGCCGCACGAATCTTCCCGAGCGCCAGCCGCGCGGACCGGGTGCAGACTGGGAGGCCGGCAACGGTTTCTCGCGGCCGCGCACAAACGGACACATGCAGCGGGGCAGTGGTGAGTTTTGTTTTCCTATTCGTCATCCCTGCTTCTCTCCGTCCATGCTAACCTCGCAGACTCCTCGGACAATACGGGCCGTCTCAACACTCACGGATCCTCCGCACTCTACTGAACAAATCGCCACTTTGCTGGGCCGTCTTTTTGTACATGTATCTGGTTCTGAAATTTGCTGAAATTTGATGATTCTCATGTCGTCCATGCATCGTCTGCAACTCTGCAAGCACTCCTCTTCTTAATATTTTTGATGACACTCACCCACCTTGCTGCGAGTTGCATTCTTCATGCCCATTTTTCATCTCTTTCCAAGAGCACGTCTCTATGAGTTCCTGTTTTTGGGTTTTCTATTATTGTCATGTCTCGATCTACCATAAGGAGTGAAACCTCTAACGCGGGTCGGTGGAGTTTCGGGGACGAGTTTATGTTGTGTTGTATTGTTGTCGAGTTGTGTTTTGCTCTTTTTGGAATTTTGATTTTGGAATTCCCCCCCCCCCTTTTTTTCCCCTCTTTTTTTTCTCTTCACATGTACGTGCTTTTACAGCCCGGTTTTGCACACAACTCTTTTTTGCACACTCCCTGTGTCATCTCTCCCACCGGGCTTGTTATATTTCTAGTTCGCCGTCTTTTATTTTTTTTTTCACCCTTACGGAGATGGACAGGTTGAACAGTCGGCTTTTCCCTCTTTTCCCCTTTTTTCCTCTCTCCCGGACACGAGGACACGATGCCTTTTTGTTTTTCAAAGAGTTTTCTGTGTGCCGAGAACTGCCCACAGCACGATGGATGAAGATTGCCGTCCCCTTCTGGCTTGGCACCCTTTGACGCTCCAGGGAGCTTCTGTCGGGAGGGGACGCAGTGACGAAGAAAAAAAGAACGACACGATTATTTCTATATGCAGTCACTATTGGGTTTTCACAAGGAGCTTACAACTTTTTACATCGACGTTTTTTTATTCACGATTGGACGCTGTAACGGGGCTACCACTAAAAAAAAGAAAGAGACAAATGAAAAAGAGTATTTGATTTTGATATTGCTTGATTTTTTTGTTTTTTTTTTCATTCTTTATCCTTTTTCTTGCAGTGTTTACAAGTTGATTATCGTTTAGGGGGTTTTCTTGTTCTTGCCTCTTTTACCTTTTGTCTCTTTAACCTCTCTATTCTTCCTACCCTTGGAATCTGTATTTTCTGGATACTACATGAGAAAAAAAACGGGACATGTGATTTTTTATGTTTATCATTTTCCTCTTCTGTTCGTCGTTATTTCTCCTTTTAATCCTAGCATCTCCTGTTTGAGAGAAATCTACAATTTTGGACGGGCAACCAGTATGAGATGCAGTATTCCTATTTATAGAAAAATATTGCCTTTTTTTCGTTTCTCTTGTGGTCTCTTTCATGTGCCATGCGGGGATCGGCTGCCATGTGATCAGCCGAGCGAGCAGGAGAACATGTAGACTCCCTCTACCGATAGAGCCGTGATATCAAAGTGAGTCAGTCCTAAGTTCACGTGATACCTCATGGCATTGTATTCCAGTAACGGAAAGCACGGCAGTCGTAGTTTCCTGTCATGGTTCAAGCTAAATGCGTGTATGGTTCGTTGATATGACCAAATCCGCTCCATTCTCTTTCCTTTCCAAATCTTCTCTCCAGACAGAATCTCCCACATGGTTTCCCAACGTCCAACCCAGAGCTATATAATCGTGAAACAAAAAAAAACAAAAAAGACAAAAAAGCCTACGGGCAGATCCGGCGAGCATCACTCGTCCAGAACCTCGCCAATTCCTATTCCTATGTCCAAGAGTGACTGAAAAATAGAAAACGAACAGAATATCCCAAAATTACAAATCCAAAAGGGGGCAGCCAGCTGGGCGTCTAACGCAGCCTCTGGCGACTCAGCTCGACAGCGACGTCGGCGGTGGCGCCGTCAAAAAAGTCGTTCATGACGACGACGAGGGTGTCGTCGCCGCAGGTGCGGATGGTGTTGTCGCGGACCCAGGTGAGGGCCCGGGAATCGACGAGGGCCTTGGTAGCGAGCAGGCAGCTGGTGGAGGCGCTGGCGGAGAGGACGCTGTAGGCGACGGCGGCGGGGATGTTGGTGGCGGTGGCCTGGCACTGGATGTTGACAAAGGCGCGGTCGCGAGCGGCTTCGGGGTGGAGGGCCGCCTCAAAGCCGCGGACGATGCTGTCGCCGCTGGTAGTGGCGTTGCCCTCGTCGGTGTAGGTCGAGAGGGAGTCGACGTTGATGAGGACGAGCAGGCGCTTGCGGTCGTTGCGCAGCTGGGCGATGGAGGCATTGCGCAGGTCGTCGATGCCGCCGCTGGCGACGGCGCCGTTGGTGCGCTCCAGGGCCTTGGCGACGGCGGCGTGGAGGTCCTCCTCGAGGGGCCGCTTGCAGGCGTCGGGCACGCCGTCCCAGCGCAGCTGCGCGACGACGATCTCGTCGGGGTGAGCCTGGAGGAAGGCGACGACGTCGTCGAGGAAGGAGGCATAGGCCATGCCGGGGATGGCGCTGTGCTGAAAGTAGAGCTCGTTGGGCAGGGCGTTGGAGGAGAGGACGGCGTCGTGGCAGTGGGCAGGGCGGAACTCAAAGTAGCGGGCGCCGAGCTGCAGAATGGTGGCCAGGGGGTCCTTTTGCGTGATGGCGAGGCTGCTGACAATGTTGGGGGCAATGGCCTCGATGGCCTTGCCGGAGACGGCGTCGGCAACGTGGGCGGCGTACTTGCTCTCCTTGATGAGGGTCATGATGACGGCGCTGCCGGCGTGGCGCAGCAGGGCCTGGCAGTTCTCCATGCTGTTCATGCCGACGTCGTGGGCGGCGGGCACGACGAGTTTGCGGAAGGGACGGTCGGCCTGGGGGGAGCCGGGGGGAGCGACCTGGCCCATCCAGCCGGCGTAGTTGGGCGTGACGGTGACATAGCACTGGTGGCGGTCGGGCAGGCCGGCGAGGCCGGTGCCGGCCTCGTAGAAGCCGAAGGAGACGATGGCGCCGGTGCCGTCGTGGACGACGGACTGGGTCTCGGCGATGGTGTGCAGGGAGCCCTTGCCGGCGTCGCCGGTGAGGGCGTTGACCTCGATGTACTGCTCGGTGAGGACCTCGCCGCCATCGTCGCGGACGACCTTGAAGGTGAAGCGGCCGGTCGTGGCGAGGAAGCCAGAGATGTTCTTGGTGTCGACCTCGAGGTCCTCGTCGTGAAAGACGCGCAGGTCGGTGCGGCGGACGGTCTGGCCGGGGACGGACAGCTCAATGGAGATGCCCGGCACGGCAATGTACGTGTATACCTGGACACCCTTGCTCGGCATGGCGGAATGAGTGAAGGGGAGTGAGTGACAGGAGAGAAGGGGAGTGGAGAGTTTGAGTGAGGCAAGCCAGACCGCAAATTGGTGGGGATGGGGCTGGATGGAGATGGAGGGGGGGGCGTGAAGATACGGGTTCAGCTGGAGCTGAGAATACCGGAGCAATGGGGAGCGTGGCTGCACGGGTCGGGAGAGGTTTTTTGCAAAGAATTCTACGAGGGAAAACGGGACGAAAAGACGAAAGCGGAAGAAGGAATAGGAGAGGACAAGCTCGATCGGGATGGGAACCACGCGCGACGACGGAGAAAAAAAAACACCTCGAGCTACTTGTGGATGGCTGCTAAAGAAGGGCTGAACAGCTCATGTGGGGGGAGGGGAGGGGGGGAAAGGAGAGGCGGGCGCAGGATTGGACGGAGAGGAAAGGTCCTTTGCAGCTGAACTCTTTAGCAGCGATCGGAGATGCAGCTACGAGCCAACACTAGGAACGAATTTGCACAAAGGAAGCGGTGCAGGCTACGCAGTTAGTGGACGACGGTCGATCGGGTAGAGGAACGGAGCGGATTTGCCAGGGAGCTGTCGCTTCGAGAAGAAAGAAGCCAGAGAGGGAGGAGGGAAGAAGGAAAAGAAGAAAAGAAGAAAAGAAGAAAAGAAGAAAAGAAGAAAAGAAGAAAAGAAGAAAAGAAGAAAAGAAGAAAGAAAGACGGCCTCGGCTAGGATGCGCCAAAGATATCCGGAAAAGCATGTGAACGTCACAGACAAAAAGAGCGTGCATCACAAACGTGCAGCATCTTGCAGGCTGATAAAGATTGGCTCATCATCGAGTCCAACCACGGCCGTCGAGCTGAGAGCTGGCCGAAGGCCGAGGGCTGTGGGCTGAGGGCTGAGGGCTAATCACGGGGAGGAGGACCGGGCAAGAAGTCCGAGAGGAAGCCCGAGAGGAAGCCCAGGAGGGTGACCGGAAGGAGAATCCGGAATGAGATGACAATAGCTCTACGAGCATGTCTGCCCCTCTCTGCAGCATTTCGCTACGTTGTGCAGTCGACGATGCAGAAAGAGGGCAAGAAAAAGTGACCAGGGGGGCAGGCCAGGCCGGGGGAGGAGGGGAAGGAGGGGGGTGTGCTGGCCACACTGATACGTGACCGTTAATATTGGCGGGATGGCGAAGCAAAGCCGTGGACGAAAATAACCATTTCGTTTATGCGAACCCCCTTTCTCGCCAACTCTGGGAGAAACCAAACGGCAGAACCACGGATCGAGCAATGACAAGCTGCGTGTACGCGTATGAGTTGAGTGATGATTCTCTGCATCCACGAGCTGTTCCAAGAGGGTGAGTGATTTGAAGAGGACATTTGGCGACCCCTGCTCATCTACTCTCTTTTACGCTCGTTGTCCTCTCTCCGGAGGTCGCCGTACGGTTCACCACCCGTACTATACCACGAAGGGCATGTCAAGGCGACGAAACGGGCCAGGAGTGCATGATGCACTCCTGTAGGCTGTAGGCTGTGGGCTGCACGCTGCAGCTTGGCTATCACATCTCTCTTCCCGTCTTTCAGTCTTTCAGTTTTTCAGTCTTCTCCGCATGCCCATCGAGATACGGAGTACATGTGACGAGACTAGCGCAGGTGCAGCAGGCCGTAAGCTGTCACAGTCACACGAGGAAATTACAAGAATTTCAGCAGCTTTTAGCAGATTTCAGATGTCTGGAGAATTCGGAAGAATTCAGCAGCATTCAGCAGAGGTCTTGTCCCGAACGGGGATCCTCTGTCACCCTCCTCATCCTTTTCATGCGAGCTCTGTACTACCGTATGAGCGCTTGCGAGCACATTACGAGTCTACAGAGTACTATGTATGGCGAGTGCTACAGTCTTGCGGTCTGCGGCGTACGAAGACAAATGGAGCACGCGGGGGTGAGGTGTGATCTTGCTGCGGCTGGTCGACGGAGAGAGAGCCAACGACGGCAGCATTCGGTCCTATGTGTCCATGTGTCCATGTGTGTCCATGGGCGGTCAACAGCAGGGGTTTCTGTTGAGGCAGCACCGAGTCTGGACAACTGGCGGGGTGCCTGGCCTGGATCTGCTCCCGTGTACGGCGTCTGTTGAGGAATCCGCGCACAGGATTTGAATCATCTGGACGAGGTGGTCCATACAAACAGCAGTCGATATCTGTACGCAGTTGACCAGCAGCTGCAGAGACGGGCCAAGTCACTGCTCGTCCTGTTTTCCCGTTTTCTGTTATTGTTTTTTATTTACTTTCTTTGTCGGGAGACCAACACGGCATGTTTGTACATGGACTTTTGTTTACTTTCTCGTTCCTTTTCTCGTTCCGTTCTTTTTCGCGTTTCGAACACCCCCACACTCTACAGTCCAGTCCACAGTCCACAGTCCACAATCCAGCGCATGTTCGCCAATGGATCGACCTTGTCTGAGCCTGGTTTTCTGCCGTCCTCTTACTGTAAAGTACGGGCAAGCGAACACGCCGTACATACTCGTACTATGCCGTACGACTATGTATGTCTGCCTACACAGTACTATGGAGTCTTTGTCATTTTTTTTTTTTTTGCATGCTTGTCCCCCCTGCCGGTTCGGCAGGATGTAGTTCCGGGAGAGCATAAAGATGAGCAGAGTAGAGGGGTGGAGGAGGGGTATAATCCGAGTGTTCATTTCTCATGTATGAGTACGATGTATGATCACTATTATTACCGTATATTTTGGTAGGGTACATCCGAAAGAAGCTCTTCCGTGGATGCAGGGCCAGGATCATCGAACGGGCACAGGGGCGATGAAAGAAGGAAAGAATGAGGAAAAGAGGAAAAACCTGAGTTGGGCAGGCGATCGCTGAGACAGAAGAGGTGTGAGGAAGAGGAGGACCAGAGAAAGCGTTCAGCTGGATCCGTTGTAGGTTCGCTGGCCGTGCGTTTGCCTTGTTTCGTTTCCGTGAGTCTGGGGGGGGGGTTGCCTCGTACGAAGTACTATGAGTGTCGTAAGTAGGTAGGCATTCTGGTGATTTACATGTTTATACGTTCTTGTGAGTAGGACAGTCTAGATTCCAGACGTCTGCAATTGGACAGGACAAGGTAGCAGAAAAGACAAACAAAAAAGACAAGAGAACAAAGAGGACAGTGACGTGCGTTTTCAGTTGTGAATGGAGCAGCAGCAGCAGCAGCAGCTCTGGTAGAGCGAGATTGACGACCGGCATCTGAGACAGTGATTTCCGTGGCGACAGTTCAGAGAGGCAACAACCAAAAGTGCAGAGGACGGATTCTGCACGGGCAGAAGGAAGAAAGGGAAAAAAAAAGAAAAGAAAAGAAGAAACAAGTGTGTTTCATCAGTCCTTTTGTGCAGGAGCTGTCTGTTTAGAAGGGGGAAAGAAAAAAAAGTGTCCGGAAGAAAGCCCGAAGAAAAGCCAGCAGACGGAAGTCAGGGAAGAAGGGAGGGGATCACGCAAGGGACAGGCAGGCAGCAGGGAAGCAAGGAAGCAAGGACCACCAGAGATGCAACAGGGAAACATGCATAGAAACATGCAGGGAGATGAGATGCGAGAGGCTCTCTCTCCATGCAGGAGTACCGGCCATCTTGGTGGCGATTGGGTGCAGAGGAAAAGTACCCCCTGTTGGCTGCAGGGCTACTAGCCTTGTCTTGGATTGCGCCATGTACTTGGTCATTGGTCTCTTGGTGTCCTGCTCTCTGCAGGACGGACGTCTGGGAGGGTGGTATAGCTAGGGAGGGAAGCGCAAGAGGCGCGAGACAGAAGAGAAGCGAGAGGGGGCGAGGAAAGTCGTGAGAACCGATGTGCAAGAATAGAGATGTCAATAAGTAAGTAGGACTGTGTCCACCACTTTGAGCCTCTTTTTACTCGCTCTCAATCGCTCTCACTCGCTCTCACTCGCAGCTCTTAGCATCAACGACCCCTCACCGTCGTTCTCTCTCGTCTTCTCCTCTCATTACCCCCTCTTGTTTCTTTCCCCTCTGCTTTCTTTTTTTCTTACTCTCTTCCAAAGTCGCCCTGTCCCTGCAAGCACCCCGAGACATCCCCCCTGCAATCTTTTTCTTTTTCTTTTTCTTTAGTTTTTTGCTTTTTCTCTCCCTGTCAGACGGACAAGCTGCGAGTGAGAGACTATATACGAGTAGGGAATACGTAAACTGCAAGAAGCAAGAGTTATACGGAGTAGAAAGGACCAACTCGTCGGCTAGAACGAGCGCCATGAAGGCGATGTCACCAAGAGACTATCGTGTCTCGGTCAGCCATATTTCAGGGCTGCTACATGCACGCTGCAAGGGACAGCGTCGCCCTGACAAATCCATGCAAGCGTGAGACTGCATGCTGTAAACTCCTTGTGATCGTGCCGGGTCTGCCTGTCTGCTGGTCTGCCTTGCCTGCCTGCCGCTCGCTCCCGAGAGCCCGAGGCTATAGACATCGGGACCGTGGTGGAAGAGCTCCGGATGTCATCTCTGGACATCTCCTTCTCCCTTGACGGGATCGGGCCCAACGGTTGTCTGGGAGTGGCGAGCGGTCTGGCCTGGCCCTGGCTAGACCATGCATGATGGCGACGGTGGCGGCAGGTTCCCCTGCAGAGTGCTTGCTGCGTACGGTACTCCATACTGCACATGCACCTCTCGATTTCTAACAGCCGGATAGGTCGGCTCATGCAATGCAGCCCGCGGACGTCGCCTAACGGAGGGAGGGGGCAAACGTCGGCAAAGCAAGCCCCCATGTTGATTATGCTTGATTGTTGTTCGCCACTGGTTCTGGAACAAGTGATCCTACGATGCACAAGTGACAGCCTGTCTGAGCTGGAGAGCCACAGCTCATGATGTGCCAAAAATCATATTTATAGGCCTTTTTTTTCGTTTCTTTCTGAATTTTTTTTTTTTAAAAATTTCTTTTCATCTAACCGGCTCACTAGGATCTGCCGTGTACTACCATGTACGGGCGTACGTATATGCTCTGTAGGATCTTTGTCAGATCTCTGAACTTCTCTCGGTGAGAACAAAGTAAGACGGCTCCGGCGATCATTGGGTCCCTCTGCCGACGAATACGAGAGGGACCAATAACGACGACGGAAAATGTGTACCTGGACGCTGACCGACGCTCTCCCGTGAGAGACAATGAGAACAATGGGCAGAGGGAGGCTGTCACCGTGGCTGAAATGGTCCACATGTCTTTGACTCTCTCCCGCACTCGTGCTCCCCGTACTCGAGCCTGCCGAGCACGCCGAGCTGTCAGCCATGCCTGTGAGCCGTAAGACGAAGGAGTAAGACGAAGGAGAATGCTCTTTCCGCCCGCACCAACACCGGCATACTATGCACATGTGCTAGGCAACAGGAACGAGTATCACATGGCATCAAGCCCATAGACAGGCCTCTGCATAATGGATGGTCTCGTGCTACGCCGTCTCTTTGATTCTTTTTCAGCCCACAGCTCGTCTATATTTCCCCCTTCTATTCCGTTCCATTTCCGTTCCATCTTTTTTGTTTTCTCTTTTTCTCTTGTTTTCTTTTGTCTTTTTTTTGTTCCTCTTGTTTTCCTCATGTTTTCCTCTTCATCACGCGGTCTAGACTGCTTTTGTCTGCGTTTGTCCACTGGACTGCTCGTTTGAACTCTTTGTCTGCTTGGCTCTGTATCAGCCTGGACCTGTCTGTAAATGCACCCCTCCCCTTCTGGCCTCTTCTTTGTCCCTTGCCACCACGACTGTCTGATATCTGCCGAGGATCTCATCTCCAGCACTACTCGTACTCCATACTCGTCACAACTAGGATTTTTTTCCATTTCTTGGACTCTTCTACGGAGTACTGTACTCGTAAGTGTATTACGGCGTACTTTTAAGACGAAAATGCCGAGCTCTTCCCCAGAGCCTTTTTTTTGCACAACCCCTGCACGTATCCAAACAGGGAAGAAAAGCAGACGCTCCTCATTAATGAGAGAGGACTTTGCCAGTTCTCTGCGCCGTACGCCGTAGTTCTTTTTAGTGCCCGACGCAAGTGACGGATAATGGTCTTTTTTCCATTTATGCGTACGTATATGGCAATGTACTATGTACGAGTATTCTTTTATTTTTACTCTCCATTTTATGTTTATTACTCCTTTCTTTTCATGGACGCTGAGCCTGTGCTTTCTTTTCAGTACCGATCATGTTCAGCTCACTACTACGAGTATATGTAAATAACCCCCCTGTGGCCACTCTTCACAACCGACGGTGGGATCGAAATTGGCCGCCCCTCTACGCTTTGCGAGAAGTAGAAGGATTGACGCTCTCATTTTCCCGCCAAATTGCCTCGATTCATTTGTACTGGTACCCATCTCGTACGAGATATCTGTACGAGTACGTACGAGTATGTACTTCGTACTCGTACATGTCATTCACCTACTCTATTTTGTACTTGCAGGTCAGTTCCCTGTTGGGAGGGATCAATGCTCGAGCGCACGATTGCCGGCACTGATCACGAAACCACGAGCACGACTGCGACTCTGCTGTCCATGCTCTGATGGTTTAAAAGTCTCGAACGCCGAGGACGAGTACAAGTACTCTTACTTGTACAAAATACGGCGTAATGAAGACAGGGTTCTGTTAAAGACACGACTCCTTGCATGCAGACGTAGAAACTTACGATGCAGAATCTCGTGCCTCCTTGTCACTGGATAAGTACTCGTACTCTGTACTCTTTCGAGTACGAGTTTCGGCGACGTCTTCCCCCTCGCTGGACACATCTCCCGATGCAGTTTAGCAGGGTGATGGTGCTTGCAGGCAGAAACAAGGGTCTCGTTGTGCTCGGACAGAGAGCTTGAGCGAAA
Organism: Esteya vermicola; assembly: GCA_002778215.1. Lineage (NCBI taxonomy): Eukaryota > Fungi > Ascomycota > Sordariomycetes > Ophiostomatales > Ophiostomataceae > Esteya > Esteya vermicola. Next base: position 437,691 of record PCDM01000020.1, read on the forward strand.
GGTACGAGAAAAGAGTACATTCTGCGTACTATGTACATGCAGCCAGGTTGCGCTGCAGGAACCGCATCCCGCGCTTGACAAAGGGAGACTAGCTGTCTCTTGTCTGTCCATCTGTCTGTCCGTCTGTCTGTCCGTCTTTCTGCTCTCTCTGCTCTCTCTGCTCTGTCCTCTCTCATCCACAGGCAACACAGCACGAGCCACAATCACATCACACTTTTGTGCACAGAGCGCTTTCAGGCCAGGCCCCGTACGCACATTATACCATGTATCCCATGAGCACGGGCATGATGGAGCAATTGTGATCATGCATGAATTTGCCATCCTCGGACGCCGTGCTGCGGACAAGCACGAGTACGAGTGCTCAGTAGTCCAGAGTATACGTATACGACAGTAGAACAGGCTCCGCGGAGGCTTAGCACAGACAGCCGGACGATGTGTTTTCTTGTCACCTGGACCATGTCGAGTTGAGCGTACGAGTAGTTACTACTGCGTATGTATGAGTCGAGCAACTCGTAGACTAGTACAAAGTGTACAAAAGTCAAACCGGAAGCTCTCCCGGAGGAGAGGTCCACTAGCAAAAAGAAAGCAAAGTGTCAAGTACCAGTACGCACAGCAGCGGCGTATTTGCAAGCGGTACCAAGTAGCAGGTACAGGTATCCACCTGCATGGAGATTTCAGGAGAGCCAACAGTGGCCAGGAAACCAACCCTCGCTCTCCTTTTCCAGGGGCACGGCTTAGCTTCGCCGTACAACGCTTTTTCGTTCCGAGTAGTGTACCGGCTGCCAGCATGAGAGTGAAGACCCGTGGTATTGAGCTGTGAGTACGGAGTATGTACTCGTACTCTGTCGAGTACGCACGAATACTCTATACATACACTCTGTACAATTTCTAGAGGATTGTGTACATATTAGGAGTGCAGAGGAGTACGCCGAGTAAAAGCTGAATCAAGTACTCGTACTCCATACTCATAGCTTCACTCGAAATGACCTCCATGTCTGCTCGTACGTGACACGGAAGACGTCAAGATATTCTCCTATTCTCGATATGGCTGCTGCTAGCCGATGCATGGGTCACGGCGTACGAGTCTTGTACACGAGTCTTGTACTCTCGCTTGCCTCTCACTCGCTACTCCGGACTCTGCTGCTCCTTTCCCTCCTCAGCAAATAGAAGTATGATGATAATCACAAGCGAGCAAGCTTGTTCGACCCGGATACCACCCAACGGTGTGTGTACTATGTAGGGGACGGGAAAAGGAAGGAAAAAGGGAAAGATCGGCTATCCTGGTCCTATGAGCTTACTTTTGCTGGGGTATGCTGTTGGTGTTGGTGCTCTTGGCTGCCGCAGAGAAGCGCGCAAGCGAATACAAGTACGAGTTCGAGTACGAGTACCTGTACTCCGTATGTATACAAGTATATACTCGTAAGTTGTCACGGCAAGTATCACTCACTACTCGTACGTACTCGTACTCCGTACATTCACCTCTCATAGTCCAGTGGAATAGGGCCTACCAACCGACCGGTGTGGGCTTCTTCTGCCGTCTGCTGTAGGAATATTGAATTCTTTGTTCTCCACCCATGACTCGTTGCGTATCCATCCTGCGTACAGCAACTCGTACTCGTATACGGAGTACGCAGCACTCCGAGTCCAGTTGTACTCGTACTTGTACTCGTAATTTTCTCTCCGACGGTGGGTCGTCCTCTCGTACTCCGTACGAGGACGGAGTACGTAGTGTAGTATTCAAAGATTTCCCTCGCCAAGTACGAGGACTGCGCCCTCCAGCGCCCTCTTCCTCGTGGCCAAGGAACAGAGTACTCCGTACAGAGTACGAGAAGGAGTGCAGCAGAGGATGGCTCCATCCTCCCCGACGGCGCGGTTGCAGGATGGGGTCTCTGGACCAGCTGAACTCGTCTTGGAAGCCGTCTTGGAGTGTTCTTGGAGTGTTTTTGGGAGTTGTTCTCGGAGCTCCTCGCACTTTACATGGCATCAGAGACGCATACGGAAGGCTATCAATACGAGTACAATGTACGCAGTACTCTGCAGACTCTGGTGGCGTCTGTTGGCTCGTACTCGGACGCGCAAGTCCAGCTCGTGCTGCTCGTACACGTCTTTCACGGACCAGCATGCGGCACGATGCCGCCACCCAACCGTGTCCATGGCTTTCTTTTCTTTTTCTTTTTCCTCTTTTTCCTCTTTTTTCTTTTTTCTTTTTTCTTACTTTTTTCTTTTTTCTTTTTCCTTTTTTTTTCTGTCTTTTTTCTCTTATTTTTTTCTGTCTTTTTTCTTCTTTCTTCTCCTGCCCTGCGTACGCCGTACTCCTACATCACGCACGTCCAATTTCCACCACCGACAGCAGAGACACATGTACCAGTACTACGGCTTAGCCGCAGTGTACATTGGTCTTTTCTGGCCGTCTTGGCTACAGTGTACTCCATCGACACAAATAGCTTTCTTTTATTTTTGTTTTATTTTTTTATTTTTTCCCCCTTTTTTTCCTTTTTTTTTTCTGGATTTTCTGCTCTTGTCTCAAATAGGTATTCCTATAGTACTTTGCAGCTGTCTCGGGACTCGACGGCAGCTTGACTGCAGCCACTCGTGTATGCGCATGCAGCATGCAGGACAGAAAGCACTCTGCAGGTAGAGCGCATAGAAACACAAAAAGACAGACGCCACAATACGAGTTGCCTGCATAAAAGTCCCTCCCTCCCGCGTAAAAGTACCCAACTCGCAGGACAGGGCGCAGGCTAGACACATATCTGAGCTGCTTTTGTCTTTCTTTTTGCATGTGAGGGAGACGTCTGCCTCTATATGGCCCTTTCCCTCCTGCCCTCTTGCCTTTTTGCCTAGGTTGCTTCTCTGTCTGGGTTGCTGTCACATTGCATTTCCATGGTATATTCTCTGTCCGAAAACGGAAATTCTTGTATATGTAATCACGTCACATTGGTCCGTGGAACGGTGCTGTGAATTCTCCGTTTCCCAGTGAATAAAAAAAAGAAAAAAAAAAAGGCAAAAAGGCAAAAAAAATAAAAGAGAAAATCAGAGAAAATCAGAGAAAAACAAGAGGAAAACTCTGCACTAACCAGAACCCAATGCGTTTGCGGCTTAGCACATCCCATGGCCAGCAGCAAGCGAGAGTGGAGGCGGGGCTTAAGACACGGAGCATCCCTGCAGAATCCAACGCTCTGTGCACCAGCCATTTCTTATACATTTGTATTTATGTATTTATGTATTTTAACCGTGTATTTTGGCCAATTTTTTGCCATTCATACTCCTACTTTCCTCTTCCGTCCTATTTACGGTAGTCAATGTCACAAAGCTCCAAGCTCAGATGTTCCATTGCGGAACACCACCGTACAGGTTATTCGTACTATTGTGTACTCCGTACATGGTACGAACATGCTGTGACAAGCTGTTTTTAAGAGTTCCCCTTTCCAACTGCAGCACATCTCACACCAGTTGTGGCAACGGCATGCAACGGCACAACCGTTTGATTAGTCATGGTGACTGAGGGAAGGAACGACCCTGTACTGCTCCGTACTCGTATGTACGAGTCCAGCCAGCTTAAAAACATGAGGCAATGATACTACTCTACCTTGTCATAACTCTGCACTCCGTACTGCGTTCGTCCTGCGTCCTTCGTATTGCTGCGAGCAGAAACCACAAACTATAGCCCCACCCACCCACTACACGACACCAAGAGCGTCGCGCAGAGAGCCGGCTCTGCCATTGAGCCATTGAGCCATTGAAACCGTTTTCTCTCTTGCTTCTTCTGGTCCGTGCTTCTCTAGGAAGGAAACTACGACCGCCAGGAGGGGTTCTGCGTAGTTTCCTAGATGTTTCGCGCACCAAACCAGCGAGCCATGGCTGTGAAATCTCTGTATTGCTAGGTGAGAGCTCGTATGATTTGTGCAAGAGCAGTTGACTGCTCCTTCCTCGTTTCCACTTGCAGACTTTTTTTTGCTGGAATATTTTTTTTTTTCGATTTCCCAGATTTTTCCAGATTTTTCATTTTCTTTCCATTTATTTCATTTCGTTCCTTCATTTTCCTCATCTCATTTGCCTCACCACTCTCCTGTCCGCACACGCGACCAACCCTTGTACTTGCAAGTACTAGACCAGAATCCTGTCAGTACGAGTACGTACCAGCAGCACTTGTACCAAGTCTTGCCTGGCGGACCCTCGAATTTTGACGACAGCCGTTTCCCAAACGACGATCCCTACGGTTTCTGTCTGTTTCGCATTGACCCTCTTCGCCTACGAGTACGGAGTACGGTCTACGGCCTACGCATATACTGCGTACCGACGCCAGAGAAAGAGGAGTGCTGAAAGTCGGCCGGCAGTCCCAACGGGGCCAAGAGAAAAAGCCCATCCAGCAATTGGGAAAGACGGGGCCAAAAAGGCTTGCTGCTGGAAGAGCATTCTACGTACCATATACGATATACGAGTACTCCGTACCAAATCAACCACGGCGATCTGCAAATGGTCGATGCGGATTGACGTTTCTTGCGAGCACTCGGACTCGAAAACTCGGTAGCCCTACAAGACTAGTGCTTCCAGCTCTCGGTCTCACGGCCATTTCCCTCTTCGATATCGACCTTTTTTTTATTACGCCATTCCTGCTGTACGGAGTACGCAGCACACTAGGTCACCTGCTTCGACTTGGCTTGGATCGCTCGCTCGGGCGGCCTGGTCAATATCTGTCTCTCCATATAGCGTCAGCACTCTCCTCCGCTTCCTGCTCCTCTGCTCTGACAGGACCCGCCAGGCTAGCTCGCTTTGTCTCTCTCTCACTCTCTCTTCGAGTCTCGTCTCGACGGCCTGCACCTACGGAGATACTGCTCATACGCACAAAACAAGAGAGCAGACCGACTCTCCCGTCACTGTGAACAGCCAAACATCACGATCGCTGCTGCTAATCTCCCAGGACTGGGTGGTACTGGTGCACGGGGCAGCACCGGGAGAGCTACGTGCCCGTACGGATACGATTGACTATTGAGACTACGCTCTACACAATACTCTGGCACTCGTGTCATCTCTTGGGCGACCTCTACTGGCAGTAGACAACCAGAGAACCAGAATCAAGAGTCTGAGAACAGCCAGCGGAACTCTGCATCTCCTAGACGACTGCATCTCTCGACAAGGTACGTAAAGTGTTTGGTTTGTCTGTCTTGCCCCTCTTGCCCAAACTGGAAGCCCTCTCGCTCGAGCAGTCTCAGGTCAGTGCCTCGAGAATATTGAGTACAAGCACCGAGTGGCTTATACGGCCTCGAGCACACTCTCTCTTCAAAAACTGTCTACTCTGTCTGCACTTTCTGCACTTTCTGCACTATAGAGCACCCTGCTCCTGAAACTTTTAGGTCAAGGGGGAAACACCCCTGGTCGTGCACCATGCAAGGATGGATCCAGTTACGACGAGACTCGAACTGGTGTACAGGTTGTACAGGTGTACAGATGTACGAGCACAGATGTACTGGACTGATGTACTCGTACGGACCTGCACTTTCGTACTCGCATCTTACCGTCGCACTCGTCGCCTGTGCACAAACACAAACTCACACACACAAAGGGAGGAGACGGACCTCCACACACCCCCCCTACATAATACTTGCGTACCCATACTCACACCTACCCACCCTACTCCCACTCCCACGCTTGCAACACCCCCCCCTCTCACTCGGATCTGATCGTCCTCTAGTGCCATAGTCCACCCAACTTGTACTATGCACACAGCATTCCATCTCCTTAGTCTTTTGGCTCTCCTCTCTTCTCTCTCTCTCTCTCCATATCTCTCCTCTCTCTCTCTTTTTTTTCTTGCTCCATTTACATTCCTTCTATTGGCAACATCACCACTTACGCGCCTTTCCTGTTCGCCCTCATTCCAGTCAAGCAACACTTTTTTTGTTTGGTTTTGCTTGCTCATACGCGTGAACGTTGCTCTTTCGCTGACACTTCCCGCCACCAGCAAGGTTGTTATTGTGTCCGTCCCAAACAAAAACAAGGCGACCCGATATTTACAGCCTTTTCTTTTTCCGCAAAAAGAAATTCCTTCTCAACCTCGCCTCTCTTTTTTTTTCTCTCTACAACTCTCATTGCAAAGACTAGACAGACTTTTCACAACAAACTACAGACTTTTCACTTTCCTACACACACATCCATCGGCAGCTCTGGACTCGGCGCGCCTCTCCAGACCTGACCGGCACCGGCGCCTCCCCATGGTTTCTCTCCTGCTCAACCGGCAGCAACCGTCATGCTGAGCTCCCAACCCATGCGTGCGAGCCTCTCCGTGGCTCCCCTCACCATCCAAAAGAACGAAAACTCTCCAGTAGACTCTAGTGACGATGCCTACATGACCAGCCTCCAACACGCTGCATCTTCTTCCTCATCCACCGCCACGGCCCCAGCAAGGGGCGGTGGCAACGTCTACTCACAGTCCCAAATGACCCCTCCGGCTACCCCCAACAGCTCTCAGGAGGACCTCACCCAGAACAGCTCCGACGCCTACTCCGCACACGGCGCCCTCATCGCACAACCAGACCCTCCACCCGTCTTCCACAACTTCCTCCGCGCCTACTATGCCTTCCACCCCAGCTACTCCCCCGCCGACTCGACCGTCACCCTGCCCATGAATGAGGGCGACGTCATCCTCGTTCACTCTATTCACACCAATGGCTGGGCAGACGGCACCCTCCTCGTCTCCGGAGCTCGCGGCTGGCTCCCCACCAACTACTGCGACGCCTACGAGCCTGACGAGATGCGCAACCTGCTCAATGCTCTCCTCAACTTTTGGGACCTCATGCGCAGCACCACCGTCAATGACAAGGAGATCTTTGGCAACCAAGAGTTTATGAAGGGCATCATTGCCGGTGTCCGCTTCCTATTGGTATGCCCTTTTGTTCTTCTTTTTTCTTCTTATTTTGTCATGCACGCTCTCTGAGCTCTAGCTAACTTGACAGGAACGCACCAATTGCTTGACGCGTGAGTCGCTCCTGATCCAGCGCCATGACGGCCTTCGGAAGTGGCGTAAGTCGCTCCTCTCGGAACTGTCGTCTCTCGTCAAGTCTGCCAAGCGGCTGCAGGAGCAGCAGCGCTTTCCCAACCCCGTCGATAATGTTGTTGACATTATCGACGAGATGATCCTCAAGGCCTTCAAGATCGTCGTCAAGGCTGTCCGCTTCTGTGACGTCCTCGAGGATGACCGGCAGCAGCGCCTCATCCAGAGCCCCGCCCCGTCTGCCGTCGTCACCACCATGGCCACCGTCTTTGAGGAGACATCCATCCCACCCACACCACCCGCCGACAGCACCACCTTTGACGCCCAGAAGAGCTCGGCTGCCTCTGCCTCTTCTTCCTCGGCCACCCTCCTCCCCTCGGCCCCTACCAGCTCTGCAAACCCCGCCGCCACCCCGACAGCCACATCGACGGCACACATGACCGCCATGACGCCCGTCAACAAGCGTCTGTCCAACGTTGCAAATGCCTACAGCCATCGCCTGTCCCAGCATGGACCGACGTCCCCGCCGACGAGCCATCGCATGTCGACTTCCAGCATGTCTCATCGTGTGTCCCTAGCCGGTCCCTCTCCTCTGTCCCAGCCACACAATCTGGTGTCACACCGGCTGAGCGACCGACACGACACCTTCTTGTCCTACCTCGGCTCTTTTATTGGCCGTCTACACCTCCAGTCGCAATCTCGCCCTCAGCTGGCCCTCGCCATTAAGCAGTCTGCCACGTCTGGCAGCCAGCTCCTCGTCGTTGTCGACGTTGTCTCAGGCCATGATTCGCTGAGCCGCGATATTCTGCAGCAATCCCGCACCGCCATGTCTGACCGCATTATTGAGCTCGTGTACCTCGCGCGAGACATTCTGACCAACCAGTCGCACGAGGTCGAGGATGTCATCATCCCCCAAGACAATGGCCGTCTTCTTACTGCTGCAACCGATTGCGTCAAGGCCACTGGTGAGTGTGTCGCCAAGACAAAATGGGTCATTGAGCGGATTGGCGACTTTGAATACGAATTCGATGATGTCACTCTTGCCGTCGGCATCGACCTATCTGTCCTCGACGACTCTGCTGCGGCGGCGACAACGGCAACGAACACTGTGCCTAGCAGCGCCACTGTTACTTCTTTGACACCAGCAGGCCATGCCGCTGAGCAGCGTGAACGCGAACCACGCGCTTCATGGTCCCGGGTAGACAGTGCTGCCGAAAGTATTGCCGGCAGCGTTGCAGACAGCGTCGCTGATTCTGTCACGACGGCGTCTTCTGCCGACGTAGCCACTACTTACGAGCCACCAGTCGAAGCCGTCGCTGCTACTCCTCAACAGAAGCCTGCACCGGTTGCTTCAAAGTCTCCTGCTTCCGAGAAGTCGGCGCCTGCTACTCCGCACGTCAAGACGCTGTCCATTGACAAGCCGTTGCCTCAAGTCCCTCAAGTCACGTCGCCCATTGAAGAGACGACCCCGCGGGCCGCACAGATTTCTCGGGTCGTGTCTTCTTCGTCCGCAGAGGACGAAGCTTCAGCCGCCACCAACTCGGCTTCTTCTACTTCTCTCTCCTCTCTTCGCCCCATTCTCCCGCCTCTCCCTCGCCTCTCTACTCTGCTGCCTCAGGACGACATTAGTCCCACAGATCAGCCCATGACTACCGAGAGCGAATTTACCTCGTCTTTCCACTCGGAGAGCCTGACCGTCATGAGCTCCGGTACGACGAGTACCTATGCGAGCCGCGACTCCGAGTCGAGCCTCGTGTCGCAGACGTCTACTCGCGCCACTACTCCCGATAACACCTTGGTTCCCAAGAACCAGCCTTCGCTCTCGGAGCTGAGCACGGCCGGCAGCTCTGCCGTCGTTGAAGATGGCGATGAAGATGTCGAGTCCAAGCTGCTGGAGCGCACGTATGCGCACGAGCTCATGTTCAACAAGGAGGGACAGGTGACGGGTGGCTCGCTGCCGGCACTAGTTGAGCGCCTGACAACGCACGAGTCCACGCCCGATGCCATGTTCGTGTCGACCTTTTACTTGACTTTCCGGCTCTTCTGCACGCCCATGAAGCTGGCCGAGGCACTTATTGACCGGTTCGAGTACGTCGGCGAGTCTCCGCATATGGCGGGACCCGTGCGGCTGCGCGTGTACAATGCATTCAAGGGCTGGCTTGAGTCGCACTGGCGCGAGGAGATGGACCACGAGGCCCTCTCGCTGATCCGGCCGTTTGCCGATAAGCGGCTGGCCAGTGTCCTGCCCTCGGCTGGCCAGCGGCTGTCACAGCTGGCTGACCGTGTCGGTCGCACGGACGGCATGTTGGTGCCGCGTCTCGTTTCGTCCATGGGCAAGACCAACACGTCCATCTTGCAGTTTGTCGCAGCTGACACTCCGCACCCGCCCACACTCCTGTCGAAGGGCCTCATCAATATCCTGGCCAACTGGAAGATGGGCGGCACGGCACCGACGATTACCGACTTTGAGCCGCTGGAGATGGCGCGCCAAATTACGATGCGCCAGATGAACATTTTCTGCTCCATCATGCCGGAGGAGCTGTTGGGCTCGCAGTGGATGAAGAAGGGCGGTATTGGCGCACCCAACGTGAAGGCCATGACGGCCCTGACAACAGACCTTTCCAACCTCGTGGCAGACACAATCCTCGTGCACGCCGAGGTGAAGAAGCGGGCGCACGTCATCAAGCATTGGATCAAGGTGGCCCACCAGTGCTACGAGCTGCGCAACTATGATGCGCTGATGGCTATCATCTGCAGCCTCAACAGCTCGACAATTGCCCGTCTGCGGCGCACGTGGGACGTGGTCTCACCCAAGCGGCGCGAGATGCTCAAGACGCTGCAGGCCGTCGTGGAGCCGTCGCAGAACAACAAGGTCCTGCGGGGTCGTCTGCACGACCACGTGCCGCCCTGTCTGCCCTTTTTGGGCATGTACCTGACGGACCTGACGTTTGTGGACATTGGCAACCCGGCCACCAAGCAGTTGCCGGGCCAGGACAGTAGCGCCCACAAGAGCCAGAGCGGCGGCCATGGTATGGGCGGCGGGAGCGGACGCGGCGGCCTGACCGTGGTCAACTTTGACAAGCACTCCCGCACGGCCAAGATCATTGGCGAGCTGCAGCGCTTCCAGATTCCCTACCGGCTGACGGAGGTGCCCGATGTGCAGGACTGGATCGGCGAGCAGATTGGCAAGGTGCGCGAGCTGGACAAGCAACAGGGCGACAACGTGCAGGTGTCCTACTATCGCAAGAGCCTGCTGTTGGAGCCGCGCGAGGCCCAGATCCTCAAGTCTGTGGTCGACGTCGGCAATGCGGCGGCAGCAACGGCAGCGCCCGCCACCAAGGAGGCCAGCCGGACAGACCTGTTCTCCTGGATGCGCGGCAACCACAACAGTGTCAGCAACACATCGAATGTCTCGAGCATGACGAACTCTGCTATCAGCACCGGCTCTGTCAGTGCGATGCCCAACGCCATCTGAAGCTGGCTCTCTTTTTTTTTTAACAATACCCCCTCTATATTCTCCGATTCTCTTCTCTTTCTCTTCATATCCTGTCATCTTCTTTATTTCTTCTCATGATACCCGCACAATTCTTGTTGCCCCTTCCTATTGATCATTTCCAAACTACCGACTTTTAACCATTCCGCTATGAATTTTTATGTTGTATTACGGCCGCATTATGGAAGCTATCCTGGTTCTATTTTGTTTCTCTATTTTTCGTTGTCTATGCCATGTCTGGATTGCCGTGCTACTTGCCGTGTCTCTTGTGACTGCACTCGATTTTGCTGTTGCACCCTATTCCATCCTGTTCCTACCCACCATTTACTTGTCCCGCGAGGGATGGGCCATCGTTGTGCCCGTGAAGAGACGCTCCTTTTTCTGCGTCTTTTTAAAAAGACCAAAAAGAACACCCGAGACGGGAACTTGTGCAAAACAAAACCAAAAGAGGAAAAAGACTGGGAATGCTGCTGTTTTGCTTTTGATAAGGAGCTCGCGCTCTTGGTGCTCTTGGTGTTGTTTCTTTTCGCTCTTTCGTGCCCTGTTTCTCAATGATTTTCTCATCTGCATGGATTGCGATGTCCGAGTCTGTTTCTCCTGGAGAGCGGTAGCAAAATGGGTTGTTTGTTTTTCCTAGGAGGGGCGAGGGACTAAAAAGGACGAGGTGGGAAGGATTTGGTGTACTGCGTATCTGCTTTCTGTGCTTTCTGTGCTCTCCGTGCTCCCCGTGCTGTCAGTGTTCTCTGTTCTGTTTTTTTTTGCTGCGGGATTGCAGACATCTTTGGGAGGAGTTTCTTGGGATGGGAGGTAGTCCATGAGCGTGACTGGCACGACAATGGCCTTGCTATTTTGATGCACGAATTGTTGTGCGTTGTGAATTGAATCGTACAGCCAATTTTGAGACCTTGTTTTTTATATCCTAAATATATATACATGCTAGTCTTTGAAGCTGATCTATCGTCTTCTGTCTCTCTTGTCTCCGCCGCATCTCTTATCCAACACTGCCACGATGTATTCATTGGAACTAACTGCATGTCTGCCCCGTCTATCCTCTACTGCGTAAAAAAGAGACGCTCCCCACCCTGTATGGTTCCTTTGTATTCAAAAATCTCCGGTTTCCAAAAGGACTATTCCAAGAAAGAGGCCCGATATCGGACTCATTTCCAGCCAGGGAACTTGAGCATGCTGCCCTCCTCCATGAGGGCGCGGTGCAGGTCAAAGGCCTGGAAGAGCAGGTGAGGCTCGTGGCCCATGCCGTGCTTGAGGCAGTAGGAGTCGGCGCGGTCGAGGTAGTCGGTCAGGATGGGCTGGTAGAGGGGGTGGGCGCACTGGCGGACGATGACGCGGGCGCGCTGGCGGGGGCTGAGGCCGCGGACGTCGGCGAGGCCCTGCTCGGTGACGACGACGTCGAGGTCGTGCTCGGTCTGGTCGACGTGGGTGCACATGGGGACGATGCAGCTGATGCCGTGGGGGTCTGTCTTGGAGGGGCGGGTGGAGGGGGTGTGCATGATGGAGTACTTGCTGGAGCGCAAGAAGTCGGCGGAGCCGCCGAGGCCGTTGAGCATGCGGGAGCCGTTGACGCAGGTGCTGTTGGCGTGGGCGTAGAGGTCGACCTCGACGGGGGTGTTCATGCCGATGACGCCGAGGCGGCGGATGAGCTCGGGGCTGTTGGAGACGGACTGGGAGCGCAGCAGGAGCTTGTCCTTGTAGCTGGGCCAGTTGGCGTAGAAGCGCTTGAAGCCGTCGGGGGAGAAGCGGACGGAGGTGGCGGTGGCAAAGTCGAGGTGGCCCGAGTCGAAGAGGTCGAGGAAGGTGTCCTGGATGACCTCGGTCCAGACCTTGAGGTGCCAGAACTTTGCGTTCTGGAGGCCGCCGATGACGGCGTTGGCAATGTTGCCGATGCCGGACTGGAGGGGCAGCAGGGAGGGGGGCAGGCGGCCGTGGCGGACCTCGTGCTCAAAGTAGTCGATGAGGTGGCCGGCGATGAGGGCGGAGCCTTCGTCGGCGGGGGTGTTGGGGGAGGTCTGGTCCTGGTAGTCGGACTCGACGACGCCGACGACCTTTTCCGAGTCGATGGGGATGGAGGTGGTGCCGATGCGGTCCTCGACCTGGGTGATGAGGTAGGGCTTGCGGCGGGGGGGCAGGTCGGTCATGGTGATGTCGTGGAGGCCCTCGAAGCTGGGCAGGGCGGTGTTGACCTCGATGATGATCTTGTCGGCCATCTGGACGAGCTCGGGGGTGGCGCCGACGGAGGCGCCGGGGACGATGCTGCCGTCGGGGAGGATGTCGGTGGCCTCGACGACGACGACGTCGAGGCCGCGCTTGCCGGCGGGCCGGTCCTTGGTGTAGAAGCCGTAGACGAGGTCGGAGGGGAACATGGAGAGGTGCTTGTCAAAAAAGTTGATGCGGCCGCTGTTGATGCCCTTGGAGATGGCCTTGCCGACCTGGTGGGGCGAGCGGCGCTCGATCATGTTGAGCTCGGCCCAGCGGTTCTCGGTCTCGGCGCCGGACGAGGCGCCGACAAAGAGGGCGTAGCGCAGCTGGCCCTGGAGGTTGTTTTTCTCGACGTGGTCGGCGAGGAACGTGGGGATTTTTCTGGTCATTAGAAGGCAGAACAGGGAAAAGAGAGGGAAAAGAACCTACTTGGGATAGCCTACGCCGGTGAAGCCAGACCAGCCAATGTAGGCGCCATTGGGAAAGTGGTGCAGCAGGTCCTGCGGCTGGCACACCTTGGCCAGCAGGGAAGCACGCTGGATGCGAGATCGGAGGGCGGCAGACGTCATCGTGCCAGCTGGTGGAAAGTGTGAAGGAGAAGAGGAGGAGAGAAGGAGAGAAGGTGGGAGAAGGGGAGAATGAGGGGAGGAAAGGGGGGGGACAAAAGGACAAAAGAAAGGAGTGGGGGAAACTAGAGAGAAAGAAAAGGGAAAAAGAGGAAAAAAAGAAAATTGAGAAAAAGAAGAAAAAAGCGACCAGACGGCCTCTCACGAGACATGCCACTTTTTGGGGAGCGCGTCGCAAAAAAAGACTTGGCCGCGAGAGAGCGAGCCCAGAGCTCTCTTCCAGCACCTATAGCTCACTGGCCCACCCCTGTAGCGTTACCAGAGAAGCTTCTTACCGAGTCCAAGCCGAATCCTTCCAGGTCGCCGAAACGCCGTTCGTCCAGACCCGCCTTTCCCGGCTCGGAACAATGTCGTTCCTCTCCATCCTTCCTCCTCATTGGACGAGTACGGACTAACTCGTTCATGTGAGTACTATTCTGTACGCACCTCGTACGCACCTCGAGATCTCTCACGACCCGAGAACGCCGTAGACAGGTCGGCCAGGTCTGTCTCCCTGTACACCGTAGCTACACAACAGATGCAACGGCGCCCCATGTCTCTCCCCGCCCTGCCGTCCGGAGACCCCGCGATGTCGTGGACTCGCGAGAGCGAGCTCCTGCTAGTAGATGTGTCACGTGAGACACGGGTTCTTTGTCCATTGCAGAGATGTGATCAGAGACGCGTGATTTATCGTCTTTTGTACATGTTGAAGTAAGTGTAGAAATACAGAAATGCAAAAAGGTAAAAAATCTACCCAATTGACCACACAGGCTGCCCTTTATAAGAAAACGTTGGCCACGATCAACCAATAACAACGGTCCAGTGGCCAAATGGCAAGGCGCTTGGCTACGAACCAAGAGATTGCAGGTTCGATCCCTGCCTGGATCGCTTCTTTTCCATCTATGGAAAGCCCGTATAGCTCAGTGGTAGAGCGCAGCACTCGTAATGCTGAGGTCCACGGTTCGATCCCGTGTGTGGGCATCGCTTTTTGCTTTTTCATGATCTTTTGGATTGTTATTCTTTCTTTTTCCTCTACTCTATTACCTTTTGGCCATAGACAACATGACTAACATTAGGTCAGCCGTCGGCAGAGCTAAGAAAGTAGGGACAAAAGGGACAAAAGGGACACAAAGGACACAACCTACAAATCAAGCATGCCGTGAATCTTGGGATCCTGCAGGTCCCTGCGCACACCCGAGAGCATGGCTAGGACCTCCTCCTCCTTCCACCGCAGCACGCTCGTGTACAGCCGCAGGGACAGCCCCTCGAGGCCGCTCATGATCTGCAGCCGGTTGTAGAGGCCGATCTCCTTGAGCATCGGGTCCCTGGCCCACGGCCCAATAGGGACCTTGAAGCGCTTGTGACGGACGTGGCAGAAGCCGGCCTGCCGCGCCCAGCCCTCGAGCTGCGAGCCAGGGTTCGGCTCTCGCTGCACCCGGCGCGAGGCCTCGAGCAGCGTCGAGATCCAGCCGAACAGCGGGCTGTCCGGGCCGAGCGAGCCGTCGTCAGAGTAGTACTGCAGGTCAAAGTCTTGGAATTCGGCCCAGCCGCCCGGTTCCAGGTTCCTGTGGGTCAGCTCTCTCTCTCTCTCTCCTCTCTCCTCTCTTCTTTCTCTCACTCGTAAATATTCGCCACTAGGGCGGGCCAGTTGCTGATGCTGGCGGCCATGTATCGACAAAAGATCCAGCTAAACTTGGCCTCGTGGAGCCACGGGCTCTCGACGTCGTCCACCTCAAACCTGACGTTGGGCGGCACGTAGACGGGCATGTCGGCGCTGAGGTCGTTTCCAATGACGAGAGCATGGGGGAATTCTTCGCCAATCTCAATGGCCCCTGATGATTAGTGGGGGACAGAGAAGTGAGAGAAGTGAGAGGAGAGAGAAGCGGAAGAGGACGTACAGATGCCAGATCCGGTGCCAATGTCGAGAATGCGGCGCGTGCGGTCCTTGGGCATGGGTGCCATGTACAGGCCGCCAATCAGGCTAGTCATGATCTTGTGCAAGATGAGAAGCCTCTCCATCTCTGGCTAGAGCGGAATCCCCCCAAGGTTAACATAATACACTTACTCGCACTTGCCAGCGGCGTGTGGGGATCCGTACCTCGTCATTGGGTCGCATGTATTCTTTCTTGTGAGTAGAAAGAAGAGGACAAGAGAAGAATAGAACAGCGACTCACGGCCAGATCGATAGGCATGGTAGCGACGGCCGTGCTCCATTGGATAGTCTACAATGCTGGATGTCAAGGACTTGATCCTGACGGCGTCAGTAATCCTACTTTATCCCCCCCCCCCCACCTTCTCTTCCACTCACAAATTATCGTCATACTGCATGTCCTTGCTGTCCAGCTACGGGGAGAAAAGTCGAAAAGTCAGTGGTGCCCGCACGCATAGACGGCCGACGTACCGAGCTGTCCACTTCCACGTCCAGCGTGGCCGTGTCTGCCGACGGCTCGCTCCATCCCGTCGGCCCCACCTCTGGGAAGTGGAAGAAGGAGGGCGTGCTGTCGTTCATCGCCGCCGGGAGGATCGGAGGATCGGAAGTGGGAGGGAAAGTACAGTGTACTACGGGAGAGTCAGAGGACCAGAGACCAGGAAACAAGAGCCAAAAGACAAATACGTATACGTACACTCTGTACTGATAACAGGCGGGGGAAACGTCATCCGCAGACCCGCTGCAGAGCAGGCTAAACCGTTCAGGCAGCTCTGATGGCAACATATGTCTGCCGTTATAGCCCACAATCTACGACTTGTCATCCTGGCAGATTGGTCATCGCATGACATGCCAGCCATCCACCCCCTTTATAGAGCTCTAGAGACCTTTGGGCACTTTGGATGAAAGAGAGATGAGATGAACAGTCACGAGTCGTCCCAGTCTGTCCTCTGAACGTCCTATACCTTTTATATCTAGGTTGTGGGATAGTGGCTGGCTGGCTGGCTGTCATGATCCCACTACAAAAAGGGTGCAATCCAATGACAAAGTGATTTGATTACTGCCGTCCGTTGGACAGAATGGTTGGCAAAATACATGTAGATTAAAAAACAAGCAAGAACATGAAACATATCGTAAAAGCCTTGTTGCCACATTACCCTTTTGAATAGCCCTTTTACCTTTCCTCTCTTCTTCCCTCTCTTTCTCTCTCTCTCTCCTTCTCCCTCTCTCTCTCCTTCTCCCTCTCTTCTCTCTTTCCCTCTCTCTTTCCCTCTCTTCTCTTTTTCCCTCTCTCCTCCCCCCCTCACACACCACCAAAGATGCTCCTACGCAGACGGTCACGCACCCTCGTCTTGGACTTTGAGCTCGCAAAGCTGCCCTGGTGGCTCGACGACCACGGCCGGTTGTGGTGCACCTCGTGATCATCATCGTCATCGTCATCGTCGTCATCGTCGTCGTACTGGTTGTGGCTGGGCCCGTTTTGCGTCTGGGGCCTCGCCCGTGGCGTCGCCGACCGGTCCGTCCCGACATTCCCCACACCCATCCCTCCCACGCCACCGCCCATGCCTCCCACGCCTCCCCCCACGCCCGACAGAGGCCGCACATCTCCCTTGAGCGTGCGCTCGACACTGACATACTGCTGCTGCCAGTCGTCGTGGCGCGCCTCGGCGTCGAGAAAGCGTATCTGCGCCTCGTCCCGCTGCGCCTGCAGCGCCTGCAGCTCGTCATCGAGCCGCCGCATGTCTTCCTGGGCCTCGCGCATCAGCCGGTCGTACTCCTGCACCTTTTGCCCCAGCGGATGCAGCACGCTCTCCATGACGCTCGGCGTCTTGAGCCGCGCGATGCCGGCGCCGACACTGTTGCTGCTGGCAGCGCTCTGGCGATTTCCACTGCTGTTTCCGTTGCTGTTGCCGTTGCCGTTGCCGTGTCGGCTAGGCGAGAGAGGAGCGCCGCTCGGAGGCCGGGCACCGGCCGGCTGCATGCGCTGAGAAGAGGGCTGTGTGTGCGGCTGCGACGGCGGCTGCGGCTGCGACTGCGACTGCGACGGCGGCGGTCGGCGACGGGACGGGCTGCCGGCATCGCCGCCGCGGGAGAGGGCCTGCTCGGCCCGGCTGCCTGCCTCGTACGAAGGCGGTCGCTGGCGGACGGCGGCCATGGCTCCGTCGGGGATGCTGTTGCGGTGGCGGTCGGCGGGAATGGAGGACGGAGCAGAGGGAGCAGAGGGAGCAGACGAGGCCGACGAGGCAGAGGGGGCCGATGGGATCGACGGGATCGACGGGATAGACGGGCCGGACAAGGGAGCGACGGGCGGCTGGGTGGTATAGTTGTAGGGATCGGGGTAGATGGGCGGAAAGGTGTCGGGGTACGAGGGCGAGGGCGGTGCCTGTTTGCGCGGGGACATGGAACCGTCTTCGGTGGACTGGCGATAACGCTGGCGAGTCTTTTTCTGCGGCAGCGTGTTGGTGGTATAGGGAGCGACAACGCTCATGATGATTGGATCAGCAAGCAGATAAGGAGATAAGAAAAGCGGAAGCGGAAAGCGGAAAACGGAAAGCGGAAAGAAGAGAGAAGAGAGAAGAATGGAGGAAGAATAAAGTTGACAGGAATGAAGTTCGAGAGGAATGCCCACAACCGTTTGTGTCTGTTTATACCTCTGGCGAGAAGGAGAGGGAAAAAAAAAAAGACTGGTGGCTGGGTGGGCACTGGCAAGCAGCAGAAGCTCGACTGCTCAGCTTTCCCAGCCCCCTTCCTTTCTCCGTTTCCAGGGTGAGGGAGCTTTAGTGGAGTGGTGCTAACGAACGGCGCCAGCCGCCAGATCAGGGGATGAACTATAGTTGGTGACGCTGTATAGTCCTGAAAATAGCACCGTTGGGTCCCTGTCCCATTTAGCAGACTAGAACTCCAGCCTTTTTCTTTTTTTCCTTTTTCCTCTTCCCTTTTCCTTCTTTTCTTCCCTCTTCTCCCTTTTATGCTCTCAGACCCTGTACTACCGGTCGAGACTCCATGCAAAGTACACTGCAAACACAACAAACACGGACGAATACGCATACGTGCGACAAGCACAGCATATTCTCGGGAACCTCTTGTCGATATCTCGTACAGCCTACTATGTATAAATACGCCCTCTTCTGTCTCACTCTGATCGACCACCCGGCCCTGAGACCAAGACAGATGGCAGGTCAGACACGGCAGGCCATCCCAGCATCTGATTGCAGATTTTGTATCTTTTTTTTCCATCTATTTTTCGATTTTAGACTGTCTTCGAGGCGGTCGTCCATCCTCTGCGGATGTGCCACGGCTCTTCTCGTCCTCGTATGATGGCTCTGTCCCACAGGCACGACAGCGCTGTCCTACGCCGAAGAGGACATGCTGTCATGCTGCGTAACGCAGCATCCGCCTCTCGCACACACATACTCGTTCTCGTAGTGCTCTACCCATATACATAATCACGTGACCTATTAGCTCCGGAGACTCGGGGAAGTTCCGGAATCGTCATCTTCAGTGGGGCTTATATCAATAATACGAGAGCTGTCCAATCTCTTGTCATTTTGACATTTTGACATTTTGAAGTCCTGAAATCCTGAAATCTTGCCTCATCACTTCTGCCGCCCTATACGTAAATAAAAAACACAATGATTTCGTACACCATAAAAGCAAACATGCAGAAAAGAACCATCCTTTTTAGAAACACCATGATGGGAGCCTTGGGACTTTTTTTGTGCGCATGACCGTTTTTTCTCTTCATTTTCCAGTTTTTTGCCGTCCGTTTAACTATGCAGTCCACAGGTACGTGTTTTCATGACCTCTCTCCGAACCAGGTCCTTTTCTGGGGGGTGTCAGTGACAATGAAGAAGAAAAAGGAAAAAAGAACAAAAAAGGAGGAAAAATAAACTTACCAGCATCCCAAGTGATAAACTCGTGCAGGGCTGAGCCCGCCGGCACCATGGGCAGCACGGGCACCTTCTTGTCGGTCATGACCTCGAGCAGCGCCGGGCCCTGGCTGTCGACGAGCCACTCGAGGCTCTCCACCGTCTTGGCCGGGTCCGACACGCGGCGGTGCTGCAGGCCCATGGCCTCGGCCAGCTTCATAAAGTCGGGGTTGCGCTGGTGCGTGTGCGAGTAGCGGTCCTCGTAAAAGAGATTCTGCCACTGCGTCACCATACCCTGCTCCTCGTTGTTGAGCACAATCACCTTGACGCCAATGTCAAACTGCGCCGCCGTCGACAGCTCCGTCAACGTCATGTTGAACGACGCGTCGCCGTCAATGTCGATCACGAGCGCGTCGGGCCGCGCCACCTTGGCCCCGATCGCCGCCGGCAGGCCAAAGCCCATGGTGCCGAGGCCGCCCGACGTGATCATCGTGCGCGGGTGCCGCCAGCGAAAGTGCTGCGCCGTCCACATCTGGTGCTGGCCGACGCCCGTCGTGATCACCGTCTCGCCCGGCCGCTGCGAGGTGATGCGGCTGAGCTCCTCGATCAGCGTCTGGGGCTTGATGAGGCTGCCGCGCTCCTCGCGCTCAAAGGCCGACAGCGGCCACCGCTGCTTCCAGCTGTTGATGTCGGCGAACCAGGCCGCGCGGTCGGCCATGGAGCGCGCCTCGACCTGCGGCAGCAGCATGTGCAGGTTCGCGGCCACGTCGCCCTCGACCGACTCGGTCGCCTGCACGACCTTGTTGATGTTCTTGGGCATGATCTCAAAGTGCACAATGCCGCCGCGGCCGGCAGCCTCGGCGGCCTTGGCGCCCGGCGCAAACTTGCCAATGTTGAGGGTGACGCGGTCGTCGAAGCGGGCGCCGAGGGCGATGATGAGGTCGGCGTTCTGCATGGCCATGTTGGCGTAGGCGGAGCCGTGCATGCCGAGCATGTGCAGCGACTTGTCGTCGAGCTCGTCAAAGGCGCCGAGGCCCTGCAGCGTGGTGGTGACGGGGATGGAGCCCTTGTCGGCGAGTTCCTTGAGCAGCTGGACGCCGCCCTCGGAGCAGATGACGCCGTAGCCGGCGTAGATGACGGGCTTCTGGGCGCCGTTGACGAGCTTGGCGACGCGGGCGATGGACTGCTCGAGCTGCTGCTTGCCGAGGGCCTGGACGGCGCGGGAGGCGGCGCTGGGGACGGCGGGGATGTCGGTGTCGGTGGGGATGGCGCGGCGCAGGATGCCGGCGGTGACGTCCTTGGGCAGGTCGACGAGCACGGGGCCGGGGCGGCCGCTGGTGGCAATCTCAAAGGCCTCGTTGATGCGCCGAGGCAGCTCGGCGACGCTCTTGACCATGACGTTCCACTTGGTGCAGGCGCGCGAGATGCCAATGACGTCTGCCTCCTGGAAGGCGTCGCTGCCAATGGCGGTGGTGGGCACCTGGCCGGAGAAGACGACCATGGGGGTGCCGTCGGCGAGGGCGTCGGCCATGGGGGTGATGACGTTGGTGGCGCCGGGACCGGAGGTGACGATGACGACGCCGGGCTTGCCGGAAGCGCGGGCATAGCCCTCGGCCATGTGGCCGGCGCCCTGCTCGTGTTTGGGCAGGATAAAGTCAAAGTATGGGGAGTTGTAGATGGCATCGAAGACGGGCAGAATGGCGCCACCAGCATAGCCGACTGACGGTCAGCAGAGAAGGAGAGAAAGAGGGAGAGAGAGAGGAGGAGAAGAGGAAGAGGAGGAGAGAAAAGAAAAAAAATCATACAAATGTGCTTCACGCCGTGCCGGAGCATCATCTCGTGAAAGATCTCGCCGCCCGTCTTGCCAATGAACCTAGTGGGTCGTGTCAGTCCACCCTCTCAACCTGTGGGTTCCATCGCACGTACGATTCGTCCATTGTGACTTTGGGGGGGTTGACGAGGGGCTGCACATGGCTGTCGTCGCTGCGATTGAAGCTCGGGCTCGGCTTGACACGTTCGTTTCTGAGAGGCAGGTCAGCATGAGAAAGTGGCCGAAAGTGGCCGACGCTGGACCGCTGGACGGTCTTGTCTGTTGGACTTTGGACTGTTGGATTACGTACGCAGGGGCCGTGGCCGAGGTCGACTGATTCCTCAGGCCGGCCAGCTTTTGCGAGGCGACCATGGCCGCAGCCGACGATCTGGAGAGGCTCCAAGGGCCATGCCGGGCAGCCTGGCGCAGAGCCCGGGCCGATTGCACCGAGCGGAGCATGGTGAAGAGGGCGTGAGAGGAGGTGGGAGAGCCGAGGGTGCGTCAAGAGGTCGAGGAAGGAGGGGAAAAGAGGCAGAAAAAAAAGAGAGGGAAAAAAACGAATAAAATAAAAATGAGTGGAGAGCGGTGTCGGAGCTACAGAGAGAGAGAGAAAGGAGACAAAAAAAAAAGAGGAAAATCAAGGAGAAAAATCAAGGAGAAAAATGACAAGTGAAAAACACAACAATCTTGTTCAGACTTTCTTTGAGCCAGAAGCTGCCAATAAGCAAAAAGGAAAAGAAAAAAGAAAAAAGGAACGAGGCAGGAACATGAAAACTTTATGACTCAATGGCTGGTCTGCCGAATGGCATGCTGCATCGGAAAGCCAGTGGAAAGCCAGTGGAAGACGCTATGACTCCTCTTTTTTCCCCATCCCTATCAATGAGAACTAAAAAAAAATCGATTCTTTCTTGTTTTAGTCCTCTTGGCGGCAAAAAGACAGGCCAGACCATTGCCAAAGAAAAGTCCCAGAATCCCAGTGTCCAAAAGCCGGACCTTTTCTCCGACTCGTTTCCTCTTTCCCGACAAGAAATACGCCGGTCACATGATTCCTGCTTCCGTGGCCGACTCAGGAACCATCCTCTGATTTGTACCTAGTATGCACTACTCGGAGTGCTAGTAGTTCCCCCAGCCGATGCATCTCATCTGCACCAGGGCAGCCAATAGCGGTCGCGCCAATTAAACGTAACAGACAATATTATATAATCGTGTACATAGTCTACTTATTAGGATACATGTGTTTCTAGGAAAGGATGACAGCCACCGCCTTTTGCCATTTCTGCTTGATGCACAGATGAGGAGATGAGGATAGGAGTAGACAAGGACAGGCATGTCGAAGCAACGCTGGAAATAGACGAGACCATACACAATGCAACAGACATTCACAACTTACACCGACAGCGTCCACGTCATGCAGGCTTGAAACAGATCCACTCGGCTGCACATCTGATTAGTTGCTTGGCTTGTCGGCGGGGAGATGCAGTCGAACAATGGAGTTTCCCGTCCGACTCTCCTGCCTGCCGTTCTCGCTGCTCTCGTTGTTCTCGTTGTTCTCGTTGTTCTCGTCGTTCTCGTCGTTCTCGCCCTCCTCGCTGTCGTCCGGCTCGCCCTCGGGCCGCTGGCGGACGTAGCGGTCCGGCTTGTTGTTCTCCTCGCCGCCCAGCACGGCATTGTACTTTTTGAACGCGAGCACCACCAGCCGGTCCACGTCCTGGCGGTCGCGCCCCAGCACGCCTGCCTCCAGCAGCAGCTCCGTCTCCTCGATCCACGTCTGCAGCCGCATAAACTCAATCTCGTCCTGGTGCAGCCGCTCCGGCAGGCCGCGGCCCTTGAAAAAGGCCAGCAGGCCGGCCATGACCGTGTTGACCGAGCCCAGGATGGCAATGACCATCGTGTCCTGCCTCGCCACCGCCCCCAGAACGGTAATGGTGGCGCCCACGAGGATCTGTCCAATGTGGCACGTGTTGACGAGCGCACTGATGCTCTTGCACTGCCACGACTTGGTGTGCCGCCGCCGGACCACCGTGCCGTAGATGCCTGTGGCGGCCTGGCGCCCCTGCTCGACGGTCGACGGGTCGGAGCCAATGTCGGGATGGGTGTGGATGCCCACGGCATTTCGGAAGAGGGCCACGTTCTCGTTGCTATCGCTGCGTGCCGGCAGACCGGCCGGCGGACCCCACGAGTTTTCATGGCCCATGCCGGGCGTGTTGCCGTTGCCTGTGTTGCCCGTGTTGTCAGTGTAGACAGGGACAGGAGTGCCGTTGCTGCCAGAGTGCGGGTCAGCGAGCGTGGTAGAGCTCGAGCCGACGGCCACGTCTCCCAGCAGTGGCGTCTGTTCAGCCGTCGTGCCCGTTTCCAGAGCCTTGTGAAGAGCCATTTTTTGATCAGTTTTTTGATCAGATTTGATTTTGATGTTTTTTTTTTGTTTCCTTCCTTCTCAAAAGACAACTAAATCAGAGCTTGTTGGAGAAATGAAAATGTAAAAGGTCGGCTTTGCACACTGTCACGGTCGACTTTGGAAACGGTCGGTCGAGGCGAGGCTCAAGGATATCAAAGAGTCAGAGGGCTGGCCAGCCTGAACAGAAGTCAGGAGGCCAGCGACGGTGTGGCAGCCCAGACATTGGAGACGCGTCATTCGCCAGCTGTTCAGACATCTGCAGGGACGACCGAGCCTGTGGGCTGCCGCGCTTTCCTCTTTCGTCGTAACGATGGTCATGTTCCGAGGCTGCAACTGGTACTCGCAGTCTGGTGACAGAAAGTAGACGGTACTTGGTGTGGGGTCTTGTGCCTCTGTCCAAAATATAAAAAATGGGTCTGAGACATAGTCACGTGACTATTATGGGCGTCGCGAAGGCCAGCAAATTTTAAAACGCGACGGGTCCAGTCGCAGCTTTCGAGGCTTTCGAGGCTCTCGATCCAGCTTTCGACTTTCGCATCTGAACTTTGTCGACAACATTGCCACCCGTGCCGCATCGTCGGGCGATTCACCTCTACGGCACGCATTGCCAGTCGGACATTCTCTGCTCTCTCGCAGACGGCCGAGACTCGTCCTGCTGAGAGTCTTTTTTTTCTTTTTCTTTTGTCCATTTTCTTTCCATCTTGTTTCCATTTTCTTTAGGAAGCTCAAACTCTATTTTGACTTTTCTCTTTTTCATTGCCCGTCTGGCTTTCCAGCTCACCTCTGCACAGCTCTGCGCATCATTGTACTGTTGCCTTGCTGCCACGGTCTCTTTGAGACTGCTCTCTCACATTTCTCTTCTCTCTCTCTCTCTTTCTCTCCCTCCCTTCCTTCTCTCACCATGAGCAGCTCTTCGTCGGTGCCACAGGCCTACTGGTCTTCCTACGCACCACGCCTGCGCGCCTACAACAACTCCCTCCTCGTGCCGACCAACCCCAACGCCCCGGCGCTTCCCAAGACGACCAAGCGCGGAACGACGATCATCAACTATGCCGAGGACGGCTTCGAGGACTACGACGACGACGACGACGACACGCGGCGACGGCCCTCGAGTCTGCGCAACCTGCGACGGGACGACAGCGTGGGCAAGAGCGAGCCGTCAGACAAGACGGCCAAGGAGGCGACGGCGCCGGTGGACGTGCAGCCGGTGTGGCGGGACTGGCAGGGCAAGACGCGCGTGCCGCGGTCCGACGCGGCCAACTACGTCCAGGCGTGCCTGCCCTCGACCCTCATTCCCATCCGCATCGACGTCGACATTCCCGCCTTTGTGCCCATGGCGCCGCTGGGACCGCCACTGGGGCCGCAGCCGGGCGTGCTCGGCATGCCGGGCATGAATGCGCAGTTTGACATGACGAATCCGCTCAATCGGCAGTCCGAGGCGACGCCGCCCTTTAAGCTGCGCGACACCTTTCTGTGGAACCTGCACGAGACGCTCATCACCACCGACCAGTTTGCCATTACGTTGACCCAGGACCTCGACCTGCCGACGCGGCCGTCGGTGGCGGCCGAGATCAGCAAGCAGATCCGCACGCAGCTCGAGGAGTATGCCGGCGTTGCCCTGCACCCCCTCTTCCACTCGCAGCAGCAGCAGCAGCAGCAGCAGGGACCGGGACTAGGAGGACCGGGGCCGGCCTCTCAGCGGGCGCGTGACTCGGCGACGCCAGCGACGACATCGGCGACGGCGGCCGACACGGCGACCCTGCGAAACGGCGTGTCAGCCGCCACCAAAAGTGGCACCGTCTCGGCGACAGCGACGGCGATCCAGCCGGACGAGGAAGACCACAACCCCGACGACACGTACCGGTGCATCGTGCACCTCAGCATGAACCTGTCGTCGCGGCTGTACACGGACCGGTTCGAGTGGTCGCTGCTGCATCCGCCCGGGACGGCGGAGGCGTTTGCGAAGCAGACGTGCGCGGACCTGGGCCTGGCGGGCGAGTGGGTGCCGGCGATGACGCACGCCATCTACGAGGCGGTGCTGCGGCTGAAGAAGGAGGCGTGCGAGTCGGGCGGGCTGGTGGCGGGGGTGCTGGCGGACTTTCCCAACGACGCGGCGGTGTCGGCGAGCGGCGAGAGTGCCGGGTGGCGGTATGACCCGGAGCACCTGGGCGAGCAGTGGGAGCCGAAGCTGGAGACGCTGTCAAAGGAGGAGATGGAGAAGCGCGAGGGTGACCGGGAGCGGCAGCTGCGGCGGTTGCGGCGGGAGACGGCGCGGTTCAGCAGCAACACGGGGATGGTGGGGGGCATGCCGCTGGGCTTTGGCTTTGGCGGGCTCGTGGAGATGGAGGAGGAGCGCATGGGGCGAGGCGAGCGCAGCAAGAAGAAGAAGCGGTTCCGCAGCCTGTCGCCGACGGGGCGGTCGGGCACGCCGGGCGGCCGGGGGACGCCGGACACGAACGGGGGCGGGTATGGCGGAGGGGGCACGCTGGCAGACAATGAGCGGACGGCGTGGCGGTGTTCGCACTGCCGCATATGGGGGACGAGCGTGTGGGCTGTCCGGGATGGACCCCACGGGCCAAGAGTATGTCTTTCTGTCTTCTCTCTCTTTCTGTCTTCTCTTTCTTGCCTGCTAACCTCTAGACACTCTGCAACACTTGCGGCTTCATGTTTGAGCGGGATCAAAAGCTGCCGCGCTGGACAAAGCTGCTGCACGTAAACGACCCGATCCTGCTGTAACTTTTATTTTTGGTCTTTTCTGGTAAGGGGAAGTCGGGGGGTTAGGGCAAGGCTGGGATGCGTTGACGGTCTGATTTTGGTGCTATATTCTGTCTACGAGTAATTTCTACTGTTTTTTTTCCTATTATGAAAGCCGTTTGCACCGGTTTCTACTGTAGTGCGCTTGGCAGCTCGGGCGAATGCCGGCCGCCGACGTCCGTAGATCGCCGCAGTAGCGTGATGACAAAAGAGGGAGCTACCCCGCAGTGACGTTGCATAGCACATGTCCAACACGTGCCTCAGCATCTGATTTGACAGCCTATAAAGCAGGAAAGAGCAAAAAAGAAGAGAAAGAAGAAGAGAAGACGAAAACGAAAAAACAAACCAAACCAAAAACACACCAAAAAAAATGAAACCGTGGCAGGCCGACTTGAGAATGAACGAGGCCACCGAAAAAACCGTCCCCCTCGTCCGCGACATCCGCGACATCTACCCCGACACCGTCTCGGCGGCCCAACAAGGCCGCTGGCAGAGCCTGCTCCATGGCTTTGAGGTCCTCTACGGCCAGCCGGCCGACTTTGTCGCGCGCAGCCCGGGCCGCGTCAACCTCATTGGCGAGCACATTGACTACTCGCTCTACAGCGTGCTGCCCATGGCCATCACGACCGACTGTCTGCTGGCGGTGCGCGTCTGCAACAACGAGGACATTTCGGGCGGCGCAGTGCAGAAAGAGAGAAACAGCTTTATGGTGCAGATTGCCAACGTGCAGAGCGACCTGTACCCGACGCGCACGTTTTGCCTGCCGTGCGACCGCGTCGAGATTGACGCGACCGTCCATGAATGGTCCAACTACTTCAAGAGCGGCCTGCGCGGCGCCATTGAGCTGCTCCGCCGCAAGTACGGTGCCGACTCGTTCACTCAGCCTAGGAGCATGCAGATCCTGATGGACAGCACCGTGCCGGCCGGCGGCGGCCTCAGCTCCAGCGCCGCCTTTACCACCACGAGCGCCCTCGCCGCCCTCGCCGCCAATGGCGCCACCGCCATTGACAAGACGGAGCTGACGGAGCTTGCCATTGTCAGCGAGCGCAGCGTCGGCGTCAACTCTGGGGGGTAGGTTTTTCTCTCTTTCTCTCTCTCTCTCTCTCTTTTTCTCTCTCTCACCTCCAGAATGGACCAGTCGGCTTCCGTCTTTGCCCGCCGCGGCGCCGCCCTGCTCGTCTCCTTTGCGCCCACCCTCCAGGCCCAGCCCGTCCTCTTCCCGCCCACCCAGCCCGAGCTCTGCTTTGTCATCGCCCAGACTTTTGTCGTCTCCGACAAGTTCGTCACCGGCCCCGTCTGCTACAACCTCCGCGTCGTCGAGTGCACCCTCGCCGCCGCCTACCTCAACGCCGTCCTCAACCCCCCCGGCACCGTCCTGCCTCCCGACGCCAGCCCCCTCGGCATCAGCCTCCGCGGCTTCGAGCAGCTCTTCTTCGCCCACCACCCCGTC
Organism: Esteya vermicola; assembly: GCA_002778215.1. NCBI lineage: Eukaryota > Fungi > Ascomycota > Sordariomycetes > Ophiostomatales > Ophiostomataceae > Esteya > Esteya vermicola. The sequence goes on from PCDM01000020.1 coordinate 465,196, forward strand.
GTCTCCAACGCCCTCGTCCTCGTCAGCGGCGACGCCCAGGAGCTCGCCCACAACATGACCGACCACATGCTCGGCCTCGCCCGCTCCACCCTCACCCAGGACAGCTACACCCGCGAGCAGATCGCCGACCAGCTCGGCCTCTCCGTCGACGAGCTCCACGCCAAGTACATGTCCCGCTTTCCCGTCCGCGCCGACGCCTTCCGCCTGCGCCAGCGCGCCCTGCACGTCTTCAGCGAGGCCTGCCGCGTCCTCCAGTTTGCGCGCCTCCTGCGCAGCGAGTGCGCACACCCCACCGGCCCCCACGGCACCACCAACACCGAGGCCTTTGGCGCCCAGCTCGGCGCCCTCATGAACGCCTCGCAGGACTCGTGCCGCGATCTCTACGACTGCAGCTGCCCCGAGATCGACCAGATATGCAGCATCGCCCGCCGACACGGCAGCTACGGCAGCCGCCTGACCGGCGCCGGCTGGGGCGGCTGCACCGTCCACCTCGTGCCGGGCGACAAGGTCGACAGCGTCCAGGCCGCCCTCTACCGCGAGTACTACGACAAGAGGGACCTCACCCAGTCGCAGCGGGATGCAGCCATCACCATGAGCCACCCTGGAAGCGGCAGCGCCTTGATGATCGTGGATGACTGGGCTTGAGAGAGAGAGAGAGCAGGGGGTAGGGAGAAGATGAGGGGGGGGCATATGTGCTTATGTGCTTATATAATCATGATCATGTATTTGTACATTGTATCTTTTTTCTAGTAGAGAGATGCTGCTCAGATCCCGTATCCCACATGTTATGCCCTCGCTCCATCCGCATGGTTGTTGGTGTTGTTGCTGCTGTTGCTGCTGCTGCCGGGGCCCCGCCGCCGCCGGTCAATGTTCTTGATTTTGCGCTGCTGCCGCACCTGCACGCGCCGGTACTTCATGTACAGATTGACCACGTCCCGCAGCAAGATGAAGAGACATCCACCCACGAGGCTGCGGCCCCACTTCAACTGCAGCAGGCCGGTCGGCCGACGGTAGGCGGGCCGCGTCACCCACGACCGCGGCAGCACGCTCTCCAGCAGCTGGCCCATGAGGCCCGAGATACGCGGCAACAGAAGCTGTGTGGCCATGGCGGTGACAATGTCTGAAAAGGGAGTAGACACGCGGCCTTCTTCGTGTGCAGCCATGTTGTTGTTGGCGTTGTTGTTGTTGCCAGCTGGCACATTAGGCACATTAGGCACATTGGCCGGCACATTTGGTCTCTGCCGCAGCACGTCGGGTGCCGGCGCCCCTCCTGCCTCCACGCCTGCCTCTGCCACCTCTGCTCCTGCCTCCTCCGCCGCCTCCGCCGCCTCCGCCGGGCCGTCGTCTTCATTGTCGGCGTCCTCCTCGACCTGGCCGACCACGAGCTCCAGCTGGAACCCGATATCCTGGCCGTTCTCAAAGGCCGCCGCCGCGTCCGCATTCTCGAGCGCGATGCCATTGTCGTGACGCAAAATGTTGGCCATGCCCATGCCCACGCGCCACAGCGTCGCCAGGACGCCGTCGTCTGGCTCCGGGTGGGCGGCCGCCGCCTCGACGGCTTGGGCACCGTTACCGTCTCCGTTTCCATTTCCGTTTCCATCGGCAGCCGGCGCCGGCTCGAGGGCGCCCGGGACTCCGCGGCCGTAGAGCGCCCAGTTGAGTCTCTTCTCGAGCGATCCAAAGAAGCTGTAGTAGGCCCGCGTGTAGGCGAGGCTGACAAACGGCAGGGCTGCCAGCGTCCACTCGGCCGACGGCGGCCACCGCAGAGCCGTCTTGTGCAGCTGTAGAGACACCGTGTACTGCTGGTCAGCCCGTCATTCTTTTTTCTCTTTCTCGGTCACACGCAGAAACTCACTAGACAGGACACGGGAATGGCAATGGCGTCGCCGAGGCTCGGCAGCGCGCGGTGAAAGATGAGACAGGGCGCCACGAGATTCAAGAGGTAAAACTTCCACACGAGCAGGGCGCCGTCCCGCCACGACAGCGGCGCCTCGCGCCCGAGGCTGCCGAGGCCGAGGCTGCCCAAGCCTGCGCCTCCGCCCTCTTTGTGGCCGCCACCGCCGCGGCTGGCGAGGAGGAGCCGGCTGATGCCGAGCCAGTCGAGCGTCGGCCGGCCGCCGGAAAAGGCAATCATAGACTGCAGGCCGTAGTAGCCGGAGCCGACGACGCCCATGGTCATAAAGGTGGACACGAGCACAAAGTAGGAGGCGCGGCCGTATAGGCGGCGGTACTTGTCGCCGAGGGCCACGACGGGGTCCCACGGCTCGACGACGCGGATGCGTCCGTTGCAGGCCGGACACCGCAGCTTCTTGCGCGGGCCGCCCGTCGACTCCGTCTCGGCAATCCACTGCAGCAGGCAGCTCTCGTGCGCCTCGAGCGTGCACGGACACGGTGTCACCCACGTCTGGCCCGGCGTCTCCTCGGCCGTCTCAAAGCAGATGAAGCAGGTCTTGCCGGCAGCGTCGTCGGTCGGCAGCGGCGTGTCGGCCATGGTGCGAGAGAGAGAGAGAGATGCGTGGTAAAAGGTGAAAAACAGTCGGTTCGACGTGTTCAGTCATGCATAGCCGGCTATGCTCAGTGTTCTAGGCTCGTTTCGCTCGACATGCTTCCGGTGGTTGCCGTCGTCGTTGGGAGAGAGCCGAGAGAAAAGTGAGATGGGGAAAAAGCGCCATGAAAATCAGGCAACTTGCTTATGTAAATATCACGTGCATCGTGTCCCGTTTTTTTTTCCTCTCTTCTCTTACCCCGCCAGAGTTCTCTTTACTCTCTCTCACTTCTCAACCCTCCTTCTGTCTCGTCTCGCTCCTGTCCTTGTCCTCGTCGCTCGTCCATCGTCTCTTCCCTCATCACACCACCTCTACAAGCATGGTGAGCACGCATCTGCAGAGTCTCCTGTTCCCAGCTAACTCCCCCCCCCCTCTCAGGCCTTGACATCCCAGCAGCGCCTCGCGCTGGCCGTCTGCGACTTTCTGTCGACCTCGGCCAAAGACGGCTCTGTCGCGGCCGACGACTGCGACTCGATCGACGTCGCCCTCAACTGCATCGCCGAAGCCTTCAAGGTCGACCCCACCGACAAGGCGGCCGTCTCCGAGGCCGTCGGCGGCCAGAACCTCCTCAAGATCTACAGCGTCTACGAGAAGCTCAAGAACTCCACCTCGACCACCGCCTCGGCCGCCTCGTCTTCGTCGTCGGCTGCTGCCACGGCCTCGGCCTCGACCGCCGCCGTCAGCGAGGAGACCAAGAAGGAGGCCGAGGCCCTCAAGTCTCGCGGCAACGCCTCCATGGCCCAGAAAGACTACGCCTCCGCCATCGACCTCTACACCCAGGCCCTCGAGCTGCACCCCGCCAACGCCGTCTACCTCTCCAACCGGGCCGCTGCCCACAGCGCCGCCAAGGACCACACCAGTGCCCGCTCCGACGCCGAGGCCGCCGTCGTCCTCGACCCCAGCTACACAAAGGCCTGGAGCCGCCTCGGCCTCGCCAAGTTTGCCCTCGGCGACGCCAAGGGATCCATGGAAGCCTACCAAAAGGGCATCGAGTATGAGGGCAACGGCGGCAGCGAGGCCATGCGCAAGGGCTACGAGACGGCCAAGCGCCGCGCTGAGGAGCTGTCTGCGGACGAGGTGGCCACGACCGGCTCGCGCGGCGTCGGCAGTGGTGTCGGTGCTGGTGCTGGTGCCGGTGCCGGCGGTGGCATGCCCGACCTCAGCTCCATCATGAGCAACCCCATGTTTGCCTCGATGGCGCAGAATCTGATGAGCAATCCCGACCTCATGTCCAACCTGATGAGCAACCCGCGGCTGCGCGAGATGGCCAACCAGTTTGGCGGCGGCGGCGGCATGCCCGACATGTCGTCACTCATGTCTGATCCCAGCATTGCAGAAATGTAAGAGACTCCTTCATTTTCTTCTGCCAACATCCTGCTAACTCTTCTTCTTAGGGCCCGTAACATGATGGGTGGTGGCGGCGGCGGTGCTGGTCGTGGAGCACCTGGCAGTGGTGCTGGCGGCAACAGCCAGTAATCCCTTGTTTTCTCTTGTTCTTGCCGTCTGCGTTGCGTGCCTTTAGGGATCATATAGAAATTCCAGAATATCGTTATGCAAGTGTATCATGGATACTAGCGTTGCTCGTCAATGGATTTTATTCTTTTCCTTTCCTTTCCTTTCATTACCTTTTTGTTTTCCCAGAGGTGTCTCCTCTGGTGTGTTACCCGAGACAAGGTCTGATTCACACGGCGGCCGGTGCCGGACCCGGACTCGGACCCTCGGACTGTGCAGACGTTCGGCGCGTAGAAAAAGACAGTCTCGTCTGGGGGGGCGACGGCGGCTGTCCGATGCTGGCAAGCGCATCCCACCCGACGTGGACGAAGATGGCCAGGGGCAGAAGAAAGGCAATCAGCTGACTGGCAGACGAGAGGTCGCCGACGTTGGCAATGCCGTTCCACTGGATCGTCATCTCGACGGCAATCACCACGAGCGTGGCCACGGTGCATCGGAGCATGGCGTGCAAGAACACGAGGCCGTCTCTTCTCTGCAGGCTGGGGCCTATGAGGACAGGAACCAAGAAAAAGACTGGAAGAAAGGACATGAATAGACGGGGGGGGGGGGGTCCTACCTGACGCCTTTTCGGTCGGCCCGTCTGATTTTCTTGCGCAGCCATCGCGGCTTCCGAAAGATTTCACAGTCGAAGCAGCCGTGCAGGACGACAAAGACGAGCAGAAATACCATGACGACAATGTGGAAGCCGACAAAGAGGGGGTTCTGCAGGTCCACCTGGGCAAAGAAGAAGCCGTACTCGGGGCAGGTGTCGGTCTCGCCGTCGCCGTCGATGCCGAGACTGTCGCTTCCCAGGCTCGTGAGCCCGCCGCTCCAGAACCAGAGCTGGAAACTGGTGGCGGCCAGCATGCAAAAGACGTTGAGAGCCGCCCACATCTGGCCGGCCAGCGAGGGCGACCAGCGCGTCGGGTCCCAGAACGGACTGAAGCCCGTCAGCACCTGCCAGAGGAAAAAGGGCACGTACACGTAGTAGGAGCCGTAGAGCAGCAGGATGGCCAGGTAGACTTCGACGGGGCGCAGCGTGGACGCTGTGGACGCTGTGGACGTCGTCGTCGTCTGGCTCGACAGCGGGAGCACGACGGCGACAAAGACGGCCAGGATGTAGAGGAGGAGCGTGTGTGAGAGGCGAACGTTGTGCTGAGGGCCGAGCCAGGAGACGAAGACGACGCCGAACCAGCAGAGATAGAGGCCGAGGCGGATGCCCAGGCCATAGAGGTCGGGGTGTCCCTCGATAGAGCAGGACATGGCTTTTATGGGAAGAGCGAAAGATGAGACAGAGAGGCGAGAGAGACAAGAGAAACAAGAGAGTCGAGTGACAAGGGAGACAAGGGAGAGGAGAAACCGACGAAAGATGTGAATGAGACCCCAAGTTGCTTGCAAGAGTAGCACTTCATCTCCTGTTGCTCACTTCTGCTCCCAACGGCTACAAGCTTGGGCATGACCGGCTGGCGGCAGATTGCGGTCGAGAGACACAAGCAGAGGTCCTGGACTGCCGGCCTCGCACAATGCTCTGTTGCCTCTGGCAGAGGATCACCGCATCACCCAACCCAGAACCAGACACAGACACACAAAAACGCCATCTCTGCACGGGGCAAGCGAGAGCAGTTGCGTGATACGGCACACGGCATTCGACATGCGACATGTCGTGCAGAGACCCTCTTACCCTCTTCACTGGCGGTCTGGCCAGACACAAGAGAGAAGAATCAAAGAATCAAAGAAACCAAGAATCGAGAACCAAGAACCAAGAACCAAGAATCGAGATTAATCAAACAATACAAGAGAATCTCCAGTGTCTCTTTTCCGTCTATGACCAGCCCTTCTTTTCCTTTAACCACCGGATCGTGTCCAGTCCCGTCTGCACCTTCATGCCGATCCGTGCATCCAGCAGGAAAGAATCCCACTTGACAACCTTGTCCAGACTCGCCTGGCACTCGTCCACCTTTTTCCGGCGGTAAGCGTCCACCTCGCTCGCCTCTACCGGGAACTTGTCTGGGCTGTTGGCTTCCTGCCACAGCATGGCTGCCATCTCGTGGTGCGCGGCTGCCGGTGGGTAGTCGTCTTTGGTGGGACCTTTGAAAAGAGCTCTAAACTGGTCAGCAGGAGAAGAAGAAGAGAAGAAGGGAAGAGAAAAGAAGAAATGAAAAGAGAAAAAATATGACAAAAAAACAGCCCACCACCGTTTCACGGCCTTTTTTCTCCCTTCCGTTTCCCTCCCGTCCATTCATCACCGTTGCACTGCTTCTCTTCACTTACCGGTCGTGTGACAAGACTTTTCGGTCCAAGAGGGACCGTGCCTCGTCGATCCGCCCCATCAGACGCAGCAAGGACGCCTCGCAGACGCTGGCAATGGCGCTCTCGTCCGGCGCCGCCTGGAACGCGGCCACGGCCCTCGCGCCCGCCGTGCACCGCTCCCACCGCAGATAACCCAGCGCCCGCTTCAGGAACTTGTCGGCCATGCGCTTGTTGCCGTTCCACAGATAAATCATCTCCTGCGCCGGACTCGCGCCCACCGCATCGGCCAAGTCCACGCCCAGCGCCTTGGCCCGCTCCTCCCACTTGGCCAGCTTGCGTGTCACAAACGCTTCCATGGGCATCTGCCGCGCCATAAACTTTTTCTTGCCCGCCACCGTCGGCGCCAGACGGAAGTAGCCCTCGGCTGCTTTCTTGTGCTTGGCTGCCTGGGCTGCCTTGCCTGCCTTTTCTGCCTCGTCCGCATGGAAAGCGTCGCGGTACAGCTCCAGCTCGGCACAGCCGGCGCAGTAGTAGTAGAGGGCGTGCGACCAGTCGTTGAGCTCGACACACTGTACAAACGCATCGCGCATCAGCGTCCAGTTCATCGTGCACATGGCCCCGAGCGCCAGTTCAAACTTGGCGAGCGCCGTGATCTGGCGCATGCGTCCCGGCTTCTCCTGGAGCAGCATCACAATGGCCTCCTCGCCGTGTCGGTTGCTGGCCATGGCCCGCGCTTCCTCCAGCCGCCACAGCATGCTGTCGGGATAGAGCGTGCGCATCTGCGCCAGAAGAGCCTTGCACCGCTCGCGCGGGTAGCCGACAATCTCGTCCGGTCCCGCGAGCTTCTGCGCGTCCTCAGGCGTCGGTACAATGTCGCAGTAGGCCATGGAGGCGTTGTAGTAGGACAGCAGCACGAGCCCGGCCACGCTGCCGTTGATATTGTCAAACTTTGTGCTCTGCCACAGCAGGCGCACGCCGCGGTTGCGGTCGCCCTGGAAGCCGATGACGTAGAGCAGCCGCGAGAAGGCTGGCGGCACCATGGAGAGGAAGAGCAGCAGGATGCCAAAGCACATGTTGGCGCCAGAGTGGATGAAAATGTCCACGGGGTGTGTAAAGGCGGCATCGACGTCGGCCGGCTGCGGAGATGTCCTGGAGGCGGGCGGAGCCGACGGCAGGCTGGGGGAAGACGTGTCTGGCTTGCCCGTGCTTGGTTTCAGCAGTTTTGTGCTGGTGGAAGACGGCGTGCTCGTTCCAGTCGTCGAGTTGCTAGTACCATTGGCACCATTGATGCCGCCGACTGGCTTGCCATTCTCATTCACAAAGGCAAATTCGGACTCGTCAAAGGTGCCAGGCATCTCCTCCTCGCTCAGTGACAGTCTCTGGAGAACGGCCGCCACATTGTCGCCCGTGACTGTGCTCGTGCCGTTCCGCCGGTTCAGATAAGCCACCTCGGATTCCATAATGGCGTTGAGCGAGATGTATCCCTTGCGCAGCTTGTAGAAGCCCTTGAGGCCCTCGGTGATGCTCTCGTGCAGCACGGCAATGACCGCCAGCATCAGCTCCGCCTCGGCATACACGAGGGCATACTCGCTGCCCGGCGGATAGGCTCGCCCGGATGCATTGCCATGCGCGTCCTTGGCCACCTCCTTTTGGGCCTTTTTCATGTCGGCCCATGCCCGGGTTTCGCTCTCGAGGAGGCGCGCCGTGGCCTCGGCCATGATCTCCTTTTCGAACCCGAGCACCGAGCTGATAAACGTGGATATGCCGAGTCCGAGCAGGTGGAAGGACGAGCCGTCTTTTCGCCGCCGCAGCCGCGCCTCAGCACCCACAATGTCGTCGTTCATAATGAGCGCCGTAGCCTCGAGGGCGTCCTCAAGATCGGCCACCTCCTTGTCCACGGCGGACTCGGCGATGGCCGTGGTCGACGTCGAGGCAGACACGACCGGGCTGGCACCAGAGGCGGGTGAGGACGTCGACGAGGCGCCTCGGAACCAGCTCCGGAGAGACATGATGAGAAGGCTGGAGAGAAAACGCCAAGAAATGCAAGGAAAAATCCAATGACTAATGGTCAATGTCTCCCTAATGTCCCCGGATGCCACAAGACGCAAAGACGCAAAGACGCAAAACCTCCCCAAAAAGAAAGAAAGGAAAGAAAGCAAAGGAACTCCAATGGACTCTGAGACGTCCCAGAGGCCACCCAGAAGGAAGAGGAAATGCGAGGCTGCAAGTTGGAGAGTTGAGAGGCAAGAAAAAGGCAGCTCTATGACGGAAGAAGTGGGGCGATTGATCTTACAGAGCCAAAGGGGGCTCGTATAGGTCAGAGCCGATCTATTGCTCACAGCCGTCAGCCGGTGGGAGGGATTGTCCAACCGGAGCCTCAAAAGGAATTGTGCTTGTTGTTGTTCATGTCGATTTGTTTCTTGATCTTGTTTTCTAGTTTTCCTTTTATTTTTAATCTAGTTTTCTAGTTTTCCTTTTATTTTTAATCTAGTTTTCTAGTTTTCCTTTTTTCTAGTTTTCTTTTCCATGTAATTTCTATTATTGTTTTCCCCTTCGCTTTCGGAAGGTATCGAGGCTTAGCACCTTCCCTGGTGGAGAGAAGAACAAAGCTCGACTTTGGCCTCAGGCAGCCCTCCTCCCTTGAGCTCGCTCTCGCTCTCGTGCTCTCGTCTTCTCGTACTCTCGCTCTCTCCATTGGCTCGAGACCCCAGGCGCCACCTTGCCGCAGCGACTTTATCGACTTGTCCGCTGCCTTCGGAGTGTCGGCTGGCTCTTTTCGTCTCTGCCTTTCCTTGTAGCGGGCTTTAGCACTCGTTCTTCGGACTTACGCTTCCCTTTCTAACTCGCACAGCAGCCGCCTTGTCTCCGAGCTGCTCTCCCCTTTGGGAAGGCGGTGGAATGTGGCTGTATTTGTCGTAGTGGCTGACGATTGTGTACTAGTGGCGCGTGGCGTTTGTCATCAGCAAAGCCAACTTCAGCTTCTCCGCTGACGTTTGGCTTCGCAACCTGCCTCTCTCGATAAGCTCTGTCGACCACTCTGCCAGCACATCAGCACTAGGAAAAGAGAAAAAAGAAGCAGCTACATTTCTACGATCATGGCTTCCTCATCAAAGCCCACCGAGAAGAACGAGGAAAAGGCAACGGCCACCTCGACCGAGCAGAAGCCTGAGGAGACCCAAAAGGCAGCTACCCTGGAGGAGGACGACGAGTTTGAGGATTTTCCTGTTGACGGTGCGTTCTCTGGGCGTGGGGAGGCTGAGAAGGCGCAGAGGCACTGCGGAGACAGGTGTCAGACCTTGCCTGTCGTGTGTCTGCTCTCTTGCTAACTTTCCAGACTGGGGTGTAGAGGAGACCGAGGCGGCCAACGAAGGCGCCACCAAGCATCTATGGGACGAGTCCTGGGACGACGACGACACCAGCGACGACTTTTCTACGCAGCTAAAGTACGCCGTTCTTCCCAATGACTTTTCTAGGACTCAATACTGACGTTTACCTGCAGGGAGGAACTCAAAAAGGTGGAGGCGTCCAAGAGAAGATGAGCTGCCAGCGACATTGGGTAGAGGCGTCGTTAACACAAACAGCGCACCCCGACGCCATGAACACGACAACATAATCACTGCTATGCTGCTACACTGCTACATGGAAAATAACAACTAGAGACGGGAGACGTGACTCTCAAAATGTACATGGAAGAACGAGATGCTGTCTGTTTGCTATGCTCTTATTTTATGGTGGTTCATTTTTTTTCTTGTTTCTACCTAGCATCGATATCTAGCAATGCTATTCCGGTTGTCCAGTGTCGCCCTCTTGCGGTTTCCATCAAACCAGCCACTTTATGTCTAGATCCAAGACGTGGAAAAAGAAGACTAGGACTCTCTAGTCTCCCGTCTTACTTGGTGCTGAGAGCAACAACGCCCGGAAGGGCCTTGCCCTCGAGCAGCTCCAGACTGGCTCCACCGCCCGTCGAGACGTGGCTGAGCTTGTCCTCCACGCCGTACTTGGCAGCCACCGTCGCGGTGTCGCCGCCGCCAATAATGACAATCTTGCCCTTCTGGGCGGCCGCGACCGCCGCATCCAGCGTCGCCTTGGTGCCCGTCGCAAACTTTTCAAACTCAAAGACACCCGGCGGGCCGTTCCAGAGGATCGTCTGCGCCTCGTCAATGGCCTGCTGGTACAGCTTGACGCTCTCGGCGCCGCAGTCCAGACCCATCCAGCCCTCGGGGATGCCTTCGGTGTCCGTGGCCGTGCCCGTGGTGGCGTCGGGCGCAAACTTGTCTGCCGTGATGTAGTCGACGGGCAGCACGAGCTTGACGTTGTTCTTGGCCGCCTTGTCGACGAGCTCCTTGACCGTCTTGGAACCAGCCTCGTCAAAGAGCGAGTTGCCAATGGCCACGTTGTAGAGCGTCTTCTTAAAGGTAAAGGCCATGCCGCCGCAGATGATGAGCGTGTTCACCTTGTCCAGCAGGTTGTTGACCAGCTGGATCTTGTCCGAGACCTTGGCGCCACCGAGGATGGCCAAAAACGGCCGCTTCGGGCTCTCGAGGGCCTGTGCAAAGTAGTCCAGCTCCTTCTTCATGAGGAAGCCCGCCGCCTTCTGCGGCAGGTCTACGCCGACCATGGACGAGTGGGCGCGGTGGGCCGTGCCGAAAGCGTCGTCTGACCAGTTAGTGACAAGTGAAAAAAGTGAAAAAAGTGAGAGATTAGTAAACACGCACTGATGTAGACATCACCGAGCTTGGTCAGGCCCTGGCGGAACTCCTCGACCTTGGCCTTGTCGGCCTTGACCTTGTTGCCGCTCTCGTCGACGCCCTTGCCCTCCTCCTCAATGTGGAACCGCAGGTTCTCCAGGAGAACAACGTCGCCGTTGGCAGCCTTGCTAACAATCTCCTCAACCTCGGTGCCGACGCAGTCCGGCGCCATGGTCACCTTCTTGCCGCCCAGCAGCTTCTCGAGCTCCGGCACGACCGGGGCCAGGCTGAACTTGGGGTTGACCTTGCCGTCAGGGCGGCCGAGGTGGGACATGAGGATGACGGCCTTGGCGCCGTGGTCCAGAGAGTACTTGATCGTGGGGATGGCACCGGCAATCCGCTGCGTGTTGGTGACATTCTTGTTGGCGTCCAGAGGGACGTTGAAGTCGACGCGGATCAGGACGCGCTTGTCCTTGAGGTCGACGTCCTCAATCGAGACCTTGTTCGACAGAGACATGTTTGATAAGGAATAGAGGGTTGTAGTTTTGGTTACCGTTCTTGTTCTTGTTCTTTTCTGGTTGGCAGTGAGAGAGGGAGGCAAGCGTAGAGAGTTCCTGACAAAAATGCCTCGAAAAGATGTGAGCATGAAATATGTATTAGAGAGAGGGAGCTAGCGAGAGGGAAGCAAACGATAAAAAGCTGTAGAGGGGTGCGGGGTTACCTGTAGCTGTAAGTGATACTATGTAGCAGCCTATCCCCGCTACGGAGTTTTTACGAGCAAAACTGCTAGCGCGTCACCTCTTCGCGTCACATGTTTCGTACTCTCAGGTCTGTCTCTTCGCGTACTCGTACTCGTAAAGCAAATAGCATGACAATCAACTGATTTGCTTTCGTCGCACTGCACCCCTCCATACGAGTGCAGACTTGCGTGACCAATGTCGGTGAAGGACTCAACTCTCTCCTTCTACTCATCTGAATTCTATTGGTAGTATCTCACTGCTACATGATCTGGTTCTGATGGGGCTGCCCATCTCCATGTCCATCCATACTATATGCAAGCACGTATACCCCCAAAGAAAACGCCAAACGCCCATGAGCCAGTGAAATGAAAAAAAAAGAGAACACAAGAGCAAGACAGATATTGAAAATGCCGTTACAGAGTTTCGACTAGACATGCTTGAAACATTGTCTTCCCCCCCTCTAATGCGCCGCTCCAACAGCGGTTGCTGCCCCGAAAGAAGAGTGTAACCAAAATTTGCAGTGGTCGTGTTCCTAGGACGAAACTGCTCATTTCCCCAAAACATCCTATTTATCAGCAGCAGGCGTGCAGGCCTAGCTGAGCCGGATGCGAGGGGAGTCGGACGGGTGGACCTTGTTCATCTGCGCATCGTCCGAGGCGTTGGAGAGGGAGAGATAGGCCGTCCATGCAATACCGACAGTCGACACAAACGGCTGGGTCATGTTAGCACCACAGACCACAGACCACAGACTACAGACCCGGCAACACAGACACGGCGAAAAAAAGGTAGACTTACCAGCTGAAATTGAACCGGCATGAGCCGAAAGTTGATCACCTGGACGGCTGGCCAGAGCATAAAGTTGGCCTTGAGCGTAGGAATGAACATGTCGCGCAGCTTCGTCTGGACGGCCCGCCGACCGCCGCCTTCGGACAGCGTCATGGCCGTGAAGAACCACGCGATGCCGACGGGAGAAAAGATGAGCTGGTCAAAGACGACGCGCTTCATTGCGGGTCCCATGGCGCTCGTGCCCGTGATGGGAAAGCAGCGCTCGAGGAAGCGGAACCACTTGAACTGGATGGGCGCCATCGTGAAGCCGTAGGCCATGAAGCGGGTGAGTCGCTCAAAGTCAAATGGCGTGGCGCGTGGCCGGGGTGCCTCGGCGGCCGGTTCGCGGTCGCCAAAGGGAGAGGTCCGGCTCATGTCTTGGAACTCGATAATGTAGTCGGCGTTGCCCTTTGCGTCGGCGTCTTTTCGAATGGCTTTCTGGCGCTGTCGGACAATGGAGATTGTCTGGGCGACAGTGTCGGCGATGCCACCGAGCACAGCGTTTGTCACCATCATGGTGAGGACTTTGGAGACAACCGGTCAGCAGCGGTTGGCAGCTCTGAAGAGCAGAGAAGGGCAAAACAAGGGGGAAAAAAGACGCAGGATGCAGAAACTCACCAGGACGCTCCTCATATCGCTTATTGAAGCGTGCGGCTAACCGCGCGACGATGGCCATTTCGATGAAAAAGATGATGGAATGGAGGAGAGGCTGGATGGAGTTGTTAACTAGAGGTTTGCAAGTTGGCAGAGCGCTCCGCTTTTTTTGGTTCTTTTCTTTTTGGATTGGCAAAGGGATAAGAGGACACGAACAACATAGCCGTAGATAAACTTGCTGTTTATCGCCCGCGAAACCCGGCGTTGGGAGAGCGACCAGGTCATCTTGAGAGCGTGATGGGAAGCGGCGAGGCAGACGGATGGGCCGTGGACGAGAGGCGCCTTATGCGCAGGAAGAGGACAGCGGCGTCCAGCACGGTGTGTGTACGGAGTAGAGCGTAGAGTAATATGGAGTACGGAGTAGCTGCTCGTATCGTCCCTCGATTTCTCCGCTTTGGGCGATCTGTGTCACTCGTCAGAGACACGGCTTCCTGACAGCAGCCCCGCGAGAAACGAGGATGGCCGACTTACTCTGGTGTTGCTGGGATAGAGAAGAACAGAGACATCCAACCCGCTTCTGTTTTCTCCTTTGGAGCCCAGGACCGGCCAGTTGTCTCATGGGATGAGGGCGAGGGACAAAGAACGGGCTTGGATCTGCGGCGTCATGCAAGGAAACCTGTTACGTACATTCAAACACAGCCACGTGACTGCGCCACACCCGTCTCTTGCCTCGGTTTCTGTGCTTTTCTTCTTGTCTGTATCTGACCAACTACGAGTCCTTCGTACCATGTAAGAGGAGATTTGCTCACAGAGGCTGGAGCTGCCCCTTTTGCGACAGTCTCCCCCTGTCGATACAGGGCGAACAGGCCAATCCTGCCAGTGTATACGTACATTGTAGTTGTACCACGCCCCCCCTGGCAAGGGATTCCGAGTTAAAGTGGAGAACCCCAGGTTTCTCATCGGGTCGGAACATCTAATCTCCCGCTAAATTTGGAAACTCGCAACTTTTTGCACCTCATTGCTGATCGCCTGCCACTCGTCCCCTCTCCCGCCTCTATTCTCGCCAGCCAGTTTGACGCCAGAGACACCCTTTTTTCTCGTCTCTCTCTTGCCAGCCATGGCTTCGTCCCTACCGTTCGGCGCATCTCGGCTTCTCGGGAACCTGCCCGCCAGACTGTCCGCCAGCATGAAGCCCTCCATACCGACGCCACGGCTGGCACAACCTTTTTCCCAACCTGCCTCTCTCCTCTCCGCCCTGCGCATCCGACCCTTCTCCTCTTCTCCTGCCCCGGCAGCTCCTCCTGCCAAGTCGAGCGGCGCCAAGCCAGGCGCAAAATCCCGAGCCAAGCGTCTGGCCGCCGATCGCGACCCGCGACTCCATAACCTCGACAAGGCCCTCTACAAGCTCAAATTCGTGCCGCCACCATTGCGCATGGCCCGGAACCGCTACTTGCGGCACTGGACGATTCACCGCGCCTGGCTTCTCTTCCGCCGCCAGTGCCGCGAGAAGCGAGAGAGGGAGCTCATGCAGCAGTACCAGAGCATGCAGAACGCCTGCGAGGAGCTGCGGAGGACGGCCGGTCCCGGAAAGCGGGACCTGGGCTATCTCTTCCGCGTGGCCATGGAGAAGAAGGGCGTGTGGCGTCATGGCGGTATACCCATTGAATATGCACGTCCACAGACAGAAACACCGGCAAGAGAAGCGTGGAACCACGATTGGAAGCCATGATACACGATATGTACATAGTAACTGAGATGGCCAGATTGCCCGTTTTCTTATTTGCCTCTTTTAAAAACTGTATAAATAGAATAGTATGTGACAAAAGAAACAAATACCCTCATGCCACAGGAATGATTAAGAGTGATAAAGGGATGATCTGGCAAACGCCTGCGTAAATTCAATTTCAGCCTTTTCTGTGACGCCAAATGTGGACTAGATAACAAGTATAAACGAGAAGATGCGCCCTCCCAGTGAAATTCATAATCCGCGTCAGTCTGCTCTCAGGAATATAGAGGAAGCGGGAGAAGAAGGGAGAAGAAGGGGAAGGGGAGGGGAGGGAAAATAAGAAGAAAGAAAATAAGACTTTTGGAACAGAATGCAAAAGCGGCAGAAGACAAAAAGGGCAGGGGTGGAATGACGCAGTGTCCGTCGGCCCTGATTGCGTCGTGCGAGACCTCTGGGAACGCGACTGTTCCCATGCTGTGCAGGTCTCCTGTCCCAAAGGGAGACCAAGCCTTGCCGTGTCTGGTGATGGAATAGAATATTGTATTAGTACAGGTCATGTCGTGGTCGTCAAAGATGTATAGATTTGTCCGTGTGTGCCAATTTTTTGCCGGTGCCCATGGCCGATCCATCATGCGTACGTATGGCAGTCGTGATGCATCGGCAAGAGAGTGTCGTCGACCCCCATCTCTTATAAGATGACGCAGCAGCCAGCCCCCTCGCCCTTGTCGAAAATCAAGAGTGCAGCTCGGGTGGCTGCCTCAAAAACGTCATCGACGCCCTCTCCGGACAGGCTGGAGCACTCTAGGTATTTGCGTGCTCCGACTTCCTTGGCGGCCGCTTCGCCCTCGTGCCGGGTGACAAACCGCTGGCTCCGCTTCCGCATCTCTTCAATGGCCACCGGGTCCTCGCGCAGATCCTTCTTGAGGCCAACGAGAATGATGGGCACACCCGGGCACCGTTCAGTTGCCTCCTCGATCCACTAGAAATGGCGCATAGGGTTAGACGGAGAAATGTGACGCAAATCCGTACGTTTGAATCATTCTGTCCTACAGGGAAGCGGAGGGGGGAAAAGAGTCTACATACCTTGTGCTTCACATTGTCGAGCGAATCAGGCGTGTCGATGGAGAATCCTATCAATATGACATGGGCTTTTGCATAGGCGAGGGGTCGCAATCGCTCATAGTCTTCTTGACCAGCTGTGTCCCATAGCGCCAGCTGCACATTCCGTCCTTCCACTCGACAGTCGGTCACGTAGTTCTCGAACACGGTCGGCACCTGGCGGCAACAGTGTTAGCAGTCGACTGGTCTCGGGAGTTCTTGGCGAGGTCGATGCGGCGGTCAGGCCTCCAAGCTTCTCTCCTAGGGCCGACTTGTCGGTGAAGGGAGAAGGGACTAGACAGGTCATGCTTACATAGTGCTAAGGTGATCAGTCAGCGTCTGGACAGGAGATGGGACAACGAAGGAGCACAAAGACAAGTTGAGGGAATTACGTACCGACGGAAAGTACCCCAATGTGAAGACGCTCAGCAGACTGGTCTTTCCACAGGCACCGTCACCGATAATGACCAGTTTCCTATGGTGGAGAGGCAGCACATGTCAGCAGAAAGTCCAAGAGAGCCAAGAGAGAAGTCCATGTCTGCAAATGTGCGGATGTTTCAGGCATCGACGTGGGGCTCAGATAGGGGAAGAACGGCCGTTCTGACCTGCGGATCACATCGCGGGCAGTGCTTGGGCTTGCCATGTTGGCAATGGGCAGCGATGGCTGTGTTTGTTTGGGGAGGGAGGAGCACAATCGTTGGTCGCTGAGCAGCGAGCGTCGGCACTTTTGAGCAGTGGTGGCTTGCAGTTCGATGGTGGGCGAATCGATCGGTAAGGGTCTGGCGGTATTCGAAAAAGGGAAGTTGATGCAAGAGAGGAGTGAATGTTTTCCGATGATTGTGGAAAGGAAAGAAAGAAAGGAAAGAAAGGAAAAAAGGCCGATAAATTCACTGTTGGGAGAGAGATTTACACAGTAAGGGAAAAAAAAAAAGGAGGAGTGAGTATTAGGTAGACGCGCAGAAGGAGTTTCCGCGACGGTCAGGAAATTTTGAGGGGGTAAAAGACCCTGGAGCCCAGTGTACTGCCCCATTGTTACAGCTAGAAGTACGTGGTAGGGAGCGTGCTAATCGTACGCAGTGCGTTAGTGCTCATGAGCGTATTATATAATCTCACAAGCCACAATGTACTTCCCCACTAAAATCCTGACAAGGCAGGCTCATACGAGGCGAACACACAATTTTTTTGAGCTACTCGTATTACAATGTATTACTGGTCTGTATTACTGGACATGCTCTGGTGGACGCAGGCTCGACAGCCGATTCGTTGGCCGGTCCCCCCCCCCCCATTACCGAGCTCGCGCTGCAGGACACAGGAAGGGCGCCCTCGCCCTTGCACAGATCGCGGTCCTCTGCCAAATGAGACTCGAGCTGGCAGCATTCCATGGCGGAAACGAGAAGAGAAAATGAAGAGGCTTGTTGTGTGAAAATGGTGTCATATGGCTGGCGCAGTCGAGTTGTGCTGGGGGTGTTCTGGGAGTGCTGGGAGGGTGCTGGAAAGGGTGCTAAGCGTTGGACGGACGTGGAAGGCGGAACGCCGTCTGTTTTACTCTGCTATGCCGCAGACAAAGCCAGGACAGACACGAACCCGTACTACTTGAGTAATAATGCTAGACAGACCTGAAGTCACGTGACAACACTGAAAACGGGAAAATCAAGGCTTTCCTGGCCAATGTAGTCACAGCGTACCCGCCACACGCCACAACTTGGGCAGGTACACCCTGGAACCTCCACCCTCATTACTGCCGAGAGCAAGTTGTATGAAGAAATCAGCCAAACTTGAGCATCCTCAGAACGACAACACACCCCAGCAACCGACCCCCGATTCGACGACGACAGACTCTCCCCTTGCGGCCCTATCTCTACGCCCGTTGTCGGTGTCAAATTGCTTTCCCCGCCTCGTCTCCCCCTCGTGCTGCGACGCGACGGTGCATCTTGTGAGTTTTGCCGCCGAGAGGCTGGTCGAGCCTCAAACCAGCACACGACCCTGAGCCAAGCCCCCCTCCCCCCTCCTCCTCCTGCCCTCACTCCTGTCCTCTCCATCCCGCCCATCCCTCCTCCGCGCCCGGCCAATCGAACTATGGAGGCTGCGTGCGGGCTTGGATATGCCGTTTCTGCCGTATCTCAACTTGCCATTTCCTCGTTGGGGCTTGGTGGCTTTTCCGTTTCTGGCTCTTTTCTTTCTCCGGCTCTCGGACCGTTGCCCGTGGACAGCTTCGTTGACTAGGAAAAAACAATAGTGTGCCTGTGTATCGACTCCGGCCGACTCTAGGGGAATAAAACAGCTCCTGTTTTCCTCCTCCCGTCGCCCCCCTCCATGTGCCGACACCTCGTCCAGGATCGAGGAGACTTTTAGGAGGTTTTTTTTATTTACAAGATGAAAGGAAACCGCCGTGCCTCGCCGCCGGCTACTTCCAGTGCTCCGCCTCCTCCAGCGTCGCCCACGTCCAAGGGAACGGCCAAATACACCAACAAGGACGGGTCCAAGTTTATCACCGTCCCCAAGTCGGCATCCGAGTGGTCGTCGTACCCTGGCGCAACCTCGCCCGTGGAGAGCACGCACGCGCCAAGCGAGTCGACCACAGTTGCTGGACCCGATGTCCCGGCACCGGCAGTCAATCGCAAAAAGGCGAAGCGCAGGGCCAAGGCAGCAGCTCGAGAAAAGATTGAAGCGGAATCCCGGACGAACAGCGACTCCCCCGCAGCCTCGGGCAGCCACAGCCAGCAGGTGCCGCTGACTGAACAGCAGCAGCAGCAGCAGCAGCAGCAAGCTGACGAGGACGCCGAGTGTAGTGGCAACGAAGCAGACGGCCACGGCTCTGGACAGCCGGGCGATGGGGCCGATCTGAACGGCGCCGAAGCGACTCCGAGCAAGTCGAAAAAGGCCCGAAAGAAGAAGAAGAAGAAGGACGCCACGACCGCCGCGGCGAACGACGCCTCCAACAGCGGCACAGCCTCGTCGGCAGCCGCACCGCAGCCCGGGCGGACGGGGCCCGAGTCTTCCAAGGAGAAGATCTGGAACACCAACTCGTACGAAGAGCGGCGTCGCATCAAGGATTTCTGGCTCGACCTGACCGAGGAGGAGCGCAAGTCGCTCGTCAAGGTCGAAAAGGACACAGTGCTGCGCAAGATGAAGGAGCAGCAAAAGATGACGTGCAGCTGCCACTTTTGCGGCCGGAAGCGGACGGCCATTGAGGAGGAGCTGGAAGGCCTCTACGACTCCTACTATGAAGAGCTTGAGCAGTACGCCAACGATCCGGCCGGCCGCCAGAACCCGCCGCTGCTGTCCTCGAACCGCCACTACACGGCCTCGCACGTGTCGCATTCCCACCTCCCCGCATCTGCCTATGCTGGCCAAGAGCCGTCTCGGGGCCAGATCATGGATCATGTAGAGGACGAGGACGAGGAGGAGTACGACGACCTCGACGATGAGAGCGACCTGGAAGAGGACGGCAGGCCGAGGCAGTCGGGCGACAGCGCCGAGTCTTTTCCTTTTGGCAACTCGCTCAAGGTCCATGGTATGGACAATTTCAATTTTCCGACGATTCTCCTCGTGAGAAAAGAACCTTTGCTAATCTGTTTTTTTTTTTCATGCAGGTGGCATATTGACCGTGGCAGACGACCTGCTAAAGAACGATGGACAAAAATTTATAAACATGATGGAGCAGCTGGCCGAGAGTCGGATGGCTCGCGAAGAGGATGCCCGAGAGCGATACAGCAATAGCGGAAGTTACCTGCCCAACGGTAGCGACGGGGCACACAACCACAGCCACCACGCTGCGTCGGACGAGGACAACTACAGCCCGGAAGAAGACGGCGAGGAAGACTATGACAGCCAAGACGAGGACTACGAAGATGAAGAGGTATTGGGCTCCTATGTAGGCTCCTATGTACTGCCCGTCTTTGATTCTGAAGCTAAACCCGAGGGACTACAGGAAATGACAGAGGAGGAGCGGATGGAAGAAGGCCGTCGAATGTTCCAGATATTCGCCGCCCGCATGTTTGAGCAGCGCGTCTTGACGGCGTACCGGGAGAAGGTGGCCAAGGAACGGCAGCAGAAGCTGCTCGAAGAGCTCGCCGACGAAGAAGACCAGGTGTCCCAGCGCAAGGCAAAAAAGGCAAAGGAAGCACAGAAACGAAAGGAAAAGGCGGCCCAGAAGAAGCAGGCGCTCGCCGAAGAAAAGGCACGCAGAGACGCCGAAAAGGCCAGTGAGGAGGCCGCGCGGCAGGCCGAGGAGGCGCAGAGGGCAGAGGAGCAGCGGCAAAAGGCCGAGGAGAAGCGGAAGAAGAGAGAGGCGCAGCGCAAGGCCGAGGAAGACGAGCGGTTGCGAAAAGAGGCAGAGCGGCTCCGTCGCATCCATGAGCAGAAGGAGAAGCAGGCCGAGCAGGAGCGCAAGACGCGCGAGGCCAAGGAGCGCGAGCGGAAGCAAAAGGAAGACACGCGACAGAAGGAGAAGGAGGCGCAGGAACAGAAGGAGCGGGAGACCCGTCTGCGGCGGGAGAGAGAGGAGAAGAGCAAGCGGGACAGGGAAGCCAAGGCGGCGGCAGCGGCAGCAGCGGCAGCAGCTCGGCCCAAGCCCGCACCTGTCCCTGCTGTTCCGGCTCTGGCGCCTGTTCCTACGGCCCTGGCACCGGCGCCGGTACCTGCCTCTGTGCCCTCTGTGCCCTCTGTGCAGCCATCGGCTGCGCCGCTGGCGACTATCAGTCTTCCCAAGCGGCCCATCCACCAGCAACACCAGCAGCACCAGCCGCATCCACCGCACTATCCTTCGCAGCCGCCCCCGAGTCAGATGCCGCCAATACTGCAGCATCAACACCAGCATCCGCCGCCCATGGTTCCTGGCGGCACTCTGCCGGCCCTTCCGCAGCAGCCCCCCGTGCCGAGCAGCTTCGCCTCGCCACAGATCCCGGTAGCGACGCCTGTCGTATCCAAAGCACCAACCCCGATGCGCGCACGCCAAGCTTCGCAGCAGGGCGGCAGCACGGCCGGCAGCCAGAGTGGCACGGTTTCGCGGACAGCGTCGCTCTCGGGCTCCGGCCACAGCCAGGCCGCATCGCCGCATCCGGTGACGCCCGTGCAGGCCAGCCTGAGCGCGTTTGGCCTCGCCAAGCCAGGCACCGCCGCCACCAATACCCCGGGCCCGACCAGCGCTGGTCCTCTGCCACAGACGACGTCGCCGCTGTCTGCGGCCACGCAGCAGACCAGCCCCTTTTCCATGGCGCCCTCTCCCGTCAGCATGCACTACCCTCTCGGACTGCCTCCCGTGTCTCTGCCTCCCGGGCTGAATCTGTCGGCCCAGTATGGACCCATGGGCAACAACAATTTCCGCGGCGCGGCCACGGCTGCCACGCCGATGATGCCGATACCGCCTGGCATGAACAGTATAAACAGCATGAACAGCATGAACAGCATAAACAGCATGAGCAACATGAACCGAGGATTCGGTCCTCTCGTGCCTCCGCCGCCCGGATTCAACCACCACATGCCACCCGAGCCTCTGGGCGGCGCACCAGCCGGTGTTCCGTTGACAGAAAGCAGCAGCAGCAACAGCGTTCCCATTGGACACACGCGGCACTCGTCGGCTGGGTTCGACGCCGGCTCGTCGCCGGCGTCGACCACCCTGCCGATTGGACGACCGACACCGATTGGGCGGCCAGGCAGCGTGGTCCATGGACAGCATGCCGATGCTTCCGGGCTGGTGGCTGGACTCGTGGACAGCATAGATGCCGACAGCTCGCACCATCTGGGCTCCAAGGCTCTGCTGGACGACTCGGACTTTGCTCTGGACGGGTATGCCAGCTCTAGTGCACGACGACCGGCAGGCGCACCACCGCGTCCTGGCGGTGGGTTCGGGACCGCGCCGGGCTCCTTTGGCGTGGACATTACGTCTCCCTTTGCGTCACAGGCCTCGCTCTGGGGCAGCGTGCCGACATCCAACTCGTTTTCGAGCGGAGCCCCACCAGGCTTTGGCTCTGGCAGCATGGCGTCGGGCACGACCTGGGGCTCGCCGGTGAACTCGGCGCCGTTCCTGTCCCATAGCGGCCTGGGCAATATTAGCAGCCTCGGCGGGCTCGGCAATGTCGGGAATCTCAGCAGTCTCGGCAATCTAGGAGGCAATCTGGGAAGCAATCTAGGAAGCAATCTAGGAAGCAATCTAGGCAACAATCTAGGCAACAATCTAGGCAACAATCTAGGCAGTGTGGGCAGCATGGGCAACATAGGAGGCGGCCTGAGCGGCCTGAGCGGTCTCGGCGGTCTGGGTAGTATAGGAAGCGGCCTCGGCGGACTGGGCGGCCTCGGCAGCATCGGCAGCATGGGGGGCCTGGGGAGGACGCCGCAAGGACGGTCGGTGACGCTCCGGCAGATCCTGTGCCGGGCTTGCAAGGAGATGGGAGGCACGCTCGACGGCGAGAGCAGTCACGGCAGCGCGATGCTTCCCATTGACGCGGTCAAGACGCGGGTGCAGACCATGGCGCAGATCCCCCTCGGCCTCGTGCAGGAGGGCGAGCTGGACGAGCTCTACGACACGGAGGGCAACAGCAACAACGGCGGGGGCAACTTTGACGTGCAGCGGGGTGAGGGCAGCCGCGTGACGGGGATCCGGTGGGTGCCTGATGCGCTGCATCGACACCTGGGGGCACCGCCGGCGGCTACGCCTGCTGTTGGGTCCTCGATGGAGGCAATGACCGCACCCATTGGCGCAGCACCCATGCGCTAGGGAGGGCAATGGCAGCAGCGCTGATGCGGTGGACGAAGGAGCCAGAGAAGGATGAGGAGAGGAAGAGGAGGAAGAGGAGGAAGCGGAGGAAGCGAAAGAGGGGGGTGGGGGCTGAAATGACGGTCATTGTCATGCATTGTTTGGACTGCATAGGAATTTGCACGCGTGGAGGAGTAAGAGGAAGGGAGGGGGGCCAGGGACGGAGACAGACAACAGAGGTTCATCCGAGATTCTTAAATCCCATGTGTATTTTTTTTCTATTTTACTTTTTTTTTTCTTTTTTTCTTCCAGCTCTGGTTCCCTCGCCCCTTTTTTCTTGGTTTTCTTTATATTGTCCTATTTTTTATTTTATTTGTCTCAACGTCTGACCGTTTCTTTTCCTCATTCTATTTAGTGCCTCTCTATTATTGCCTACGAGTGTTGTCTTGTGTTGACTTTGGAACAAGCTTTTTCTGATCATCTTGGGTGGCTGTGTCGAGCAGAGAAGCATTCCTGAGACGAGAAGAGGGCACTAGAGCGACTACTCCGTGCACTACTGGCAGAGTTGTGCTGCAGAAGGGAGGGGGGAAGGATCCACGCCTCGCTGCTTCGCTTCGTCTCCTCCGTCCCCGTTCGCCATGCAGACGTGTTGAGGGTGACGTTGGCCCCGTACGAGTACGGA
Organism: Esteya vermicola; assembly: GCA_002778215.1. Lineage (NCBI taxonomy): Eukaryota > Fungi > Ascomycota > Sordariomycetes > Ophiostomatales > Ophiostomataceae > Esteya > Esteya vermicola. The sequence goes on from PCDM01000020.1 coordinate 488,530, forward strand.
GCACAAGCGCTAGGTACTGTGTACGTATAAATATAGTACCTATAATGTAGCTTTAGTAGCTATAGTACCTAAAATTCAGGGGGCTTAGATTTGTTATGGACTAGCAGCGATGCGCTGTAGGGGGCCAGGTGAGGGCCAATGAGAAGGGGACCAGAGGACCACCTGGAGAGCCACCAGGACGGACAGGGAACCAATCAGAGGTGGCAGGCTGTGCTGCAGAGTGGACCCGGGACGTCGGCCAGCCAGTCAGCCTTGCCCTGGAGACCCGGAGAACAAAGAAAGCGGCGTAGAAAGTACGTACCCGTACCTGGAAGGTACTCGTCACGGGTACCTGCCACCTGCCAACCTGCCGACCTGCCAGAGTTGAGGGTCAACGTAATCTCACGCGTCAACTGGCATGCTAAAATAGAGCTGCCATCGGAGATCAGTACTAGACAGGGGGAAGAGACGAAGAGACGAAGAGACGAAGAGATGGAAAAAGGGAAAAGTGAAAAAGGAAAAGAGATGGACTGCGTACGAGTACATGTACTGCGGAATGATGTACACAAAACGCCACAAAAAGTCACAAATATCAGACAACTAAGAATGCATGTCAGATCTGTAAAAGGAGCAGAGCCATGAAACGCCAGAGGAATGCACGCTATTCTCTTTTTTGTCTTTTTTGCCCTTTTTTCTCATTTTTTTTTTCTCTTCTCATTTTTTCTCACTCGCTTTTTCGCTTTTTCGTATTTTCGTATTTTCTTATTTTCTTACTTTTTTTTCTTTTTCCTTTTTCCCTTCCCAACCACAATTTTCTCCCCTGAACATAGTCTGGTCCTCGAAACCCACTTGGCGGGTCCTGGCCATTGGCAGACGGGGGAGTACGAACAAGTACAAGACTGGGGATGAGCAAGAGAAGAAAGACAATGAGAGGGAAAAGCTTCTCTTCCCGTGATGCGTTCAGTACCACGCGTCCATGGACCAGCCCCCCTCCACCCCCCTCCTCACCCCCTTTTTTTGCGGAGTTCTCATAATGAGGTGCCGTACTCCGTACGAGAGTACCTCTTCGTACATACATGGTACTCGTAGAGTAAAATGCACAAGCTCGTGGACCGCAGGCCAGGGTGCCCCGTACAAGGCCGGCTTACTGCCAAGTGCAGACTTTTTATTAGTCGTGATATCCCGCCTCCGAGCCACTTTCATAGGTTAGCTCGGTCCTCTCCTCCTATTCTCTCTCTCTCTCTCCATCTGCCTTGGCGAGTCCTAGCTCAGTCTTTAAAAGGCAATTTCACCCACATTTATTTCTTCAAGCCTTTTTTTTCCTTCTGTTTGATTTCTCGACCGATCTCCGAGTCTCTTCCTCGAAGCCAATCCACGTCACTCCTTTCTTCTCTTCATCGTCATCCCCCCCCCCGGTCACCATGCAAATGTCACGCCTCAGAGCCATCTTCGCCACCGGTCTGATTCCCATGTCCAGACACAGCGACACCAAGCGGCTGCAATGCTTCCGCGACCACGCCAGCGATCTCGCCCAGGTCGCGGCCTGCGGTGACGCCGGCAGCATCGAGTACTGCTTCGCCAGCGAGCTGCCCCACGATCCCGAGCTCTTCTCCCAGCAGGACCTCGAGACCTGTCTCGTCCACGCCGGCTGCACCGCCGACGAGGCCCGCATCGAGGCTGCCTGGACCATCAAGCGCTGCGACATGGGCGTCCTCGACGGCAGCCTCGGCGATCTGCGGCGACGCAGCCAGCCCGCCGCCCGGCCCGCCGTCGCCCAGCCGCTCCTTGTCCGCGCCGACGCCACCACGACCACCGACTCGACGACCTCGACGACCTCCACCTCGGCTTCCACGGCCACCTCCACCACGGCCACCTCCACCACCGCCTCGTCCACCCTCGCCTCCACCACCGACTCTGGCATCACCAACACCTGCTACACGCTCCAGACCACGAGCGGCTCCGTCTGCCCTGTCCAGTCCACCGGCACGGCGTCCGGCCAGACGCTGTCGTGCTACTCCACCACCACTACCACCTCGGCCTGCCGCGCCGGCTACACCTGTGGCAGCGCCAGCGACGCCAGCGACACCACCTGCATGAAGTTTGACAACTCGGTCAGCACCGGCGGCATCGTCATCGCCATCATCCTCTGCTCCATCGTCTTCGTCTCCATCTCTAGCATCTGCTTCTTCTGCATGCGCGAGCGCCGCCGCACCAACCGTCTCCGCGAGGCCGCCGAGGCCACCGCCGCCGTCGCCGCCTCGGCGGCCCTGCTCAAGAAGAAGCAGCGCACGGCCCCGACCCTGTCGCGCGAGAGCATCATTCCCCTGCACGATGCCGACCGGCCGCTCATGGCGCCCCAGCTCTCGCCCGGTCTGCCGCCCAAGCACGACGGCAGCCTGTGAGACGCCTAGACGCTAGACTCTTTCCAGGCCATTCTGCCTGTCCTCTTGTCCTCTTGTCCTTCTTTTGTTTCCTGTTTCGTTGCTGTTTTCGTTTTTCATCAGGCAGCTGAAGAGTGTTTTGCCCCGGATCTTTTTTCTCTCTTCACGCCGGGAGTTTGGTGTTTAGAGGTGTTGCACTAGCATCTTTTGTTTTCCTCTGTTACATGTTTTATAATTATATCCCATCCATAGAAAAAACGTCTGGACATCATCTGGCCATTGTGTAAGACAAGCTGCCGAGCTGAGAGCTTGACGGACGGAAAGAGTGGATATGTCCCTTTTCTTATAGTCACGTGGTAGATTACTAATCAATTACGACCGTAGCTTCCTCTGGATTTTCTGGATGGAAAACTTTCCCACCTCTTCCCAGCGACTCTCTTCTCTCAGCGCATCATGGACTACCAGAACCGAGCCGGATCGAAATTTGGCGGCGGCGGTGCCGCGTCGTACAGCGCGACGAATGCCGACCGCCGCGAGCGTCTGCGCCGCGTGGCCCTCGAGTCGATCAACCTCGACAGCGACCCCTACTTTTTCCGCACGCACGTCGGCACCTTTGAGTGCCGCCTCTGCCTGACCGTGCACCAGAACGAGGGCTCCTACCTCGTGCACACCCAGGGCAAGAAGCACCAGACGAACCTCGCGCGGCGGGCCGCCATGGAGCAGCGCGACGGCCAGCGCCGCGACATTGACCCGGCCACCGGACTGCCCGTCGGCGTGGCCGGCGCCGGCTTTGCCGCTCTCGGCTTTGGCACGGGCGCCAACAGCGCCGGCGTCGGGGGCGTGCGTCGGCCGGCCGTCATCCGCATCGGCCGGCCCGGCTACAAGATTATGAAGGTGCGCGACCCCGTCACGCAGCAGCTCGGCCTGCTCTTCCAGCTGCAGTACCCCGAGATCGACCGCGACGTGGTGCCGCGCTGGCAGATCACGAGCGCCTTTAGCCAGAACATGGAGGAGGCCGACCGCAACTTTCAGTACCTGCTCGTCGCCGCCGACCCCTACGAGACCTGCGGCTTCAAGATTCCCGCGCGCACCCTCGACCGCCGCGAGGGTCGCTGCTTCGAGTACTGGGACCGCGATGCCCGCGAGTACTGGGTCCAGGTCCTGTTTGCGACGGAGCGCGAGGAGCGCTTCAATGCGGCGCCCGGGCTCGGCGGTCGAGACTGAAAGGGGGGGGGACAGGGACAGGGACAGGGACGAGACGAGGACCACAGAGAGAGACAGGAGACTAGGGTTTGGGCAGGACATGGCCACCGAGGCAGCTGGCCAGGACTCGCTACGTGCACACCGCTTCGTCAAGGTAGCAGTGTCCGAGTCTTGCTGGCTCTGCTCTACCCGGGCAGGCCACGAGACCCAGAAAAGAACTGCCCTACCACACCGCATGTCCCCTCCATGGACCGGGGACTGGTTATGATTGGATACACCCACTTGTAGATACCCACGAGCAGAGAGCTCCTTGAAAGGATAGCAAAAAAGAGAGCTCGCTCTACATAGTTGATTCTCCTGTAGTGATGGACTCGACTTGACGGACATAATTGACACAATTGACATGACTGTAGAGGAACGATTCATAGAATGGTGGCACAGCCAAATTAACAAAAAATCAACACTGCTCCAAGCTGCATGTGCAATCTACTCTCCCAGGCATCAACACCACCCCTGCACGTCCCAACACGTCCCACATGTGCCACTCGATCAACCTCGACCTCTGTCTGTACCATCACTGCCACTGCCACTGCCACTGCCACTGCACTGCACTGCTACACCGCTGCTATACAGCATACAGCACACAGTATACAGCATACAGTATACTACACCGACGCTCCACCTCACAAACCCTGCTGCTTCCTTGGCTGCATGGTCCCAATCATCTAAAGTTGTTGTCGAAGCGCTTAAAGGTATAGCCAATGAACGGGAGGCTCATCTCCGGACTCTCCTCCTGCTGCTGCGACCGGCCCTGGGCGGCCTGGGCGGCCTGCTGTGCCCTGAGCAGCGTGGCATTGTCCGTCTGGTCAATTTCATCCGTGGGGAAGTACGTCGTGTCAATGTTGGATGTCAGGCGCGGCTCAAACGGAGCCCGGATGCGGCGAAGGCTGTCAAACTCGACGCCGCGGAAGAAGGCGTGGCCCTTGATCTCGTGGGCGCCGCCGCGACCCAGGCGGTTCTCCGAGTTGCAAATGAGGCTGTCGTGTCAGGAAGAGCCAGGGACGGGAGAAGGGAAGAAGAAGAGAGAAAGAAGAGAAAGAGAAAAGAAGAAAAGAGAAAAAAGAAAAGCAAACTCACCTCCGAATGAGCTTCTCGGCCTCGACGCCCAGCTGAATATCATCGGGAAAGTACAGGCTCTGGCGCCAGGTGACAATCTTGTGGTAGGTGTCGTGGCGGTCCTCGGCGCAAAAGGGAGGCCAGCCCACGAGGCACTCAAACATGATGGTACCGAGAGACCACCAATCACAGTCGAAGCTGTAGCCGTGGCCGGTAAAGATCTCGGGGGCAATGTAGTCGGGCGTGCCGACGGTCGAGTAGGCCATCAGTCTGCGCGAGCGTCGCCAGTCGTTGATCTGCGAGCGGTTGCTCACCGTCAGGTTGATCTGGTCAATCGCCACCGAGTTACGATCGCCGCGTGGTCGGCTGCTCTTCCCGCCCTGCAACAGCTGCTGGTAGTAGTTGTTGTCGTGGAGCTTGTGGAAGCCCGTCGACAGACCGAAATCCGTCAGTTTCACGTGACCACCCCGATCGAGCAGGATATTGTCGGGCTTGATATCTCTGTGCACGTTAGAGCAGAAGAAGAGAGGGAAAAGAAAGAAGAGAGATGGCGCACCTGTGAATGAAGCCGAGCTTGTGGACAGCCTCAATGGCGAGGACAATCTCGGCAATGTAGAACCGCGTAATGTCCTCTGAAAAGATCTCATACTTAATGAGCATCGTCATCAGATCACCGCCAGGCAAGAACTCCATGAGCATGTACAAGAAGTTGGCGTCCTGAAAGGTCGTGTAGAGCTTGACGACCCACGGGCTGTCCGACTCGGCAAGGATGTCGCGCTCGGCACGGACGTGGGCCAGCTGGTCTCGCTTGAACATTTCCGTCTTGACGAGCGACTTCATGGCGTAGACCTTGTTGTCGGCCTTTTTCTGGACGAGCTTCACCTCGCCAAAGGCGCCCTTGCCGATAATCTTGACGGTCGCGTAGTTCTCGGGCTTGTCCTTGGTCCGCAGGAAACGCAGGTAGGAGCCCTCTCGCCGGCCGGCCGTGGACCAGATCTGCTCCTTGCGCGAGGGCGACTGGTTCGGCTCGCCCAGCTTCTGCTCCATTTCGCTTTGTCTGCAGCAGTCAGTTTCCGGAGAGAAGAGGGAAGAAAAGGAAATGAAAAAAAAAAAAAACACACCTCTGATTTCTCTCGCGGGCTCGCTTCACACTGTCCTTGAAGAAATCGGCCGCCAGCTGGGAACACTTTTTCTGGTTGTTGTTGGCATTGGGACCGTAGCGGTCTGGAGAGCGCTCCGGGGCCAGCTGAAAGTCCAGTCGCACAGACGACGGCTGCGGCGGCGCCGCGTTGGCATAGTTTCCGTAGCTGGCCGGGTAGCCAGGGGCGCCGGCCGTGCGTGGCCGCTGGGCCGACGGCGGCGCGCGGTTCCCATAGGCGGCGGCACGAGCAGCGCCGCCGAGGTTCTGGTGGGAGAACTGGTGGGCGAGGCCCGTATTGGGATCGGTGCTGGAGCCGGTGCCCTGGGCCGAGCGAGACGGGTACGCACTGTTCAGGCTGCCCGTGGAGGGAGCCGGGCTGCCGTTGCCATAGTCGGCAGCCAGCGTGCCCGGCTGCTGGGGCGGATAGGGCTGGGCGTACTGGTTCTGCGAGAAGTAGCCGCCGGCCGCATAGCCGCCCTGCTGGTACTGTGGCTGTTGCGGTGGCTGAGAGGTGGCGACGCCAATGGCGGAGTTGGCCTGCTGCTGGCCGGGCATGGGAAGGACGGGCTGGGGGAACGTCGAGGGGGTCGTGGGGTAGGTTCGATCGGGGGGAGCAAAGCGGTCCGTGTTGTTGAAATTGAGAAAGAGGCGGCTGCCCTGGTTGTCCATTTTGGGCAGACACCTAGGACTCCAGAGAGAGAAGAGCAGATGTCGAGTCTATTGGCGGTGAGCAGAGGTTTGTTTTTTGAAAACAACCAAAAAAGACGGTCGACTTTGAAATAGATCAACAGAGCGGACGGTCTTGTTTGGGAAAGGCAAAGAAAGAAGCAGGAAAAGGGAGAAGAGGAGGACAGAAGAAGCTGGACAGGCAGAATTACGCGGAATGGATCAGAGGGGCAGGCAGGGTGGCTTGTCTGTTGCTTGTTGCCCGAAATAAGAAAGACGGGAAGAGAAGAGGGGAGAAAGGACAATGGGCGAAAGAGGTAAAAAAAGGTGAAAAAAGTCGGGGACACAGCGCGTCTGTCTTACCTGGACGGTGGAACAAGCACGGACCACCTAGACTTTACGTGCAACGACTTCTCGCGACTCTCGTGACTCTCGGGAGACGGGATGGAACACGCGAGGCAAGGTGAGATCTTGTTGGATGAGGCAGTCGGAAGACAGAGAGGTAAAAGGGGGTCGTGGAGAGGTGATGGAGAGAAGGAGAGCAGGAGACAGAGAGAGGGTCAGAGCAGCTGCGGGCGATCCCAGCGCCAACGTTAGGCTTGGAGAGCGCTAAAGCTGCCTGAGAGAATCAATATTGTGCACAGTCGGTGGGCTGCCATGGACTGCCCCGCTTCTGCTCTGTTACTCCTGAAACTTTGTCCCCTCTCCTGGTTAGCAAAAGCACGCTAGAAATCACGCCCCTGTCCCCCCCTCCATTCCAATTCTTCGCTGACTAATGTTTGACAACAGGCTATAAATTTAAATACTGTTGCTGGTTTCCATTAGAGATCCTGGCATCGTCGTACAGAGAATCCGTCTACTCGTATTACTTCTCGTGCCCTCGTACAATGGCTCAGAGTGGCCCTGTTGCAGCTCCGACATGACCACGGCAGAATACAGAGACGACGTTGCTGAAGAATGGCGACGAGAAGGTTGCTCTGATCGACAAAGACCCTGGTCGACAAGGAGTGTGAGAGTCTGATTCATCTCGGGGAATCACAGTGTGATTGTGCTTCAGCGGGTACTACACGTACCCCGTATGTAAACAAAGACACCAAGGCCATTGTCACGTAAAAAAAAAAGAGTCTTTCTTCACGCAGCAGAGGATCTGCACTACCCGATAGTACGTCAAAGCAAGGCCATATCGATGAAAATAAAGCGAGAGCCGTGCCGCGACGGGCAGCAGATACGAGCATTGGAGAAACGAGGATTTCTACAGAGGGCCATGGCCGTGAAAAAGAGCAATATAAGGGCACTGGCGATACTCCATGGTCGTCAATATCATGTGATCACGTGGCTCTTATCGGTGCCTTATCTCCTACCGTTTTTCAATTTTTTTTTCCCAAGCAAAGAGCCCCTCTTATCAACTTCTTGAGAAAGTTCAAAGAACAACGACGGATCCCTCAGCCCAGAGGCCCTTCACTCTGACCATGGCGGACCCCAAGCCGGTAAGCACATATAAATTGTGTTTTTTTCCCCGCTTTATTGAGGTGAAGGGGCGTCTTGTCCTGACAGGCAGCAGAAACCGAGAAACGAAGCTCTCCGTCTTCTCGGCCTTCCCGCCTTCCCGCGCAAGCTCCCTTCTCGAAACTGGCTCATCTTTTGGGGCGTCACCCTCCCCCTGACGGCCGCCATCATATACGATGCCCGCGAGAAGCGGCGGGCGACAGCGCGGTGGACGGCCGCCGTGGCCCCGCTGGCCAAGCAGCCCCTCTCCCACCCGAGCGCCATGCCGCGACGCATCACCGTCTACCTCGAGTCTCCGCCCGGCGACGGCCTGCGTGTGGCCCAGGACCACTTTGCCGAGTACATCAAGCCCATCCTGACGAGCAGCGGTCTCGACTGGGAGTTTGTCGTGGGCCGCCAGCAGGGCGACGTGCGCGCCGTCGTGGCTGAGCGGATCCGCCGGTCTCGGCGCGCCGTCGACAAGGACCTGGGCAACAGCCCAGAGGGCGGCGCCAGCGGGCCCGATGCCAAGACGGACAGCGACGTGATTGACGAGATCCGCAAGCGGAACGGCGTGCCCCTGTATGAGGGTGTCAAGGGCGATCTGGTTGTCGGCCGGCACACATGGAAGGAATACGTCCGAGGACTCCACGAGGGCTGGCTGGGACCGCTCTCGGCACCGCCTCTGCCAGTGGCGGCAGAGACGGTCGAGGCGGACCAGGAGAAGGAGGAAAAGGAAAAAGAAGAAAAAGAAAAGGCAGAGGAGAACAAGCCGAAACGGCCTCCCCAACTGCCGCCGTACAACTCCCCAGAGCAGTACCCCTCGAGCCCGCTGCCGCTCTTCATCCCGGCCGAGCTCGGCCCCAGCGTGCCCGTTCCCTTCCCCCACCTCCTCGGCGTCATCCACACCCCCACACGGCTGCGCCGCTTCATGAACCGCCGGAAGCTCGCGGACGAGATCGGCCGCGATGTCGCGGCCCTCTGCTACGGCACGCACCGCGAGTTCCGCGAGACCATGGACGGCTACGAGCAGGCAGGCGTGCTGGCACACGAGGAGAAGAACTTTGTCAAGTCGGTATGGAAGGAGGCAGAAGAAGCCAAGGAAGCAAAGGAGGGAAAGGAAACAAAAGAGGCAAAGGAGAAAAAGGAGAACAAGCCGCCCAAAGAGCTGATCTGGGCATCGCCCATGGTCTTGGACTCCCGCATTGCCGAGCGCATGCAGCGGTTCACGCTGCAGCCAGAGGAGGAGGAGCGGGCGCGCACCATCGTGGTGCCCGAGGAGCAGGTCGAGGGCTGGACCAAGGGCAAGCTGCGTCTGCTCGGCCGGTGGGCTGCACGCACATGGAAGGGCGACGAGTTCAAGGTAAATGTGGGCAACTTGGATGACAGTGATTAGGATGCCCTTGTTGTTCTTGTTTCATTCTCATGTACTACTATATGACGACACTTCTCCATGTTTTTGACTTGATCACTCTCTTTCTGCTTTCTGTTGGAATCTCACGGGCCCGGTTGGGTAAAAGTAGGCCGGATGAAGAGAAAGAGCACTCGTGCTATACCAAGCCATGCCGTTTTTATTTCGTTACCATGCTGTCATGCAATATATTCATTCAGATTCTGGGTTAGTCGTCGCTATCGCCATCCGAGCCATATGCCACCAAAGCCAGCTTTGATTTTGCCTTGGCCGGTGCTGCTGCTGCTGCTACAACTGCTGATACCGTCTTGTCTGTCTTGTCTGTCTTGTCTGTCTTGTCCGCCTTGTCCGTCCTGTCCGTCTTTTCGTTCTCTGTCTGCTTGCCCGTGCCGCTGCTGCTCCGCCGCTTCACGCCCAGAGCGGCCGCCTTCTCTTCGCGCCGCTTCCGCTTGCGGCTCGCATCACTCATCTGCCAGGCCGCCTCGCCGAGGCTGCTGTCGTCCACGAGTCCGCCGAGGTCGCCAGCCAGGTCCCGGGCCGCCTCGTCCTCGTCTTGGCTCTTGTCCTCGTTCTGGCTCCTGCCCTCGCCGCCCCGATCCTGCCGCAGCTGCTCCTGTCGGAACTGGTCGAGCCCCTCTTCGGTCTCGCGCCGGACGCGCTCCTCCTGGGCGCGCGACGCCTCTCGCACGCTATCGAGAAAGTCGACCTCGTCGTCGTCCAGCGACCGGAACTGGTTCTTGAGCTTGTGCGCCTCTTCAAACGCCGCCTGCTTGGCCGCTGGCCCGTCAGGACAAGGGACAAACAAGCAGAAAACAGACGAAAAAGAAAAAAAAAGACAAGAAACTACACACCCTTATTCTCCTGCAGCACGGCATACAGGCTCTTGTCCCCCCCCTCGACTGCCGCCTTGCGTGACTCGGCTCGCTTCCGCCGCTCCTCAGCCAGCTCACGCTCTACCGCCTCCCATTCGGCCTGGCGTCGCGCCTGTGATGCGCTCGGCGGCGCTGACCCCCCTGTGCTCCCTGCCTCGCCCGACGCGACAGCCTCGCCGCTGCTGCCTATGGCGCCGCTCGATACGAACCGGGAAGACATGCAGACAAGAGGAGATCGTATAGGAAGGAAGGAAACAGGCAAAAAAAACAAAAAAACAATATGTCGTCCAATGACGACAAGAAGCAGCCGAGTTGAAAGTTATCGACAAAAAAAGGAAAAAACAGTGGAGAACTCTCCAGCGCGCCAATAAACGCTGAGAATCAAAGCCCTGCCCTTTTACGTATAACATGTGTGCCTCACCACCACATGAGACTCTCTACGAGTACATATTAGACACCCTTGCTCTGAAATGTTTTTGCTTTTATCCTATTTTGTAATCTAAAAGAGAGATCTCCCACGAATGGCTAATCGCTCCATAGCAAGTTCAAACTATAAAGGCAAAAACAGCCCACATCGTCACTGACAAGCTCAGCCTCCGAGATATCCGAGTTGAGAATCACCAGCGTTCTTTTTGTTCTTGTCATACATCTTCCGTCATCGCTATAGGTCCTCCGAGAGTGAAAACACGATAACAAGGTATAACGCATAACAAGCACAAAAACCAGACAATGTGTGTAGAAAAGAAAAAAAAAAAGGGCAGAAAAAAAAAGAAAAAAAAACAAGAGACAGTCTCCTCCAATTTTCCAAACTCATGAAAGGGTCATAGGGATAAAAACAAATAAAAGAATCCACCGAGGTCAAAACAAACCAAGTATAAAGAATAAACGAATATGCGTCAACTAAACATGATAAAAGGCGCCTCAACCGATGTGCAAAGGTAAAAAAGGGAAGAAGAAAAAAACAAAAGGAAAAAGGATACGGCAAAACGCAAGGAGTAGCTGTAGGACTGAAGCAGCGCCAGTCAGATTGATCCCTTGTGCCTCGTGCCTTGCGGATGGATGATAGATAGTCCACAGAGTGAGAAAAAGTCGTCAGAGTCTGATCATAGTCGAGATTAAAAGCCTTCCTATACCGCTGGTCCATCCACAAAAGGCATCCTGCAGAATGTGCTGCGTCTAGAACAGACACAATTGCAAAGGGCCATGCCGTCCAAGCTATGATGCGAAAACAAATTATGCGACCCCTTTCCACCACATACCAACCAGCCTCCAATAGACAACCACAAAAAAAGTCAAAAGCAAAGCGGAACAACCCCAGAAGTAGAAAAAGACAACAGATGAGAAAGACTAATGGTGGGTATCAAAGACCGGAACAGGGTTTGGACCAAACGGTCCAGGTCGTCTGTGAATGAGAATACAGTCGATGTAAAGAGACCTCTTTTTCGAGACTGGTTGCCTAAAATCGTGGCAATAAAAGAAAACACGGCATGCAGTCCGAATTGTGCTGCAAATGTGTCATTGTGTCGCCTTTTCTCCATATCTCTTGATGCATCGCCCTGATTGAATCCGTTCCCAGATGTTCAGCCCAAGAACCCTTAAAAACTTTTAAAGAAAATCCAAAGAAATCGTGATAGGTTGCTCCAGTCGTCAATTTCCAATGTGGTTCGACCAAATAAAACGAAGTAGAAAGAAAACCGTCTAGTAGTGGTGCCGACTCCGGAATCCAAACCAGAAATAAAAGGGAATAAAAGTGCAGTCCGCCCAGAAAACGCCAACCGATGATGTTGTAGAGAGACAAAACAAATGTACCTAGGTGTGCCAAATCATTAAACAGAAAAAAAGAAAAAAAAAGGGGGGGAAGAAACAGCAGACATGGCCAGCCGTGTTTCTGTCGTGCAGAAACGTATCGTAGTCATGATATGGTGACCAATTTCATAAAGGAAAAAAAAGTGGTTGCCGGTGCCACTTGGGAACGAAGAAAAAAAATGAAGAACGATAGAAGAACAAGGAAAAAGAAAGCTGGTTGAGAATATCGAATAACCAATCACTTGGTAGATCTGGAACCAACCCCCGGCAGGAGAGCAAAGTTCTCCTCACATGCTCGGCTAGCCCATGACAGGCTGTCCATAGGGGTGGGCCATGCCAAAGTAGGAGCCGTGCTTCATGGGGTAGCCATGAGGGCCGCAGTTGGGAGTCTGGTCAATGTTGTGCTCCCAGATGCTGTGCCCATAGAAGCTGTACGTAGGCAGCTTCGTAGACATGTTGCGGGCGTGGAAGTTGGGGTTGGCATTCAGCGGTGGGAGGTACTGCGGACGAGCGTAGGCCGCGTTGGCCACAGCCCTGTTGGCGGCCTGCTGTGTCTGCTGGTTAAACCACTCGTTGTAATGCAGGTTGACAGAAGCAGCCGAGTTCATGTAGTCGGGGGTGCCATAGCCCGAGTCAGGGGGCGTCACAGGGGCCGTGGACCAAGCGTCGGCCGGCTGGTAGGACCAAGCCACGTCATGGATGCGGTACGAGTGCTGCAGAGTCTGCTCGTTGCGCTTCATGCGCGAGAGGCGCTCGTACTCGGCCACCTGCTGCTGGTGCCAGTTCGCGTAGGTGTGGTTATTGCCCACATCCGACTCGATGGGCGACATCAGCGAGGCGAGACGCTCGCGAGCAGCATGTGCCTGGCGCTTCTTGGCAGCCTCCCACTCCTCCCAGCTGTTGATCCAGGCGTTGTAGTCCTCGCTGCGGTCCAGGTTCACGTAGAGGCACCAGTTGATGGACTCCATCCACTCGCGCTCCATAGTGTTGAGCTCACGGACGGGGATGCCGCTGACGTCGGCCCAGGAGCGATTCTGAAAGGTGTTGTCGTCGAGGAACTTGCTGCCGAGGAGAAGCGCCACGGTCTGCATGCGCCAAACATGACCCTCTGAGACAGACAGTTTTCCCGTCGGGCTCATCATGCTCATCATGTTGATCCGCTTCGCAAAGTAGTTCATGCCGAGGAGGATTGTCGTGCGCGGCAGACGCGTGGAAGAAAGGATCTGAGAGATGAACTTGCGGAAGCTCTCTGACGGGTGGGAGGCACCCAGAGCCAGACGCGTCGACATCTCGGCCACATACTCGGCCATCAGCTCGACCTCATAGTCGAGGACGGCACACACGCCTCCAGGCATCTTGATGTGGGTTTTCGTTGGCGGTTGACTCGGTCAGGAGGCAAACGTCCTGAGCGAAGTCAAGAGAGTGAGAGAGAAAGAGTCGGCAAAAATTGGCTAGGCAAGTGGCAGACAAGGGGAGAGAGATGGAAGCAATCTGCTTCAAGCACCTGGGTGGCGACGAGGGCCTCTGGCGTAGGAGACAGGTCCACCTGACCTGATGCCTGCAACCGTTCCCCCAAGGCTGAAGAGACGCGTGGAGAGGGTTTCCAATCGGTTCGAAAGGGATCGAAAGATCTAGTACAGACAAGCCATAGAGAATATTTCGGACAGAAGCTATTCCCTTGTTGTGAGGATCAAGCGTCGTGCGGCGTTGTCGTGTGGTATTGCAGCAAATCGAGAGAGGAAGGGGCAAAAAGAAGTCGTGGCAAGAGAGAGAAGAGCAGACAGAAGACGAGCTGTGTGTTCTGTAGTCGTATCGCAGACGTGAAAAGACGGGATGGAAGCAAAGTGGCAAAGGTTCAAAGAGGAGCTGAGCAGTTAGAAGATGGACGTGTATAGACGCGTAAGTGACGAGTAGGGACAGGGCGGATAGGCAGGATGACGAGGCAGAGAAGAGCAGGGGTATTTACCTGTCATGAATCGTTTTCGAGTAGCCACCAGTGTGCACAAAGTTCTGGTCCGAAGAGGGTTCCGAGTGGATGTTAGGGTTTGGATGATTGTGTGCGATGGGGACTGACTATATAGGAGAGTGAAAAAACAAGAGACGTGTGCTTGAGGGCTTGAGGGAATGGCAGGTTTAAAGAAAAACCAAGAAGGGGGAGATGAATATAAAAGAGAGTAGAACCAACGAAGAAGAGAGGTAAAGAAGCTGAACAAAAAAAACAAGCAAAAGGCAAAGCGAAAACAGAACTTTTTCTCGGTGAAAGAGCAGTGGAAGAGTGTAGGACAAGGACAAAGCAGGAGGATCTGGAGGGTAAGAGACAAGTTCCAGCAGGTCGAGACAGCAGAAAAAAGAAAACAGCACAAAAGTGAATTTGGCTGTTTTGTCTTCACTAATATTTTCCTTCTCAAGAGGGACAGGGTTGACGCGTAAAAAATGATCGGGTCGTCAAGAGGAAAGAAGGAGAGAGTCGTGAGGGTGGAAGGAGAGAGAGAGAAGGAGAAAAGTGAGAGGAGAGTGAGAGGAGAGAGAGGAGAGAGAGAAGGAGAGAAGGGGAGGAGAGCGGGCGATGGAGAAAAAAAAAAGACAGAAACGGAGATGCGGGAGAAAAAAAGGATGGGGGGGAGAAAGGGTTGAAGCGTGGTGGGAAGGCGACGATGGGGAAAAAAAAAACAATTTTTCTATGGGTACTCGCCCACCACGCAGTAACCTGTGGACCAAGTGGAAGGTGGGAAGGTCTGGAGGGAACAAGCCAGCGGAGCAGGGTACCTACTCGTAGTACGAGTACGAATAGGTACGAGAGCGCAGCAGTGCGCAGCGCGCAGGACGCAGTAGTCAGTACGAGTGCGCAGTACATGATACCCGGACTCGTAATAATCAGGAGAAATCCTCTGGTTCAGGCCACACTACCGCCACGAGTTACGGAGTCGTCTTGTTTTTCCTTCTCTTTCTAGCTGGTGGGGGCAACAGGATTCTTTAGTGGTCGTATAGTACTTGTAGAGTACTCAGTGGTACTCGCGGCGCCAGAACACCCTTCCCTTTTACGAGTAGTCCGGCTGTTTTTCTTTTTTGTTTTTCTTTTATTTTTACTTTTCTCATTTCTCAGTTCTCCATTTCTCATTTCTCATTTATTTTCTCATTTAATTTAATTCATTACAGTGGGACGTGGCACTGTTGTGTACTGTGGTGGCTCAAGTTTTGGAGGAAACTTCTGCAGCTTGGACAGTGCGTCTTAGCTTACGTGGGTCGTTTTCGACTCGTGATGCCCAGAGTACCAGTACCAGTACACGAGACTCGTACTCCGTACCAGTACTCGTAGTGGTACCTGCTCTTTGAATTATTGAAAGAAGCCCAGACAGGCAAGAACACAGGAGTGGAGGCCAATGTAACTCTCACTGTGATTAAAAAGTACGTATATCACTCCCGCAAAACAGTACGGATACAGGCCAATACAGGCAAGCACGAGTCAAGTATTCGTACGAAAGGAAGCAGACAAGGTCTCGGTTCTTACTCCGTATTTCGGTACGGACGAGGGCGAGTTGCAGGCAGCTTCCTGCCATCCCAGTTCTCAAACCCACCACTGTACTTTTGTGGAGAACTCAAACAGAAAAGGGGTGTCTCAAAATGGAGTCAGCTTGTGCAAGGTAGGAGTCAGAGTACGAGTGCGTAGGAATTACCACACGAGTACGCAGTACGCAGTCAGTACAGAGTACGCACATATAGTACATATGCTCGAGGAGGTGACCAGAAGAGACTCGGAATAGGCAAGTTCCTTCGAATCAGGTGCTTATGCTCGTCTGTCTTACCCTCCATGTGATTCGTCCTGCCTAATCCATTGCTCACTGGGAAAGGAGTTGAAAGAGTGCGTACTCGTACGGAGTAGGCCTGAGGGATTATTCTCGCCATTCCGAGGAGTCCTTGTGCGTACATAGTACTCGTACTCTTTTCTCGTACTCTTCCAGTACTCTTCCAGTACCACCCAGGCTTCCATCGGTCCTCTAATAAAAGTAGGTCTTGGGTAATTTCCTCCTATTGCCGGTAACGAGTCACGTGATTGTGTCAGGTAGGTGCTCTTCCCTGACGACGAGAGAACCAGAATAATATCCGGTGTTTCTCTTCCGTCGCTCATTTGGCGGAATGGACTGCATACGAGCACAGTGTTTGACTTGCGAGTCCTTGTTCCCGTCTCGAAGCTGCCTGATCCTGTTTTCGGTCGAATGACAACGAGGCAGAGTAATATGTACGTATGTACTCCGTACTCTGTACATATGAGCAGTACTCACACTATTACCGCCCTAGGGGTAAGGTAGACGTGTTTGGTGCAAGCTGCCAGTTTCGAGCCGTTATTTGCTCGCTGAAGATCAGAAGCGTTCTCGACGTACGTCGTATCAGGTACGGGGTCAAGGGACTGTCTGTACATACTCGTAGTACTCGTACGTAGTACTGTACAGTCGAACTGCGTGCACAGACCCGATTTCCCTGGCGTCTTCGCCAACGGCGGAAGCCTGCCTCTCAACAGCATGTGGTCCGCGGTTTCCTTCTTCTCCTTACAACTCCTTACTCTTCCTTTCTCTCCTTTCTCTCGGTACAGCGTACGGAGTAGCGTCGACCAGACGCCTGGTCCACGGATTGGCGCGTTCCCGATGTTTGGCGTGAATAAGTACGAGTACATTCGCGGTGTTCGACATGGTAGATATTTCTCAAAGTATGGCTGCTTTCGTGTCCACCTCGTATTTGGCTCGCCTTTCAAGAGTCTTTTTGTCTGGCATACTACGAGTACATAGTATGTACACGAGTACTCGTAGTGCGCAGTACTCGTACTCCGTACTCTGTAGAGGCTTGCTAGGGCACGGCAACAATGAGAGAAAGGGGGTAGCGAAGGGGGGGCGGACAAAAAAAAGGAAGAAGAAAAATTGCAATTTTAGCGATCCCGTCGTTTCTTTGCCTTGGCCGACACCCCTGTTGAACGGAATGGGACAACGGCCACTCATGTTTTGTACCAGTACGTACTACGAGTATCTTCTCAGGAGGCTGGTCATAATATTATTGGATCCCGAGGAAACATGAACTGGTTATCCTTGTACCCGTCCTCTACTATGTACACTACTCATGCACTGGGAACTCACTCTGCAGCCAGTACAGAGAATCGTGCCAATGATTTGATTTCTAATACTACCTCATCGCAACGTGGGCAACACCTCTTGCCGAGAGTGGACTAACTGGCAGAGGCAGCATGGCGTCATCTGTTTACCCATCGAATAAGCAGTCTTGTGCAGCCACGGCAGAGAGGATATGTTTTCCAATGTACGATAAAAAGCTCATGCTGTCGGTACGAGACGGTTGGGCACGAGAGTAAAAACGGTTCGTGCCTGTCTGTACAGATACGAGTACGAATACGGAGCATGTCTGCCAAGAGCATGGAGGCGAGTGCTCTGGTAAGAATTGACGGAGTACAAGTAAGAATAGAATCTACGTACTGTGTACTCGTAGAGTGAGAAGTCATGCTGGCAATCTGATGTGTACCACCACGATAATCTGGAGGCGTCCATGCCGACTTTCTTCCGTGCCAGCCGCTTCGGCTCTATGAGTACTCTTGCTTGGACTATTTGAATGTGTGACAAATAAGAGCCAGAGCAGCGTCCGCACTCTTCCGAAGCCAGAGGCAGCAAGAAATGAAGACGACTCTAGTCATTTCAGGCAAGTCCTGGAGTATACTACTTACATAGTACGAGAGAGTGTATGTAATGTGACAGCTCTCATCCGCCACCAACCACCCACACCCTTTCTGCCACATTCTGCCCTTCCCACCATTCCCGAGATGCCATCCGCGGCACGAACATGCTCCGTCGTGGTCGTACTGCGTCTGGTACGAGTAGTCCTCGTTCTTTAGGCTTGGAGGGGTCTTGCTCTTTTCCCGCTTTCCCGCTCTGGAGGCGACGTGCTACTACTATGTGTAAACTATGGCAAGGCACTATGACGAGGTACTCGTACTTTGAAGCATCCATTCCACTCCGTACTTCGCGCCCATATCGCTACGCGATGCACGAGCGGCTTCCTGCCGTTCGGTCTTGATCCGCACAGGGTTTTTATTTTTTTTATTTTTTTCACTCCATTTCCGTTTTCCTTAAATGCCTCTTTTTTTTTCTCTTTTTCTGTGTACAGTGTAGCGGTGAGCCATCCGAGGACCCAGCGCAATGGCGTACGGAGTACGTCGTACATAGTACAGCTCTCGGCGAGACGCAGCAGGAAAAAAAAAAACAGAAAAAAAAAAGAAAAAAGGACAGTGCAGAAGCCTCTCGAGGGGCGTTTGGGCACATCGTACATAGAGAGGGGTCTCTAGAGAGGGGGGGGCAAGAGAGGGGGCAGCGCCGAGCAAATCAAGAGAGAAGCAATTGCCTCAAGTGGACTTTTAAGCGCGCCCCTCTCTGGCTAACGCTTGGATCGCGAAGAGGGCTTGAAGAGGGGCAAGCATTTTTCAGTTTTCAGTCTTTTTTTTTGTCAGACTTTCTGCAAAAGTATCTCTGGCCAGACGGAGCTCATCACATTCTCAACCGTTGGGAGGCTGTTCCTCTGTCCTCTTCCTTTCTCGTCTTTTGCCTCAGCTGCTCCCTGGATTCTATTTATGCTTTCTGACTCATCTCATCTCTCGAGAATCCTACGGTGCTCTGACTACGAGTACATACGAGTACGAGTACGAGTACTCTAAAGCTCGGGAGCTGGGTAAGCTGGTCGCTTTGCCAGCATCAGCAGTACCATTGGTGCGATGTATCCGCAGACTTGCTTGTACTCGTAGTTTCTGCAGAGTGACGAACATCGTTCCACATCAATGGAAGGGATCCATCTAGAATCGGAAGAGGAAAGAAAAAGCAAAAAAAAAAAAAGAATAGAAAAAAGAGAGCTAGTTGGTCTTTGCATTACCCCGCCGCCGAGAGCCGGACGCTGTTCGCCGCGTGCTATCGGACAGTTTACGTCCTTTTTTGCATTGGCTTTTGATTTTTTGATTTTTTGATTTTTTTGGGGCCTTTTTTTCCTTTTATCCTTTTTGACCGGTTTCTACATCCTGCCTGCCTAGTTTACGATGAAATCTCTGTTCTTTGAAAATTTCAATAGTACTCGTACTACTGCTATGTATGGAGTATGTACATAGTAGGGTTGGAAAAGCAAAATAAAATACAATGTACGGAGTAGAGATAAAAAGCTCTAGGGCATTGGCACTTGAATTCACGCACAGGAACCAGGAAAGAAGCGGCTTAACTTTACTAGGCGGATGCGTGCAATACAACGCTGCAGGTATCCCCTAGTAACCATTGTACGCAGCATGTACGTGTGGGAGCTTAACCAAGTCTCTTTTTTCATAGTACCGATCCGAAGCAGGCTTCCCGGTGCCGGAACTGGCTGCGGAGGATTGCCTGCTGAGAGGCGTCTCGTGGCTGTGAGAGATTTGTCCTCGTGAGAGCAAGTGGATTCCGTACGGTGTACTCGTACCTTGTACTTTGCCCGCGGAACGTATGTAGAAATACGAGTACAGGTTGACAAGTAGACAGGACAAGTGGCCAAGTAGACGGGCATGTCAAGATGGCGCAGTGGACGACTCTTGTCCCACATTGCCACCACAAATCAGAAAATAGAACAGGCAAACCCCTCTGGGAAAAGAAAGAATACGTATAGTGACTAGGCCCACCAGGCATCTAGACAGAGAATGTTTCTGTATATTTATTTTTACTATTGACATATGCTGTGCAGACTATACACCATGACAAAAGGTATGGCCCTTCAACTGCAGCCTACGTACTAGTTATCCGCATCATTGCACAGGATACTCGTAGTGCCACTAGGACAGATCGACGATCTGCGCTGTTGGTAGAATTGCTTCTGTCTGGAGAGTATGAGGACGTAGGTGTATGAGCAGATTACCAATTACAGTGACGAAAAAGGCTAGAGTCCAGTTGGACATGTAAAGTATGCCATATATGACAGCAGGCATCCATCAAGGGATCGTAGGCAGCGAGAAACTGTGAGCAGATGGACAAAGAAAAAAGTGTATCCGTACAAGACAGCTTCTAGACTGTGAGGCCTACTGTGTAGCACATTACGTACTCACACTCATGCTCTAGGCAATGCTGCTGCTTCGTAAACAGGATCAGAGAACTCAATACAGTCTCAGAGACAAGGACAGCGCAAAATACCGATCCCATGATGGCAGGGGGAGTATTGAAACTTGATCCGCCGAATCTTTGGGGGAGGGGGGGGGGGGGGGGGCGAATAGACATGGGCGACCTGAAAACCGAAAAGCCCGAGAAAGGCTGAATGGAAGTTTTGGAATTCCAAGACAGGCGACGAACTTTTAGGCTCAGGACTGGAAGAAGTAAAAGGAAGGCAGCAGCAGGATTCGAACCTCGCAGTGAACCGGATTGTGAGTCAACCTCGGCAGCCATTTTCCTGAAAACACGAGTCCAGAAGCAAATGAGTCAAACACTGCCTGTACTTTATCCCCCTCTCCTCACAGACTATGCTGACCATGCTCGTCCTTCAGCTGCGCAATTCGCCAGCCTCCCTCTGGTGGCGAGACTCGAGAGAGGCAAAAAACCGGGATATCCAGACTCTGGAAAGTCACACATACACGACCACGCTCACATGTGCCATTGGACGAGCCTTACAATACTCGTACATGGAACAGCAGAAAGCCGCAGACAGCCTCGGAGCTGGAGAACTGCAGAGCTGAAAGACTTTATGTTTGTATCATTACATTCAAATCTCTGTCTAGTTATACAATGAACCTTATAGACAACCGGATATAATACAGCAAAATGAAAGAGAGCAAAAAGCCAAATGACCAAGACGAGGAGCAAAGAAGCAAAGAAGCAAAGAAGCAAAGAAGCAAAAAGCAAAGAGCACAAAGCAGAGAGCAAAAAAGCAAAGCCTCCCTGCTAACGATTACAGCATCATGGCATACGGCACAATCGCCTTGTCAATAATCGGCTCCCGGCGACACATCGAATCCGCCTCGTCTCCCCACTTGTCAAACCACGTCTTCTCGTTGTCCACGGCCTCGTCAAAGGCTGTACGGCACTCTGGCGGCAGCAGGTCCTTGATGTCGTCAGACACCGCGCCCAATCCCTGAAACGGCGACAAAAAGTCGTGGCCCCCTGAGCCGGTGGCCCGTCCCTGGAACCGGTCATAGGATGCCGGTGCCACGCCAACCGGCGGCGTCTCGAGGCAGACGTCTGTCACCAAGAAATTCCGCGTGACCTGAGCTGGCAGTGCTGAAAAGGCCGGAGAGGCAGCCGACTCCTCCTCGTCTGGTGCTATCTGCACGACCCGGGCCCGCAGCGGCTGCATAGAAGCCGGGTACTGTATGATGTTGGTATGGATGTCGTAGGCTCCGTTTCGAATGTCGGCGCGGGATACCGTAAGCATGTTGTTGAAAGCACTAGACTGTTAGCATTCTGTCTCTCTCTCTCCCTCTCCTCGTATTCCCATTCCTCAAACATACCTGGCATCGCGCGCATGCTCGAGCTGCCAGTTGCTGTCATTCACAGCCACCCGGCGCTTCTTGCTCTCCGCACTCTTGAAACTCTGCTGTGGTGCTGTCGGCGCGTTCGAGTGGTATACGGAGCTAGCGCCATGCCACGCGACATATTGGTTCTTGTTGTACGTCTCGCCCGACACAAACCGGTCATTGGGGTCGGCAATCTCCCCCTCCGTCACGCCCTCCTCCCGCGCCTTGGCAACGTCATAGTCGTCCGTGATGCGCCGCCCGCCGACAACAATGAGCGCGCCAAATTCGCGAAACACAGACCGCGCCGTCACAACTCCTATGGTGCGGCCCTTGTAACTGTGCGGAATAATCTCCCGCTCGATCATGTCGCGCTTCTCTTCGTCTCCTACGATGATCTTGTAGAGCTGGCGGTGCTTGGTGAAGAACAGGTACGAGTCGCGGAAGCCGACACAGCGCGCCGGCTCTGTCGACAACATGTACAGCCGCTTGCCCCGCCCAGACACGGTAAAGGTGCGGCACCGGTACTCGCGGCCGCCTAGCAGGTTGCCGTCCTTGTCCACCTTGGTCTCGCCCTCAGGGTCGTCTGGCAGGTCCACCTCGTCGTTGACAATGTCCATCACGTTACCGTCCTTGTCCACCGGCTGCTGGGTCACCTGCTGCATCTGGCCCTTGCGGCCACCCCTGCCGCGCCAGCCTCCCCGTCCACGCCGCCGTGGCGTAGCCTCCGCCTCGCTCGCCGGCACCTCCACCATCTGGTCCCAGTCGGCCGGCTTGTTTTTCGGCGGCCGGCCCAGCCGCTTGCGCCGTATGAGCATCATGCCCGACGGCGTAGGCGACTTTGCCGAATCTGCTTCTGCATCTGTACCCTGCGGCAGGTCGTCATCGTCGCCGCCGTCCTCGGGTGCATCATCTGCCTCGTCGCCCCCGGCTTCGGCCTCGCTGTCTGGTTTATCGGCTGGTACCTCGACTTCTGGCTCGGGCTCGGGCTCGGGCTCTTCGTTTTCGACAGGATGGAAAGTCTTGGGCGTTTTTTCTGTCCCACCAGAACCGCAGGGTCAGCGGAAGCAAAGAACAAAAAGACCCTCCTCAACGACTTACCAAGCGCAGCAGCAGCTCGGCGTGCTGCTGCACGACCCGAAGACCGCCTTCCAAACTCGACCATTCTCTCGGCAAATGAATCGCATATAACGGCTGAAAAAATTGAATGTATTGTCTTCTGCAAGAGGACAAGATATATCGGTTGGAGAGTGCTGTCGGGATCTGAAATGGAACGCCAAGGGCTAAACGTGTTGGAAGCCGCGTCGTAATTTTTGCGACTTTCTGCCTCAGGCCACACAGTGTAAATAATAGCTTATATGATATTTTGCACCGTGTCACATGTAAAGGCTTCATCCATTACGCCATAATCCCACTGTGTTTAAACTCCAAATAACTTCCATTACTACTAAAGAGTTTTTCTAGACCCCCCCCCAGTTCCCTTGAAAAGACCATCGTATTCTTGTGAGACCATTCCAGGTCTCACAGGATAACTATAACCAGACAAATTTCGTTGTTTGGGTGCAGTAGAACAAGTAACAAGTAAAATAGTTTGCAAAAAATCACTCTCCATCAGATCCCTTCACCTTTCGTGTTTCCATTCTTGATAATACCAAACCAGTGCAATAAAAAAAACTTCAAATATCAGAAGGGGGGGGGGTTGTTAGGCTGGGTATATGCGGCTTCAAGATGTAGAATGGTCACTCTTTAAAGTTGAGCCGCTGTGCCTAGATCCGTGTGGCGCGCGCGTAGACTACTAAAAACAACCATTGTCTGCCCTCCACTCGACCAAAAGGGCACACGTTTGAGACTGCAGAAACAAGTTTCCAAGTTTCCAAGCTCTCTGTGTCAAGCCCCCCGGGTAAAGAGTCGATAGGCAATCTAGCTAGAGGGCAGACTGTCGATGCTGCCGTTCCAATCTGATTCGATCAGTTTCTCCTTGGCAACGAAGAGGTACCGGTATGCCGTCTTAATTGTACCGTCGCTAACACCGGCAATCGAGGCGATATCTTTCGATGGCCGTGGGTCTTCGAGGTACTGAGAGGCAAAGTAGATGCATGCCGCAGCCACCGACAGGGGTGACCGACCAGCAAGGTCGGGAATGGAGGTCGTCTTGCGGGCCAGAGCCTTGGAAATCTTCTCGACGCGGGGCGTGTTGCGGAAGGAGAGAAGACTGCAGTAGCGCGTGCAGAGCTCTTCGGCGGTCGTGGAGCTCGAGGCCTTGTAATCCTTGACGCCCTGGGCGGCGCTGGCCTGGGGATTGCGCTCCTGGATCTTGGACAAGAAACTCTCGAGGGACTTGAACACTCTCCCAATCTCCTTCTTCGTCACGTGCGTGATGGCATAAATCTCTCGAAACGTGCGCGGCACGCCACACTGCCGGCACGCGATGAAAATGCAGCCGGCAATGACAGCTTCGCGAGGCTTTCCCTTGAGCTGTCCGTTCTCGTAGGCCAGCTTGTAAATGTGGCAGGCAGTAGTGTTGACAATGGGAGCGGCTTGCATCATGTCGACGAGTGTGCTGATAGCACGGTAGCCCTCTTGAAGGTCGCTGGTCAGTTTCTCAGACTGCGACTTCTTGTTGATGCTGTTGAGCTTTCCCGCCAGCTTTCCGTTGGCAGCGCGCATGTCGACCTGGGTACGGAGTCCCTCGTCCGTAGAGAGCGAGTTGGCGGATTCACCGACACGCGAAGGATCATCGTTGCCCTGATCGTCGTTGGCAAAGGTCCGCCACTCGGAGCGGCTGTCGATGATCCGGGGTCCAACGACGAGACCGCAAGAGTCACAGACCATGTCGCCGCTGGAGAACTCCTCGACCAGATTTGGCGGGTATTCCTTGCAGTCTGGACACATCAAGATGTTGTCCAGGTTCTCCTTGAACGGCGTCTTGGCCGTCGCAGAGTCAATGGCCGCCATTTTGGCCGAGCCGGGCTTCGAAACCGAACCGTAGAGAACAGCAGATGACTTGTTTCGCAGTTCTCGGAAGGCTTTCCGCGACGGCTTCTGCTTCTTGGAGCGCTGCTTCCGGACACGCCCTTTGGCCTTATCGCCAGTGGTCTTGAGGATACGGGTTTCGGCACGTTCGTTCTTTTCGGTCAGGATGTTGAGAGCAAGCTGACGGAAGAGTGGGGAATGCGTGGTTGCGGCTTCACAGCGTCGCCGGCTGGTAGACCGACGACTATTCGACTGAAAATGGGTATTTATTAAGGAATGGATTTTCTCTTTTTTTTTCTCTTTTTTTTTTCTGTTCTGCAACTTGGGTGTCTCTTTTTTTTCGTCGACGTACCCGACTATACGATTTTGGGGGAGGTTTCGGGGTAACGACAGCGAACTTTTAATTGTTAGAAAATAAACGAAAAAAAGTAAGAGGAAGAAGAAACGAAAGACTCGAAACTCAACCTTCCAGGGTTGGGTGATTCGGTCGGAAAAATGAGGATGGGAAGACGGAAATGAATGCTTTCGGTAAAGTCTTGCCCACCTCTTACGAAATAAAAAACAAGAACAAAAGAACAAGAAAAAAGCAAAACAAAGAAAGGATGTAATCTGCGAAAAAAGAAGGACGGTCGCTCCTTAAAATCAATAAAGATGTCTGTGACGAAGAACGGTGACGCTGGGTCTTTCAGGAGGCGATTTCTTCTGGTGAGAAGACAAGACCGTGCCGCACCGCAACAATCGAAAAGAACACTTAAGGGCGCCTAAAAAAATACAATCGCTTTTCGATCCTCCAAGGGTAAGAAAGCGATGGTTTTGCAATCGTACGTGTGGCCCTGGACGATGCGTGGATGGAAAAGAGAGTTGAAAGAGGATGGGGAGAAAGGAGAGAAAAAAAGAGGCAAATTTGTTCCAGGCAGACAAAATAGACCTCATGCCAAGTTGGTTCCTGAGGCAGAATAATTAGTCAGAAAACATTTGAAAACGTATTAGCGTCCCTTAACCGCAATAAAGAATGATTAAAGTATGAGCACGTGACCCATTTTCACGCCCATGTAGAAAGCAGTCTTTTTTCTGCAATACGAGTCACATGCTCAGAACTTCTTATTGTCCTAGATTTTGGTGCGCTCACTGTCGTCGTGCATCACGAACAACTATGAACTGTATTTTATAACTGTATATTGTTTGCATTCTATTTGAGAATATCTGAGAATCAGTGGATAGCTGATTTGTGACTATCTAGAGCCAACTGCATAAAAAAGAGAGAGGGAACGTATATTTGTCCCATATTATAATTTTTATCCCACTATTTTTCTGTTGATGAGGAAAATGACAAAGGTTATACGCACGAAGGAGTAGAGGCAAGGGAAGGAGGATATGGATCTCCAGGTTCTATGGACGAAGGGAGACTGTGAGGCAGACTCCCGCAAGCTATAAGGCGATGGCTGTGCCTAATACTCATCGTCAGGGAAGTCAAACTGGTCATCTTCGAAATCGTCCTCATACCGATCATAATACGGACCCCCCAACGAATACAACTCCATCGCCTGCTGATAATAGTCATCCACCATCTGAATCAGCAATGCCTCAGACTGTTCATCTGCGCCAGAATGTCCATCTCCAGAATGTTCATCTCTGCCAGAAGGTTCATCCCTTTCAGAGGGTTCATACCATTCAGAAGGCTCATCCCATTCAGAATCCTCATCCTTGTCATCGAAGCCGGGATGCGCATATGTGGCCCCAGACATGGCCGCTATGCGAGCAAGATGCCAATGGAGCTCGAGAAGGTCCACTGATGGCAGGTCCTCTGGATTGTCAGCTTGGATGCGGAAGATCTGGCCCGTCTTTAAGGGTATGCCGCTCCACCGGTGAGCCAACGTGCTATCCGATTCACGTCGATCATAAATACCGTCGATGCCGCCTTGTAGGTATCCATTTTCCTGGTACATCATCTCGCCCATGATATCGTCAACTTTGGTGTCGTCGATAAGTTGGGATGGCACTACCGAAGAACCTGGGCACATCCAGTGGAACTGCACCCAGACCTCGTCCTCGGCACCATGATGCCGCAGTGGCTTGAGGGCAAAGCGAGCCTTGCCCCATAGGACATGCAGATGCTTCGACAGGCAGAGCTTGTTCTTTGGGGATGTGGCCATGTTTATAGCCTTCGAGCACCGCCTCCACCGCCTCGTAACTTCTGATCCAAAAAATACACCAAGCAGGTCTATCGCAGCATTGATCGCAGTGGTGCCTTGATTGGTCCAATGCGGAATGATGTGCGCACTGTCTGCATTCCCGTACCCAGAAAGGATACAGATACGCCCGTCATGTTCAGGGTGTCTTTCCGTGGCTTCCGCAATCGAGGGGCCAAAGCTCCGAAGCTGGTGCGGGGCTGACTGTGCTTTCCACTCAGTTTCCGGATAAACATGCACTTGACGTACTGAACCCATCTCTACATTGATAGATGGATTGATTTCCTCGTCGGAAGAGCCTGCCACAGTTGTTAGTTTTGGTCCTTTTTGTTTCCAGTATCTGGTCGGGGTTCTTACCTGCTTCGACAACTAAGTAGAGAGAAAAAAGGTAACTGTCAGCAAGAAATACGACGATGGAAGAGCGGACTTGTACAGGAGATCATACATGCAAGGATGGCATCTTTTGCTAGAAACCTCATGCTGAAACACGTAGATGTGAACAAATCCAACACTTCTTCTGGACCTCTGATGATTTGTCGCAGTCGTTCAATGGGAGCATGAAGGAGAAGGGTGAAAACCGTATGTGTAAGAACATAATGGTGTTTCTTGCAATTGGCGAGAAAGTGGTGAATAAAGGCCCGGCGCTCTTCAATATCCGTGACATTGTGTTGGACGGGAGCTACCGGACACGGGTCGGCAACCAGACCCCGAACCATCTGCATAGTAACCGTACGGTCTTTTTTGTACATCAAGCTCACCAAGCGATGAACTTCTCTCTTGGACATTGCCATCGCAACAAACCTTGAATCCAGAAGATAAATGTCGGTGAAAGACAAAAGCGAAAAACACGGGGGACACAGGAGATATTTATGCATTTCTAAAAGTGTTGATTACATATGTGGCGGGAATGTACAGTGTGGTCATGGAGAAAAGATTTACTTTTTTTCATTTTCCAAGAGAATATTTTTCGTGACTCATGACCGACGTCCTGTTATGCCATCCCTTGCTCACAGTCCTTGTCATGGCTCTCTGCCTCTGACATCACCCTTTCCACGGTAGCCTCGACCTTTTCCGTCATGAGTTCACGGACCCCTCTCATGAATATGACAGCTACAGTAGCCAGGACGACAAAGGGAATGACACTGGCCCAAGCCAGGCGATAGGCATGAGCGTAGACAGATCGGCTGGTGGTAATGGCGGCACTCCATACCGAGGCATCAGCCCCGGGAACATTGGCGCCTCCATCGACTCCGATCGTCCCGGCAGCCATGGCTGCTAAGAGGGCGGGGATACTGGATTCAGCCAGTCCTGCCCCCGTGGCAGCAGACGAGACAGCCGAGTCGTAGTGCTTGTTGAGGTAGCCGTTGATAATGGCGTCCAGGACGGCAGAGCCAAAGGCACCTCCGATAGCGCGGGCAGAGAAGGCGAGGCCCGTAGCAGTGGAGAGGAAGGCATGGGGAGCCGTGAACTGGACGCAGGCCACCAGCAGGGTCAGAGGCCCAGACTGGCCGATGCCAGCCAGAACGCTAAAGCCAATCTGCGGAGCGTCCCAGCTCGGCTTGATCACACTGTAGCAGACGGTGACGATGAAAAAGAGGGTAAAGGTGGCGATAAGAGGACTCTTGAGATCCTTGAAGCGTGTAGAGTACCACGTAATGGGGATTGACGCAACCATGGTCACTAGGCTGTAGCTGAGGTGGCGGATGGAAATGTGCCAGGCGTCGCTCTCGAAGCCGAGGTTGAGGATGATTTGTGGAACGATGGCGTTGACGGCACTGTAAAAGATCCAACCCTCGACGGCAAAAGCAAAGACGGAGAGGGCAAAGTTGGCGTTTTGCTTGAAGAATATGTGGGCAACAAGGCCGTCGGAGCGTCCTTTCCATTCTATAGAATGAGCATATGTCTAGAGTAAAAAAAAAAACTGACGACAAAATATGTTGGCAGCGCTGAGCCCGCCTAAACTCACCGTAAAGAGCAAACACAACGAGCAAGACGAGGCCCACACTTAATGGAGCTGATACATGCGCATCAGACCAGCTGTAGGTGCCTCCAGCCCAGTCCAGGGAGAGCAGTATGAGTGTTGCCGCCGTCACAAACACGCCAGAGCCGATGGGATCACATGCCCAGACGCATTCCCAGACGGTCATGGATGGGTATTCTGTGTTCTTCTTGGGCCAGTAGAAGAAGAAGAGGCTGGCAGAGGCAGCCGCGTGAAAGGCAGCCTGCATCCAAAAGATGTATCGCCAGCCGCTGGCATTGACGTTTGTCACGGCTCCGGCTCCAAGAGACCCAATGCTGTCTTGTTAGAGGTGTGCAGGCAAGTGGGAAACTGGCAAAAAAAAAGAGGAGGGGATCATACAGGCCACCAACGGCGCCTCCGATGAAACTAAATCCATTTGCTACGGTGCGGTACTTTAGAGGCAGCACCTCGGATGGGATAGACTGGACAATGGCAATGGTGGCGAGCGTGGTGCCGATCAAGATGCCGCCACCGATGAGCATGCTCATGGAGGTTGCCTTTGCTGAAATGACAGCGCCGACAAATGCAATGAGAGGGGGCACGGCTGCCAAGTATTTGCGGTCGAGGACATCAGAGAGGCGGCCGACAATGGGGGACAGGACGCTCTGCATGAGCAGGGGGCCCTGGATGATCCAGCCGGAAAGCGAGGCGTCGCCGAGGTCGCGGACGATAAAGGCGATGACGGAGCCTGCAGCAGTAACGACAAAGACCTGGGTCATGATACTGGAATATGAGTGTCAGATTTATGGCAGAGTCTGTGGCAGAGTTTGTCTCTGCTTGTACTCACGTAAAGGTTGTGGTAAAGACGACGAGCTACCGTGTCTGATTAGCCATGTTGATTCATCAAAGTAGAGGGTAAGCTCACCCATGAACGCCATCCCAGGTCAATGTGTATGTTGCCTTGGACGGCCTCTTCCTCTAGAGGAATAATTTCTTTTTTGACATGAGAGTCCTCCACCATCTGAACCTGTGGTGGAGGATCTGATTTTATGGAAGGCGTCATTGTGAAAATGCAAGGGACTTTGTGAACGACTGAAACAAACGGAAAGAAGGAAGGCGGAAGAGTATAATGGGAGTAGGAGAATAAAAGGCAAACCAGGAACCCCAAATGTGCCACAGTCTACTCCAAAACGCGGGCATGCATGACCCCAATGATTACAAGTATCTATTATTTATAAAAGTATTCATACAGCATATCAGAGCCCTCCATACTAAACAGTTACCGAACTTTCATTATTATCCACAGTTCAACAAGCATCATACAACGCCGGAGTCTAACCAGGATAACGGATTGCGAGAGAGAGAGAGGCAGCTGGACAATGGACGTTGGCTGCGTAGGCGAGACATTCGGAGACATGTTACCAGCGGGGTTGGCCACATGGGGAAATGAAGCGTGGATCGGCAGTTGCTAATGCGGAGTATATCTGGGGTGCAAAGGGGCACCAGCTGAGTAGAGTGGGATTTCTCCGTACTCCGTAATACTCGTATACGAGTAGATTGCAGGGATATTATTTGTCAGCTTTGGTTCTTGCATTCAATTCGTAGAGAAATAAGAAGGCAATTTTCAGATTCTCATGAGGAGCAAAAAAAAAAAAAGAATGTGGAGAAGAGGTGGAGCTTATAATAAATTATTGGCTAACTCCTTCCAACGACAAGCGAACAGCAACTTGGCGCAGCGGAAGCGCGCCGGGCTCATAACCCGGAGGTCCCTTGATCGAAACGAGGAGTTGCTAACATTCGACTTGTTTTTGCCCTTTTTTGCTGGACAAACGATACCCTGTTTTATGTTCCTTTGGTCCCCTCTCCCGAGCTGAGAATGGCCATTTTTTTCTTTTCCTTCTACTCCCAGAAATATGCACTATCCCAAGTTGTGCGATTATTTGCTCTCTTCCAGAGTGGATGGAATGATTGATTACGTGATCACAGAGTGGGGGAACCACTTTTTGACGATGCCACTCCATTTTCCCTGAACAACGCGATCGTGACAAGCCATTTGTGCGGCATGTGCGGCATACACGCGACCATTTCGGTCCTGGACGGAGACACAAAAGGCAGCCACAGCGACCGAGGCGACCGGAGCGAAAGCGATCTCTCCCAAGAGCTGCGATGTCGTCTCTGTGCGCGCGGCCCAGACTTTTTTGGCCAAGTTGAGAGGCAAATTGAGAGGCAAATCGAGAGGCCGAAGGAGTGCGGACGCCAGGGCCAGGTGCGCGTGTGCCTGACGTCGACCGTGCTGGCTCTGCGGGGCGACGGCGTGACGGAGCAGCCGCAGCAGCAGAGAGAGAGCGGCTCGGTGTGGTGCTGGAATGGCGAGGCATGGGCGATGGGCGGGCAGCTGTTGGGAGAGGAGGACGGGAGGAGGCGCAATGACGGCGAGGAAGTGTTTCTGCGTTTGCAGCGAGCCATGGAGGTGGCTGGACAAGGAGAACACGGAGAGCCGGGAAACGGAAGAGAGGCGAGAGAGGCGGCCGTTCTCGACGTGCTTCGGTCGATTGACGGCCCCTTTGCCTTTGTCTTTCTGGACAGACCGAGCGGCCGGCTGTACTTTGGCCGAGACCGGCTGGGGCGGCGGTCGCTGCTGCTCTTGAAAAAGCCGTCGGGCCTGCCACAGCTGACGCTCTCGAGCGTGTCAGACGACCAGGATCCGCGGTGGAAGGAGGTGGAGGCAGATGGCATCTACGTGGCGGATCTCTTGTCGTCGACGGCTGACGAGGTCTGCATCGACCGAAAGTCCTGGCTCAGCGAGGCAGACAAGCCTCACATGGTAAGTCCACGGCTCGTTTTGCCGTCTGACAATGCTCCCTCCTCCCTGCACTGCGCAAAGCTTACTATGGTGCCTCTTTTGCTCTTTCAAAGGTCTCTGGCATCGGGCCTTTTCAGATGGCAACGAACCCTCCAGAGCCGCAGCAGTCTCTGGCAGCAGGACGCTGGCCGCCGTACGCCGAGTCGGCGTGTGTGGATGGCCTTCTCCTCGGGCTGGCGGCCAGTCTGCGGCCGCGGGTGCTGGGCGTGCCTCGACCGCCCCTGTCTGAGCTGGCAGGACTAGGCGTAGAGATACAAGACACGCGAGACACGCGTATTGCCATGCTGTTCTCTGGTGGGATCGACTGTACGGTCCTGGCGCGTCTGTGCCACGACGTGCTGCCGGCTGAGCAGGGCGTAGACCTGATCAATGTGGCGTTTGAGAACCCGCGGGTGGCCTTTCATCTCCGCGGAGATGCGGCCGAGAACATTTACGAAGCCTGTCCGGACCGGATCACTGGCCGGAAATCGTTTGCAGAGCTGAAGCGGACCTGTCCGCGTCGAGCATGGCGTTTTCTAGCAGTGAGTGAGCCGGATTTGGTCTTTCTTTTCCTTTCTTTTTTTTCTGTTTTTTCTTCAAAGCTGACCACGCAGGTAAATGTTCCCTATAGCGAGACGCAGTCTCACAGACCCAAGATCATCTCCATCATGCATCCCCACAACACAGAGATGGATCTCTCTATTGCCTCGGCACTGTATTTTGCTGCTCGTGGCGTGGGAAAGGTGAAGGAGAGGGACGAAGAGGAGGAGGAGGAGCAGGAGAAAGAGAAGGAGAAAAAGTATGCAACACCGGCGCGTGTGCTACTCTCTGGGCTGGGAGCCGACGAGCTCTTTGGCGGCTATGGACGGCACCAGGTGGCCTTTGCGCGCGGAGGCTACGGGGCCCTCGTGGAGGAGCTGCTCCTGGACGTGGCGCGGCTAGGGAAGCGCAATCTGGGCCGAGATGACCGCGTCATGGCCCACTGGAGCAAGGAAGTCCGGTTTCCCTTTCTGGACGAGAAGTTTGTGCGGTGGGCCATGGGGCTGCCGGCATGGGAAAAGTGCGACTTTGGCCGGGCAGCAGACGAGACAGAGGATGGCCGTCCTGCTGTTGAGCCGGCCAAGCGGGTGTTGCGACTGGCAGCGCTGCAGCTGGGCCTGGAAGGCGTCGCGCGAGAAAAGAAGAGAGCGGTGCGTCTCCTTTTTTTCACTTTATTCGTTACATCACTTACTGACAGGACAGATCCAATTTGGAGCACGGACGGCCAAGATGGAGAGTGGAAAAATCAAAGGAACGGCGACCGTGGCATAAAAGAGAATGAAAGAGAGAATGGACAAGAGGGCCTTGGCAGTGATGATAACCAGATACTTCTTAGGACATGGCCGTGTTTGCACGCACCCTGGCACTTGTGATTTGTTTTCTGTCGTGGCCATGCCCGCAGTTGAACCCCTGTTGCCAGAGTGACGGGCTCACACTCTGAACCAGTCCCGTGAGGAAGAAAAAGGCAAGTCTGAGCCAAGAGGAGAAAATAGAAAAAAAGAAAAAAGGTGGAATAGTCATTACAACGTGCTAGTATGCTATCGTGACTGTGACACTATTACAGATCCAAAAAAGCCTCGAGCAGCTCCGACGGCTCTTCATAATAGTCAAACATGACGATGCCGAGCCGCTTTCCCTTGAGTCGGCGCAGGTCGCTGACGAGGCGGTGGTTGACGCCGCCGGCCGGGGTGTAGGCCGAGCCGTTGCCGAGGGCGGCCATCTCGGGAGTGACGGCCGGGATGGCGTTGACGTTTTCACTCGAGGCCCAGGTCCAGAAGAGGCTGTCGCGGTACTGGGGTAGAGCGGCCATGTCGAGGTGGGCAACGGTGGCGTTGTACTTTGCGCGGATGCTCGTCTCTGCGGTGGGGAGTGCAGAGGCAGAAGAAGAGGAGGAGGAGGAGAGAAGAGAGAGATTGGGCTCGTAATAGTCTTCAATGTAGGCGGTGAGGTTGTGCTGGGTGTTGTAGACGAGGCGGATGTCGACGCCATTGTCCGTCCAGTTGTTGGGCGAGAAGTGGAGGCCGGGCAGGGCGGCCTCGTAGGCGGGATCGAGCTGGTCGAGGTCGAAGCGGCGCAAGAGGGTGATCTGGCCGCGGACGCTGCCGAGGCAGTCGGCGAGGCGGTCGACGGGCTGCTGGACGAAGAAGCGGCGGGCGGCGGCGTCGGTGAGGAGGCCGTAGAGGGCGTGCTGGACGGCGGCGCTGTTGCTGGCGTGGGCGGCGGTGGAGCCCTCGTACTGCAGGGAGAGGAAGAGGGTCTCGGAGGGGTGGTCGGCGAGCCAGCGGTAGAGGGCGAAGAGGACGTCGTGGGCGGTGGCGGTCTGGGAGAGGAGGGCCTGGGAGTGGTAGAAGACGAGGGTGGAGTTGGTGGCATCGAGGGCATAGCGCAGATCGAGGGCGCGGATGCCGGCGTCGAGCATGGCCAGCAGGGAGCGGTCCTGGCAGCGGTAGACGGCTGGGGGGGCCACCGTCACGTGATTGATATCACGGGTGATGCCGAGCAGGGTGTCCTGGGCGGCCTGGGTGTAGTTCCAGGTGGTGCTGTCGTGGGTGCCGGGGATGTTCATGTGCACGAGGGGCGTGCTGTCGGGATAGGCCTTCATCCACTCGGCGGTGCCCCCGCGGGTGTGCACGTACTCGCCGGCGATGGGGGCAGCCTCGGCGAGCACCTTGTCGAGGCCGAGCTGGGCCAGCGAGACGGCGTCGCCGAGGACGGGGGCCGAGAGCAGGGCTACGACAGACAGAAGAAGGGAGAAGCAGGACATGGTGGTCTGATGCGTTGTCGGGCCAGATGAAGAGGCACATATCCAATTGCTTTATATTTATAGCTAAAAGAGATTGCATTTTTGGGGTGGCCGAGCACGTGGCGGCATGCAAAGGAAGGGCCAATCGTGTGTCTGGCGAGACGGCATGGCGACTGCAGGATGACTGCATGGAGACCACATGGAAGATTACATGGAGACGGGCAGGATGAGCCGTTGTCGTTCTCTTGCACGTGCTTTTGCAGCCTGAGAAAAAGAAAGCTGATAGCGGGCTTAGCGGCCACAGGACACTAGCAGCTCTAGCGCTGTAATAGACAGCTTTAGTGGAGACATTGTTGTTAGCGGGCATGTGTCTGGGATGGAGCCCTGTGATTGGTCGACTGTCTATAAGCTCAGAGAGAGAGTTGGGACGACGGATATCCAGCAGGACGACAGCAGGAGAGTTTAAATATGCCGTCCATGGAGGAGGAAGGGAGTAGAGAGACACTGGAGAGACACTGGAAAGACACTGGAGACACTGAGAAAAGACGGAAAACTCTTTCACCAACATGTCTCGTTTCCTGCTTCTGGCTGCTGGGGCTGTCCAGGCCGTCCAGGCCGTCTCAGGCACGGACACCATGTACCCACCCAACCTCAACGACACGTCCTACATCACCGACAGCTCGCTCGGGACGTACGGCGGCGTGTACAAGGCCGCCACGGGGGGCCCGGCATCGGCCTCGCCGTACGGCACATATGACTACTGCTCCATGCCGCATCCGCGCGCCGAGGAGTACGAGCTGCCTCGTCCGCTGCAGAACGGCAACCTCACGGGCCGGCTCGTCTTTCTCGAGTACCTGCAGCGGCACCAGCGGCGGACCCCCTACAACATTCTTCCCGGCGGCGAGGTGAGACTGGCGAGAGACTGACGAGAGAGACGAGAGACTGTCAAGAGAGACGAGAGACTGACGGCGCAGAACCAACCCTACGACTGCAGCAATATGCGGCCCTTCCAGTTTGCCGGCCCCCGCTGCGGTGCCGTGCAGCCCATGGAGGTGTACACGGGCACCTACCAAGACGACGCCGACCCCTTCTCCAACGGCGTCAACGGGTCCTGCCAGTTCCCCCAGCTGACCCTCGGCGGCTTCCAAGACGGCTTCCAGCACGGCCGCGACCTCTGGGCCGTCTACGGCGAGCGTCTCGGCCTCATCCCGGCCGCCCTCGACAGCCTTGCCGACCGTGCCAAGGTCTGGTTCCGCACGTCCTCGTCGCCGCTGACGCAGGGCTCGGCCGGCGCCGTGCTGCGCGGTCTGTGGCCGACGCACGCGGGCCCGCTGCCGGTGCCGCTGCACCTGATGGAGGGCGGTGTCGACACGGTCAACGGCGGCTACACGTGCGCGGCCATCAGCGCCACCAAGAGCCTCTACCAGACGACGGCAGCGTGGCAGGCCCACCTCGCGGCGACGGCCGACCTCCGCAGCCAGCTCGGCCGTCTGCTGGGTGCCACGGCCAGCGACTGGCAGACGACCTTTGACCACTTTGCCGACAACTTCCAGGGCCGGCTGTGCAACGGCTACGTGCTGCCCTGCAGCGTCAACGCGAGTGCCGACTGCGTCTCGGAAGAGCAGGCCAACATGGTCTTCCGGGCCGGCGACTGGGAGTGGAACTACTACTGGCGGACGCAGCCGTACGCCCAAAAGTACATTCAGGTCGTCGAGGGCCTCTTTATCGGCGAGATCCTCCGCCACCTGCAGGCCGTCCTCGACGGCGACGCCGTCCTCGCCTATGCCCACACGTTTGTGCACGACGGCGACATTGGGCCCATCCTCGGCGCTCTCGGCATCGAGGCCATGCGCTGGCCAGCCATGGCCTCCAACATTGCCATGGAAGTCTGGTAAGGTCCCCCCCTGCTTTTTTAGTTTTTATTGTCCCAAAAGATGTGACAGTCAGCTGACCTCTAGGCAAACGGATGCCCGTGACTTTTATGCCCGCGTCCTCTACAGCGGCCAGCCCGTCCGGACGATCCACGGCACGCTCGACTGGATCCCCCTCAAGCAGCTGATATCCATCCTGGCGCCCTATGTGCCGCAGGATATAAAGGCTCTGTGCAGCAGCTAGACAGTTTCTTTTTTTATAATACAACTATTATATATAGTATCGTAAAAAAAAAAGAGATGTGTCCCTGATTTCATGTCACCTTGACCACCAGCTTGCCTCCGCGAATCTCCCCCTTGCGCATCCGGTCGAGTCCCGCATTGACCGTGTGCAGCCCGTCCTGCACGCCGACAATGCGTGGCGGCACGAGAGCGCCTGCCGCCAGCAGCCGCTCCAGCCACAGCACGAGCTGCTCGCCGACGGCCGGCACTTCGTGGAACAGCTTGATGGGCACGTTGTGGTAGACGACGCCGCGCGGCTGCGGCGTCTTGGGCAGACCGGTGAGCCCGACGAGGTGCGCCGTGGCCGTCTGTGGTGCCGATAGTGGAGGCGTCGAGGGGGGGGTGTCTGTGCATGTCGACTGTTTCTCGAGCTTTTCCAGTTTCTCCAGTTTCTCCAGTTTCTCTAGTTTCTCCAAGTTCTCAAACGGCTCCGGCTCGTCCGGCCGCAGGGCAGCCAGCAGCGCCTCGGCAGACTCCCGGCCGGTCGTGTCGAGGCCGAACCGCAGCTTCCCGCTCGGCAGGTTGGCCCGGATGATCTGCACGGCGCGTCGTGGGTCGTGGCTGTCGACCAGCATGTCGGGGCGCACGCTGGGGTCGTCCGACAGGCGCAGGCCGTGCCGCGCCTTGTCGACGACCGAGACGACGCGCAGACCCGCCAGCCGGGCCAGCTGTACGGCCAGCGTGGCCGTCGTCGACGAGGCCCCCCAGACGGCAATCCAGTCGCCCGGCTGCGGCCGCTCGCTCTCGGCGATGCCGTGCAGGCACTCGTCGCGGATATCGGCGGGCAGGAGAGCCTCGAGGGAGAGGGGCGGCGCCCGCACGATGCCCAGCAGGTCGGGCCCGTCGAGCGCGCGGGAAAAGTCGACGCCCATGCAGACGCCCAGCGCCAGGACGGCGGCCGCAAAGGCGACGCCGAGCGTGGCGCCCTGCTCGAGACTCAGCGGCGGCGGGATGCGCGCGAGGTTGAAGTCGGCGGCGACGACGTACTCCTGGTACGTTGCCTTGCGCAGGTCCCGGTAGTCGGTGGAGATGACGAGTACCTGGTCGCCCACGCGGAGACGGGACGGCAGGCTGTCGTCTTCTGCCGACGGATTCTGGCCGACCTGGACGACGGTGCCGGCCGACTCGCGGCCGGAGATGAAGGGCAGCTGAGGGATGCCAAAGCCATAGTCTCTGAGGGGTGTTAGGGAGAGAAGAAGAATGAAAGAAAGAAAGAGAGAAAGAAAGAAAAGAAAATACGCACGGAGACTTCCAGTCTATTGGGTTGAGTCCAATGACATGGGTCTTGACCAACACTTCACGGCTGCTCCTCAACTCTGGAATGGCATGGTCTTCAATGGCCTGGTAGGGCTGTTTTGTGCCGTGCAGCAGCAGGGCTCTCTGCTGGCTGGGGATCTTTACATGAGAGGCCGCGGCCGAGACAGGGCTGGACAGGGAGGCAGAAGAGGCGAGCGTAGAGGGAAGCGTGGACGTGGGCGAGGAGTCTAGCAAGGAGTCGGGAGAGGAGTCGGGAGAGGAGTCGGGAGAGGAGTCGGGAGAGGAATCAAGAGAAATGTCTGGTGTGGCGACGGCCGTCACGGTAGAGACGACCGAGGTAGACATGGCAGGAGTGGACGGGTCTGGCAAATTGGAGGTCTTTTGTCTTCTTCTCCGAGGCAGCCAGGATGGAATAGTGCTGGACCAGCGAGTCATGGCCACGAGGCCGATGCAAGAGATGTAATGACAACAAGAGGGGGGATGAAAAAGAAAATGAGAAGAAAGGGAAAAGAGGAAAGTGGAAGATACAAAAAAGTAGAAGTAGAAATAGAGAAACTATTTCATTTTTTTTTGTTTTTTGATATAATCTTTCCATGCCACTTCTTTTTTTATAAGTATCCGTCAAGTATCCGAACCCGTACTCCAGGCCAGAGACGCCCATGTCGCAAAGCACGCCCTTACATGGCGTTTGCCCTGCTGAATGCGGGAAATAAGAATAGGGAAGGAGAGCAGGCGAGAGCTTGTCTGGCTGCCGACCAGAGCTGCATAGCCTCTGACGAAGAGTCCCTCGGTCCTGATTGGATGGCTGGCTGGCTGTCTGGGTAATTTCGTGCAAAGTGCGTGCGAAGGTGTCATCTCTAGCGCAGATGGGCTAATCTTGCCGGCATGGAGACTTCCTTTGATATCGCCTAGACGCAGGCCGTCTTGCTCTTTGTATGCCTTCTTACCAAGCTACAATGTCCGAGGAGGGAAAGGCAGCCCCGACACCGGACTGGCTGCCGAGCCGGGAATCCTGTTGGAGCCTCTCCTCTTCCGCCATGACCGGCTGCCCGAAACACATGAGATGAGAGACTGCTGTGTTGTAGATGATTCCTACTCATTCATATTTGATTTCTTTTTATTTTTTCTTATTTCCATCACACTTTTTGGTGTATGCTGCCTTTGTACGGCAATCTTTGAACCGGTGCGGCTCCGTTTTCTGAATCCTGATTCTCATAGAGTTGATGATGCAACGATCAGCTCGATGGCGCCATGATTTTTGTATTAATTTTTGCATTAATTTTATTCCCATAAACCACCACCAGTCATGATGACTAAGCAAACCCACCCCCCCTATGCCTTGGTCTCTGCCGGCGCTCCTCCTTCCACAGACACGGGGTGTCCCGTCTCCTCGTTTGGCTGGTAGGGCGGGTCTTCCTGGTAGACGGCATACTTGAAGCGGCTGCCGGGATGGTCGTCCCGGAGACCGTGCTGACCAGGCCCGTTGATCTTCTCCCGGGCCGTGAGGGCGGGCGTGGTTTGATTTTCCTGTGTCTCCAGACCGACTGTCTGTCCCTCCTTGGCTTCTGCCGGCGGCCCGGACGGAGCGGCTGGCGGGTAGATGCCTCGGCGGCGCAGTTCGGGCACGAGCAGGTCGGCTACATCCTCAAAGCTGCCGGGAGTGGTCACGTGAGCAATATTGAAGCCGTCGATATCGGCGTCGCGGATCCAGGCCTCGAGCTCGTCGGCGACCGTCTGGGGGCTGCCGATGGAGACGGGGCCGAGGCCGCCGATGCAGGCGCGCTCGGCCACGACGCGCGGGGTCCAGCGGGGGATCTCCTTGCTGGTCGTGGAAAAGGCATCGAGCAGGCTGCGGATTTTGTGACCGACGTGGGAGTCGGCGGCCGTGATCTCCTGGTCGAGCGGCAGCGTGGAGATGTCGATGCCGGTCCAGCCGCTAAAGAGCACGAGCCCACCGACGGTGGAGGCGTACCGGCGCAGCTCCTCGTACTTGGCCTGGGCCTCGGCGTCGGTGGCGCCGAGGATGGGCGTAAAGGTGGCAAAGAAGCGGATGGAGCGGGGATCGCGGCCGGCGGCGGCGGCGAGGCGGCGGATGTTGTCGACCTTGGGGCGCAGGACCTGGGGCGAGTGGGCAGAGACAAAGACGGCCTCGGCGTGGCGGGCGGCAAAGGCCGAGCCGGCGGGCGAGGTGCCGGCCTGGAAGAGAAAGGGGGTCCGCTGGGGCGAGGGGTCGACAATGTGCTTTGTGTCGAGCTTGTAGAAGCGGCCCTTGTGTCGGATGGTGCGCACCTTGTCGGGGTCCGTGTAGCTGTCGTGTTCGGGGTCGGGCGAGACGGCGTCGTCGGCCCAGGAGCCTTCCCAGAGCCTGATATCAGTAGAATGGCCGGTTTTTTTAGTGGCAAGAAGAAGGGACACACTTGTACAAGACTTGCAGATACTCATCGGCCTGGTCGTAGCGCAAATCGTGCTCGATGGGGTCGTCGAGGCCGATGGCTTGGAAGGCCGACTTCTTGTAGGACGTGACAATGTTCCAGGCAATGCGGCCGTCCGTCAGGTGGTCGAGTGTCGAGAAGCGTTTGGCCAGCAGAAAGGGCGGCTCAAAGGACGTTGAGGCCGTGACGCCAAAGGCCAGGTTCTTGGTCACGGCAGCCATGGCCGAGATGGGCTGGTCGTCAGCAAGGCAGAAAGAGGAAAGAGAAAAGAGAAAAAAACAACACACAATGGTGGGATCGGTGACGGGCCATTGGGCGGCCCGGCGGATGCAGTTGTCGATACTGCCCTCGTACGTGTCGTAGCCGCCGTAGGTGTCGGCGAGGAAGAGGGCGTTGATGCCGCCACGCTCCAGGATCTGGGCCAGCTCGATCCAGTAGGACAGCTTGCGTTTGGTGGCCGACTTGTCCTTGGGGTTCTTCCACTGGCCGGGCGACAGGTGGCCGACCGTGGACATGTCAAAGGCATTGAGGAAGATCTGGGTCTTGCCGTTGCCGAGATGGTGGGCGGACGAGGGCAGCGCAGAAGCACTGCTGGCCGTGCTTGCGTCGGCCATGGTCCGGCTGGGTGAGGAGGAAAGGGGATTTCTGTCAACACAAATCTGAAAAGATGGTTTACTTGTTTGATTTATCTAGACTCTTTATGCATGTCATGCCATTTCTGCCGAGGACCGGCCCATGTGGCGGCTGTTTCCGAAAAGGAAACAGGATGCAACAGATGGGAGCAGCACGGGTACAGTCAGACAGACAGGTCTATTGCGCAGCCATGTTGTGATTTTTGAAGCAATGATGTGACGGCCTGGTGTCTGCTGCAGCTTTCTAGGAGACTAGCTGACCATTAGCTCTGGCTCTCCAAAAAAAAAAGTGAGGGATTCCGAGGGGGGCAGCCACTGGTGTGCTCGCTATCATCGTAGTGGCACAAGACGACCCGAGGATGGCGGCATGCTCCTGTCTCTCTGCAGCCGTGTGAGCGGCGGCAGCCAACAACCGAGAATATACAAGATAAGAGTGACCAAGATGGGCCTCTGGAGCCTATTTTTTCCACGTCTACTATGTATATTGGCTTCTTCTGCTCATGGCTGACATAAAGACGCAGGAGACGGCCGCGGAGGAGAGGGCAGCTCTGCTGCCCATTGTCGACAGATTCATCGACGAGCCCCGCCGGCTGCGGGTGATTGTCATTGGCGCCGGCATCACGGGAATCAATGCCGGCATCTTGCTGCCGGCCAAGGTGCCCAACATTGCGCTGACCATTTATGAAAAGAATCCGGATTTTGTGAGTCCTCCCGTCTGTTTGATTTAGAATAGACAACTCAAAAACTTACACACAAATCAGGGCGGCACCTGGCTGGAAAACGTCTACCCGTATGTCGTGTTTTTCTTCTTCTTTCCTTCTCTCTGACAGACAGGGGCGTCCGATGCGATGTGCCCTCGCACGTCTACCAGTCGACCTTTGCGCCCAACGTCGACTGGTCCGACAAGTTCTCGCCGGGCGCCGAGATCCGCGACTACTGGCAGCAGACGGCGCGGCGCTTCGGCGTCGACAAGCTGACCGTCTTTGGCCGGCGCGTGGACGAGCTCGCCTGGGACGCGGCCGGCCGCGAATGGCGCGTCACGCTGCACAACGTCGACACGGGCGCCCGCGAGACGGCCACGGCCGACTTTGTGCTGCCGGCCCTCGGCCGCTTCAATGCCTGGAAGCTGCCCGACTACCCCGGCCTCGCCGACTACCAGGGCCGGCTGCGCCACGCCTCCGACTGGGACGTGAGCCTCGACGACCTCGACAGCCTCGCCGGCCAGAGCGTCGCCGTCATCGGCAACGGTGCCAGCGGCATCCAGCTGCTGGCCAATCTACAGCCGCACGTCGCCCGCCTCGACCACTACGCGCGTCGCAAGACGTGGATCGCCGGCTCCTTCATCGGCGGCTTCGACGAGCGCACGCTGGCACCGCAGCCCATCGACGAGGACCTGCGAA
The DNA here is from genome assembly GCA_002778215.1 of Esteya vermicola. NCBI lineage: Eukaryota > Fungi > Ascomycota > Sordariomycetes > Ophiostomatales > Ophiostomataceae > Esteya > Esteya vermicola. Next base: position 530,703 of record PCDM01000020.1, read on the forward strand.
CCAGCTTCCGCCGCGATCTGGCCGCCCTCTCCTCGCCCTCCTCTTCCTCTTCTTCCTCCACATACCTGGCCTACCGCAAGTCCATCGAGGACCGCTACTGGCGGCGGTACCGTGCTTTTCTGCGGGGCAGCCCCGAGAACCAGGCGCTGCGTGAGGCCTGCACAGACGTGATGAAGCAGCGCCTGGCCGCCAAGCCCGAACTCATCCCCCTCGTGGTCCCGGACGCGTCAGACTTTTCGCCGCACTGCCGCCGTCTGACGCCCGGGCCCGGCTATCTCGAGGCCCTGACACGCGACAATGTGGCGTACATACGCACCCCCATCCGACGCTTCACGGCCACGGGCATCGAGACGGTCGACGGCGTGCAGAGACAGGTGGACGCCGTCTTTTGTGCCACGGGGGCCAACGTGGACCAGGTGCCGCCGTTTCCGATTCTCGGCGTGGGCGGCCGCGATCTCCGGCAGCTCTGGCGTCCGTTTGAGGAGGGGGAGGCAGAAGAAAAAGGAAAAGAAAAAGAAGAGGAAAAGCCAAAAGGCTACGGATTCCCGCGATCCTACCTCGGCAACGCCGTTCCTGGCTTCCCCAACCTCCTCCTCCTCTATGGGCCCAACAGCTCGGGCATCTCGGGCACGCTGCCACACAATGCCGAGACGCAGGTGACCTTTGCGGCGCGCGTCCTCAGAAAGGTGGCCTACGAGGGCATCCAGACGATCCAGCCGTCCGAGGCGGCCACCGACGACTTTTGCGCTTTTACCGACAACTACTTCCGCGCGCGCACCGTGCTGGCCGAGAACTGCAGTTCCTGGTACAACGGCGGACGGCCTGGGGGACGGATCAACGCGGTGTGGCCGGGCAGCTCGTTGCACGCACACATTGTGCGTCAGAATCCGCGCTGGGAAGACTGGGAGTACGAGTATCTGGACGACGAGGGAGTCACTCCCAACAGGTTTGCCTGGTACTTTGGCAACGGCATGACGCGACGCGAGACCGATCCAGCCTACGATGTCACGCATTATCTTCAGGTGGGGGAGCCTATTGACTTGAAGGCCGTGCATGAGGCTCAGACGTGGTGGTGACGAGGCAGAAGGACCAAGAAAATAGCTGTAGATATACTCCTACGGGCAATCAAGTATACATCATGTCAAAACGTTGTAAAGTCACTTTTATTGAGTTGCAACTATCTGCCAGCGAGGTCGACTCAAAGGCACCCGGTTTTTCATAGACGCCTGTACGTCGATCCAGTCGCTTCTGGTAGACCGCATCAAGAACAGAGTCTGACGGCAGGATGATGGGAATCGGTTTCCTGTTGCTGGTGTTTATTCCTGCTGCACCCCGTGCTCAAATTCGCCGATGCAGGGAAAAAGGCATGTCGGCATGTCAGACCCCAGAGAAGGAGGGGGTTGTCTATGCCTCTGGGAACTAGAGACAAGCCCAAATGTCCCCTCCACAGTCCTGGGATCCGCCGACGAAAAGACTGGTCGCATCAGACCAGCGACTTCAGTTGTGGCCTGGTGAAAAAGCACACGGATGATGTGCGCGCACTTTGCATTCCTTATCCTCCAGTCCCATGCTGTCGAGAATGATTCGGACGGTCGCGAGACAGCTGCCACGGTCGTCCAAGGGACGCTGGCGTCCGTCACCCCGACCCAGACGACCACCGGCTGAGGCCTGAGCAGGTTGACGATGAGAATGTCGTCATAGCTCGTCCAGTTGCGAGAGCTGAGCGCCCCCCAGGGAACGACGCCGCCTGGTGTCCGGCCAAGTAGGAGCGGCCTCCAAGGCAGCTTTGCATTATGTTGCGTTGCTGCTTCTCGCTTGGTGGATGTGGATGAGGAAGAAGTGGCAGGCCCATCTGGGTTGGCCAGAACGGTCGGAGAGCTGGTTGAGATAGCGGTTGATGCTTATCTGGTGAAAAAAGAGGGAAAGAGAAGGAGGAGAGAGGGAGAGAGTGACGGCTATTTATAGGAACAATTTACAGAGGAGATATTTGGAGCGAGTGACGGCTGTCTGTACGAGAATCACCAGTGGAATATGGGATGAAATATGGGACGGAAGCTTTCTTTCTTCCGTCTGATTTTAAGATGGCAGACATGCCAACCATTGTTGGGAGCAAACCAACATCAGATGGAAGAGCACTGCATCTATGTCTTTATAGATTGTTGGTTGCTTCTCTATGGACCGACGTTGATAGGACTTCTCCACGACGTGGGAAGGCTTATATAGTTCTCGCAGAATGCACTAGTCCATATCCACTCACCGCCTACTCATTCTGCCATGACGAGGTAGCAAGAAATTCTAGTCTCCCCCTCTCAGACTAATTCTGCCCACCTCGTCCTCTTCCTTCGTCCACACCACCACACACCACGCCAACCGCCATGGGCCTCCTCTCCTACGTCTGGCCCTTTGGGGGCGCCTCCACCCCCTCCGACGCTCGCGCCGACGCCATCCGCACCGGTACGGCCGTCCCCTCGCGCGCCGAGCGCCAGCGCTGCTGGGAGAGCCGCGACCTCTTCTTTGCCTGCCTCGACCGCCACGACATCATTGACGCCGTCCGGCCCGACGGCGCTGCCGCCGCCGCGGCTGCCTGCGGGCCCGAGAACAAGCAGCTCGAGCGAGACTGTGCTGCTCAGTGGGTATGTTGTTTTTTTTCTTTCTTTCCTCGCTTCGCTCGCCGTTTTGCTCACAACCAGGTCGCCCACTTCAAAAAGTACCGCATCGCCAACCACCAGAAAGAGAAACGCCTCGCCGCCCTCCGCGCGCAGGGCGCCCGCCAGGTTTCCATCCCCGGTTCCGCCGGTCCCGGCGGTCCCGGCGGTCCCGGCGGTCCCGGCGGTCCCGGCGACGCCGAATCGCGGCCGTAAAGGCCACGATACATCCCATCTACATAGCTCACGAGTATACGAAACACACGGGAAGAGGGTGTAAGATTACGGGCGGAACGGAAAACAAAAAGACGGGGGACAGGGCGTCTTGGGCGGATCGATATCTCTATCACTCTTAAATATCACACCATTTTGCGTAACTAGGACGGACCCGAGACATGGAGTAGGCAGAAATGCATGTTTGCGTGTTTGGTATCCTGAATAATCTGTACATGACAAAGGGATGAAAAAAGGTAGAGAAAGGAAAATCAATAGAGAATTAGACGCAAAAAAGAGGTATCCTCAGCCAACACGACCTCGCTCATCCCTCTCTCCCCTGGGAGAGAGGAGAGAAATGATGCACGTCGGCTTCGTCCCCTTTCAGGAGTTCTTTTCCCACCGTAAAACGCTCCTCCAGTCTAGCATGCCATGTAGTTGTATTTGCAAAGCGTTCCAAAAGCGCTGTATAAACCTGGTCTTGAACTCTCTAGTCGAGAATGAAAAGCAATCGGCATAGAGAAGCTTGGAAATAAAGGAAATGGGTAAATAATATAGGAGAATCGAGAGTGGAAAGCAAGGGAAAAAAAAGACAAAACATCATGACCCTGTACAGAAAGGAGAATGGGGAAAAGGAAAGAAAAAGAAGAAGAGAAAACGACACGCAGCACGACGCAGTAATCGAAACAGTAAACAAAAAGGAGCAGAAACAAGAAAACAGGCAGAAACAAGCAGGCAGAAACAAACAGGCAACGCACACAAATCACGAAAATGCTGCTGATCATCGCAACCGGTCCACATTATACCACACGCGATGTGAAAAAGGAAAGCCAAAAAAAAAACAAAGAGGCGTGCCATGATAGAGGAAAGAAGGGGGCAGCCTTGCCCCAGGAAATCTAGGCATCAGTCATCACGGTTCCGTTCGGATCGGTTGGATTCTTAGGCGGCGCGGTCCATGGCCGGCAGAGGCGGCAGTGCCTTTTCGAGACTGTCACGACTGATCTGCGGCTTCAGCTTCCGTCCGGACCCGTTCGTGCCCACGGTGCCGGCCGTCCCTGACCGCGACCTCGTCCCGGATACTCCGTAGCCGCTGTCTGCACTGTCCGGCTTGAGAAAGGCAGGATTTCCATTTGCAGCTCCGTTCCCTGTACCGTTGCTGCTGACGCCGTTGCCATTCACCAAGCCGTTGCCATTTCCGTTGCCATTTCCATTGTCATTTCCGTGGCCATGGCTGCTCGAGGCGCCGCGGCTGCCGTGGCTCGCTCCACTGCCGTACCGGCCACCCATCAGTCCGTCTTTGGAGGGAGTCGCTGGCCGCCCGTTCCTGTCGTCTTCGATGCTGTGTCTGCTGGCTGCCAGCGATGCGTGGCTGCTGGGTCGGCTGTGCTGGCTCTGGCCACCCGTAGACGACCCTTCGCCGGCAGCCTCCTCGACGACGGGCAGAATGGCCTGCTGCTGCTGCTGTTGCTGCTGCATGGACTCGCGTCGCTCACTCGCCCCGTTCGACAAGGGCGACGAGGACAGAGAGGGGCCGGGCGACCGGGCTCCATCCTCTGAGCGGCGGCGTGGTCCGTCAAAGTCGACAGCCGCGGCTGCTCGATGCTGACTCATCTGCGGCACTTCCTTGCCCTTGTCGCGTCCCGTCATCAGCCCAGCCTCGGTGCCGGCGGGGGCTGCTTCGGCTCCGGCAGCGGCCATGGCAGCCTCGGCCTCGACTCGGGCACGCTCGTGAGCAGCCTCTTCAGGGGACATGGTCGCTTCGGACATGAATTTGAAGAAACGCTCGCCGTACTGGTGGGGGGGCAAGGCTGAGATCTGGGAGCGGTCGCTAGACAATCCCTTCCAGAAATGCTCAATTTTTTTGACCATGCCGTACTAAAAGGTTAGTGATATGGAGGAGAGGGGAAGGAAAGAAAAAGAAAAAAAAGAGGAAAAAGAAACGTACGTGAGTCAGACAGTCAATGACACCCAGGTAGTAGACTTCGTCGCCGGGCGCATTGTTGGCGTGGGTGGCTTGGAAGCCGCCATTGTCACGGTAAAAGACAGACTGCTTGCTGTCGTCATCCAGCTCGTCCGGCATCCTGTTGGTGCTCTGGTCAATGGGAATGGGCCGTTCCTGCTTGAGCATCTGCCGCAGCTCGCGCGTCTTGCGCTGGTGCTCGAGTCGGCTGGGCGTGCGCATGAGGACCGACTGCGGGTCGCCGTCGGGGTTGCTGCTGTCGGCGCCCGGCTCAAAGACTTGCAGCGTCTTGCCGCGGAGGTTCTCGTCGTTGCCGCGGCGCAGGTCGTGCACGCCGACGAGGAGGGAGTAGTCCATGATCTGGAGGCGCTGCAGCAGCCGGACGTCCTTTTCGAGCTGCTGGAGGAAGAGGCGCTTCTTGATGATGCCGAGCTCGAGATGCTCGTGGCGGCGCAGCCAGTTGAGGTCCTTGAGCGTGGCACGCGGGTTGTCGGCAATGCGGTCTTCGGGGTACTCGCGGCCGATAAGGGAGCCCTTGAGATCAAAGGTCTGGTGGATGTCGCGGTGAGGCGGGAAGAGGTTGTTCATGACGACAAAGTGAATCTTGCGTCCGTAGGGCATCTTGACGCGGTGCAGGCCAAAGAACTGGGAGAGCAGCGTGTTGGGGTTGTCCTTGACGTGCTGGTAGTACTCCTTGAGGATCTTGCGGAGGAACTTGTGTTCGGAGTGGTGGATCGTCTTGATAATGTACTTGTAGTCGCGTGAAAAGTAAAAGAAGCTGCCGCTCTTGCCGGGGGAACCGAGTTCGGACAAGATGTACTTGCCGGCGAGGGACATGAGGTAGTCGGCCGGGTCGAGGTGGAAGAGGGCGCGGAGATGGCGGAAGACCCAGGGTGCGTAGTCCTTGAACTTGAAGTCGTACTTGGCCGAGGGCACCAGCTCGTTGCCGGCAATGTCAAAGGTGGATTTCTGCTTCATGTTGAAATCGTCGTCCTCGAGGGGGCGGTCGAGCTTGGCATTGGTGCGCGACACGGAGACGCGGATGCCCGTGAGCATGTTGTAGGCGGCGACCCAGTTGGTGTGGGACTCGTCGACCTTGGTGCCGACGAGGACCTGGTCGTCGTCCTCGAGCCGGCGCTTCTTGCTGGCCCGTTTCTGGCGGTAGGCCTCGGTCCAGCGGAGGGCGTCCTCGTCGGGGACGACCTCGTCGCGCGGCATCTCCGAGTGCATGGACCGCGTGTTCCTCCGCACGAGGCTCAGAGAGGCACGCCGGCCGCTGATGCTGCCGCTGATGCTGCCTCCGCTGCCGGCGTTGATGGCGGTGGGCGAGAAGCGGCCGGAAGCGACGGCCGTGTCGAGGCCATCGTGCGAGTTGCGAGCGGACGTGGAGGGCTTGGGAACTTCAAGGGTGTGTCGGTGCTTGGGCGGGCCCGAGGGAGGGGCGGCCATGGAAGAGGACGAAGCGGTGGCAGCGGATCCGGGAACGTAGGCGGCCGGAGAGGAGAAGCGGTGTGGTGAGGAGGGGGCGGATGTCAGAGACTGCTGAGACTGCTGCGACTGCTGAGGCAAGAGACTCAAGGGGTGATTCTGGGTCTGGGCGAGGCTGTGGGAAGAGGCATTGGCGGCCAGAGCTCCCGACGAAGAGGACGTGGTGGGGAGAATGGTGCTTTCTGGCCGATTCGACTGGCGCAGGTACATGTCCACGGAGGACGGCGCGAGGATGGAGCTGCCGACGGTGGAGGCGGCCGAGTGGCGGATGGGGTTGTCGTCCGGGGTCTTTTCGAAATGGGGCGGCTGCTGCTGCCGCGGCGACGAGAAGGGCGAGGATGCCGTGGTGGGAGGAAGGGCGCGTGTGCGGTCAACGAGGGGGCTGGGGACCGAGATGGGGCCGCCATTGACGCCATTGGCACCACTGACGCCATTGACACCGTTGGCAGCTCTTACCGCGGGCCGGGACGACCGAGAAAAAGAGTCGAGGGTGTCCGGTTTGGGCGGCGGTGGAGGAGCCGACGTGGGCTCGTCTGGCGTGAGGGGAGACAGGGGGTCCGACAACGGCCGCGTGGGCGAGTGTGTGGAGGAGAGGGTGAGGGTGGGGGGTGGCGGTGGTGGTGGTCGGGTAGGATGGGCGAGGGAGGAGGAGGAGGAAGAGGGCGAGTGCTGGATCTGAATCTGGTCATGGCTGACGGTGCCGTTGAGGTAGACCTTGTGGAGGGTGGCAGGGATCTGTTTTTGCTTCTGTTTCAGCTTCTGTTGCTGTTGCTGGAGCATCTGGGCCTGGCCATGCAGGGCGAGGACGTGGTCGTCGGAGAAGAAGGTGGTGGTTCGGGAGCTGGCAGGCTCGCCGTTGCTGCTGCCGCTGTGGCCGGTCATGCCTGCAGACGAGGAGGTGGACATGTTATCGTCCGAGTCGGAGCGGCTGCCGTTGCTGCGGCGGCTACTGCTGCTGCTGCTGCTGCTGTTGCTGCTGTTGCTGCTCTTGCTGCCAGCCGTTATGGACGAGGAGGCGTGCTTGGGCAGGGAGCCGTAGAGACCGTCCGAGAGCGGCAGCAAAGGCAGGGACGGCAGCGAGGGTGGAGAGGGGGGCGGGAAGGACGGAGCAGGCGGATAGGCAGAGGCGCGAGCAGGTGGGTGGCCATTGACGGACAGGGAGCTGGCTTCGACGGAGACGAGCCGTCCGGCAAGCGGACGGCTGGTGACGGTGGCCGTGGAGGCGTCCTTGGCGATAATGGTGGAGGTGAGCGTCTTTTGCTGGTCGAAGGAGGCAGGCGGAGAGAAGGTCGAGGCGGTCAGCAGCACGGGGGCGTCGTCTTCTCGGTCTCCGACGAAGGAGGGCATGACCAGAGGTGAGGTGAGGCAGGCCGGAGCAGGAGTGAAGCAGCAGGACGCACAGGAAACGCCAAAGACAAGTAAGAGACGAAAAAAGATGAGGAAAAAGGTCGTGTGGCCAAGGCGAAGCTGAGAGCGAGACGTCGAAAGACAAAGGAAAGATGAGATGAAATCCGAGACAGACTCTTGTGGACGCGGGAGATGTTTGGGCTATCAGCAGGAGACGTCGGCTGTCATCATGTGAAGAGTCGTTTTGGTCGTCGAGGCTGTCGAGGTTGCGAGAATGCCAATGAGAACAAAAGGAGTCGTGGGTGGCGGAGCCAAGCAAAAGGGAGGACGCTGAAAGAACAAAACAGGCCAATGCGAGAGTGAGGAGAGAGGAGGGGATAAAAAAGAAGATGGAAAAAGGCAAAGCAAAATGGAAGAAGAAAAGAGAGAAAACAGAAAAGAGAAGGAAAATGGAAAAGGAAAGAGAGAGCGAGCAATGGAAACGGACAACTCGTGCTGGCCGTCAGAATCGATCTGCCACCAGTCCGAAGATCCCTGCTTTCTCGCTCGATCGGTCTGTTTCTGTCTTTCTCTCTGTCCCCTCTGTCTCTCTCCTATCCTTTGGTCTTTTTTTTGCTTCCTCTTCTGCTCGTCTTCTCTGCCGACCACTGTCCGTCTTCGCTCTTCGCTATCGTGTATGTCGCTATTCTTCTCAATGAGTCGACGTCGTTCTCTCGTCTGTCGCTCAGATGCTGCTCGTCTCTCCGTCCTCGTGCGTTTTTTTTTTTTTTCAGTCGTATTCCGTCAGGAGAGGAGGAAGGGGGGGAAAAGAGACAGAAGGAGAGAGAGGACCATAAAAAAAGAAAGAGGCAAGCCAACCACCCGCTGGCAGTGCCAAAGAAGGGAGGACAACAGAATGGCTCGTACAGAAAGCCCGCTAAAACCCGCTAAAAAAAAACTTGGCCATCCGCAGTGGGCTTGCAGGCCAATCAGAGAGCGGTCTCGGGAGTGCTTACGAAAGAAAGGAGTGCGTTGTACTCGTACAAGTACGTACTCGTCCTCTAAAGGTAGCGTATCCAGTACGGTGTCCTCGTACAGTGCTCCGTGCAAGCCGTACTCGTAGGCGTATAAAGAACTACGAGTACCTGTACGAGTAGCGTACGGAGTCCTATACTGTGTACGAGATGAGAGAAATATACAGAAGAGCACCCCGTTAAACAGCGGGGCCCTTACCCAAAGCCGCTGGAAGTCAATGCATAGGAACGTCCCTGCGCTACTGCGAGTTTGTATGCGAACTACATGTACTTTTGGTGTACTTTTAGTATGATGAGTACTTTGGAGCTTTTGTGTACAAAGCTATTTACAATGTCGTATGTGATGTCGTATTAAAGAGAGGAGAAAGGAAGAGCAGAGGAAATAAAGACGACAGAAGAGGTAAGAGAGAATACGAGTCAGAAGAAGAGAGAAGAGAGAGTACGAGTCAGAAAAGGAGAGAAGAAAAGATAAAGACTTATGCAAAAGAGACATGTGAAAACAATGTAAAAAAACAATGATTAGTACAACATTCAATACGAGATGTACCAATACTCGGATTGCTCAACGTCTCCGCAAGTCCGTGCTCTCTCCTTCCATAGAGGCAGTGCCTGCAAAGCTGAGAGGTCGCCAGGGGTAGTCCGTTGGCACATCCTTTTCTGTAAAGCGCGTCTCCCTACTCTCCACATCTCATTTCGCTCAACTCGTTTCCTGGACAGCCCAGCAGTACGGAGTCGTACTCCGTACGACTACTGCCAATCTCACCTCACCGCAACATCCAGCGTCGTACTCTTGTCTATAAGCCGGACTGCCGGTACACTGTACGAGTACTCGTACACGAGTAGTACTCATACGAGCGTAGAGTCAACGGAAAAGAGGTCCTTTATGCTTAGTAAGCAATACGCAACAGTTTCATCCTGAGGCAGATAAATATAGCAATCTACAAAATGGTACGATATAGACGACAGACTCCCTACAGTGACAATGTCAACCCCCTGCCACCACCGCCAAGCCCTCGTAAATCATCTTCTTCACCGCATAAAACGTCCCGCCCTGCCGCATCCCCGGCCCCCCGTCCGACGCCAACCCTATACTCTCCACCTCCACCCGTCCTGTGGCCGTCTTGCGCACCGCCACCGACCCGTCAATCACCAGCGTGCCTTCACCCCGGAACTCGGCCGTGTGTCCCACGCCCTGCATCGCCCGCCGTAGATCCGCCAACCGCAGCTCGCCCACGTGTAGCGACTGTGTCGCCGTCGTCCGCGCCACTGCCGTCGTCGGCACGTCCAGCAGCGGCAGCGCAGGCGTAGACGTCGACACGGCCGACGTAGATCCCGTCCCTGACCCCGTCGTCGACGCGGAGGACGCCGCCGACAGCTCGCCCGTCAGCGTCACGAGACCCATGCCGCCCAGGTTCTGCCACCGCAGCTTCTTCACCAGCGCATCCGCCAGCCGCACCACCCACGCATGCGTGTCCACGCTCGCATCCACCGTCACACCCACGGCCGGGCTCAACACATCCACGTCGGCCGCCGCCACTCCACGGCTCCGGCTGACCACGTTGCGATACCGCACCGCCGCTGCCTCGGTCTCGGCCGTGCTGCCGCCCACCAAGATCAGCTTGCGCGGCTCCAGCAGCGGCAGCAGCATCTCCAGGTTGCGGTCCGTGTGCAGCCCCGAGAAATCCACGTAGCCAATCGACAGCTGGGCCGACACCGTGTCCGTCGTATAGATCATCTTGGCCGGCCCCACCACCAGCTGCTGGTTCTGCAGGTCCTCGTCGTCCTCCGGTCGGTCGTCCGCGTCCGAGCCGTCCGAGTCCGCGTCCGAGTCTCGCGCCCCCTCGTTCTCCTCCCGCCGGTCGTCTCCTCCCCGGCCAGGGCCTGCACCGCGGCCCCCGCGTCCAGGTCCCGCTCGCCAGCCCTCGTCGCGGTCTGACCGTGATCGCTTGCCGGGTCCGCCCATGTCTTCCCACTTGCGCTTCTTGCCCAGTCCACCCCCGTCACCGTCTGCCCTGTTGCCGTTCGCGGCGCCAGACCCGTCGCCGCCCTTGGCCTCCTCGCGCTCCTCCTCCCGCAGGTACTCGTCCGCTCGGATGATCTCGCCAAAGTCGTCGTTGCGCTTCCGCCGCACGGCCAACGGAAACACCCGCTCGCGGCCCTTCTTGCCGCGCACGTCAAAGTCGTAGTGGCCCTTGCGCTTGATCAGAATGGTCACGCCCAGGTCCTCGTCCTTGAGCACCACCTTCTTCCGGCTGGCCTGCCCCATGGTCGTCGAAATGTTGAGCACTTTGCCCTGGCGCGGCTCGCTGTCCGACTGCTCCGAGTCGTCCGACGACGACGACGACGCCGACGATGACACGCCGTCGTCGCCGGCCACGGCAAACGGCTCCAGCAAGGCGGCCGGCCCTCCCGTCTGTACCGTCGCCTGCAGCTGCCGCTGTGTGGCCAGCCACTGCTGATAGAGGGCCAGCTCGGCCCCGTCGAGCAGCACCTTGCGGCTGTCGCAAAAGACGAGCGGCCGGCCGTCAGCGTGCACGAGCCGGCTGCCAGGCGTGTCCACATCCATGCCGGCATCCCCCTTGTTCTGCATCTGCTCGTGCCACCACTCCCACAGCGTCCGCGCCACCGACTGCCGGTCGCCCGGCAGCGCGCCAGGCACCTCGGTCAGCAGGACCAGATTCCGCGGGCTCTCGGCAATCCGCCGCATAATCTCCTTGGAGAAGCCCCACTCGACGGACGAATCGCTGGCCAGAATCACCTTGCCGCCCCCGGAGGGCGCCGGGTTGTTGAGCACGCGGTCCACCTGTCGCTGCCGCTCCAGAAGACGCATATACTGCAGGACAAACGGCCCGGTCCCGCGGGCTTTTCCGTCGTCGCCGCCATGCCCCCCAGCGCCACCGCCTCCTCCGTTGGCTTTTCCGTTTTGCTTGGCGCCGTCGGCGACGGCCTCAAACTCCTGGACAATGCTGTCGTTCATCCACTCGAGCAGGGTGCGCGCATGACGCATGAGACTGCCCGAGGTGCGTCCGGCGAGGTAGAGCTTGGACCGGCAGAGGGTGCCGACGCCGTTTTCGCCGCTGTTGCCGAATTCCTTGGCTTTCTGGGAGGCCAAGGCATCCTGGCGCCAGGCGTGCTCGAGGAGGTAGGCGAGCTCGAGCACGCGCGCACTCGAGTCGGTGGGAAGGAGGACGGTGCCGCCGCGGGCGACGTGGGTGCGGATGGTCTGCAGCAGCTGGTCGTCGCGGAGGCCGGGGCGCAGGACGGCCGGGGCGCGGCTGGAGGAGATGAGGGCGGTAGGCTTGTGCAGCTGCTCGTTGACGTCGGAGGAGCCGCCGACAAGCCAGGCGGCGCTGGAAAAGACATTTTCCTTGTACTGGCCCCAGTCGCCGCCGTAGACGATGGACTCGAGGCCGAGCTGGATGTGCCAGATGGTGCCGCCGAGGGTGCGGCCGGCGTTGTAGGCAGTGATGGTGAGGCCGTTGAGCGGGGGCAGGTTGGGAGGTCCCTGGGGCTGGTGTGGCTGGGAGTACTTGAGTTCGCGGATGAGGGAGAAGTAGCGGTTGATCTCGTCGGCGGTGGGAGGCTGGAGCAGGAAATGGCTGTTCTCGGCGGAGAGGGTCTGGGAGTAGGAGTAGGAGGCCTCGGCGAGCGAGCCGCGGGGGACGGTGGAGGCGGCCAGCGGGGTGGAGGCGTAGAGGTCTTGCAGCAGGGTGCGTCCGAGGTCGATGACGGGTTTGGTGGCATAAAAGGGGATGCGGGCGAACTGGGGAAAGTGCTTGCAGCAGTGGGCAAAGGCGGCGATGTGGGAGATGGTTGCGTGGGTCAGGAGGACGAGCGAGATGGTCGGGACTTGTCTAGGGGAGTTAGAAGGAAGGAGATGGGAGAAAGGAGAAAGGAGAGAGGAGAGAGGAGAGAATGAAAAGAGAAAAAAAGAAGAAAAAAAAAACATACTTTTCCAACTCTCTGAGGTTTTCAGCATCAAACGACTCGTCCCAGCCAACATCAATGAGCACCTTGACACCACCATCCAGCTCCAGCAGCGACTGTGACGCTGTCGACTCGGACAGCGCCCCCTGGAGGGGACAAAAGGTAAACATGGTGCTGCCAAATTCCGTCTTCTCTGCCGCTCTGGAGGAGCTTGCGCGGGAAGCTTGAAGCAATACAAGTCGGCGCAAAAGAAAAAGAATGTGTATGTAATCAGCGCGTCCTCGAGTCAGTGGGTCCAGCGTATTGTGGGTACTATCGGCTCGGGTTAACTATTCGAGAACGACAATCGTGTCAAGAAGGCGCGACAACATTAGCTAAGCAAACAGTGCTCTGTTTCGGCGTACACAGTTAGCGCGGGATCGCTGAATGGCAGCCACAGATGCACGCTTAAATCTTCAGTGCTGTCTTTTTGAAGCGCCACAATTCCAATCGATTTCGAGTGCATTCTCTCTGACCATCTGGCAGAAAACGTGTCAACGCCGCGCTGTCTCTCCTCTTTTCTTTTTGCCATTTCCCGCCGGCATTCTACCATGGACAGGCTGTCTCTCTAGCGTCTCTGCTGTTTTCTAAGAATCGAGAAGCTTGAAAGAAATAGAGTCACTTTTCTGTCTTCTTTTCCGTCTTCTTTTTGTCTGCTGTTTTCAAGTCTTTCGTTTCTGATTTCTGATTTCTCCTTCTGCCGTCTGTCTTGTGTCTCTCTCACCCTGCTCCCTGGCATCTCTCCGCCTCTCCATCACCCCATCTCTCTCTGTCTTCAACATGGCCGACTACACCATGTTCCATGCCCTCGGCCAGGGCGAGCAGCTCGATCCCAACGACCCTCGCCGCACCCAGCCCGCTGCTCCTGCCTTTCAGCCCCCCATTGCTCCCAATCCATACCAACAGCAGCAGCAGCAGCAGCAGCAGCTACAACCTCAGATGGCTGCCAATTACCGAGCCCCAAGCCCCTACGACCCCCCTGGCTTTGGCGGTCCCACTCAGCCGCCGCCGCCAGGATCCTCGGCTGGCGTCGATGACGACGGTCTGGCTGCACAGATGGGTGGCATGTCCCTCGGCGCCGACGGCCACCATGCCGGTCGCCGGAAGAAGAAGGATCGCCACGCCTACCACACCGTCGAAGCGCCCATCGGCTTCTCGTCAGACCCGCTTGCCATGGGAGCCGGCGGACCTCTGCCAGCTATGCCCGGCTTTGAGCAGCAGCAGCAGCAGCAGCAACAAATGCAAGCCGGCGGCGCATCCTCGCAGTTCCCTGCAGCCGCCAACCCCGTGTTTACGCCTGCCAATCCCGCCAGTCCCGCCATGTTTGCAGCGCGGGGCGACGCCGGGTCCGGACCCATTGATGCTGTCGGCCAGGGCGTCGCTGCCGGGACGGTGAGTGTGGGCGCGGCGCCGGCGGTGGTGCCGACTTCGGGCCAGCAGCAGGTCTCGCCCGACGACATTCCCAGCGTGCCCCTCTCGCGCGACCTGGCGCAGCAGCACTTTCTGGCCAACCTCTACCCGACGTTTGAAAAGCACGTGCCACCGCCGGCGGCCATCTCGTTTGTGTCCTTTGACCAGGGCAACGCGTCGCCCAAGTTTGCGCGGCTCACCATGAACAACATCCCGGCGAGCGCCGAGGTGCTGCAGGGCACCGGACTGCCGCTGGGACTGCTGCTCCAGCCGCTGGCCCCGCTGCAGGCAGGCGAGCAGGAGATTCCCGTACTGGACTTTGGCGAGGCGGGCCCGCCGCGGTGCCGCCGGTGCCGGGCCTACATCAATCCGTTCATGGTCTTCCGCTCGGGCGGCAACCGCTTTGTGTGCAATCTGTGCACCTATCCCAACGAGACGTCGGCCGAGTACTTTTGCGCCACATCGCCGCAGGGCGTGCGCATCGACCGCGACCAGCGCCCCGAGCTCTGTCGCGGCACCGTCGAGTTTGTCGTGCCCAAGGAGTACTGGACCCGCGATCCGGTCGGCCTGCGCTGGCTCTTTGTCATTGACGTCACCCAAGAGGCCTACAACAAGGGTTTCCTCGAGGCGTTTTGCGAGGGCATCCTGGGAGCGCTCTACGGCGGCCAGGGCGACGACGACGGCGACGACGGCGACGACGACGACGCGGACGCCGTCGACGAGAACGGAAACAAAAAGGGGCCGGGCTCGAGGAAGCGGAGCATCCCGCCGAATGCGCGGGTCGGCTTTGTCACCTTTGACAAGGAGGTGCACTTTTACAATGTCAGCCCGCAGCTCGAGCAGGCGCAGATGATGATCATGCCCGACATTGAAGATCCGTTTGTACCGCTGAGCGACGGGCTCTTTGTCGACCCGTACGAGTCACGTGCCGTCATTACGTCACTGCTGACCCGTCTGCCGCAAATGTTTTCCACCATCAAGAACCCCGAGCCGGCGCTGCTGCCGACCCTCAACGCCGCCATCTCGGCGCTCGAGGCCACCGGCGGTAAGGTCGTCTGCTCGCTGTCAGCCCTGCCCACGTGGGGGCCGGGACGGCTGTTTCTGCGTGACGACAACAAGCACGTCGGCGGCGAGGTCGACAAGAAGCTGTACACCACCGAGCACCCGGCCTGGAAGAAGGTGGCGGAGCGGATGGCAGCGGGGGGGATCGGCATTGACTTTTTCATGGCGGCGCCCTCGGGGGGCTTCCTGGACATTGCGACGATTGGCCACGTGTCGTCGACGAGCGGCGGCGAGGTGTTTTACTATCCCAACTTTGTGGCCGGCCGCGACAATGCGAAGCTGTCGGCCGAGGTGCAGCATGCGGTGACGCGCGAGACGGGATACCAGGCGCTGATGAAGGTGCGGTGCTCCAACGGGCTGCAGGTGTCGGCCTACCACGGCAACTTTATCCAGCACACGTTTGGGGCCGACCTGGAGATTGGCTCGCTGGATGCCGACAAGGCGGTGGCCGTGACGTTTAGCTACGACGGCAAGCTGGACGCGAAGCTGGACGCGCACTTCCAGTCGGCCGTGCTGTACACGGCGGCCAACGGGCAGCGGCGGGTGCGTTGCAGCAATGTGATTGCGAGCGTCAGCGAGAGCGGGCGCGAGAGCATGAAGTTTGTGGACCAGGACGCCGTGTGTGCGGTGCTGGCCAAGGAGGCGGCGACGCGGCTGGCCAGCACGTCGAGCACGCAGCGCGAGGTGCGGCAGTGGCTGACGGAGCGGACCATTACGGTGCTGGCCGGCTACCGCAAGAACCACGCGTCGCAGGCGCACCCGCCGAGCCAGCTGATCATGCCGGAGCGGCTCAAGGAGTTCAGCATGTACATGCTGGGCCTCATCAAGAGCCGGGCATTCAAGGGCGGCAGCGAGCCGACGGACCGCCGCGTGCACGAGATGCGCATGGTGCGCAGCATCGGCGCGCTGGAGCTGAGTCTATACCTGTACCCGCGCATCATTCCGCTGCACAACCTGCAGCCGGAGGAAGGGTTCCCCGACGCGGAGACGGGCCATTTGCGGTTGCCGCCGGCGATGCGGGCGACGTTTGCACGCGTAGAGCCGGGCGGTGTGTACCTGGTGGACAACGGACAGCAGTGCCTCATCTGGCTGGAGCAGCAGACGTCGCCGAACCTGATTGCCGACCTGTTTGGCGAGGAGCACCAGACCTTGCAGAGCCTGGACCCGTACCTGTCGGCGCTTCCTGTGCTGCAGACGCACCTGAACGCGCAGGTGCGCAACATGCTAGAGTTTTATCGGACGCTGCGCGGGTCCAAGGGTCTGACGATTCAGCTGGCGCGGCAGGGCCTGGACGGGGCCGAGTTTGAGTTTGCTCGCATGCTGGTGGAGGACCGCAACAATGACGCGCAGAGCTACGTGGACTGGCTCGTACATGTGCACAAGGGTGTGCAGATGGAGGTGGGTTTCTTTTTTGTTTTTTTGTTTTTTTTGTTTTTTTTTTTGCCTTTCTTATTCTTGTCCCTTTCTTATACTAACTTGTCAGCTCGGCGGTCAACGAAAACGCGACGACTACGGCGACAGTTCCAGTGCGCTCTCGTCGCTGGCTGGTCTGCGGCCATCCTATTGGTAAGGAGGGAGGAGAGCCGAGCAGAGCAGACGGGCAGGGTGTAGGAGAGATGGGAGGGGCAAACAAGGCAATGAAGACGAAGAGACGAAACATGAGAATGAGGCAAAAAAAAAGGACGACAAACGATATATACTTTGGAAAATAAAAAGATGCGTTCCAGACACTCTATCAGCGGGACCAGCTAAGACACGGAGTATACAGTACGGAGTAGTACGTGTCCTAGAAAAGAACGAGGCAAGTGTACATACGGAGTAGTACTCGTGCATGAATACAAGTACGTATACTCGTGCTCTCTCTGTACGTCTCGCTGGTCGAGAAGCATGCAGATGAGCTAAGACAAAAAGGATGGCTACGGAGTACGAAAGGAGAATGGGAAAATCTCTGCAGCAAGGCCTTCAGCTCAGGATGATCCTGCTGAGATGGGCATCGCAGTGCCCGACTGGGCATAGCAGTGTTGCAGTGGGGAGGGGGGGGCAGTGGGGAGGGGGGGCAGGCACAGCTGAAGGGATCTGCATCTCTCATGGTCCGTTTTTTTATTCTCAGCATTCTGCTTATGTAATGGGTCATCATGAAGAAGAGGCGGAGTAGAAAAAGACACGAGAGAAAAACAACGGACGAACACCCTCTGTTTTGGGACAATAGACCGAGGTGGGGAGGGGAGTGATACAGTAGAGAAGGATGAAATGAACGAGTGACATGAGGTAAAATGGAGAAAAATGAAGGAAAATGAAATAAAGCAAAGGGAACATGAATAAAAGCAGAGCAAAACAACTGTAAACAAATGTTTGAAATGATCCCAAAAAAAACTCCTACACACACTTTCCGACAGCCACACGCCTCTCATTACCCCATCTAGAAAAACACCACTGGAAATCAAACAAAATCAAGCTCAGCACTGGCATCCTTCTTCAGATTCGCCTCCCTCTCCGTCTCTGTCTCCGTCTTGTCTCCCGTCTCTCTCTCTCTCTCTCTCTCTCTCTCTTCTCATCTCGGAGACGCTCAGTGCATGCCGCGGGCACCTGCAGAGGGCCGCTCAGCCACGCTACACTCCATCCAAGCTCGCCCTGCTGGTTGCGGTGTGTCAGTCCTACTGGGTATAGTAGCTCCAGGACCTGATCCACATCCTTTCCGCAGACGCTCTAGACACCCATTCTCTCTCGACAGCCGCCCACACGCCTTCCCCTCCTTCCGCGCGCTCTGACCCGCCAGGTGGCTGCCGCCAGCATTGTTTTTTCTTTTTTTCTTTTTTTCTTTTTCTATTTTAGCTCCGCACGTCTCTGGCAACCCCAGCTTGTCCCCTTGTCCTTGTCCTCGCACGCCGCCCTGAATCATGGAGAATCCCGAGCGCTACGCTGGCTGTCTCGTGCGTCATTTCGAGTAGATTCGCCATTTTCTGGCTTCTGGATTTTGTGGCTTGCTGGCGTGCTGGCGTGCTGGCTTTCTGGCGTGCTGGCTTGCTTTCCTGTTGGCTGCAGGATGCAGGCTGCATGTCGCAGGCTGCCGTCTGCAGACCGCAGACTGCAAGACGCAGGATTTCCGTCCCTGGGCCGTCGGAGGAAATGCTCAGGTTCTCTAGGGTGGCACATACTACAATGCATGTGCCTGTAGCTAGACAGCAGAAAGACAGCAGACGACAACAGACAGAAGACAGCTTACCCGACTTTGCCACCTACAAAAGAATATGAGCGCAACTAGTTTCTATTTCCTAATGGTTCTGAATATGAGATATCCGTGTCTTGCAATCTGTGATTGTATCCTGCGTGTGTCCATCCGTGTCCCCCAAGTTGTTTTTCCACCTCTTGATCCAGAACTCCAGCCAGAGCAGAGCAGTGGTGAAGACGTTGAAAAAAACCAAACATACTATAAAAGAAGGAATGAAAAGAAAGGGGAGAAATGAAGAGAAAATCAAAAAATCAAAAAATCAAAAAATCAAAAATCAAAAATCAAAAACAAATGAAAAAAAAGAGACATCTGCAGATACTCCTTCATCTCAGCTGCCGTGCCCATCTCCCCATCTCATTCACCCCTGCCAAACAACGCTCTCCATCATGAGCCATCTCTGCCGCCCACGCCCCAGCCCACTCCACGCTACTGCGTAGCCTCTCTTCTTGTCCACACCCCTCTCCACTCACATGGGACTCATCAGCGTTCCCAGCCCATAGCGAGGATCAGGCTGTGTCAGGACGCGCTGGATCTCCTCCTCGCTGAAAATGTAGCTAAAGATTTCCATGTCGGTGCGCAGCACGGGCTCATTCATGGTCGTGCCGTACGACGACGCAGACGAGGACGAGGACGAGGGCGGGGACGAGTCTGCGTAGTACGAGCTGGGGGAGGAGGACGAGGACGAGGACAGGTACGCCACCGAGGCGGACGCCTGGGCCGACGCATGCGAGGCGGCGCTCTCCTTGGTTCGCGACTTGCCTTTCCTGTCGTGACCGCCCTTGTCTCTGCTGCTCTTGTCCCGGCTGCTGTTCTTCTTGGCAATGTCATCCTGGATCAGCTGATTTGTGTTCTGCTGCGGATCCTCAAAGACAAAGGCGATGCCCTGGATGCGGCCGCGCAGGTCGGCATCCCACAGCAGCACCTCGCGCCACAGCTCCGCCATCTCGCGCGGCGGGTTGCGGTAGCTGTTGCCCAGGCCAAAGTCGCCAATGACGGCATTGGAGTAGCCCTTGTGGACACACATGCGCAGGGCCGCGCGCATCTTGTTCTTGACCATGTCACGCTCCTCGGCAAAGGAGTACTTGGTACCGTTTTGCTTCAGCTTCGGCCAGCGCACCGGCGGCACGGAGCAGACGGGCAGCACGCCCCATTCCTCGGGCGGCAGCCTCTCGTAGCGGTCATGGGGGCCGCGGAAGACGACTATCTGTCAGCTCTGTCTGTCTGTCTGTCTGTCTCTCTCTCTCTCTCTGAAGCTTTCCCCATTTACATACCAACTTCCTCTGAAAAGATGCCTCCCTCGACGGGAATGGGATAGTTGTCTTTGGGGTTGCTGCCGGGAAGCTTGGTAGCAAGCGAGTAAGACAGCGTGCTTCGACGGCAGAGGCGTTCCTGAGACGTCAGTCATCTCCCCCTCTTTCACACGTACACACACACTCTCTCTCTCTCAGCTCACCTCGTAACCAATGACGCCCGTCTCCCAGTCACCGCCAGGACGCTTGTCGTTGGCCGCACAGATAAACGGCACGCCCACGGAATCTCCCATCTGGGCCGACAGGTTGGTGGACCATTCAATGGTCATCAGGGCGGGATCGCCCCCTCTTACATCTAGGGCTCGTTAGCTCCAGCTGTCCCGGCATACACAGCACACTGTAGGTTGTCCTAGCTGTCCTAGGAAACCATCGAGGCAAACCAAGAGGGCAGTGGAGCAGTTGGTCCCCCACCCTTCCGCTGGCGGTGGGACTCACAAAAGCTAGGAGCCCGCGAATAGGGACGCGGGAATTCGTGGAATTGGATGAGGAGCGGCTGCTCGTAGAGAATCGAGTAGAGCCGGTAGATATGGGCATAGTTGCTGCGGATCATGGGGATATAGGTCCGCCTAGTCTCAGCCGCGACCTCGGAGGCCTTGGGCTTGGACCGCGTGCTAGATCCAGGCATGATGGATGTGACGGGAGGGGGGGAGAGTGTGTGGGATTGGCTAGTCTAGGAACGACAGAGGTGCTTGTAAAGTGTGAGGATGGCGGGCACGACGATCGTGCTGGAAGGGATCTAGGTAGGTGAAAGGGCAGGAAATGACGAGTCAAGAGGGTGTGGATGGTTGGTTGGGAGGACCAGAGGTGAGAGAAGCAAGAGAGAAGCAAGAGAGAATAAGGGTAGGAGGAGAGCGGGAGAGAATAAATGGAAGAAAGACTGGTGGCTGGAGGAGGAGGAGGAGGATGAAATGAACGCCATGGCAGACAGTCCAAGGCGGTCCAAGACTCTTTATATATGTGAGAGAAGAAACCTGAACCATTTGCTTTATAGGAGGAGCATGGAAGCATGGGTGTGTGGAAGGAGGGAAGAGGGGGGTGGCAAAGAGTGAGAGGAGAGAGAAGAGAGAAAAGAGAGACAAGCCCATCATCTCATCCATCCACCCCCCTCCCCTCCCCCTCCCCCTCCTTCCCTCTCTCTCCCTCTCCCTCCCTCTTTCTCTGTTTGCTCTGTTTTCTCTATTTTCTCTGTTTTCTCTCTGTTTTCTCCCCACCCCCCATGTACATCTAGCCGTATCCTTTAATGGGGAAAATAGATAAATACATAAAATGAAAAAGATAGAGGCAAGAGGGAAAAAGATGAGGCTGGAGCCCAGATAGCAGGGTGGTTTGACTGGGGACAATCAAGAACCTGTCCCGACACACTACTGCGTATAAGCCCACCAGGTGCCCCTCTCATCTCCTTGTCCTCACTCTTTCCTGGCAAGGCTGCCATGAAGCATAATGACAGCGTACTGCATACGAAGCGAGATGGATTCTGTGTTCTGTGTAAGTGTCCGCCCGTCCGGCAGAGACGTAGGCAGCGGCATAAAAGTCAGGGAAGAGACAGGGTGTTTGAGCAGGGAGTAGGATGTCAAGAGGGAAAGGGAAAGAAAAGGGACGGAGGGAGGAGAGAAGCCTGTATCCTGGAGGTGGAGGGACAGAGAATGAAAAAAAGAACAGAAAAAAGAAAAGAAAAAAGAAAAGAAAAGAAGAGAAGAGAGATAAAAGAGATAAAAGATATAAATTGGTCAGGGTATCAGAACAATTACGGATAAAAATACAAAACACATCCATGCGAGCCAATACAGACGGACTAGCACCCTGCCAAGCGAGTCTGCACATTTGTACAACAGAGAGACATGAGAAACATGGCGGATATGTCCTCCGCCCTCGGTCCTCCGTGTCTAGGACATTATCAAAAACAGCGTCAACTGCAGTGGCTGGTGTGATTGGCGGCGTTGATGATCGTAGTGGTGTCATAAAGGAGCTGAACGTGCAGGACAGGAGACAGAAAGAGAAGAGAAAATGAGAAAAGAAAAAGAAAAGAAAGTAGGGTAAAATCAGACAAGGTGAGATGGAGTGAGCAGGACAGCAAATCAGAAAAGGATGGAGGGGTGTGGACAATGATCCTACGCTTTTTCTTTTTTTTGCTTTTTTTTTTTGCTTTTTTTTCTTTCTTTTTTTTTCTTCTCTTTTATTTACAGACTGCAGTCAGCCACGTCGGCTGCGTTTTCATTTGACAGACAATGGAGAATCAGGACCCTGGACATGGGTATTCTCGACTTTTCCTTTCTTTTTCTCTCCTTTTTCTGGTTATAAAAAAAAGGCGCACAAGTTCGATAAGCGGCGGATCCCCGATCCCTACCACCCATCACTCTCACATCACGTATCCCAGGCGGGCGGTAAGCGGAAAGAGCAAGAACAAAAGAGGCGCTACGAGAGGCTTGCAGGGGACAGGGTTCGTACCGGATGCAGTTGGGCTCTGCCGTTGGCTGGAGGGTGGCAGTATGGGAGGAAGGGAGGGGCGGAGGGAAGAGCGGGAGGACGATGACGAACAAGAGGGTGAGGACGGGCGAGGAGAGGACAGCACAGGCACAGGCACAGGCACAGGTACAGCGATCGGCAGAGTATAAGCATGACATGTGTATGTACAAAGCACGATGCGGCACCATGAGAACGAGTACGAGTGCCTGCCCTGTAGCAGAGGAGAGGCGAGCACAGAGAGTAAAGGAGATTGTGCAACGGGGCTTGCGCTACAGACATGGGTACATTTGGTACGCCAGGTAGGACGTGGGAAGTATACGTACGTGCGAAGAGTGAGATGGCAGGGGTGGAAGGAGAGAGAGAGGGGGGGGGGGGGGGGGGGGGGAGGAGAGGAGAAGAATCTTGGTACGGAGTGCGTCCCTCGGTCCAGATACACAGTACAATGGACGATGGCAGCCGAGGTCGGATCTGTTCGGACCTTTTGGGGCTGGAGAGGATAGATGGTCGATCTTTCTGAATGTCCATGCACGAGGTCAGCAGGAGGACTCTATAGAGCACAAGCCAGCCGTCCAGAAATCAGAAATCAGAAATCAGAAAGCAACCAGGGACTCGGAAATGAAGTGTGAGAGAATAATGAATTCTGTAAATAGGGAAATGAGAGAAGGAGGGAGACAGACATGCAGAGAAAAAGAGACATACAGAAGGAGAGAGACAAGAGAGTTTGCCACTCCCTTCCTCTTCAGGACAGCCTGTTCAGCTGTAGCTGTGGCAAGTGCTCACAAGAGAGATTGCCTGTCCTTCTGGACTCGTCCTGCCGCGCTCTGATGGCCTTCTAGAGGGTCCTCTCTACTCTGTACGCGCAGGCCGTCGACCAAGACTCTCGAGACCTTTCTCCTCCTTGCCTGACGATCTGCTACGTAGCGGATGATCATCTATCTGGGGCAGCAGGACGAACAAGGATCGCCACTAGAATCAGAGACACCGTCTGTTGGTCTTTTTTTTTTCACTCTGCCTTGTCTGCTGCGTACCGTGTACATTCCTCACGAGACCCCCAATGTCTTATAGTGAACAACCATATCCCTGTCGTTTTTTTATTTGTCCTCGTTCTCTCTCTCCCCTCCCCCCTTCCCCCCCTCTCTCTCTCCCTCTCATTCTCTTATCTTTCTCTGTCATTCTTCCTTCGCTCCTTCTCTTCTCTCAGTTTTTGCGGTGTGAGATGCATTACTGCACATGCATAAACTAGGATTCAGAGGGGGGGCAAGGCCGGAAAAGAAGGAGACTTGCAGAGTCCTCCACCCC
The DNA here is from genome assembly GCA_002778215.1 of Esteya vermicola. NCBI lineage: Eukaryota > Fungi > Ascomycota > Sordariomycetes > Ophiostomatales > Ophiostomataceae > Esteya > Esteya vermicola. Next base: position 554,108 of record PCDM01000020.1, read on the forward strand.
GGAAGGATCTCACTCCGTCTGTTTCTCCTCTCCCGTGTCCCCCTTTTCCTTTGCCTTCCTTTTCTGTTGTCTGTTTTCTCTTTCTGTTCCCTCTCTGTTCTCTCTCTCCTCTCTCCTCTCGTCTCTCGTCTCTCGTCTCTCCCCTCGTCTCTGCCCCCCCAATATCGGGTAATAAACATGTTTCGAAAGCCAAGCGAGCTTGTTTATACAGTCCCTGTCTGTTCTTCTCTGGCTTGCTCGTGTAGCCATGTCTGTTACCGGGATGCCTCGTACCATGCCACCATCGCTCCACCACGTTCCATGCTGTAGAGTGCTCATTGTCGCCACTCCCTTTAAGCGCGTATTGCCCTTCTTTGTAATTCTAGCCCTTTTTTCCCTTTTTCTATTTTTTTTTTTAAATTTCGCCATGAAATGGCGGGCAGATCTGTGGCACCCACGAGGCGAGACATTGAGATCGGGAGTCACAGCAGCGGAGGCAACAGATTCGCCGAAGACAGGCAAGGCATCAAGCAGGGCGGATACGACGTGTACGAGGGTATACAGCGAACAGCGAACAGAGACGTGAGAAATAAGCGGTGACGCGACAACAGAAAGACAGGCCAGACAAGCCAGACAGACAACCACAGACAGACACTCGAAACTAGAAACCAGAACCAGCCAGCAGAGCTCGGCTGGTATCGTACGAGAGCAAGCCGTCTGTGAGCGTCTCGCAGGATTTGCCCCCCTGAAAGAATCGAGTCAGAATAAGAGGGAAAAACACAAAAGTCCATATCTCGCCAGCCAAGACTCATCCTGGTCTTACGTCCCTACATCTTGTACCTTTTTCGTTTTTTTTTTGTCTCTGAGGAGTACGGAGTACGGCGAATACAAATACGTACATGGTACAGGACGCGGGACGCAGGACGCAGGACGCAGCAGGACTCGTCTGCCAACTGGCAGACTGGCCCTCGTCTGCTTGTGTATGACGCAATTCTCTTGACCGCCGACCAAGACAGAACTATACGTATCTCTCATCTCGCCCCGGCTGTGACGGGTTCGTCTTCCGAGATGAGAAGAGCACAAGGAGTGGAGCAGGTGTGTCGAATTCTTGCCCATCTAGAGTCCGACCTGAGCGACCTATGAGGATGAGCAGAAAGAGAGATACATGGAGTACACGGGAGTACACAGGAGTACACAATACAAACAAGGACGGCTAGCCCGGACACGTCCTCGTCTGCTACCCGATGGCCTTTTTTTTTCACAGAGGAGGAGGGGCAGAGAGAAGGGGGGGATCCGTCCTCGTTACGCGCGCAAGTGAGATGGAGAGATGATTGGGGTGTGGGGAGGGGTGAGAAATTAGAGCTGGAGGAGCAGGAGGAGATGCGGTGTAGGCCGTGAGGAGAGTGCAGGGGAGCGAGAGCGCATGCAGCGTCGATGATCTTTTTTTTCAGCTAGGGAGGCCAGCCAGAGCTCATGGACGGCTGAGTCCGGAGGAGGCAGTCCGGAGGAGGCGAAACACGAGCGGACGAAGAGTGTTGAGTCGGCCGAGGAGGGGGGGAAGGGAAGAGAGGAGAGGAAGAGAGTAGAGACAGGAAAGAGGAAAAGAAAAAGAGAAAAGAGGGGAGAGAGTGAGAGAAAAGAGGGGAGAGAGTGAGAGAGTGAGAGAGAGAGGAAGGACCCCAGCTTCAGCCAGCCTCCTTCAGAGAGTCCTTTTTCTTTTTCTTTTGCTTTTTCCCACTGCCTTTATTTTTTTCATGTTCTCATTTTCCTCAACACTCTTTTTTATTCCTGTCAAACGTCTCTTTACAATTCTCTTTTTCTCTCATTTCCTCCCTCTTTTTCTCTCGTTTCCTCTTCTCTCATTTCTCCCCTCATTTCCTCTCTTCTCTTCTTCCCTCTCATCACTCTTTCACTGCTACCTACTACCGGGTCGTCCCGGCGGATCTGAACGGGTGGAGACCAGACTGTCGCGGCGTGTCGCTCCTCTTCCAAGGGCTCTGCTGTCTGTCTGGCCATCTGTCTGGCCTGTGGGCTTTTGTCTGGACTTTGTCTGGTCTTTTGTCTTTTCCGTCTGTCTCTCACGGATCGGCTTGACTCCGGGGAGACCTCGTGACTCGACTGACACCCAAGGGAGGAGGATCCATTGCATGGCTTTCTGTTTTTTTTTTTTTTTAAATTCTATCTGATGTTTTATCTCTCTTCTTTTTTCCTTCTTTTTTCCTTCTTTTGTCTTTTCCCTTGTCTTCTTCCGTGTCCTTTTTCTTCTTCCATTGTCTCGTCTTCCTTCTCTTCCTTCTCGCTGCTTTTTCCCCCTCTCTTCACCCATGTGCGTCCGCGCGCGAAACTGTCTGACGCAGTTGACGATCATGACCAACAATGATGATCAGAAGAAGCTTCCCATCGAGTTCCATTAGACTACAGGCACCATCCACTACGATACGCGCCGCCGCCCCTAAAAATTAGCGCGTAGCGCGCTGCTTACGCAGTCTGTCGCGTTGTAGCGTTGTAGCGAGCGTCGTAGTATTGTAGCGTGGGAGTCGTAGCCCCAAAAGGCGGACAGTGCCGGCAGAATTCTTCTGTAATGGACCATCACCAGGTTTTCCCTCTCACTTTATTACCTAATCTGGATGACATGGACAGAGACCACCACGACATGGCTCGGTAGTGTGTCCGTCTTCCTTTCCCCCTCTCCCTCTCTCTCCTCACCATGCGAGCATCGCCGTCTGTGGTCGCGGGGATCCTCCGCCCCTGCCACGTTCGAGTCACCCGGACAGCTTGGACAGCTTCTCTCGGAACAGCCTCCTTTTCAGGAAGCCCTCGAAAACGACCATGTGCCGTCTGTAACCGGCAGTCGACTGAGAGCGGTGGCCCTGTCGGCCCTTTTCGCTCCTTTTCCCAGTCTCAGAGGCAAGGCCGCCCAGACGACAGCCCAGAGCCCGACTCTCCAGATTCTCACAACCCTCAAAAGGCCCCCTCTTCTGTGGCCGGCCTGCTCGACTGGAAGCCGCTGGGCCCCGTCGACTGTGTGGTCCACGGCTTTGTGCGTTCTGTGCGCTCCATGAAGACCAATTCCTTTATCACGCTCGGCGACGGCTCCTCTCTGGCCCCTCTCCAGGCCGTCGTCCCCGCCACTCTTGCCAACGGGTCCGTTTTCTCTTTTCTCTTTTCCTTCTCTTATCTTTTCTCTTTTCTCTTTTCTTTCCTTTTTCTCTCTCTCCGACTCTGACTCTCAGCCTCACAAACGGAGCAGCAGTCCGCCTCACAGGGTCCTGGACCCCCTCGCCGGCCGCCGGCCAGAGCCACGAGCTGCAAGTCCAGTCTGTCGAGATTCTCGGTCCCTCGGATGCTATGGTTCGTCCTGTCCTCTCCTGTTCTCCTTCTCCTCTCTCCTCTCTGACCGCCAGACATTCCCCATCCAGAAGAAATACCAGTCACCTGAGTTTCTGCGCACCCTACCGCACCTGCGCTCCCGTCTGCCCCTGAACACGACCCTCCTGCGACTCCGCTCCGACGTCATTGCCTCTCTCCACCACTTCTTTGCCTCGCGCGACTTTGTCCAGACACACCCGCCCCTGCTGACCTCGTCAGACTGTGAGGGCGCCGGCGAGGTCTTTACCGTCGAGCCAGCAGGATCCGCCTCGTCCCCGGGCTCGCCCACTGACCCGTCCGACCCTCGTCCTTCCTTCTTCCGCTCCCCCAAATACCTGACCGTCTCGACCCAGCTGCACCTCGAGGCCCTCGCCCAGTCTGTCGGCAGCGTCTGGACCCTCTCGCCCACCTTTCGCGCCGAAGAGAGCGACACGCCCCGCCACCTCTGCGAGTTCTACATGCTCGAGGTCGAGGCGAGCTTTGTCAGCGGCGTCCATGACGTCATGGATCTGGCCGAGGACATGCTGCGTGCTGTGGCTGCTCGTCTGCAGACCAGCCGCGTGGCCGACGAGCTGCTGCAGCGGCCGGCTGTCCGTAGAGGAGGCAGCAGTGGCAGCAGTGGCAGCAGAGGCAGCAGAGGCAGCAGAGGCGGAGATGCCACGCCAGCAGAGCCGTCGTCTCACCTGGCGCCGGCCGAGGAGGTGGCCCGCCGCTGGCAGGGTCTCACGCGTGCCGGCCGCCGCTGGCCACGCATCTCCTACACGGAAGCCGTGGCCCTCTTGCAAGCGGCGCCTGTCGCGTTCCAGCACGCGCCCGTCTGGGGAGCCGACCTGCAGACGGAGCACGAAAAGTACGTGGCCCAGGTGGTCGGCGAGGGCTCGCCCGTCTTTGTCACGCACTACCCGCGGGCCATGAAGCCCTTTTACATGCTGCCCACAGGGACAGGCGGAGACAGAGCCGGACGAGACACGGTCGACTGCTTTGACCTTTTGGTGCCCGAGTTCTGTGAGCTCGCCGGTGGTTCTATGCGCGAGCACCGGCTCGCCGCGCTGGTGGCGGCCATGCAGGCGCGCGGCATGCATGTGTCTACCGACTATTCTGAAGAATCCAGAGCGGCCGGGGAAGTGGCCGAGGGAAAAAAGGGCAGTCTCGACTGGTACGTCGATCTGCGGCGCTGGGGATGTCCTCCTCATGGCGGGTTCGGGGTCGGCCTGGACCGGCTGCTCTGCTACCTCTCGGGCGTACAGACGATTCGTGACACGGTCGCATTTCCCCGATGGTTTGGGCGGTGTGACTGTTGAGAAAGCGGGGAGTCTGAAGGGGGTCAGCAGGCAGCAGGCAGAAAAGAGAGGGAAAAAAAGAGGAAAAGACGAGGGGGCAGGCAGCGGGTAGAGAGGGGAGTACGAGTAGCACAGCGAGATGAACGAGAGATGAGGGTTGCACACAAACAACCGATGCAGGGAGTACAGAACAGGGGGGGAGGAGGAGGAGAGAAGAGGAGAGAAGAGGAGAGGAGAGGAGTGACTGACCAGGGAGGTACAAGAAGGGTATTACCCGAACGAACTGGATAGGAAGAGAGGCGGGTACGATCTCTAGAGTTCCAGGCTTTTTGAGGAGGGCCAGGTGCACAGGGTCACCCAGGGTGGCACGATGTCTTGTGAAAGGTTGGACGAGAAACGCCACCCTTTATTTCTTCCTCTCCCCTTCCTGCTCCTCTCCCTCTCTCTCTGTTCCTGTTCTCTCTTGTCCTGTCTTCTCCTCCTTGTTTACTCTTACCTCTTCGGACAACCGGCCATGCGAGTCATCCTGCCGTGCTCGTCAATGCCTGCCTTGCTGGGACGGTGTCGCCTAGGACGCATGCACAGCATAAGATGAGGACAAGGGCACAGGAGAGGAAAGTGGACAAGAGAGGGAGAGCAAAAAAAAGTCCAACTTGGTGGCACGACATCGCTTGTGTGCTTCTGCCTGTTCTCCTGCGCAGCTACCCAAAAGAGAGAGTGCTCTCTCCTCGTGTTTCGAATACGGGAAATCGATTGGCAGATGCCGGTAGATGAATGTCCGAATCGAGACACAATATTCCTGAACGAGACTGTGGACACTGGGCATGATGAAGAAGGACGGGCATGGGAAAAACAGGGAGTGATGAGAAAGATGGGTGAACCCTCCGTGTCCCTTGTTACATTTGTCTCTCACCGTCACACTGCTCGCCTGTTTCCTCTCAACACGAGACTGCTCAGAGTTCAATCTCGCCATGGTTGTCAGATGGCCTTTTTATGACGAGAATATCTCCACAAGACAAGCGAACAACATGTCTCTTTTTCTGTCTTTTGTTTTTTGTCTGTTTTCTGTCTGTTTTCTGTCTCTACTTTCTGCCTCTGCTTTCTTTTTTCCGTCTCTCCAGACACGCCATCCTCCTGCCTCTGCTTTTGCCTGTTTCTGCTGGTCTGCTTCGGCTACAGACGAGAAAAGAGGGTGGCGGGAATAGAACATTACACGGCATAAAAGAAGAGAAATGGAAGAGCAGAGGAAGACGGGGCACGGCAGGTTGGCCGCTGGCATTTTGATTTCCATTCGTCTTTTTCTGTGCTCCCAAGCTCGTGATGCCCGTATGGCTGTGCGACCTATACGACCTGTGCTACCTCTACTGCCTGCACTCTACTGCCTGCAATGCCTGCACTGCTTGCACTGCTTGCACTGCTTGCACTGCCTTCTCTCATGGGGTCTCTCTTGCCTATTGGTTCTCCTTTCCTGCCGTGTCGCCTGCAAGACAATATGCGACACGCGAGAGAGATGAAGGGAGGGGGGACAAGTACAGTCCTGGTCACCAAAAATAAGAAGTGGCTTGCAGCTTGACAGGGCCTGTCACCCCGAACCAGGCGAGCCGACCTAGTGGAGGCTCTCTGCTCTCTCTCTCTCTCTCTGGGTCGGACAAGGTGTGACAGGAAAGGACGAGAGAGCAAGGGGGGCAAGAGAAGAGGAAGTCAAAAACAGGGACTCTACCTGCCGTTTCTTACGGCCTTACTCTGTGGCCCCCCCTTCCCTGGGACGAGAAAGGGACGAGGAAGGAAAGAAAAAAAGGAGGGGCCAAAGCCTCTACTCGATACAACTCAAACGAGGACTCGCACAAACAGCCGAGGCAGACGTCTGATTTCGTTCTCGTACTCTCTCTGTACTCTGTGCAAGCACGCCAACGTGCTCGTGTTTCTGTTCATGCTTGCTCGTCCGTAGGAGACGCTACGCTGTTGAGGCCACTGCAGGATCTCCCCAGCGTTCAACTGCTACCACACCCACACGAGTATCACATTTCAACGGCACGATACCTCTCTCCTTGACTTGCCCACAGCCTGCCAACCGTGCCAACCGTTAACCGTCTGCCAACCGTCTTCCCCTTTGCCCCTCCCCGAACCCAGATAGCCATGGTCATGGCGTTAAAGACTGGGGGGGGGAGGGACGGATTGAAACTCCCTCTCTCCACTTGGCTCCCCTTTTTTCCGGATATACAAAAACAGACTGGTGCAGGATATACGGATCTGGGCACGGCAATGCACACGTTGTGGTGCGCGTACGCATGCTCCTCCTCCTCCTCTGGCTCCTCTCCTTCTCCTACCTGCTCCTCGTACGAGCAGCAACAGCTCCGTGCTATCAGACAAGGATGAGCGGCTCTCAGTCTGCCGCCCTCGTACGCAGCCATTGCGTACTGCGTACGTGTACAGGACTGTAGGAGTATTTTCGTAGGGATGTCGTTGTCGTGAGTGGTGGGCATTCTTTACGATGGAGGTCTGTTGTTCTCTGGCTGTCTGGCTGTCTGGCTGTCTGCTTGTCTGCCTCTGTGGCTGCCGTCGTCGTACGCACGTTGTCATACGACTACGCGAGATGACTCGTACAGATTGCACTGCTCGTCTGCACAAATGTATACGCCGTAGGAGGCTGTGCCAGATAGACCCAATAGTCTTCGTAGCGTATAAATGAATGCACCAACACTTGTTTAGTTTTGAGTACGCAGCAACCGCGTACGTACTCGTCATACTTCTTCTCCCTGGAACGTGCGACCTGTATCGAGCAAGTGACTTGGATCTCTCTTGCTCATCCCTCTCCTCCTCCCTCTCCCCCCTTCCTCCTTGCTTGAAAAGTACTTGTATCACCTACTCATACGCAGTACTTTGAAAGTCCGTGCCCGTACGAGCCGACTACCAGTACGAGTAAGGTATACTCCGTAGAGTGAGATGGTCCTGTATTTCCTCGCTCGTCAAGCTTCCCTTGCTTGTCCAGGCTACGTACTTCCTTAGCTCGTCGTTCCCAAACCCAAAAAGTTTAAACAGGTATCAAGCCACGCGTCTTGGTGCCGTCCCATTCTCTCTCTATTTTTTTTCTCCGCAAGGGGCGAGAGGGGGGGGAGATCGAGGGCTTGGACCCCTTTTCTCTCTTGACGGCCTCTGCTCTTTGTTTTCATATTTATGCTCTACGAAGAGTACGGAGTACAGTAGTCCTTGGCATCCATACACAGTACAGCTGATGAGAAAGTACTCGCACTCGCATTCGTATCTGTCCAGAATGAATCGAATGGTTTATTTTTTCTTATTTTTCTTATTTTTATAAATTTTACACATTTTATAATCATTTTCTTGTCTCTTTTTTATATCCAGGACCAGCAAGGCCTCTTGAAACAGGTAATCGATTCGATACCACATTCGGAAACAACAGACGAGATTCTCCGGCCAGCAAAAATGTTTATTTTTCGTCATTGTCAAGGATTTCTCCTGGTCTCTGCCTTTTTTCTTTCTTTTTTTCCTCTTTTTTTTTGCTTTTCCCTGTTCTCTACTCGTATTCTATTGTCACCCCGCCGCTTTGTGGCTCCGAGCCTCCGTCTGCTTTAAACTCCTCGTATTCTTTTTTTAACTAGACGTATTACGCCGAGCGTAAATGTAGTATGTATGGAAATATGGAAATACGACAATGGACTATACACAGTACGTACTGCTATGCATCGGCAAGCTTTTCATTCGTACTCGCACTCGCACTCATATGAGGAGTAGGGAGTATGCAGAAACAGTCGATGGACGTACAGAGTACAGCACTCGTACTCCGTACAGGTAGGTACACAGTACTCGCTACAAGTTGCAGCAGCGAGAAAGGGTTATCAACAAGGAAAGACGAAAAAAAGCTTTAATGGGGCGCAACCTCTACGCACTATATGGACAGAAGCATGCAAGTCCTCATTGGCTGCTGGGAATATTGCCAAGATCTTGTCTCTTCTTGACCATGTTCTTGTCGTTTCTTGGTACGTTGCAGACCATCCTCTTTGGGGTTGATGCATTTTTTGGCTTCGTCACAAGTACGAGTCACCATGTACGTGTGCACTCAGAGGTACTACTACTCGTACATAGTATGTATACGTAAATCAGTGTGGAATGACGGGATCACGTCGATCGTGGTTGTCTCTGCTTTTGTTCCCCTTTCCCTCGGATAACTCGGCAAGTGTCGTGCAGAATACCGCGGAGAGGAGAGACAGAAAAATACGAGAGAGAAAACAAGTCCAATGGAAGGCAAGAGTAAGAAGAGCATGAGTGTGCCATGAAAGAATCGTCGTCGCCTGCCATTGTGTCTTGCCTCTCCTTCTCACGGCTTCTGGCCCAGAAAAGGACAATGTAATAATAATAATAATAAAAAAAGAGGTGGACGGGAAAAGCCATGACCTTATCCATCAAGCCAAGTGAAGGCCGCGTCAGCTCGTGGGTTCCAAAGTTTAAGAAGGGGGTCTCAAAGTGGAATAGGTCTAGTGGTAAGGGGTTTCTTGGCAGATTGGAGGTGCAGGGGGTGTGTACTTTGTCTGTGGGGAGGGGGGCGGGAGAGAGAGCGAAAGATACAATGTAATGTGATTAAGAAGTCTTCTTTAGCTGGTGATAGGTCATGGAATTACGGAGTATGGGCAAGAGAAGGGGGTCGGCATGAGACGGAGAATATCAAAAGAAGAAAGTCATCAAAAGGCCAAGAAGCCAAATGAGACCACCAAGAGAGGATTGTTTTGGGAAGAAGAAATAAGAATACGAGCTGTAATCTGCTACGTATATGCAGTACTCCGTACTCCGTATGGATTCACTCTACCCACAGACGCCTGCTGGTAGGAAAAAGAAGGATCGGCTGCTACGGATCATGAGTCGAGGCATGAGAAGAACGAGTTACTTTCAAACCATAAAACGTCTGTGCAGATCGGTCTACCATGTACTTACTCGTATTATTCTGTCTTTTTTATCTTCTACTCGATTGAACGCTCTGCGAACTCGTTCTTGCTGTCTTAATTCTTACGAGTACAGCTCACTGCGTGTCGTGCTTTTGCCTCTTCTTGCACAAGTGCAGACTTTCAGGTTAGGTCTTGCCGCGGTGCACTTGCCACCTTTGTTCTTATCTTATTTTAACCGAGAGTCTGGACCTCGCACGATCGAGGGTCATGGGGAGTCTTGGCAACTAGTTTCGGAAGAGGGGATAAAAAAACAGTGAGCCAGAATAAGCAAGGAAAATGGGAGAAATAAAGGCAAGACATGCAATCCTGACCTAGAGAATGAGTCTGATCGGTCTGTTTTGCCTTGTCCTTGGATTCACATGGGGAGGGGGGCTGATGCACCTTCATCTCCGAATGTGATATCTTGGGATCACAAAGAAACGTATCCATCTCGTTTCTCTTTTTCCAAATCTTTCTGTTTCTGTCATTTTTGGGGGCTCTTCTACTCTCCATTCGAGCGACTGTACGCAGTATCTGCCAGTCGTTTTTCCTGTACTGCGCAGAGGGAAAAATGAAGAAAAGGGAAAAAAAAGGATTGACCCACAGGAGCAGGGCTTGTCCACGTCCCAACGAATTAAGCTTAAGCGGTGTCGGGCATGGCTCGGGACTGTTCAGGAGGGTGTGTATTTTGGCAAAGGGGGTGTATGTAGAGGGGGTGCATCTAGAAGACAACATTTTGACTCGTACCGTGTGCGTACATAGTACATAGTACATACTCATATACAAGTATACTCATACATGACTCGTACAAGTACAAGCATCTGGTACACTGTACTCATATGGAAGCCATACCTGGCTCGGCAATCAACACGGAACTGCTGTCTTTCTCATAGTGGATGAGTGCAGAGTACTCATATACTCCGTACGAGTAGATGCGTACCCGTACGACGAGTAACTCGCAATCGTGGAAAAAGTGCAAATGTCAGCAACTTACTCCGTAGACCCATTCCTGTTCTGATTCCAGACCTTGCCTGTCATGCGCAAGATAGACCGCCTTCTTAGCGAGCCTGTTATCATGGTGCCAAGAAAGTAATATACACTGTAATAGTAGCAAATAAAAACGGCTACGTAGGCCGCTATGCCTATCTTGTCTCAGGAGGGTGAGCAACTGACATGTGCTCATGCCAATAGACTACAAACATTGTCTAGTACTCGTAGTTTCTCACACTGCCCATTCTGGGTACAGGCATGCGTGCGGGAGAGACGATGGCGGCAGACCCCATCTGAGGATTCCGATCCTGTTTCCAGCGGAAAACGTAGATCCGGAGCATCTCTTCCTGCTCTCAAACCTGCAGTCTTGTGCTGAGTGATGCGAGATAGCATCCTTTGCCGGGTAAAGAGAGCAAAGACAAGAAAGGACAAGAAATGAAATACCGATAAGAAATCAACTAACGAAAAATGAAAAATACAATAAACGGGAGACATACGAAAAAAAAAAAGAGAAACATAGCACAGAAATGGACTGGATAACAGCCAGACGGATGAGTGGTCATTTCTAGAGAAACTCTAAAAGACGGACCGACCATAGATTGGATACAAGTTTCTTTTGCTCTTCATCTCGATCAGCCGCCGAAAAGAGAGATAAGCAGGTCATCCTGGAAACCTGTTTTTGATTGCTCTATTACTCGTACATTGGATCGGACATTCTTTTCCGCCCATCTTCCATCTTCGCCGCCCATCTTTTTTGCCCTCTCCCACCCTCCTCACGCACCCTTTTCGTCTCGCGGTACCTGCACCCCCAGTGCCGTGCGCACCAGCTTACGGACGAGAGGGATGAGCGGGGGCGAGGGGGAAGAAGGGTAGAAGAGAGTGGGAGATTCTGACAGCCAATATTGCTATATACAGTATGCGTGCAGTCTTGTGTTGTATCCAGCAGCTGGGTGTCATACCCTCATGCTATCCGCTATCCTTGCACACGTGAATGTGTAAGCTTCCGTCTTGGGTCGCTTACTGTTTGTCATGTTTCTATATTTTGTACCATGTATGATATACGTAAATGGATGGGAAAAGAGGCAGGAGACAAGAAGGCAGGTCTTGTGATTGAGACTGTTCCCCCCTTCCCCCTCCCCCCGAGAGAAGGAGGTTCTGTGCCTCCTACCGCTCTCAGCCACCCCGTTCCTCTACTTTGCATTCTGTTTCTCGCTCGTGGCACGCTCACACGAGGCACGACGCTTGTAGCTACGCAGGATGAAATCCAGCCAGGGAAGCAGCGAAGCCAGTGAAGCAAAACAAAAGCAGAGACCATGCAGACTAAGAGAGGCTCTGATATATCACTTCTTGGATGCTCCCTCTGGAGGCCACCTCAAAGCAATGCCTCGCAAAAGATGACAGCTCGCCTTCCACAGAGAATCCTGTTTTTCATTTTGCATGATCAACCGACACCGACACCGACCGCCGACTCTTCCTTTCCTCTTTCTTCCTCTCTCCTCTTCTCGTCTCCTCCTCTCTCGTCTCGTCTCCTCCCCTCTCCACCTTCTATCCCAATGCGGTTGGTCGTCTTGGTGGCAATATCGCTGTGCAATTGTGCAATGCCCAAACAATAGCATACGACACAATAGTTTTAACTCGATACGGCGAGCTTGCTCAACAAGCTGTCACAAGCGTGGACACGCGTGCTCATCATCTCTCTCTAGTCTCTCTAGTCTACCTGGGCGGAGTTTTCCGTGCCTTTTCCGCACGTTTTCCGCACCCTACTACGGAGTATGAGTATATATACTGAGTATGTATACGCACGAGTATGTACTCGTATTATTCCGTCGCCTCACTGACGTCGACTCCGCCCATCTGGTCCTGGCACTGCCAAGTCCATGACTCTTTTCCAAGAGTACAAAGTAGGAGACTTGTATGATTACAAAGGGAGTGCTCATCTTGCGAGTTGACGACGGCTCATATAACTCGTTACATGTTGCGTAGTGGTGTGCGCGTTCATGTGGCTGTGGTGCTCCAGTACAAAGCATGCCAGAAAAAAAAAGGGAAAAAAGGGAAAAATAAAATGAGGGCGCCGTAAGAGTAGTAGAATAAGCCCCAGTCTAGACCGTTGCATCAACTACCTCCAACCCCCCCCCCTTTGCCCTTCTTGGCTGGTGGAGAAAGCCGCTGCGCACGTACGAGTTATTTGTCTATACTATGTAGAGTCTTACGCAGTAGAGAGTACTGCGTACTGTTGAGTACTCCGTAGCATTTGCGCAACGTGGCAAAATAGGTTCTGCCGTGTTTTAAAAAAAAAGGATGGCGTCGAACGACGAGTTAAAAATTTCTTGGTCGACTAAATACGAGTACGATGCAGGAGTTGAAGAAAATGCGCATATATTGAGCTTCACTCTTGAGTACCGTGAGATCAGAACTCAAAACAAGTCGTGCTCCCAACAACAGATGATTTGTTGTGTCCTGTCTTTTTTTTTTGTCCTCTTGTCCCCGTGTGCTCGTGTTCGATTGGATGGAAACGGTCGAGATGAATCCAGATAAAAGACAGTTTCGTGCCTCTCTCAGTCTTTTTTTTTTTTTTTTTTTTTTTACAACCATAACCAACGTTTCACTCCAAATTAAAATTGATACTGGTACTGCGTAACTCGCTCGTATCTGCTCGCACGAGTACGCAATAGTTTGAGTAACAAGAAACTCGGCCTCGTACTCGTATTTTGTACGCGTAACGGCTCCACGTTACGTTCCGGTTAGGGAAGTCAACTTGTTACAGTTGAGTACGAAGTAGATGAGGGCAATAAACGCAGCAGATGAGTACGGTGTACGCAGTACAAAGTATGGAGTACGCAGAGGATAGAAAGACCCCCTACCATGTACTAATGTAACATGTACTCGTACGTACGTACGCCGCACTCCGTCCTGCATACTGAGTACTCAGTAGTCTTGCTGTTGGCGCGGCCTTGTTTCCTAAGAGAGAAAGGATCGGCCTAGTCAAGAAAGCGTGCGACCTTGTTCAAACCCTTCTTACTTTCTTTTTTGGACTGGACTTGTCAGATGGGTCCACCGGGACTGCCGGAGGACAGAAGCGACCCAGACGTACCCGGAGGATGACTACCAGATATGCCACTCACAATCACCGAGGCCAGAATATACGTACTCTACGAGTACTCGTACGAGTACGTCGCAAGCATTTGTATCCGCACTTGTGCAGATTCCAACTCTGTGCCCTGTATCGAGAATGTTTTGTTTCTCATCACTCCCTAGCTGGTGTCTCACCACTTATTCGCTTAACTTGCAGTGTACTGCGGACTCATATGTACGAGCCCTCGTCTACGCAGAATGGGTGTGAACTGGATTTCTATTTTCATCTCCCGTCTGACTCGCCTTCCCAACAAGTCTTGTGATCTGTGCGGAGTATGAACACAAGAGGGTGTACTCGTACGGAGTACTATTCGCATGAATAACTCGCATGTACTCGTACAGTACGTACACCGTACGAGTCATCACTCACACCGCACCCGAGACGCTTTTACTGCACAGGTACATAGTAGGATTGGCTACGGTGTGCATACTCCGTACGTTACGTGTACTATACTCCGTACATTCGAGTAGGTACGAGGAATTATCTCAACACAACAGCAATACTATCGGACCATCAGTGGAGGCGCTCGGTATTTGAGGTGCAGGCAGGAGAGGAAAGCCCGTCTTTCTCTCTCTCGAATTTCTCCTCTTTTCATTTTTTCTCCCTTGCTCTCTAAAAGGATCGCCGTCGTATATGCTTCTTTCTATAGAAGCTTACTCCAGACTATCTGGAAAAACGATGGCCGGGAATGCTTCGGTCGCATGCACGAGGATGGAATCCATCACACCAATATTAACTTGTGTGATGGACTTTTTCAGTACTCCGTAGTCAAACTGTCACAGTCAAGGTGCGGAAATCTGTCCCCTCTTGGTAGGCAAAAAAAGTACAACGGTACCCAGTACAAGTACGACGCTGCTGACAGGTAAGAACGCCTCGTCAGGGCGAGGTGCAGCTAGGGCTCGTACGAGCACTTGCCATGACTAGGATCATGATGCGGACTGTTTCTGTGAGAGGTGTCACCATCTTCATCTTCCTTTCGACTCCCTCCCTCTCCCCTTTTTTTATTTTATTTTCATTTCCTTCATTTCCTCGCCATTCTCTCCTTCTTCTCTCTACTCGTACAATGTACTTTTTCCCTCACAGTCCTACGAAGTACACTCTCACATCTCTTATCAGCAGACAAGACAGGCTCTTATTGTCTTGAGAGTTTGTAATCATTAGTAAATCCGGGGCAGCATCACTAATTCTACGGGCGCATAAGAGCCTAAAGCAATGCTACTAAAATGTCAACCCAGCTTGCGCCTGCATCCACTCTCATGCTTGGAAGCGGGTACGAGAAAGAGAGAAGGTGGTGGCTGACAGCAACGCTGCGACAGGATGGAAGAGAAATTTTCCTGACAGACAGGCAAAGAGGGGAGGAGAGAATCCGTTTTGGGTACTTTGCCGGTGCGCCAAGAAAGGATGAAGGAAGAAGGATTGTGCGCCATGTACTATGTATACTTTGTACCTCTTGTACAGGTACTCGTAAAGCGAAAGCGAGCATGTACTGTATGTATACTGTACATGCACTGTCTTGTCCTGGTACATACTATGTACGTACTCTGCGCAGTGCCGTACTGCATAATACTGCATACTCGTACTTGGCTGCACAATGAGCGAATTTTAGCCACTGTCACAATGTGGCTTGCATCTTGACGTACTCGTAGAAACTTTGTCGTAACTCTGTATAGAAAAGTACTCGTATCTCGTATTCGTGCGTACAATGTTCTCGTACTATGTACAGGAAATATAAGAAAGGAAATGGAAAATTTTAAAGTAAAATCAAATATGCCCACTTGATGCGTTCGCCCCTCTCATGGTGCCCTCCCCCGGTCGCTAGAAAAATTAAGCTTGAAATTTGCCAAGTCTTCACAGGAGTGGCAGGGTACTGTGTACATGATCAAATAGACCGAAAAATGGCCCCTAGACCCTTCTCTGGCCCCCCGACACCAACAGCTTGGATGTGGAGCTACTGCGTACTGGTTACGTGGACATGCTCAGACTAGTGCCAGTAGTGCCAGTAGTCTAATAATCCATTTTCTTACTTTTGGAGACGCAGTACGTACTCTGTATATTACTCCGTATATTGTGTGCGAGTAAGAATGCAACGAGTACGCAGTACGGAGCCCCATCTGCCTCGAGTGCGCAGATTATTATTATGCAGAGGTACCTGTACAAAGCATGGGTTGAGCTCTTCCCTACGGAGTACTCGTCTATTCGGCACACCGTTCTCCGTACTTCCAGGCTTCCATGCGACTCCGCGAGTCCGCCGTCAGAAAGTTTAGATAAAGACGAGGGTTCGAGTACATGCCAAGAACAGTCGCGTGGCGAGCAATGTAATGCTTGCATTGCCGGCTGTGCGACTACGTACTAATACTCGTACTCCGTATGTACGCTGTAGAGTTCTCTACTCCGTGCAATGTACTCATCTTACGGACTGCCCGTCTGAATCATGTCTATTGGCTAGACAACCCATTCCAAGTGCACGGCAATATGTGTCCTATGTACTCCGTACTCCCCGCCTCACTGTCAACTGGTTTCCCGCTTACTCCGAGCCCTTTTTTTTTGCTCGTACTCCGAACGCAATACGCTACTATGTATGTATCCTGCGCCTTGTATACAGCGTACAATGTACCAATGTCAGAATCAAAGTTAACTTCTCACCAGCATAGCGTCTTGGCTGCAGCTCGTCCTATTTGCTTGGCCTGCCTTGGCCCTGCCTGGGCATATTTGCTTGGCCACCGCTTGGCCCTCTTGGCAGATGTCGTCTTTTGCCTTGATCTTTTTTGCCTTTTGTGCTTGTCACTTGTGTTCTGTTCTCCTCTGGGCTTTGCGTGCACCAATCACTCACGCCAAGGACAGCCTGGAGCCCACGGTGTATGACTATTATGTACTTTGTCTGTGCAAGCTTTCTCCTTCTGCCTATTCGTATTTCCGACTCTTGTTCACGTAATCCGTTTCAGCGACCCACTGGCGTTGTACGAGTTAGTGCCTCGCTAACTTGTGCACAGTATGGGTCCATCGTTAGCATCGTTTTTTGATAGGTCCTTCTACTGCGTATAGGGAAAGGCTTCTATGCCCACCCCTCCCACCTCTTCTGATAGCGCACTACTGCGTCCTCACACGTTGTCAGAGCCTATCTGACATGCCACGGCGGAAATGATTGAGCAATCTTTGCCATCGTCTTGCTACGGTACTCTACACGCAGTACACGGTATACTGCGTACATGTCCTCACTTGTACATGTCGACTTTTTGCTGACACGACCAGGACCGTAAGCGGCATCCTGACAAGAGTAAGTTCTTACATCTTGTGTGCAAAGTCACACTATACATGTACGGAGTAGGGACCTGTACTCGTATTGCCACCGAGAGTCAAGTACAGGTACAAGTACTATGTACTCCAACACCACCTGCCAAGACCGACCCACTTCTTGCCGTTCTTCCACGGGGCATAAGAAGATGCAGCAGGAAAAAAGAAGAAAAGAAGAAAGGTACAAGGTACAACCATGAGATACTACTCACATACCACTAATATGTATGTACTCCGTAGTAGAGTGTACGAGTAATTTTGCGCAGTCCAATGTGGTACAACCATCATCTTACAAACGAGCAGGTTAAAGAGCGAGGCGGAAATAATTAAATTTTATATAAAAAGGATTAAATAAAAGGAAAAGAAAAATAGAAAAATTAAGAATAAGAATTAAGAATTAGAATAGGAAAGAACTAAAGCAGGAAAGAATGAAATAACCAGAGGCCACACTCTATTCTTCATTCCTTCCAACTTTGTACAATCTGACCCATCCTTACGAGCTTTCCCCCCTCCCCATCTCAAACTTGAACGACCTTGCTCTCCTGCTCTGGTTCCTTGTTTCTCTTCCATCTGTCTCTTGTTTTTTCTGTTTCTCTTTTTTTTACTTCCCTGTCTCTGTTTCTCTTCAGATTTCTTTTCTCCTAATCCGTCGCCTCGTCACCATCCACTGCCCTCTCCTCGTATTTTTCTCTGACACCAGCAATCAAGAAAACGAAAAAAAAAAAAAGGTACGTGGTTGTCTCTTGTGTCTGGACCGCTAGGCCTCTGGTTTCTGTCTCTCTCGCTTGTCCTCTATTACCCACTGCACCTTACCCACCATCCTGGAACAAGAGTCTGGAGCAGCAGCAGCAGCAGCAGCAGCAGCAGAAGCGAAAGCGAAAGCAGAGAAATGGCAAACAAAAGAGCCGAACAAGAGAAGAAAAGAACTGGGACTCTGGCATGGATAGACGGCAGGCTGTTTGTGGCCGAGGAGCATGCCAGCAGGCTCGCCACATGCCATGGCTCCGTCGGTCGCAATAAGCTTCGGGGGCCAACATCACTGGACGGCATGACAGCTCGCGGGACCGATCATCCATAACACCGGGACGGTTGAATGGCAGGACTTGAAAGGGAGAGAGAGGGCGGGGGAGAGAAGGGGCCAAGGGAGTCCAGTCCAGTGCTCCTGGGGCTTCAGGGCTCCTGGGACTCAAGGGGCTCAAGAAAGGAAAAAGAACAAAAGACAAGAGGATCCCTCTTTTCATAGAGACACGTCCTGCAACAATGAAACAGGGCCGATGAAGAGAAGAGGAAATACTCACCATGGGCAGTACTCGTACTGTCTGACCAGTTTGACCAGGATGGTTGGTCTCCATGATCTTGGCGGATCATCTTGGCTGCACGACCCTGTTTCGACTCTGCGTACGGATCTGTCAATGTCATTTTTATTCCGACTTTTGGACCATCGTCTCTCGTTTTCCGTCTCTCATCTCGCTGGTCTCGTCTCTCGTTTCTCATCTACGTCTTTGATTCTGCTTCTCATCGACAATGGCTCTGCTGCTCGGCTCATCTCGACTCTTGTCTCCCTTGTCTCCATCTCCACTGCCATCTTCATCTCTGTAAATGAGGACGGTCCTCCCCCCTGGCCCCATACACTGCACGAATGGCTAGTGTCACTCGTACGAGCAACCTCTGTTATAAAGCCACTTACCAAACAAACCCGCTGCGGAACGGACCCACTGCCCGGACGCTCATCGACAGACAAGGACACTGATCATGAGCATGTTTTTCCATTCCGCGCTTGCTCCTCTCCACAATTGATTTCTCTCGTTCTGTCACCCTCTCTCTTCTCCTACTCTTCTCTCACACCCCCCCCCTCCCTTCCTCTCCTTTATTACTCTCTTCTTTCCGCCAATCGTTATGCGTTGCACCTCTTGAGCTTGCCCGTGGATCTCCTCGTCGTCCTTCCCACCTTGTCTGCGTTTCAGAACCTTCCTCGACTTGTTCGATGCAATGGGAACAGCAGAACCAGAAAACAAGGCCGTGCTGGGATGTTAAAAATAAAATTAAGAATGAATAAGAATTGAAAACAGAACAGCAAAGAGGCTAACGTCATCAAGCCCGCCCTCTTACGAACCGCCTGCCCACAGGCCACCCCCCCCCCCCCCCCCCAAAAAAAGCCAAAAAGTCAAAAAGCCAGCTCAACAGCGTTTCACTTTCTCAAGCTTTACGAATCACTACGAATCACTGCGAGTACTTGTCTACTTGTCTACTTGTCTGCTCGTCTGCTCATCTACTACTTTCAGTACGTTCCATCATACTTGTACTTTGTACTCAATTCGTGCACGCCGATCTTTTACACTTCCCCTGCTCAGGCACGCCGCGCAACGCCTACGGAGTACGCAGTACGAGTACACAGTACACAGTACGAGTACATTGTACGCAGTACAAGTACTAGTCTAGGCTCTACTGCGTACCCCCCTCCCTGTACTTGCCGCGTGGCCTGCTGCGTTTGCGCTACTGTGTACGCTATACTAACTCAATGTCACAGCGCTCCAGCAAGCTTACATAGTATAGCATTAGAGCATTGCCCACCGTACATTGTACCTCCACCCTCGTACACCCTTCTTCTCCCCCTGGCAGACCAACTTTAACCTCTCTTTGGGGAGGGTTCCAACTTTTAGCTTGCACCTTTTTTTTTCCTGCTGGCGCTGCGGGAAACGAACGTCCACAAAGAAGGCTCCACTGATTTTCCACCTTGGCTTTGTCTAAATAAAGCATACGACGCAACACTTTTATTCTTAATTATCGGCTTCTCCCTCCCCTTACGATCTTAATTCTCTCCTCCCCTTTACTGTTCTTGGGCTCCTTTTTTCTAGATTCGCCTGGATGATTTCCAACGATCTCAGGATCTGTATCAAGAACAAAGCAAGAGAGCCAACAACCGGTCCAACCGGTCCAACCCACTCCTGATCTTATCAACGTCCTCACCATCTTGACCACCTCGACACCTTCACCGTCACCACTCCTCTCTGTCAAGACGGGCTGGTGAGAGGAGAGAGCTTCGAATACGCAATTGGGCGATCGAAGCAAGCTACCCAGCTCTGAAATCAAGCTCTCTTTTTTTCTTCTTTTTTCTGCCGTTCTTTTCTCTCCTCGCAAAATGGCACAGAAACATCCCATGGAGACCTACCACGGCATCGTGCGGACACCTGCCGACGCCATCAAGCTATTCGAGGCCTGTCGCCTTGGCCTGCTACCACGCGTGCAGCGCAGGTTGTCTGAAAAGGAGCGCCAGGCCATCCGGTCAGGATCTGTCTTTGTTTGGGACGAGCGGGAAGCCGGCATGCGGCGCTGGACGGATGGCAAGTCTTGGAGCGCCAGCCGAGTCTCCGGCAGCTTCCTCACCTACCGCGAGATGGAGGGCAAGCGAGGCGGTGGCTTCAACACCATCCGCCGCGTGAGCGGCAAGACACCCGACTCAACCGGCCGCATCAGCGACGAGGAGCAGGACGACGGCGAGCCCGACGGCTACCGCTACAAGGCCGACGGTCTCATGAAGCAGTCCTTTAGCATCACCACCTCCAACGGCCAGCACTTGCATCTCATCTCCTACTACGCCCGCCCATCGCCCGGCGAGCCAGAACTGCCGCATCCCACGACTGACCCGGCTCTACGCAGTGTCATCCCCGTCAAGGGCATGTACCCCGAGTCCAGTCTGAGCGACAACACTCCCATTGCCGCCGTGTCTCGCGTGCCCATGAACGCCCAGCAGCCGCACCACCACGCTCATCACGCGGGCGCTGTTCCTCCACCCCCGCCAGCACACTACGCCCACCATCTTCACCACCCACACGGCCAGCCGCAGCCGCCGCCCTTAAACACCGGCGCCGCTCACCTACACCAGCCGTATCCGCCCCCTCCATACAGCCATCAACCGCCAGGCTACTCTTGGCCGCCGTCTCCCAATGCCACTCCGCCATATGGCCACCCCTACAGCATGTCGTCTACTCCTTCTTCCGCCACTCCCTACCCACCACCGCCATCATCAACCCGCCACTCGCCTCCGCCTCACCTCGCACACCCTGCGCCTCCTCACTCTCAGTCTCCCTACTATCACCAGCAGCACGCTCCAGCTCCTCCCCTGCCACAGCCGCAGAAAAACACCTACACCAGCGGTCCATCCACACCATACGACCAACGCGTCTCCCTACCGCCACCCCCGGCAATGACCAACGGTGCGGCCCGAACGACTCCGCCTTACAGCCAGCAGCCACCACCACCTCCGCCACCATCCTCCTCCCATCTCTCCCCTCACGGCCACCACCTCTCCGTGGGTGGCTCGCCTCGCTCTCTCTACCGCCCGCCTACACTTCCCCCAGTCTCGACGGCTCCGTCCATGTCTTCCTCTTCTGCCTCGGGCACGCCAGTCTCTTCTTCCTCCTCTGCCAGTACTGCCATCTCTTCCTATGCCACTCCGCCAGGGTCGCGGAACACGCTGCCGCCTGTGTCCCTGGCCATCTCAGCACTGGCTACAACCATGGCCGTTGCGTCTGCCCCTCACGGCAGTGGCAACGCAGGTCCCCCGCCAGCCCTGACGCCACCAAGACGTCTGTCGCCATCACCGACTACGAGCACGTACGCGGCCGACATGGCGAGCGCTGCTGTGGCTCCGCCTTCTGCCAACAAGGCCAGTCTCTCGGCACTTTTGCATCCCACCCCAGCAAGCTCCGAGCCCAACAGTGCCCGCGCTGGTAGCACCAACAGTGCCGGCAGCTCGCCGCGGTATATTGGGGTTCCACCACCAGCTCTAGGCAGTCCAGCGAGCGTCAATGGCGGTGGTCTCGGCAGCAACGGCAACGGTGCTGCGATTACTAGTGGTGGCAATGGCCCCATGCCACAGCAATACTTGCAACTTGCGCCGTCTGGTGAGGATACACGAGCTCTGTCGCGGCTAGACAGGAAGTTTTGCATCTGAATGGGAAGACATGGATTTTATGATTGTATATCGATTTTTGGGAGGGATTTCTTGTTTTTTTTGTTTTCTTTTGTTTCTCGTCCGTCTTTTTGTGCGTGGAGTCTCGGGTCAGCTAGAGATGGTGGATCATGTCCTTTACATTTATGTCTGTATGTTTTGATTTCTCTTGTGGCTTGGGCTCCGGATTTTCTGTCCATCGACGATTGATTTAGGGGCGGTAAAGAGAGCCTTTGGTAGGACTGGCTATACCTGACACATGGCCGTCGTCGGTGAACGAGACGTGTTCTTTCATTTGGGTGGTATTTTGTCTTTATTTGTTCTTTTTCCCTTCGTTGGGACGTTATTCGCAGAGACGGAATTTCTGTGGTTTTCTCTTGGATGTTATTCAAAGGTCGGCTTATTGTCTTGAATCTGTCCTGTATTTCTTTTCTGGCATGAGCGGTGTGTAAAATGATATTTTTAAAGAGTCTTTCAATTGTTGGTCAGCCATCGTAATATGACAATGCTTCGGTATCGGTTTGTCTGTAGGACGAGATTCGATCTCTGAGTCAAAGTGGTGCGTTGCCAATCTTATTGGATATATATAGTACTAGGTGACGATGCTACATGTCAAGTGTCCAGGACTGTTTGTGACTACTTGTACTATCCTTCTTGTTGTGTCTGTCACAAAACTTCATCTCAATTTATTGTTTCTCTGTTGGTTGTATTGGTATTTTCTACATAGGAAAAAAATTTACTTTCTCGTTCAAATATTATTATTATAACAGCTTCGTCTAACTCTTTGTAATTGCTGACTTTCAGTATATAAATTATTTGCTTTCTTGGTTGTTTACAATTTGTGTTGTTGTTTATTCTAATATTACGAGTTTTTATTACCTATTTCTTTATATTTAACATTTCAAAATTACGGCAAAGCACAGTAATGTAAAGAAAACACACTCGTACAAACCCCTAGATAAGGCAAATAGAAAACAGAATTTAAAGCATAAAGCAGTCCTTTAAAGTGCTACGCATAGCAACTGATTATAATCTCGGAAAAGCCTCGGTTTGTGGCGGGTTGCCATTCCTTGAGTAAGAATACCATGTATCGACGTCTTACTGGTAAAGGGTGGCAAGAGTCAGATATAAAGCATCGCATCTTCTATCCACGTGTCCTACGTACGTATAAATTTTTGATAAAACCTATATACTAGTCATCACAAAGTGGTTACTCCGTATACAGTACTGTGTATTCAAGTTTGGTGACACGATGATGGACTACAGAGTATGGGATGATGTTGATAGACATGACCCACTTAAATGCACGGGATATTGCACGTGCGCATAAACTCGTACGAGTAACACCGAAAGAAGGAATAGTCAGAAATGAAATACGACCAGATACGGCCATGCCCTGAGAGGATCACCGCCAGTATTACCCCTCGGCACATTACGGGTTCTCGGGTGGCCACATTTTGTGGTGAGAATCTAGACGCGCTCCAACTTTGAGTGCACGAGTATACGAGTATACGAGTAGCAGATAAAACCAAAAAAGACAAAAGAACAACCAAAAAAAACAAAGACAGAGCACGATCGAGATGCCGAGTTGAAGATAAAAAGGGTGAATCTTCAAAGAGGAGCAAGAGGGATCACATGACAAGAAAGGGAGCAAACTATTGCAGCGCCATTGCTGAAAATAGATCGGCGATGATGGGATTACAATACGTACGGAGTAGTAGAAAGAGGGAGGATAAGGATGGGAGGGAAGGGGGGGGACGGGTAGAAAGAAGAGAAGAGGGAGAAGGGAAGGGTGAGACGAGGAGAAGTACGAGTACGGAGTAGGTAGTACTTTGTAGAGAAGTAAAAGGGATGGAAAGAGGGAAAGAGGGAAAGAGGACGAGAAAAAAAAGGGAAAAGGGAGGGGGAGGTCATCGGGGAATGGCGTATGATCCAGAACGTACCGAGTTTCTTTTTTTTCCTTTTTTTTTCTGAGATTGTTGTTTTATTTTGAGCTGGGCGGCCAATCAGAAAAAAGAACGGGCGAAAAAGGAAAAGTGGAGTGGGATCATCCTTTGGCATGACAAGCCCGTAATCAGGGAGCCATGCGGAAGGTGAAGAAGAACGAAAGAGTACGGGAGTACTTGTGCGAGAGCGTACGAGTACGCTTACGGAGTACTCGTCGCAGAACTCAAAAGTCTATCACAGTTATCGGGCGCTAAGCACACCAAGGCTGGCATTAGCGCAACGGGGGAGAGAAGGTTGCCACAATAAAGTGGCTGTGCGAACTTGACCGCCACGAGCACTTGTACCTCGTACCTTTGCACCTCGTTTCTTCAGAGGAGGGTAAAAAAAAAGGTCAGGAGACGGAAGGTGCGCACCCGTGACCATGCATCTCTGTACGTTAGAAATGCTCCCGTATCTTAGTCCAACGGTACCATAAAAGTACCTTTTTTTTCCCAACCCTTGTTTTGATTTATTCCATTTATCTGCGTATCTGCAGACACCGACACTTTTCAAGATCTGTACTCTTATCTTGCATTGTACAAATGAACATGTTCAGCACAACCCGATGAAACAGAAGAAAAAAGGACTGGGAGTGCCGATGTGAAACACAATGCAAGGGAGTGAAAGGAAGAACTGCAAAAGTAGGAGAGCAAGAAAAGCAGGGAAAGCAAGAAAAGAACGAGGAGAAAGAGCCAGTACTGTGTACGCAATAAGCAAAGTGCTCACTGTCTTTTTGCTCGTAGATGTCTTGACAGTGTCTTACCCAGATTCTCTCTCTCTCTCTCTTTTTTTTTTTTTTTTTTTTTTTCTATTCCCCCCTCCCCCCCCTTCGTTTTGCTGGGCACCCTTGGGCTGAAGAGAAGATTTGGGTCACTGGCAAAGAGCAAGATGGAACAACACTGTATGGAAGGTCGGTTCCTGTCCAACAAGGCCTGGTACATGCGAGTAGTACTCGCAATGTCGTTTAGTCCAGCCGTCCAGTCTCCTGCTTCTGCTGCTGCTCGTCCATACACTGTACGAGGCCGTTTTCTGCAGCAGGCCGATCTCGTCTTTGTACATCCACAGTGTACGCCGTATGCTTTGTTGCGAGTATCGAATCACAGTGTGCACGTACTGCGTGCTGCATGCTGCGTGAGAGTACTGCGTAGAGAACCCGGGCCACCATGTGCCAATCGCCCCTGGGACACCTTTGCCCATCCTCCTCCTTCCCCCCCCGGTCTTTGTCTGCTCCTTCTCCTTCTGCGAAAATGCGTGTGTGCGCGCGTGTCTGTGTCTGGTGCGCTGTTCATCATAGAGACCCACATTAAAATAACACGCAGCCCAACCGCCCGCTAATAAAGGCGTGTGATTTTACGGGTAGCGCACTTGTACGAGTACTCGTATTATGTTATTATTTTTTGCTCTTGCCTTTTTTTACACTAAAAAAAAGAATGCTGCAACCGCACTTACTGATTGCGCCGCGACCCCCGCTCCCATATATAAACAACCCACCCAGCAGGCGCGCAGCTGCCCTCTTCTTCCCCCCGATGTTCCTTCTTTTTCTCCTCTCTTCTCCTCTCTCTCTCTCTTTCTCTTCTTTGTATCTGGTCTCATTTTCATTCCCCAGCAGCTTTGGATTTGAATATTTCTTCTGGCTATAAGTCTTTCTCTCTTCAACGTCCTTTCCCATCTCATCATCTCATCGCCTTTTGCGACAAGAAACTCTTTTAAACTTTCCCCCTCAACCACCATTTTTTACAATGCCTCCGAAGAAGACTGAGAGTGCCTCCAAGGCCAAGCCTGCCCATGGCACATACCAGGTTTGTCCATCTCACTCCTCCACAGATAACAGGCGTATCCTGAAAGCTGCTTCTCTTTGCGCGATCCCGAATTTTATCTTACGGTCGCAAAGTGTCTCGAGCCAGCGCTAACCATTTCTCACAGGACATGATCACGGATGCCATTATCTCGGTAAATAGCACCCATTCTCCTAGCGCACGAGCTGCTCTGCCCTCCTGCTGCTTTCTTTCCGTCATGCTGTCAATTGTGATCATTTGCGACGTGTTGCAGATGGGTCCCTTTTCTGCACCGTGACGTGCGCGCAAGCATTGCGCATTTGGTCTGAACGAAATGCTAACCTGTCTGTTCTCACTCTGCAGCTCAAGGACCGCAATGGCTCAAGGTATGTTTTGGAATCTATGAAAAATAAACAGCGCAAAATACGCGCAACGCGTTCCAGAAAAACGAGGAATAATTTCAGGACCATGATGCTAACCTTTTGCATAGCCGGCAATCTCTGAAGAAGTATGTCAAGGCGAACAATAATCTGTCCGTCTCTGACACCATGTTCGACTCGCTCTTCAACAAGGCCCTTCGCGCCGGTGTTGAGAAGGGTGTGTTTGAGCAGCCCAAGGGCGCATCTGGTGGCACCAAGCTGGCCAAGAAGGCCGCCAAGCCTGCCCCGAAGAAGGAGGCCGACAAGGTGAAGAAGCCCGTCGCCAAGAAGGAGAAGAAGCCTGCTGCCCCTAAGAAGGAGGCTTCTGCCAAGAAGGCGGCTGCTCCCAAGAAGGAAGCCACTGCAAAGAAGGCGGCCGCTCCCAAGAAGGAGGCCGCACCAAAGAAGGCTGCGGCCCCCAAGAAGGTAAGCGATTGACTACACGGAGTCTGGCATCGTGACTCGACAGCTAACCTTGTAGGCTGCTGAGAAGCCAAAGGCCAAGGCGCCGTCCAAGGCCCCTCGCGTCACGAAGCCTGCTGCCACCAAGAAGGCTGCTGCACCTAAGAAGGCAACACCGAAGAAGGCAGCCGCTCCGGCCGCCAAGGCATGAGCATGATTTTGTCGCCTCTTTCTTGCATACCCCTCATGTTTATTTTTTCCCCTTCCATGCGCAAACGTACCGGGTTGCACATGATGTTCTCTTTTTTATGTGTGATGGTTGATACTTGTTTTATTGCTTGGTTTGATATCGGCGTTTATTGGCTCTTTGGATGGCGATGGATGGCGGCGGGAAATGGTATATCTTGTGTGCGTGATATAAGTATGCTGGTCTGCTTTTGTGTGTGTGCGCGCGCGTGCGGGTGTAGTGTACGTGCGTCTACCGGGAAGGTGGACACGCGTGTGCAGTATCAGTTTTTCTGTATGGGTTGTGGCGGTTGTGTCGGTTTATCCTGGATGATCCAATTTTTTTTTACGTATTCTTGGTGGCCTGTGCGGACGCAACGTGAACAACTTCGTACTCCATACGGAGACTTTGCAGTAATACTTACTATTCGTATGTACGAGTACGGCGTACGTGGAGAACCTTGCGGCGAATTGGGCTGTTGTGACTGCTTGGCTGTTTGGGCTGGTGTTACACGAGCACTATGAGCATGGAGTGATCCTTTTGCTCTGTAGTTTCTAGCAGAAAACAAGGTCAAGAATCTGTACACTGTAGTGCCGATAGGAAATTCTCTGACAATACAGACAGGGGGGAAGCCTCGAGATCGTGTGATGCTGGGACGCGCAAGGAGAAGAGCCATTGTTTACATTGTGTAAAGGAGGTGCGCATCACGTGAGTCTTACTCATCTTGGATTGGGTATTAAAGTACCATACCTTGTACATTTCTACAGTAATATGCGACATGATTGGACGATGCGCTGTTGCATAATACAGGGCGGACTAGCCAGATGACAAAGTCGCCCTATGCCGTTGTCATATCTGGCAGAAATTCGGCATCCTTTCATTTCTTGCTGCCCGACCGGCAAGTTCACCGTATTTTTGTTTCTCTTCTTGTTTACTCCTCGTATGTACAGTGTACTCCTAATGCGTATCTGTTTTTCTTTAGCCTTTATTGCATCTTGGCAGTTGACAAGTTTCGATGCCGCTAGACTGGATAGTTTGGTCCGCTAAGTGAATCTACTGCGTACATATTACTTAGTATGCATCTTTTTAGGGACATCCCTCACCGTCTTCTCCCTGGAGGGACTGGCTTTGTACTGCGTATATATTTGCTATTCATTCGTGTCTAAAGATGGGGTGAGGATTCCGTGCCAGACTCGTAGGGCAGGGAGACTACGGAGTATAATACATGCACCCTGATAACAAGATATGTATGGTATGCTTTGGTGCATTCTCTAACCTGCGTATCTGAGCATATTATATAATACGAACAGCTGACAAAGAATTCTGGCAGCTGGCAGCCTAGAGGACAATGCGTGGCATCCCCACCTCTTTCCGTTTTGAAGCAATTACTCGTACATGACAGAAATAAGGCAGTCGCGACGAGTGTGGCACCTTCCAGCACTGCCGCTTGACTACGCTCTTTGAGTTATTTTTTTTTCCCCATTTAGGTTTCCTTTTTGGCTTTCTTCTGGATTTTGGATGCTTCTGGACTTTTGCCTATTCCCTCTGCCTTGCTTTTCTGGGAGCTTGTTGCTCTGCACCCTTCTCCCTCGAGCTCCGTTTTTTTTGCACCTCTTCTTTCGTGCCCACGCGTCATTCCGCCGCTAAGCTGTCTTGCGAGGGCAACAATTTGAGCGATCGACCTCTCAAAGGAACAAGACCACAAAAAAACAGCTGCGCCTCAGCTACGACTACCTAGACGAGCTGATGAAGCAGCCTGCAAAGTACGAGCAGTAACGCGGCATACTTGTGTACTGCGTACGAGCAGGGACGGAGGGAAAAAAAAGGACAATCGTGCTTCCCTAGCTCAAACGAAGGAGAGAGGAACCCAGAAGAATACTGCAGATTCGTCAGAGACGATCATGGCGACCGGCTGAAGCTTTCTTTTTTTTTTGTTTGCCCATTGTTTCTTGTGTCTCTTGGACTTGTCTTTTTTTTTTTGAACTTTTTTTCTGTTTTCTCTGCAAGAGGTACTGTGGCGTCACGTCTTATCTCCATCGTTAAAACGGCTGCACCCCGCAGGGCCTATATTGCTGTTACAGGGGACTAGTCGTCCCGTTGGCTTCTTTTCCCCAAGAAAGCTGGGGGGCTTACAATCACTCCCCCCAATTTGCCTCTTCCCCCCGTCGCTCTCTTTTCCCTCTCTTTTTTTTTCCCCCCCTCACCCAGCCTCGACTGCTTCGACAGCCTCGACAGCCATGGCAGACCATCCGTCCGCCTCTTCCTCCCACAACCCATTCCGCCGGAAATCCGCAGCCTCTTTTGCGACCAAGGTCTCTGCCAGCTCTGAACCCCTCGCCGCCTCTGCTAGTCTTGCTAGTCCAGCCCCCGAGGCTGCCGAGCATTCCGGCACCTCCGGCACCTCTGCCGCCTCCTTGTTCGAGCAGCACCTCCACAGCCTCAGCATCCCGCAACACCCACACCCGACCGGCGATGAATTCCGCGAGCAGCTCCGAGCCCTGCCCAGATCGGCCGAGGCGCCGCCTTCCACAACCTTTATCAAGCCAAAGATTGTCAAAAAGGTCCGTGTGCTGTCGCCGCCGCCCTCCTCGCCCTCCTCGGTAGGCTCTGCCGAAGACGACTTTGAAGCGCGGTTTCCGGCCAGCGGGCCCTCGGCTTCGGGGACAGTAGCCCCGCCGGCCAATGGTCCCCACTATGACGATGATGACAGCAGCAGCAGCAGCGAGTCTGAAGATGAGGGCGCCGCATCGAATCCACAGAGCACACATAACCCACAGAACATGCAGAGCACACAGATCCTACAGAACTCACAGAACACACAGAATACACTGAATATACAGAACCACACATTTACACCACAGATGCATGGCCAGAGTGCCGTGAGCTTCTCCATGGGCGGCCAGCAAGGCCCGCCGGCCAACCCATTTCACAGGACACTGAGCGATGTCGAGCTGGATGGGAAGCAGGACGAAGGAGACGGGGCTGGTGGAGGAAGCGGAGCAGCAGCTTCTACCTTTGGCAAAGGGTCTCTGGATGTCGACGCCTTTCGACGTCTGCTCCTGACCGGCCAAGCCGGTGGCGGCGGTGCTGCAGCCAGTTCTGCGGCCGGTTCGGTGGCCGGTTCTCTGACAGCTGTCTCCGAGGCAGAAGACGACCGGGCTGGGCTCATCCAGACACCCTCCTCTGCGTCTCTCAATAGACAGATGCTGCGCAAGAAACCGCCACCGCCGAGCTCGCGACATGGAAAGCTCATTAGCGACTCTCTGCAACGAAGCGCAGCAGCAGCAGGCCCCCCATCAGAAGAAGACGGGCTGATGGCCACTACAGTCCGCAAGACTAGCGGTGGCAGCACGCGCTCTTCCTCTTCCACGTCATCGGCTGACGTAAACAAGTCCTTGCCTGAACCGCCCCTGCGCCGGTCCTCGGATGAGGCGGCCGACAGCATTTTTGATCGGGAGGCGGCCGGCAAGACTCCCGATGTTGATGTAGACGAGGAGAGCTTGGACGACAATGTTCCCGCACCGCGACCGCCGACTCCTCCCAATGCATCTCATTCCGCGCCATACTCGCCATCCCATCCCATTTCCGACTCTGCCGTCGAGGTCCTGGTCGTCTCCCCAACAGCGCAGACAGTCCAGGCACCATCACTAGTGGCTCCACCAATATCCGCCGCCATATCCCAACCACAAGCGAAGAAGCCGATGCCTCCTCCAAGACGGCAGGTGGCTCACGGCCGGACCGACAGCCGCTCTAGCATCCCAGAACGCGTCCCCTCGGGTTCCGGGACAGGGGCAGGGACAGGGACAGGGACAGACCCTTCCATTCCACAGATGCGTGACCGTCCTTCACCAACGGCCTCCCGTCGGTCGTCCTTTGAGTCGACGCGGTCCCGGTCGTCCAGCTTGAAGATGACGGTCAATGCGCCAGCACCGCCGCCGCCACGGCGACCGAACCATGCCAGCATACGGCCTCTAAGCCATGCTGCCGCCCCCTTGGTCTCACCGTCGGCGATGTCCTTTACTCTGCCCTCTGCGACCACGAGCCCCTTGTTTCCGCCAGATGCCGACCAGAGGAGTCCGGGGATGTGGCCTGGACCAGGGTCTGGGCCTGGGCTCGGACCTGTGCTGGCGGAGAACAATGCCATCAACCATGCCTTTCCCACGACGACGACAGAGGTGGCCACGGCCACGGCCACGAAGATGGCGATCGCAACAGAACAGCCGAGTGCGAGTGCAAGCTTGGGAGGCTCCTCCCCCGTGCGGCTTGCCAAGCCGCCACCACCACCCGCGCGAAGTATTTCTGTGCGCAAGAAGGACGGCCGAGCAAGTGGCCCGCTGCCGTCGCCCTCTGCAGGCCCGAGTCCAGGCATTCGCTCGCAGCCACATGCACAACCACATGCACACCCGCATGCACACCTGCACGCACATCAACATCCTCCACCGCCTCCGCCGCGGACCCGTGGCAGCAGTCGGGGAAGTATGGACCACACGACACCGCGGTCGGCATCGGGATCTGCGCCGGGAACGATGCAGATCCCGGTGCCGGCAGCCGATGATTCTGCAGCTCACACCATTCTGGCAGACCTGGATGCTCTGCAGAGGGAGGTGGATGCTCTGCGAGGACATTACAAGAAATAAGATGAACAAGGGATGTTGTGTGCATACATACGACATACTAGGATAGAACCTGGCTTTTTCTCTGTTCTCTTGGATTCCTTGAATCTCTCAATTTTGCATACGGGCATACATGGAAGCGTCTCCATGGAGGATGCCCATTCACATGACACGACACCCACGGCAAAACGCCCAAACAATCACGACCATTTTTTTGTATAGGGTTTTGGATAGACCAAAGAGAAAAAGTAATTTTTTTTCTTCTATTTAGGTACAGAGAGCTATCTTTTCAATATGCACTGGAATCTTTGTCTACATGGCCATTCCTTTCTCCAGAGCTTCACTTTTTCTTCTTGGTCTTTTCTTTCTTGCCAGACCTATGTGCCGGTGTTGTCTCAGGCGTCGTTTCGTCCAGCAGACTATAGGGTGGTGGAGGGACCTCTGCAAGGACCTCTGCAGGGACCTGGGGTTGTGGCTGTAGCTGTGGCTGGCTGAGTCCGGTAAAGACGACGGGGGCCATGCGTAGAGGAAGGAGACACACCTGCTGCTGTCTCGGCTGGGCGCTACTCTGCACGACCTGAGCTGGTGCGTGTCGCCAAGTGGGTTGTGATAGGGAGAGGACAAATCCGGTTGGCTGTGGAGCGGCTGCAATGACGGGGACCCAAGCGAGCGAAGCCGCCACTGGCATGCTGCTCGTCAGCACCGTGTGAGTCGCCGGGGTCATGGACAAGGGCAGGATGGTCCTTTCTGTCCCGGTACTATGCCTGTCTGCGGATCTCGCCCTCGCCTTCTTCTTCTTCTTCTTCTTCTTGTCCTCTGCCGTGGAATGGTCTGCCGTGCCATCAAACTGAGCTCATCCACAAGCGGTCCCTGTACCGCCGTCCTCTGTGCTGGTGCCCTGGCCCTTGGCGTGCTGGCATGCGAAAGTACTCGAGAGCCATGCGCAGCCTCTCTCTTCTGCCGTCCTCTGGCTGGGCCGATTCTGGCAGGCTGGGGTTGCCGTGTTCGCAGGGTGTGCTGGCGTGCGTCGGCAGCGGCCGATCCAGGTCTAGGGGAACGATCTCGGCAGGAAGGGAGCGGAAGCAGCGGCCGACAATGTGCCTTTTTCTTGGCCGGTTAGCAGGAAGGACGAGCTGGCCAGCTGCTCTGTCCTGGCTGCTGCCGTCCGTGTCTTCGTCTCTCTTCACGTCGAGGCCCTCTCTTGCGGCTTCTCGCCTGGTCTGCCCATGAATCGCTGTGCCGTCAGACGCCCCTCGAGTCTCCGTCTTGGCTCCTTCGGGCACCGACACTGGATCCGACACCGGCTCCGTCTAGACGCCTGTGGTGGATGACGCATCACAGAGCACGGGGTCCAGCTGGACCTGATCCATCCAGGAGAGGATTTCTCGGTCCCCGTCTGACTCTATCAAGCCGGCCTCAAGAATTTCCAAAGCGGATGCGAAACTTGACGCGGGGTGGGAAGCCGAGGCGGGTACGCGATTCAATGCGGAAGCCATGCCGCTTCGCCACCACCGTTCCGGGAGTCGAGTCGGTCAGCGGATGACAGGAGTGTGACGGAGAAGAGGAAGAGGGACAGCTCGAGAAGGGCCAGTGAGACATGGAGAATCAGAGTTGGTTTCTAGGATGGCGTAGAAAAGAGATTAAGGTGGCATGCATAGGAGGGCGGGTGGACTCGTGAGCTGTAGGATAAGGATGATTAGGTGGATGATGAAGAGGAAGAGAAAGAAAAAAGAGAAAGAAAAGAGAGAAAGAAGAGGAAACGAAAAAGAGTCAGGACGCAAGAGGAAGGAGCTGGTCGAGGCAGAGCAAGCTACATCAGGAAGGAGCACTTACTAATTAACAGCCAACTAGGAAACTACGGATAACGCATCGCATCCCCAACATGTTCTTTCCGTTTTCTCTCTTTTCTCCCTTTTCAAAATATATATATATAGAAATCTATGTGTACTTGCTTGAGGGTATCTTTAACCAACACGAATAATGCATACTCTTGCATCTCCAGCTACCCCAAACCAGAAAGATTGCGAACAATGCCACCACCCAAACCATATCCAGACGATGAAAACAAGACCAAACATCAATCATACTCTTTTAAAAACAAAAAAAAAGACTGCTGCCTAACCGATGACAATAAAATGGACGTGCAATCGTGTCATACCATCCCCAGCACAAACAATAAAAGTAAAAAAAAATAGACTAATGGTAGCTCATCAGCTCTCCCGGACCGCTGGCTGGCTCGGGCTCGAGAAAGCGGATGGTGACGGGGGCCACCTCTGAGAAGCGCACCCGTCGGGACGCGGTCTTGGTGCTGGCCGGAGGAACCGGTAACACCCGCATTGGGTCTGGGTCATCCATGTCGTCGGACGAGGCTGTGGGCGACAGCCAGCCAGGAGCAGAGTCTGAGCTCACGTTGGAAGGAAGAGCAGCATAACAGGAATCGCTAGATGTGGCCGATGTCGAAGAGGATTCTGACGAGGCCAAGGCGCGGGTCAAGGAGGACTTGGGCCTTGCTGCGGATGCAGATGCAACGGATGCAGCCGAGGCGACGGATGCTTCCGCCGAGGCGATGGCCACCGAAGCAGAAGTGGCTTCAGCAGCGACTCGCATCCGGAGGCTCTCCGTCGCCGCAGCGGCCCGTGTGCGGCGACGCTCGTTGCGACGGGCGCGGGCCTCGCGGGCCTCGCGCTTGCGGTAGGCAGCCAGCTGCTGGCGTCGCTTGAGAGACCGTGCACGGGCAGCGGCGGGCGTGGGTTTGAAGCCGATGCCATTGATGCCCGTACCGTCGTCGTCGGCGTCGTTGGGATCGTACACGGTGATCTCGTCCTCCTGCCAGGTAAGAGAGGCACGCAGTGGGTCCACGATACGTCGCTCTGGCGGTGAGGCGCTCAGAGACGGCAGCGAGCTCGGCGAAGGCGGATCGGAATCCTCAGGCTGGTCACAGCCAGGACTCAGCAGTGGCGCTGCCGATATGACGGCACTGTCTCCCGCCGTGGCCATGTTCTTCTCCCCCCCACTGTAACGCAGTCGTATGCGTTTCCGCCGCACAGAGGAGTCATCGCCCTCCGTCGTCCCCGAACCCGATGCTGCCTGCGCATTTGGTGTCGAGGGAGAGGCTAAAGTGGATGTCGGTACGAATTCTGATGGTGATCGGATCGTCTTTTCTGCTCCTTCTCGACTTGCTGCTGCTGCTCTCGCGTTGGCAATGGCGGCTGAAAAGGACGATAGGGAGGGCGTGTCCTTTGGGTCGATAGCCAGGCTGCCAAACCTATGAGCAACCCGACTGCGGGGACTGCTACTGCCGTCTCGGGCAGCCGCTGCAGGCGAGATGGGCGACGAGGGAAGAAACGGCAGCGACTGCACGGCGAGCAAGTTGTGGTCATCGTCGCTGCCACGCATGAAGCTGTTACCCTCGGCATCGGCCGCCGTCGAGAGCTCGTCGCGCTTCCGTTTCGGGGTGCCAGACGGCGTCGCCACAAGGGTCCGCATCGGCAGCGGAGACAACCGACCGCTGTCCATCCTCTCGTCTCTTGTCTCTTTCTTGTCTCTTGTCTCGTCGCGGTTGCTTGCCGTTGTCGTCGGGTCGTCAGGGTTCTGTTGTGCATAAAAGGGCGTATCGAAAGTGGGTAGGAAAGGGAAAAAAGGTGGCCCGTGTTTGCTTTTTGATTCGCAGACAAGCTTCCGGGCTGGAGAGTTCAGTCGTGCGGCGGTAAAAAAAAGACTCGAGGACCCTCGGCTCTCAATGAGGATGTCGGTGCTGTTGTTGGGTTGCAATTCTGCCACGCTCGGTTTCTTGGACCAGCCTCTGGCTTGGCTCGTCTCTTCCTGGTCGACAACTCTTTTGCAATCAGAAGAGAGCTGCTGGATCGACCATTATTCTGCTTCGGGACAAGCTGCCAAGACGAAAAAAGGAAGAAAGGAAGATGGCCAGCCGAGGGAAGCAAAAACCAGAGACGCAAGTAATAATACACACCAAGAAAGAAATAGAGCATAGGATGGAAGCCAAGCACACTGTAAGAAAAGAAAGAAATAAACGGGACGACGAAATACGTTTTCGGCAGGCGTCCGTTTTCTCTCCCCCTCCCCTTGTGACCCGTGGGCTAAGCAAAGTGACGGTGACGTTGGTGAGGGGCAGCGCAACCGAAACTATCCCATAAAGAACAAGGCAAAAAGAATATCTCGTACTATGTAATAGTATGTACAGGCGAGAGAGGAGGGCGATATGGAGAGGTATCTGGGTATCTTTTTGTACTGCGTACGGAGTGCATAAGACTAACGAATCCGCTGTTTTTAGTATAGATCGAGAGAGGGGCGGCTAGTGCCTTTGGGGCTGTATTTTTCAGCCATCCAGCGACGCCTACGTGCGAGAGAGGCAAAACGGGACAGACGTGGCACGCGCTCCATGCAGCACGCATGCTGCTTGTGCTGCAAAAAAAGAAGACAAGAGAATTGAGAAGAAGAGCCATAAAAAGTGAAGAAAAAAAGACAAGAGTAAAAAGCAGACAAGACGAGCAGTCTAGAATTCCCTTCGTCAGAAGATGGAGACGGTAGCCAGAATGAAAACAATCACGTGATACGCCACATGATGACGCGCCCATCTACTACGGTCTGTCTAATAGGTATTAACAACTTGTACATAGTAAGACGCGCTTCGCGCGATCTCGATATGTATGCAATCAAACGAAAGAGGCAGCCACAATCTCTCCTCTCTCTCGTATTATACGAAATGCCCATTCTTGCTCACCACTTCATGTCTCCACCCCAACGTTGCTCAATTTTCACTATGGAAGCTGGCAGAGCCGGTAGGTATTCCGAAAACGATTCCAAACAGCGCTGACAGAAAAGCACCAAAGAAAACCCGAGAACAAAGAAGCTCCAAACACGTCTGAAAAATTGCAAAAAATTAGTAGGGCCTTGGACGGCTCTCGTCTCGCTCTTTTCCTTCTCTTTTTCCTTCTTTTTTCCCGCCTCCTCACCCTTTCTTCCACATCCAGGTCTCTGTCCTTGTCGTTTCCTGTATGTCCCAATTCCCTCTTCCAACAGACTCCAGATCCCCGGCTCCAACCGATTTCAGAATACCCAATAAGAAAAGCCAAAGCCAGAACAAATCGAAAAAACGCAAAAACACAAAAAAGCAAAAAAAGCATAAAAAGAGCAAAATATAGCAAACAGATAACACCCGCAAGACCTCCGTTCTAGTTTCCTATTGTACATGTGGTTCCTTCCAGATGGTAAAAAAGGTAGAAGAAAAAAAATCTTGACGAAACCAGAACGCGCGTTGCTCAGTTGGCCTTGGTTAGTCGTCGCAACTGGAAAACAAGGCAAGCAAACCAAATAAACCAAACGCGCTGCGTGCATGAAAATGGACGAACCCCAAAAAGAACAAGAATAAAAAATACAACTCATCAACCATCGTACAAGGGCGTCAAGAAACTGACAGATCCAATATTAATTGCCAACAGCAAAAAAAAATAAAAACAGAAAACAGGCAAAACAAGGTAGATCGACAAGGCGAGAAACATGTCAAAATATCCTACCTCAGCTGCTTCCAAAGAAGACATCGTCATTATTTGTGAACATGCTGTAGTCGTCGTCAAACTTGCTCGTGTTGAGCATGCTGAGACCCGAGTTGTCCAGCTGAACAAGGACGTCGTCCGTGGTAAATGCCTTCATCAACATGACGTCATCGTCAAGTGACCCAGCCGACGAGAAGCCGTTCACATCCATTCCCAGCGTGCCACACCCACTAGCTGTCAAAGGAGCACTCAAACCGACCGGATCCTCTTCGGCGCCACTTGAATTGGGATCCAAGGTAAAGAAGCGCGATGAGGAATGCGGCGGTGAGCTCGACGCAGACAGCTCTGGGGGCGTGCTGGGATGGTGAGTATAATGGCTATTGTGGCTGGCGTGGCTGGCTACACTCTTGGCTGGAGAGGTCGGGTTGTTGACGGGCAGCAAATGGTCTTCGCTCTCTGCTTCGTTGGCACTGGTGTCGATCTGGGTGTCAGTGATGCTCGTGTTGCCGTTGGAGCTGGCATTGCCGTTGATCGTCGTGCTATTGTCCTCGCAGCCCGCCAAGGAGGCGTGCGACACGTGCGAGTAGTGGCTCATGGCGGATGGGGAAGCTGCCAGAGCAGCGGCATGCTCTGTTGGGGACACGACCGGCATGATCCGCACCATCTCCTCTGCAGATATACCACCGGCTCCGGGCATCGGGGCTGATGATACCGTCAGCGAGTTGGGGTTCATCGAGTCCATTCTGTCCAGTCCGCCGAGATCGTCCAGGCTCTCGATGCTGTCCAGCGAGGCCATCGTTGAGCTCCTGACACACCCGGCTGCCGACGAGCTGGATGCTCCGACCGAGTCACTGCTGGTCATGCCAAAACTCATGTCGAGCATGTCGTCATGGCCGACCATCTGGAACGGCGGCTCCTCATCGTACGGATTGTCCGACTCCTCTGTGCGTGGTGAGTTGATGGCCGAGCTGTCCGAGTAGCCCGAGTGGGATGCCTCTGGAGACGAGGCTGCCACGCTGCCAGCCGCGCTACCCGATGAGGCTGCACCGGCAGCTGTAGCGGCTGTCGAATGGTTCTTGGACCGGGTGCGCGTAGACTTATTCCGGCGCTCGTCAATGCTCGGACGGGTCTTTCGAGGACGGCCACGCTTGCCAATTTTGCGGACGGCTCCGTCAAAGGCGCCAATGCACATTCCCCGCTGGCGATGACGCGTGAGAGCATCATGCCGGGCAAAGTTGTTGCCGCACTCGCAGGGATAGGGCTTGACGCCAGTGTGGATTTTGGCATGGCGCTTCAGGTCGTGCTGGCGGACGAAGCACTTTTGGCAGTGCGGACACTGGTATTGGCGGTCGTTGAGATGTGTCTGGACGTGCGACTTGATGTTCTCCTTGCGGCCGAAGCGCTTATCGCAGTTTTCGTACAGACACCGCCACTTGCCGTCGGTTGGGCTTGGGCCGTCAATGTACGTGGCAATATCGTCCAGTGTGACACCCGTCTCCGTCCGGGTCTCGTCAATGTTGATGCTGGCAATGCTGGCTGCGCTGGCAATGCTGGCCATGGACTCGTTGCGCCGGTGTGGTGACCGCCGGTGCATGGGGGTGTGTGGCTCAGAGTGCTGTCCTGGCGAGCTGGAAGTCATGACCATGTTGACGTTGCCGTACGCTTGCATTGGCTGCATCGGCTGCATAGGCTGCATGGACGACATGGGCTGTATTGGCTGCATGGACTGCATCGGCTGCATTGCCTTCATCGCCTGCATAGCTTGCATGGCCTGCATAGACTGCATGGATGCCTGCGGGCCATAGTTGGCTGTCCAGAGATCTTGCTTGCTGTTGTTGTTGTTGTTGCTGTTGTTGTTGCTGTCATAGATACCCTGACCCATCATGGCGGCGCCGAGGGTATCGCTGTCGAATATGCCCTGCACAGCGGCTGGGGTCGCCTGCTGTGAGACTGGTGGCGAGGACATGTGCTGCATGTCTGGGTGGACGGACATGCGGGCAAAGTTTGTATTCTGAATTTTGAGGAAGTCCGAGTTGGCATTGTTCATGTTGATCAAGTCGGCGGGTGTCAGGGGCATGGGGACGACGTTGGAGTGAATGGGTGTGGCCAGTGATTCGGCATGTTGACGCATGTCATCAAAGACACCAGAGGACCGGTTGGACCGGCTCCCGTGGTTGCGGGAAGCCTTGATGGTCTCTTCCATGGACTCGTCATAGTCGTCAGAGAACCGGGCCACCCGGACGTTGCCCGATGCTCTCATGGTGGCTACCATGCCCTCCTGCGGTGTTTCTGTGGGCGTTGGGGGGAGATAGACTGTGCGGGTTAGCAAGTGCTCCATCGCAAAAGGGAGGGGATCGTGATTAGGGGTCACGGCGCATACCGTTCATATTTTGTTGGTGCGATGATGCTGGTCTGGAAGGCGTCCCGTCCATGGCAAGGGTTTCAAACTTGGAGACGCGATCCATGATGCCGTCGCTGACTCTGCGCGAAGTTCGGCGTGTGCTGGACGTGTCGTCCTCGGAGACCCAGCCCTGGGGCGAGCCGGGCACACCCATGGGCGCAGAGACTGAAGCGCCGGTGGCATCCGGAAAGGCCATGAATGCGTTGGACGGGAAGTTGCTTCCGTCGGCGTCGGGGCTGCTAAAGAGCTGGAAGTCCTGCTGGCCAATGGGCATGCCGTCGCTGGAAAGCGAGCGCTTGAGCATGACGGTGGCGGCGGCGGCGGCGGCGGCAGACCCGTTGGGATAGCTGAGCAGGCAGTCCGGCTGCTGTCCATTGACAACAACCCCGGTAGCGGCATTGCCGCTGTTGTTGAGCCGCTGCGAGTGCGGCGAGACTAGTAGTGGTGTGCCCCGAGGGGAGAGGAGAAAGGTAACCTCCTCCTGGGGCTGCTTGGCGTAGGGCTGGCGTGCGTGGCCCGGGCTTGCTGTGCGTTGCTGCTGCGTTTCTCGCAATATTTGTTGTCGTGTTGTCGATAATCCGTGATTGGCTGTCTGGTTACTTACCATGCTGTTGTTGCTAAACTCCTGTCCTAGATTGCCTGTAGCATCTGTCATGACGGCTGCCGCCATCAGCTGCTGCTGCTGCTGCTGCTGCTGTTGTTGTTGCTGCATCTGCTGTTGAATCTGCTGGTGACGCTGCTGTCTCTGCTGTAGCTGCTGTCTCTGCTGCAACTGCTGTCGTCTTGTGTCCAGGCTGAGGCCTCTGCGGTGGCCCATGGGGCGAGTGGGAGACATTTGCTTTTGTGCTTGGGCTTGCGCGGACTGCGCAGGAGACAGAGACTGCAGCCGCATAGCGGCAGCGGCAGCGATGTGGGCATGGCTGGGCGGCAGGTTGCTGGGCACTCTGGGGACGGCGTCGTAGGACACGACCGGCGTCGATCTTTGTCGCCGGTGTAGCCGTTGGCGAGTCTGCAGAGCGCTGGTGGGAGGCATGGGAGTGGAGGATGGGCGGTTGGAGAGCATCGTGTCTGGTGGATGTGGATGATCGAGAGAATTGGCGAGAGAGAGAGTTCGGAAGTAAAAAAAAGGTCGTGGTTAGCTATTTTGGTCGTTGTCGTTCTTGTTGTCGTTGTTGTCGTCTGTTGCTAATGGTCGTCTTTTGCTGTTGTTGTTGATTGTCGATCTTTTTTGTCGTTGTCAATGTCGAAAGTTGTCGCAATTAAGCGGACTTGTCGAGATGTAGGTTCCGAAACTGGGAGATGCATGTTAGCCATGATTCTTTCTCTCTTCTTTACTTTTCCATAGTCTTTACCTCACGCAGTGAGCAAGCCAGGTCGGCCGGGGAAAGTTGAGATCCCGGGCTTGTGCTCAGTCGCAGTGGACTTTTCTTGTCAATGGGCACAAATGCCGGGGGAGAGAGATATGGGAGAAGGCTGTGTGATGTGGTTGGCAGAGAGGACCGAAGCGAGCTTCTCTTTTTCTATGCGAATGGATGGTTTTCTAGGAAGTTGGTCTG
Organism: Esteya vermicola; assembly: GCA_002778215.1. NCBI lineage: Eukaryota > Fungi > Ascomycota > Sordariomycetes > Ophiostomatales > Ophiostomataceae > Esteya > Esteya vermicola. Next base: position 594,929 of record PCDM01000020.1, read on the forward strand.
TGAAGCTTCCTTTCTCCTTTTCTTGACTTTCTTTCCAAAAAGAGAAAAGAATCCAAAAAAAAAAGAAAAGCTTCTCTGAAGCGGGTTTGTATGTTTGTTTTCTTTCCTATTCTCCTTTCTTTTCTCGAGGAGATATGGAAGGAGAGATATCTTGCGATGAGGGGTGTGGTAGTTTGCAGTTGGTGAGAAGGAGTAAATTTTTGGCAGAGGATGTGGAGGAAGGAGAAAGAGGAAGAGAGAAATTGGACGAGTTAAAGGAATGCTGGTTTGGTCGTCCAGCCGTCAAAGAAGAAATCATACGGCAGCGACGATGGGTCCATGCAGACAGGGAAGCAGCGATGGGGAGCGTGTTGTCCGGCGTTGCCCAGCAACCGGTATTCAAGGAGTACATGGTACCTACAGTACGTACCGTAGTGTAAGAGTACGAGTGCTCGAGGCAGCGCAACTTCCGCATTAAGCCAAAAGTGGCCAGGACGAGACAGGGATCTGCACTGGAGTTAGCGCCCGAAGCTGAGCATTGGTTAAGAGAGATTACAAAGAGCCGCTTGGTGGATGAATTCGCGATGGACATGTGCTTGCATTACGCGCATGGCTTCTGAGAAGAGCAATGAAAAGGGCAGGGGAGGGAAGAAGGGAAAGGAGAAAATAGAGATGGACAGAGAGGACAAAAAGGAAAGAAAAGAGGGAAAAAAAAGAAGAAAGATGGTCTGGGTACAGGTAAACAGTTTCTCCAGAATTCTTGTTTTGGATGTTTCTTTCAGTGAGGATTGGTTTCATTTCAACAGTCCTGAGTCCAGGACCCGCCCGTTGCGCTCTACATTTATTTTGCTGGCCCTTTTTTTTTTTTAAATTTTTTTTTTAGGTCCGGAGTATGACTCTGTACAGCACAGCTGACTGCGCGATTCTTTTATTGGCTGCTCGTCGAGGCATCTGGCGGCCGTCTGTGCTCACTCGAGTCAGTACGGAAGTACTCGTACACTGTAGCTCTCGCGGGCAGCACGGAGCAGCCAGAGACCGGCCTCATCTTCTTCACCCCTTTCTCCGTCCCCTTCCGGAGAATACGAGCACGATAGTACGGCCAGAGGTGAGACCTTGTTGACCAGCTGCGTATGTTTCCTGGTCTACGAAATGTGTGAGAAGAAGTCATACAGATAGCCATACGTACTCGTACATTGCAAAATATTGGCCGTCTTACCTGGCTATAGCTTCACGGTACAGATCGTATACGGAGTACTACTGTATACGGCCTGCTTGGAATAAGCGGGCAGGCAAGACGGGACGCCTGTCAGTCTTCTTTCATCCTCGCCGAGAGATTCGCTAGCGGGTAGCGGGAGAACTAAGCCAAGGCCTCGTCAATGCAGACTATTTGAAGCGAGGGCAGTGCATCCGCCCAGAGAGCGATGAGTACGTATAGAGTAAACAAACGAATTGCCGACGGGTGCAGGTGAGCATGGCAAAAGGGGGACATGGCAACAGCCTCTTTACAAGCATAAAAGACGTCTACTATAAAAATATACAAATATATAAATATAAAAATAGGCAGACATATAAGCAAATACAGTAAATACGGAATCCATAGCCGGATCTGGACCGTACATGAAAGCATGAAAGCCAGTGGCGAACCGGGGGCCTGGCTTTTTGCATCTCATCGCTCGATCGCCGCGGCAGATTGAGATAGTGTGCCTGTAGGGGTAATAGGATGCGTAGTATGTGGTAGTAGTCTGAACGGGTCGTCGACCACCCCTGTCCACAAGGAAGCAAGCACTTTACTGCCGTGCTCTCTGCATGGAGTACTCGTACGGAATAGAACAGCAAAATATTATCAAACACTCATAAGAACACTATAAACATATGTACGGCGTGCTTGCATGCCAGACCAGAGCGTGTTCTCTCGGATACGTTCGGATTGGATGCAACGGTCCAAGGAATCCGGATTCGCAGAAATGTGTCAGTCGGCCATATGGCCAAGCCGTGACGCTTTCCAGACGCCTTTCCAGAGTCGCCGAGTCCTTTAAAAATGAGTGTCCCGTGATCTTATTGGCCATGCGAACTTTTTCGGATTGACGAATAAGCAGGCGGCTATTAAGGCGGTGCGAGGACGGAGCTCCTCTCTCCAACGTCTACTCTGTAGTTGCACACCGCCATTACTAGCTGTAGAGGTCACTACGAGTACAATAGCATTATCAGCGAGCTCAGCACACGGAAAATCCAGTCAGGGGACAGGAACCCCGCTACTCCCACTATTCTCCAGTGCTACCAGTGCTGCCAGTGCACAGCAGCTCAATTTCCCACCCGTTTGGCCCTGTTGGTCCGTGCATCTCCAAGACAACAAGACCGTCCCGACATGTTCCCACACCTTTTTTTTCTCGACCATTTGATTTAATTTTTCCTTGCTTTTTCTGTTCGGCTTCGTGCACACAAACCGGCCAAGTTCCTCTGCCACCCCTAGGGCAGAAAAAGCAGCCCACTAGCCAGCCCACCTTGGTTTTCTCATTTGGGCAGAATTACCTCCAACACGAGCCGTTCCTCTCCAGGCAGGCCAAAAAATACAGCAGCCGACGGATCTTGTCTCAACTTTGTCTTTCTATTTTCTCTCTTCCCTCCCCTCTTGTCTTTGCCCGTTTCCTCTCCTCCACCACTGCTACCCCTCCCTATCCACCCCAACCGCCTCAACCGCTCTTCAACCGCCTCCAGCGTCCACCGTCACTGTCCACCGTCCCAGCCGGGCTCTAGCCGCTCTAGCCGACTGGGCACTCGGAAGCCGTCCATTGTGCTTCTCCAGCCCGCTTGATATCGCTGCGGCCGTCTTCTCTTCTCCGCCTCACTTCTCCCCATAACTGCTGCCACCATGTCCGGCAACACCGTCCGAGGCACGCCGAACCGCGGCCAGAACCGTGGTGCCATCCCCTTCAACAACAGCCCGGCTGCCGGCTCCGGCATTCCGCGGCCCGTGCTCGACTCACCGCATCCCGGCAGCCATGTCGGTGGCCACCCCCAGAACAATGGCCATCCGGCCCCGCCTAGCGAGGCGGGTGCCCCCTCGGCTGTCAGTGCTAGCCGGCAGAAACAGTCTAAGCGCGACGAGGTTTGTCTGGGTCTCTGAGGTCCTTGGGGGTCTCAAACTCTCTAACACGTTTTCACAGGCCATCCGCCGCAAACTCGAGAGCGACCTGTCCAAGAAGAAGCAGCACCCGCAAGGCCGCGCCGGCCGCTCGAGAAAGGCCCCCCCCGGCACCGTCCTCGCCCTGAAGCCGAGCGCCGCCCTCCAGATCAAGCCCGGCACAACCGTGGCCGAGGCTGCCCAGCTGATGGCCGCCAAGCGCGAGGACTGCGTTCTCGTCACGGACGAGGATGACCGCATTGCCGGCATCTTCACGGCCAAGGACCTCGCCTTCCGCGTCGTCGGCGCCGGCATGAAGGCAAACACGGTCACTATTGCCGAGATCATGACCAAGAACCCGCTGTGCGCCCGCACCGACACGAGCGCCACCGACGCCCTCGACCTCATGGTGCGCAAGGGCTTCCGCCACCTGCCCGTCATGGACGAGAACCAGGACATCTCTGGCATCCTCGACATTACAAAGTGCTTCTACGACGCCATGGAGAAGCTCGAGCGCGCCTACTCCTCCTCCCGCAAGCTCTATGATGCTCTCGAGGGCGTCCAGTCTGAGCTCGGCGCCAGCCAGCCCCAGCAGATCATCCAGTACGTCGAGGCTCTGCGCTCCAAGATGTCGGGGCCCACGCTCGAGTCGGTCCTCAACGGCCTGCCGCCTACTACCGTCAGCGTGCGCACGTCTGTCAAGGAAGCCGCCCAGCTCATGAAGGACAACCACACCACCGCCGTCCTCGTCCAGGACCAGGGCGCCATCACGGGCATTTTTACCAGCAAGGACGTTGTCCTGCGCGTCATTGCGCCCGGTCTCGATCCGGCCAACTGCAGTGTCGTGCGCGTCATGACACCCCACCCCGACTTTGCTCCCATGGACATGAGCATCCAGGCCGCCCTGCGCAAGATGCATGGTGGGGTTTTTTCCCTTTCCCTTTTTTTTTCATTTTTCATTTTTCTTTCTTCTGTTCTATTCTAACTTGTTAGACGGCCACTACCTCAACCTTCCCGTCATGAACGACGGCGGCGAGATCGTCGGCATGGTCGACGTGCTCAAGCTGACCTATGCCACGCTCGAGCAGATCAACACCATGTCGAGCGGCGACTCGGAAGGCCCCGCCTGGAACAAGTTTTGGCTCTCGCTCGACCACGAGACCGAGTCCATGGTCTCGGGCGACGGCAGCCACCACCACACACACACCAACCTCGGCTCGCGCATGATGTCGCCCGAGCTCAACCGCCACCACCGCGTCGACAGCGTCGCTCCAGGCGACTCGGCCTCGCACGTCGGCATCGACTCGCCCCCGCGGTCCTCCGTCGCCCCCATCACCCCCGAGCTCCCGCCGAGCGAAGTGCCGTTTGCCTTCAAGTTCAAGGCCCCGAGTGGCCGCGTCCACCGCCTGCAGGTGACGGCCGCCCACGGAGTGGCCGAGTTTGTCGACAATGTGGCTGCCAAGCTGGGCGTTGCCGACGCCGCTACGATCGGTGGCAAGCCCGAGGTCACCGACGACAAGATCACCGGCCTTGGCTTTGCCATTAGCTATCTCGACGACGAAGGCGACAGCGTCGCCATCACCACCGACCAGGACCTGCTCGAGGCCATCATGATGGCCCGCCAGAGCCACCACGACAAGGTCGACCTCTTTGTTCATGACCCCGAGAAGCCGCCGGTGGCAGCCGTCGTGGCGGCCGAGGCGGCAGCGGCGGCATCGGCCGGTGGCAGCGCCGCTGCTTCCTCTGGTATGCGCGAGCGTCGGCGGGGCGGTCGCCACGCGCACTCGTCTGACGAAGACGAAGAGGATGACGACGACGACGAAGATGATGATGACGACGACGACGACCGACACGCCAAGTCCCGCTCTGCCAAGGCGCGGCGAGCACGGCGTGCGGCGGCGGCTGCGCACCAGCCGTTTGGGGCCTTTGGAGCCTACGGGACGGATGAGCAGCTCATTGCGGGTGTGCCGAA